>JAWNNS010000646.1:7220000-8420000 GCA_035044605.1 Scaptomyza cyrtandrae
ATCTAAATATAATTTTGAAAATCGCATAAACTTTAAATATATTAATATAAATCGATTGACAAAAATTCACTAATATTTATTATTACATTTGCTATTAACAAATATGATACATTTAAATACTAACTTTTACCTTAATTTACGTAAATTACTTTTCACCAATCTTCTCATTCTTTCCAATAAAAATTTCATGACTTTTAGCACATATAACGGAACTCTGTCTGGCTGACAAAATGCGTCACATGAGGTTGCAACAACAATTATGAACAAAGATTAAGAACGTAAACCGTTATCTGGCATGGCTCCGGGGCAATGTTAACAGGCAAAGGAAATGGGAACGCGCCGTGCCGTGTTGACAATTTCTCCAGCGACGTTACATGAGGGGGCTGGGTGTTGGTGTGATGCGGGGCATAATGAAATGATACTCAAGCCAACCTTGTTTTTGAGTTTAGATGAGTTTTGTGTTATGCGTGAGATTAAAAAATGTTGTGAAGAATAAAATAAAAAGAAAATAAATGAAAGAACAAAACAATAAAATTAACTGCAGTTGGCTATTAAATTAACCCACAAAATAAAACATTTATTGTTTTTACATCTTAAATATAAGCAATTAATGTAAATTGTAAGAAAAATCTTGAAAAAAAAAAAAAAAATTTATTTCGATCCTGCCAGGAGTCGAACCTGGAATCTTCTGATCCGTAGTCAGACGCGTTATCCATTGCGCCACAGGACCATTGACTAATTGCTTGCCTATTCACACGGCTAAGCTACAAGCGAGCGAACGATCGACACGAATGCTTTCCTCAGCTATTTATAGACCCACCAAGAGACACAACAAAAACACGAAACATGAGAATAAAGCGTGTGAATAAATAAAGCAGCATAATAACAAAGCATAATAACAAAGCAATTCAACTGTGAACTAAACAAAGATAGAAACATGTATTGTGTCTGTGTAGAGAGAAAGACAAAGATAGGAAAACACTTAACCCATTCAACGTTTTTGAAAACTGGTTAGCATTTGTGAACCCAACAAATGTATGTGAGTACAGTAAACTCTCATCGTCAGCAAACAGAAGATGAGAGAAACACTTTTTTGTCTTCGTCCATCAACAAAACCCAAAAATGTAACATGAAATGAATGATTTTTCATCTAAATCAACTGCCTGATATCCGACCAGCTCCTAATGTATACGTGTGTAGTGTGTGTGTATGTGAGGTTTTTTTTCCGGTTTGCTTCGTTTGATTACGATTCTAATTGTTTTCGTCTGTCGAGGAGTTAGAGTGCCATCCAAATCCTCCCCCCTGCTCCAATTCCAATCGCTTTTTGCGAAAATTACCTGTGTTGCTGGCGTGCAGGGGTGTGGGAAGGCAGGAAAACTTTATCGCCCCAAAATGGACAAATAATTATTCGTGCAAACGCCCCAAAACTCGAATCGAAAAGCAGAGGCAACCCTCTAGTCGAAAAATTAAGCAAATATCACGTCGCTGGACGGACTAAACGAAAATCAAAGACAAACCAATGAAGCCTCTGTGTGTGTGTGTGTGTGTGTTTGTATGTGTGTGTTTGTTCGGATACAACATGAGACTGGAGTAACAAAATTCCTGCTCAAAGTGCGTGTGAGAATCTTTACGTGAGTGTCTAAAGTTTTTGTTTTTCTTATTTGTAAGGTTGGGTTAAGGGTGGGAACGGAGAGAGGGGCTATATCGGATCAGATTCAGTTCGTATGTTTGAGGTTTTAATTACTGTGAGTGGTTATTTGGAGAAGTTATCGAGCGAACGTGGATGGTTTGGTTGAAGGGAAGCTAAGACAAAGCTGGAAATTGGCACAAATTGTGGCTAATCTTTGAAGCGATTTCGAATCGATAAGAAAACAAAGTCGGTTTTAATTTCAATCTAAATCTCAAGGTGTGATTTCGATAGGAATGAAAAAAGGACTTGAAGACAATATTCTTCATTGAATTTGAGTTTGAATATTGAAAGGATTCAAATGCAACTAAAATGATTTTGTGTTTCCTATTGAAAAACTTTCGCTCAATAAACCCAATTGTTAATAGTTTTTACATGTGTTTTTTTTTTTTTGTTTTGAACAACTATTTAAGTTAAGTTGAAATCATTGGAATTTGTTGTTGTTTGCACAAACTGTGAGACACTGCAAGTTTTGAGCAAAGAAAAGCACAGAACAAACTACTCGCTTTAACTTCATTTCCAACTGCAGCGAGTATGAAGCCAAGCGACCCGCAACACCCAACACCCCTACCCCTTCAAACCTTCAAGATAGCATGCAGTAAGTAAATTGTACAGTTGGCGCAAACGAGTAAAGAAATCGCTCATGCAAAACTGATTGACTGTAACGAAATACACAACAACAACAAAAAAAGTAAGCCAAAAGAACTGTAAAGAGAAACACGCAAAACTTGTTACAGTCGCTGCTGATTTTAGAGGCAACCCCACACACCCACCCCCAAAAAAAAACCCCAATCACGAAAAAATCTCCGAAAATCCCCCGCCGCCGTAGTTTGGCTGATGCGCCCGTACGTATGCAACGGTTTCATTACTTTTACTTTGTGCTATCATTAACCAGGGCTGCACAATCAGCTGCAAATGAACGATATCAATTTGATTAGCAGTAATCTCAGACTTTATGACTACAATCAAAATAAAAAAATGAGCAAATAAGTAAAACAATGTTAGATTCTTATAGATTTTAGATTCATTTATTTTTTATTATTATTTCGTTAAAAGTAAGCAGTAAGTAAACTTCAACTAAATACATTTCATTGTTATGTTTTGCAGCCCTGGCTGCAGTTTCGCCTGATTTTTATTGACGTCCAGTTGGACGCTAGCTTTTTTTTTGGTGCACGCCTTTTTGTCGGTTGCACACTTAATTGAAAGGAAATGTTTAATTCAAAAGTCTTTGGCTACTTCTCTTACCTTATCACTCGCTGGCACGCGCTCTCTCTCTCTCTCTCTCTCTCTCTTTGTTTGCTTTGTGCGTGATTGGTCGGCTCTTAATGATGACGACTATCGCCTGTAGGCATTGACTTGCACATTTGCCTTTGGGCGACTTTTTGCGCCTCGCTTCATTTCTGCCCACAAATGCAATACTGTTACGGTATAGTATACTCGACTTACGATACACATTTTATCACACTTGTGCTGTTTGCGCTTACGGTCGCCAGAGGGCGTTCATTGCAGCGAAATTTTGTGCTTTGTTTATTGCTGACACTTATTTGTCATTTTAAGCATATATAATAAAATTAGACATATCTTTAATTTATTCACACATATGTACAAGTATATATTGCTTAGATTGTGCAAGTTAGTCTGACACTCGCTCTGCTACTTAACCGTAATAATTGCTCACGTTCTAACGCTCTCCCCCTCCGCCCCTTGCAACTCATTGTGGCTTTTAAAACCAATTTAGCAAAATATAAGAAACCCTATGCAGTAGCGTCTCACCCTGCTTTAGAGGTTACTCCGTTAAGGCAACCAGGTCAAAACGCTGCTTCTAAGATGTGTGTAATTAGACGTGACTTTTCCTCAAGTTTTTCTAGCTCCTTTTGTATGACTGCCTACCGGGGATGTTGTGGGAGAGCGAGACGGAGAGACGTAGAGAGAGAGTACTTATAGCTTAAAGCCTTCTTAACATTGTTTTTGTTGTTGTTGTTACTTAAGACATAATTGTACCAGGGCATAGCCTGTGGCGGCATGGTAGGAGGGTGGAGGGGGCTGGTGTTGGGATGGCGTCGAGGTTTATATTGAGGTTAGACACCAAGTTCCAAAGGCAATTATTCGACTATAGAGTTAAATGTAATGGCATAATGTAACGGTACTTAAAACACAAATTGCTACGTGAAGTGTTAAAAATCAACTAAAACAAGTAAGAAGGCTCTAGTCGAGAAATCCCGACTAGACGATACCCTGATCCCTATACTTTACGCGTACAGTCAGTGTTTGCAAGTATGTGTGTTTGTATGTACGCACATACTGCATACACAACTTCAATGTCCCATATCTCCGGTGTTTCTTAACCGATTTCAATAAAAATTTGACAGATTGTTATTATTTTGATTAATAATTAAAATGCCATCTAAAATTTTTTCAAATTCAAGATTTTGTTGTTATTGATCCCATGTGTATATCAAAAACGGGATGAGTTATCGAAAATCGAAAACAAACTTGTACTGCCTAGGGATTAGGCGAGCTTAAGTTCGAAATCTGGAGTCTCTAGCTCTTATAGTCTTTGAGATCGGTTGGCTCATACATACGGACAGAAGGACAGACGGACAGACGGACGGACAGACGGACATGGCTATATCGACTCGGCTGTTGATGCTGATCAATAATATATATACTTTATGGGGTCGGAGAAGCTTCCTTCTGCCCGTTACATACTTTTGCACAAAACCATTATACCCTTTTTTCCCATTTTTAATGGGATCAGGGTATAATAAATCACAAGCACTGCAAGAAATGAAAATTACATAATAAAGCGTAACCACATCAAATACGATTTAAAAACATATTTAATAATGACTGGTTTTCCTTCAACGGAAATCTTTGTCATATCTCTATACATCCTGTAAGAACGCAATCCAAGGACAATCAGCTTATCCTTGTATGAGCCAACGAACCCGCATATTCAATGTCTTCGGTTTTGCGTAAATTGAAAACATGCCAAATAATTACACATGTTTCTATGTGAATTTTTCAATTTATATGCCGTCAGACCATTACGCTGTGTGCATATTTTTTCTGTGACGTGTCACGACATTGACATCCCCCACATATTCCCACTACACTCATAAAAACCCAAGTCAAAGGCGTTGTATGTAAAAATGTATGCAAATTTCGACCTTGAAATAAGCTAAATCTTTTAAAACGTAATCAAAGCTTAGCTAATTCATCTCCCTTTCATAAACAGGGATACCAACCAAAGGCAAAAGCTGCAAAGGAAAATGTTGAGTTAACAGAACTAGGATTTATGTTACTTGAGCACAAGACAAATGGTTCATTTCCTGGCTAAGCCATGTTATCAAATCAATGATCGACCAATAATTTTCATTATTCAGAGTTCTTTTAAATATTTTTTTTTATTAATGATCTTTATGTATGTTGTTTAATGCGTTTACAAATGTCTATTGCATCCTGGAAAAAATAATATAACACTCGCACACAATGCATAAAACACATTACATTACTCTGTGTTTAATTTTGAATAAGCCCATTTTTATATACATATATAAATAAATATATATGTAGTTATCAGTAAACACCATTTTAAATACGAGGAATTGGTTCACATATACATCGTATGTATATACGTATAAGTTATTAAATACAAAAGCTCACAAAATGCATTTTTCATACATTGGAAATGTACAAAAAAAAAGGGAAATATGTGTGAAAAGTGAACATGAAATTGTTAAAAAAAAACATAAAGGGCAGCAAAAACTAACAGAATGAATTCGGAGTACCAGGAGTTAAGAGGTGGAGGGGGAAGGGAAGGGGAAACTGCGAAATGGGCTTTCTGTAAAGTCAAATGTTCAATTTAACTAATTTAAACGCTGAGTAACTGGCAGCTTCTTGCGACGTCTTCGCAACTGTTGACTGCGATCCCAGTACTCGTAGTAGCGTTCCTGTTTTAACCATTCCTGATATTTATACCACCATTCTTCCCACTTGATGTAGTCCTGGTGGAAAGATTCAATTGTTAGTTTGTTAAAGTTAAACGTTCTTAATACAATGTCCCTCACCTTTAAATCCAAGTCCCTTAAATAACCGCGACTTTTGTAGTATTCGTAACGAACGCGCACATCGTCCCACGACAGCATGCCCGACGGTGCTGTTGTGGCCAACTCCTCGGGAAAATGGCCAGCCGGCGCTGGTGAATACTTATAGCGACGCGGTGGCGATTCCATGCCCTCATCGATCATCACTTTTAGCGCACCACCAGCCGAATCTTTGGTGATGCGCATATTCTCCATGTTGCTGCGATCGATGCTCCATTGAGCCATCTTGCCGAAGCGCTCCGAAAGCGTTAGACGCGTTGTTGCCGAAAATGAGGGCAGTGCCGGTGGGGATGCCTCATCGCTGTCAGAACCGCCCGAATCATCCGAATCGGATGACGAGTTGCCGTTATTGCCACTTGCACTGGCGCTCGCCAATGCCGTTGCACTTGGATGCTTCTTTCGTTTTTCACCTTCGATTTTAACACGCGCACGCAACTGTAATTTAGAAAACGATTAGCAATCAAAAATATTATAGATATGGTAAATTCATTTGGTTCTTTTATATATTTCACCTCCTTCTCCTTCTTTTTCTTTTTGACCTGTGGAGCAGCTACTGTTGCTGTTGCTGCCGGCTCTGGTGGCTCTGGCGGCCGATGCTTAAGACGAGGATCCTCTGGCGGCGGCGAATGACGCGGAACGCGACCGACTTTCATATGTGCATCCGATGATGCACCGCGCTCGTGACCGATATGCCGCATTTTGGCATCACGATATTTGTCAATTGCGGCACTGCCACGCACCTGCGGTGGCGTTGTCGGACGTCCATGTAAACGGCCATGGGAATCGGGCGGCGGCAACAGCGGTGGGCCACCGGGACCCCGATAATGGCCACGTGGCTTCGTCGGCGGAGAACGCGGACCGCGCGACCTGTGGATCAAATGAGAACATAATTAATAAGCTGTACAATTTATTGAAAGGAAAATCATTAAACTTACCGAGATCTGTGGCGATGACTGGGCGAGCATAAGGAACAGGAATCATCCGAGCTACTGCTCATAGAGCTGTTCGTACGCGATCGCATTGTATGCTGGAATAAGAACAATGAATTGTGTTAAGTTATATAATTAAGCATTAAGTTGATAGCAGCTTACTCTTGGTGGTGGTGACGGTGGGCGCTTGGAGCGTGGTAGAATATGACCTGGGCCACCCATGCCACGTTTATCCATGCCCGACGACGACGATGGAGGCGGCAGCATGGGCGAACGACGCCGACCCAGCGGTGAACGCGTCGCGTTTGGCGGCGGAGGCTTACGACGCAACTGAGATGACGATGCGCCAATTGGTTCGGGCGGCGATCGCGGACGACCATGACCGTTGCCCGGACGATTGCTGCTGCTGCTATGATGAATGCTGTTGGGCGAACGGGGTGGCATGTTGCGCGGTGGCATCGGTGGCGAACGTGGACGTCCACGTAGCGGCGGCGGACCACTATGATGCGGCGATGGCGGCGACATTACCGGTCTGCGCTCCATATACTGCGGCGGCGGTGAACGGCGCCGTGGGTGTCCCGGTGGCGGCGGCGACAGCGGCGGGGATTTGCGCAAACGTGAGCGACTTCGCGAATGTGGTGACCGGGAGCGACCATAACGCGCCGCGGCGGACGACGATGATAAGGGTGGGGGCAAGCCAGTGTTTGGGATAGTTGCACCCGGATAGCGGCTATAGGCGCCGGCTAGTGACGAATCGCGTTCACTTTCACCCGAGCTGCTTTCGCCCTGAATGTACATTTTCTTGTAGCCCGTGTGACGCCATCGATTTGGATCCTTCTCCTCTGCCTCGATCAGTTTCTTGTCCCAATAATCGTTGGTCGTGTTCGCACGTGCCTTCTTCATAACGTTATCGATTTCGCGACGCTTGCCAGCGGGTAAAGATGGATCTGTAAATTACACAAATATGAGTTGCGAAATATTTGGAAAAAGTTTATATTGACTTAAGATCTCCATGTTTATGATTTTTTTTAACCGTACTCTGATACCAAACGTACTTGGTAAAATGTGTTGGTTTTGTGCTTGTTCAGTTATCGGTTTGTCTGTAACCTGAACAAACTTTTAAGAAGGTATCAGAGTATTATCATGTTGGTCTCACGGATTCGGTTTTTATGTTCGATTACTGCTCCAGAGTCTCAAATAATAGTTATAACAAGAAGGCTGTAGTCGAGAAATCCCGACGACGCATGAACCCTATAGTTTACGCATACAGTCAGGGCTTGCAAGTATGTGTAAACTTGTATTAGGCGAGCTTATTTTCCAAATCTTTAGTTTCTAGCTCTGATAGTCTCTGATATCTCCGCGTTCATACATACGGACATACGGACAGATGAAGAATTTATATACTTTATCGGGTCGGGTTGCACAAAGCCATTGGGTATAATTTAGCCATTTTCAATGGGCTCAGGGCATAAAAAGAGACCATTAACTTCAATTTGAAAATATGTCATCCGTCCAGTATCGATAAGTGTGTATCGATAGACCTGTTAGGTACCTGTTATGCGTGCAGCTGTTGGCTGTCTGTCCATGTGCAGTTTGGGATTCATTTCGGGGCGTCTGTGCGACGCCATTACACGGATCGGATCGCGATCTCTTTCGCGCACGTTTCTTTCTTTAGTTTCCGCTTTTCGTTTAATTCGCGCGCAACAACACTATTTCATTTTATTTTATTTATATATATTTTATAAAAAACACATACACAAAAAGCTGCAAATATATTACAATTGATTAAAAACATGAGAGAAAGAGAGGCATTAGAAATGGCGAACAATAATAACAACATCAAGATCAACATTAACAACAATCAGAGAAAAACCGATTTAATTTAAGCAGAAACGCGAGCAAAATGTGCGCGCGCGATTGGCAGCTTTTAACATGACGTTGTTGCGCTAACAGCACACACAAACAAATATTTATGGGCAAGCGAAACGCATTACAACCAACGTGCGAGAGCGCGATAGAGAGCGGAGACCGGGTAACGACCAAACAGCTGGAAACGTAAGCGACTCTTACGTGCATTCGCGTCGCGGCTGCCGCATGAACGTAGCGTACCCGTGCCCGAACGATGCGTAGTTTCTGGCTTCTTTTAACCCATACCGCGGCACATTTAATAGCCGTGAAGACCAATTAAATGCAAATTTTCAATATTCATTTGTACATTTTTGGAAATGTAACGACACGCGCACCGGCTTCTCACCGACATTTGTTGTTGTGCTCTTGACGCACAGAGCGACGACACCAACACAGTCACGCACGTACCGATTGATAAATGTGTATATGCATATCTACATACGTATGTATGTTTTCTGTTTTTGCTTTGTCAGACTTGGCAACTAATGAACACCAAACACGACACGAACCGTAGACAGGCAATCATATTTTTTAAGCTAATTAAAACGATAGTTACAGGCACTAAACTAGTTTGCTTACATTTGTATACGTTTTGCGTGCACGCTTGTATAGTTTTTCTTTGCTTTTAAGCAGTACAAATGGCAAACACGGCGCTAAATTTATCTTTTCCCACACAATTTTCATGCGACGGCCATATTTGTGCTGGGTAGCAGTGTGACCGAATTTCTTAAACAAAAAATTACACAACAGCACAGCGAACGCAAAAATGAGCAATGTTGACTAGAATGACAGAAATGTTAAGGCAAGTTAAAATGCTATCGATATGTATATGGCACGCAACGCTACTTCACACACACGTGGTTTCTTTTCCAGTGTGATTCTATTGTGCAGCGTGCGTCTAAGATCTGGATTGGTTTTTCAACTTGAATTAAAAATCAAAAGAACAGACATTAAAAATGGGTAAGCAATATGTATTGATTGCAAACAATGCTCTACAGGTTGTTTTGCATTAAAACGAGCACTTTCGTGCATCAAACTGCCAACAACAAACATTTAACCTCTGAAAACAATGCGGTGGGGAATAAAATTAATCATTCGTCAATTGCTTTGCAGGTTTTAGTCCTCGTGGTGGTGGTGGTCGTGGTGGCGGCGATCGTGGAGGTGGATTCCGTGGACGTGGTGGAGGTGGAGGTGGTCGGGGTGGCGGCGATCGTGGAGGCGGTGGCGGATTCCGTGGACGTGGTGGTGGCGGCCGTGGTGGAGACCGCGGAGGCGGCGGTGGTGGATTCCGTGGACGCGGTGGTGGTGGTGGCCGTGGCGGTGATCGTGGCGGTCGAGGTGGTGGTGGACGCGGAGGCGGCGGCCGTGGTGGTGGTGCAGGCGGATTCAAAGGTGGCAAGACTGTTACCATTGAGCCACATCGTCACGAGGGCATATTCATTGCCCGCGGCAAAGAGGATGCTCTAGTTACCCGCAATTTTGTGCCCGGCTCTGAGGTGTACGGCGAGAAGCGTATTTCCGTTGAGGTGTGTTTCATTCATATTTTTAGAACTATAGAACTTGTGTTGTCCATGATGATGTTGTGCAGGGGTACAGAACATGGCATAATGTGGCCATGAGCGTCCTTGGCGTCTGCCTCTTCTGTGTGCACTTCAGGTGCATGTTAAACAGTTGTGGGTGGCGTCCATGTGATGTTTGGAATATTTGCGCTACTGAGACAACTGCCCCACACAATCATCGGATCAAGAAGCCTAGCAAAAGACTAACACATTAAACTTTTTGTGCTATATTCACAGACCAATGGCGAGAAGATTGAGTACCGTGTGTGGAATCCCTTCCGTTCAAAGTTGGCCGCTGCTGTTTTAGGCGGTGTGGAAAAGATACACATGCCACCCGGCTCCAAGGTTCTGTATTTGGGTGCTGCCTCCGGCACGACAGTGTCGCACGTTTCGGATGTTGTCGGACCCGAGGGTCTCGTCTATGCTGTTGAGTTCTCTCATCGTTCCGGACGTGATCTGATAAATGTGGCCAAAAAACGCACCAACATTATACCCATCATTGAGGACGCACGTCATCCGCACAAGTACCGCATGCTCGTCGGCATGGTTGATACGATTTTTGCCGATGTGGCACAGCCAGATCAGGGTCGTATTGTGGCACTGAATGCGCAGCATTTCCTAAAGAATGGTGGTCACTTTGTTATCTCGATTAAGGCATCCTGCATTGACTCCACAGCGCAACCGGAAGCGGTCTTTGCCGCCGAAGTGAAAAAGATGCAGGCAGACAAGCTAAAACCACAGGAACAGCTCACGCTAGAACCCTATGAACGTGATCATGCTGTCGTTGTGGGCGTCTATCGACCACCGCCAAAGCAATGAGAAGTTCTCTCCAGCGGAGTAGAATGTGGCTAGGTTTTAAGTTCTTTATATATACATAATACTTCTATCAGTTGAGTCGTATTGTATTAAGTTTCTTTTACATATATATATAAAAAAATCAAACAAAAAATATTAAATAAGAACACAAAATGCAAACATTATTTTTGTAGCAGACGTACAAAATATATAAAAAAAAAAAAAAACCAAACAATTGATTTAAAAACTAACAAAAAGTGGGCTGTCCTATATGGTACGCTAAACATTCCATAAATTATTAAAACAATTTTAAAAAGAAAATAATAAAAAATATGTCAATCGCTGCGGACAGGATTCGAACCTGTGCGGGTAGAACCCAATGGATTTCAAGTCCATCTCCTTAACCACTCGGACACCGCAGCATGTGTTGGGGGCTGCGTCAAATAACAAACTTGAGATTAAAACGAAAGCAGCGCCCTCTATGGTATTTGTATGCAAGCCAGATAGCGTCATCTATTGTATAATTAGTATGGAAAGTGAGCACTCTGCTGAATTGTTTGTATTTTGGCGCCACCAGATTCGTTGCTGCGGTGTCCGAGTGGTTAAGGAGATGGACTTGAAATCCATTGGGTTCTACCCGCACAGGTTCGAATCCTGTCCGCAGCGAAAAGTTTTTTCCTCATTTTTTTCTTAACAACAAAATGAAAATTTAGATTGATTAGTTTCAACTCATTTATTTGATTCATTGTTGAATGCTGAGTACTATTCACAAAATATATTTGTTGCTTTACTGTTGAACATTTGCTTTAGATATGGAGACAAAAAACAGTTTATTTTTTATTGCTTACATTTCTAAAAATATATTTGTTTTGCAGCTAAATTTTTGTATAATAATAATGTTATTGTTGTTGGTGATTCTGGCACACACACAATATATAGACAAATAGGGAACAAAAGTGGTTAAACATTAAATCTTAATAGCTAAGTAAAATCATTGAAATCGTCGAAATTGTTTTAATTTTTTAGTTTTTCTTCTTTTATCACCCAAATTGATTGAAGAGAGAGTAAGAGAAATGCTTAATCTCTGATCTCTGCTTACAACTTGGCGCGCTTGGGCACACCAGCAGCCTCAAAGACGCCACAGCTCTCCAGATGCTGGAAGAGCGTCTCCAAATACTCATCACGGTGCTTGATCAAATGGGCCGCATGCTGCGATCTTGGCCAGCACTTGAATGTCACTTTAATGTTGGCCCTCTCCCAGTTCTCGCGCACCGCCTGATTCGACGAAGGCGGTCCAATCGGATCGTTATCGGACACAAAGAACAGCGCCGGTGCCTTCAACAGTGTCGAATGGAACATCTGACTGGAGCGTATATAATGTACGGTCGCCTGATTATGGAATGTCTTCATATGATACAGCGTATAGTTGCGCAATGCGCTCTGCATTCGTTCGTTCTTTGGGAATATGGATTTTGGTACACCAACGGGAATTTCGGTAATATCGGCAGCACTGTCCCATATCTGGCAAACGAAACGATCCAATATGCTGCCATAACGATCCATATCGCGTGACATTTGCAACATTATCTCGCCCATCTGGTATGCACCCACAGAAAAACCGTGCATCACAATCGGTGCATACGATTTGTTGTTCTCCAGAAATTTTAAAGTTTCAGCTGCAACTACCTGGAAAGAGCAACAATAATATACATTGTAGTAATGGCAAACAACAAAAACTGCTTTGTGTTTATTTTTCGTTCTTATCTACCTGTGTGCCCTTGGCGGGCCAGAGCAGTTGCCAAGGTGTAATGTGCACAACCATAACATCGAAACCCATTTCCGTATAGATCTGTGCATATTTTTTCAGATGCTTTTGCCTGGCCATCAACCAGGCCATCATTAGAACCAACGGATTGCCGGTGGGCTTTCTAAACTCCAGCGTCTTGGGATCCACATCAATGTTTGCCTTTTGGTTCGTAAAAAGAGTCATGTTTTTCGTTATATCCTTGGAGGATATATATCGGCGATTCTTTAACGGTGCCATCGCGCTCTGTGTGGTAAAGAAATACGATTAGTTCTTGAATGGTTGAATGAAACATTTTCGGTGGGTCCAATGGCGGAATGAGGATAGGTCTAGTAGTTTTAATCTACAAAAAAAAAAAAAAAAAAGCCCGATAAGATACACTTGAATGTTGAGTGTAGCGTCTCGTATTAATAAATGGTCTGATAGGCTTAGTCTCGAATGGCGATTAGATATGCTCACGATCTCGACGGTAAGTACTGATAGTTAAGCCACCTGGCATTATACTATTTACATGCATATATAGGTTACTATGACTAAAATTAGCTGATAATGTTCTCATTAGCATTAACAACGTAAACTCTTCTTCTTTTTCTTTTTTTCTTTTGATTGATTTTTTCAAGCATTTTTCAATGCAATCCACAGAAACTATAAGATAGAAATCGATATTGAATATTTAATATGACTTTAACTACCAGATCAGAAAATTATTTAATCACTGTGGAGTAAAGTTTTTTTAAGACCGTTAGCAACACTTGTTTGCAGCAGACTAAAACAAAATAATAGACTTAATCCGACAGACATTAAGTTCGGCCAAAATCTATTTATTGATAAGAGACGGTTGCAATTTAGATAAGCGTTATTCTACGATGTCGTCGGTGAATTCGTTAACTGTTATCAATTCCACTTGATTATCGAAAATATATAGATATTGCACTTACTAGTTTCTTGCGCTTATAAATCTTAAATAGTATAATTAGTAAAACGAGCAGTAGCGTAATTTCAATTAGGTAAGCCATATTTCACATTATTTTGGAGCAACAAATAAAATATAGCAGTATAAAAGATCCAACATATGTCACAAAAAGCTTTGATCGACTGTCATAAAAAAAGAGCGTAAAACCTTGCTTACAATGCCAAACTATATAAATCTAGAATGAATTTTGATGTGTGTGAGGGGGATATGAATTGCCATTGCGGCGGCGGATTGAATTACAGTACGGCATTGGAAGCGCCAACCTTATATTGCCTGGAAAACTACAGAAATAAAGAGAGCAATCAAAAGCTTGAGAGAGAGAACGGCTTTAGAGAATCGAGCTTGAACGTCATTTATTTATGGTGATCTATTCTTAAATATTGCCCTCAATTTAGTGTGACCTAAGCACGGACAACAGATGTCGCTATGCTACGTTTGGATACCAAAATAATGTAAGGTGGTCGTCATGCTTTAAAGTTTGTTTGTTTAGTTTTTTAATATTTCAATGACAATCAATTAGCATATTATTCAAGCGTTAAATGAATGTCCGGTAATTGCATATATAATTAAGATTAAACATACATGTGCAATATGAATACTATGCCGGTACATCAATTAAACAAAAAAAGTAAAATCATTCGTTTTTACGCCGGGATCAAAGTTCACAAGCAATATCAAGCACAGTTCATTAAGCAGCGCACTGTAGCTTAAAAGACAGCAATGATGTATTACCTTATCGTTGACAGACAGGAGAAGATGTTAATCGCAAGCAGTTTAATGTAAATGTGTTTAATGTAACAGGCTTAAGCGATAATTGAAATGTATTGTTTATGTAAATGCAACGGCAAAATGAAAACTTCGAAAAATTACGCGTGCTTGAATGAGGTAATAAAAAAGACACATACGCATAAATTTAAATTGATTGGCAAACAATTAAAGCAAAAACAGAGCACAGCAACAACACTCACACTCACACATATATTTATATCAGAATAAATATTAATAGGCTTACATTACGCACCAGCTGGGTTTGCAGACTTGAAAAATTGCGAGAGATCGGTCTTTGCATTTCTCGATACTCGGCCAGTGGACCCTGTAAAAGACCTCTACTCTTGTCGCCGCTGGTGCAGGTGCCGCTGTAGAATCTGTTCGCATAGACGTTTTCATATGTTACACCGCTGGTTCGACTATTCTGCGCTGCAGATTGTTGTTGTTGGCGATGTGGTGGGAGTGACGCAGACACACAATACGTATACATAAATAAACTAATATAATGACACTTTCAGAAGAGAGTTATTTTTGAGCATTTACCACCGAAGGAGAGGCCCACAGCAAGTGTGGCAGCCGTGCGTCCGGCTGCGAACGGTAGATTTATTGATTTTTTCGCTGCAGTTGCGTAAAACGCAGTGCGAAAGAAATGCGAAGCCATTACAACGGGTGATAACTTGAAAGATAATAATAATAATAATATATATTTATTATAATTAGTATGTTATGTGTATGCACCACGTACACACACACACACACACTTAGACAAACAAACGCAAACACACACAGCCACAAGCAAACCACCGCACAAAAACTGAACTTTGGACCTGGACATGAGCTGCTCGTCGGATGCAGACGAGTTTAATTTATATTAAATTGATACACATATATACATTGTATGTATGTACAACAAACACACCAAATTAAAAGGTGAAAAACATGTGTGTGTGCGTAAGAATGTGCAAATGATGAATGCATCTTGAATCTTAATGATAAAATAATGGCATTTGAGTAACTTTGGCACTTACGCTTTTCGTTTATTTAACACTTGCACTATTGTTTACTTTTAGCTGTATACACACAGACACTTTCTGGCAACTAAAACAAAAATGAATTACGCCGCCCGCGTTTGTTTCCTTGTTGTGCTATAACAACAAACACTGAGAATTCGCTAAAATACCAAATTATGTTATCGACGCATGGTTATCGATCGCAGTTGTATGAGAGCAGTTTTTTCTTTTGGTAAACACTTAAGTCACGATTTTAATATTTTACTTCTCTGTGTATATGACTTTAATAAGCTATACAACTTGCAACATCATTTTGCAAGTATCATCGGACTATGAAGAACAAAGCTCATCACTAGTTGAAATGTAATCGAAATAACATTTGAAACAGAAGTCTTCACAATTAAAAACAAAAATTGCGTTTTAATCTTTTATTGAATTGTGCAAATATGTCCGAGCCAGGCAAAATGTCTATTGTTCGGCAACATTTTAACGCCAGCCTGCCGGCAAAGTCCACCACAGCCGATTATTCCACTTGCAACAAGGATTGTAGCTGCGCATGCAAATGTTGTCGTGGGATTGTTAATAAGTTCATCGCTTTTGATCCCGAATCAAAAAAATCCAGTGGACACTCGCAGAAGATGGTGCGTTTTAGCACCGCGGACATGATGCTGCTGCTGTGCGTTGCCCAATCGCGTGAAAACTTTTGGAGCAATCAGTACTACAAAGCTAACCTGCTTGAGGATTACGCTGCATTGATCGTACCCTTCAATATAGAAGAGGGCGCAAAACCAAACATACCTCAGTTAAAGGAGATAATGGAAACAATAACGTCTGGCTATCGCCGTGCCCTACTTCGTTTAAGCGCAACTAAAGCACTCACTGTGCGCCGACCACCGGAACTCGCTCCCAGTTATGCAGGATTGCGTTGTAATTGCGAGCAGTGTTCCCTGATGCCATGGAACAAGCTGCAGCAGTTGGAGGATCATCAGTGGCTGCACAAATCCAGCGACAATTGGCACTGTCGTCTCTGCTTTCGTCGCTACTTCATCCAGCACACACTCCTTCTGCATCTGAGCAGACAAATAAAGCGCAACCAAGCGGGCGTACTCATGGAGAATGAATCCTACAAGCAGCGAGTCGTGGCCCACAGTCAGCAGGAGCTGGCGGAGCAGCAGCAACTCATAATCCAACCGGTGGAGGAACTACATTTTCGTTGCGACCGGCGTACTGAACTGGACTTCGAAGCAGAACCCGTCGCATTTTGTGTGTCACCAACACGACCAAGTCCGCGCAAGCGTTGCCACCTGACTGCCTGTCCACACTGTGCTTACCGTTATCGTTTTAGCTACAGCCATCAACTGCACATGAAAAAGCATCACCAGATTCAGCAGTTCCCCCCCAAACGCTTTCATTGCGTCAGCTGTGAACGCATCTTTCGCACTCGTCACGTTTACTTGAAGCACTTGCGCCAAGTGCGAAAGAAATATAGTTTGCGTGTACGTAAGTACGTATGCGACTGCTCCTTGCGCTATCAGCTAAGATGCACTCTGACCGCACATGTGGATAAAATGCACACACGTTTTTATTCGTGCCTCATCTGCCAAAAAAAATCAAAGAGTCGCTGTTGCGATAACCACACTCGCAAGGAAGCTCGAAAAGCAATTAATGAGATATTATTGAGACGTCGTGAGCAATTGGGACTTCCGCCACCGAAGAAACCAAGGCTACGACGATATTCGTGCGACGAATGCGATAAGGTGTATTCAAATGTCGGTGCACTCAGAGATCATAAACAGATAAAACACTTGAAACGAAAGGATTTCATTTGCGAATCGTGTGGCAAGGAGTTTTATACAGCCAAGCGTATATCAGAGCATGTCCGCAAGGTGCATACGATGATGGATTCGGTACGTTGTGAACTGTGCAATTTGACAATCAAGGAGAAGTCGAACTTTAAGCGCCACTGTGAAAGTGTCCATCATTTAAAGCTGTTGGCCGAGAGGGAGGGAAAATCGCATGATAAGAATCCGGTATATCAATCAACAATGATTTATTGTGAGGTCTGCGAACGCCAGACTAATAAATCGTGGTATAAACTTCATTGCCAGAGCAAGAGCCATCTTTGGCTTCTGGAAAGACAGAAGATTCAAAAAGATTCGCAGCCAATTTGCAAGATATGCCACAAAGAGTTTGTTGCAAAAATGGATTTATTTAGGCATATGCGAAAGATGCACGGTACAAAAGTGCACCTTACAAAGCCGCCACAAAAGTATCACTGTAATTCTTGCAACCTGAAAACCACGATCAAAGGTAATTACCGACGACATTGTCAGACCACTCGCCATTTGGAGAACGCGAAAGACGCTCCGCGTTTAATTGATATAGATTCAGTAAATGTTCCCATGTTTTATTGTGAGTTCTGCGATCGTAATCTTAAAGGCGAGAGAATCTATAAAAAACATTGCGAGAGCAAGTTGCATAAACGCCGGCTAACCACTTGGGTGGAGTAACAAAAAAATTACTCAGATTTAACATCAGTTGCGATTTATTTCTTTTTGGTTTTATATTATTATTATTATATATCAGAATAAATATTAATAGGCTTATATTACGCACCAGTTGGGTTTGCAGACTTGAAAAATTGCGAGAGATCGGTCTTTGCATTTCTTGATACTCGGACAGTGGGTCCGTCAAAGGACGGGGCCACAGCCACTTTGTGTCCCACTGTGCCACTGTGGCTCCGCATTGCGAAATTTGCTACAATACCAAATTATGTAATCGATGCACAGTAATCGATCACAGTTGCATGAGGGCAGTTTTTCTATTGCTACACATTTTTGTTAAGCTTTTAATATTTTAGTCCTTAATGTATATAGTTTTAATAAGCTTTTACAGCTCAAAGTCTTATGAGAGCCACGAATCTTACAACTTAATTTTGCAAGTGTCATCGGACTATGAAGCACAAAGCGCTCATCACTAATTGAAATTTAATCGAAATAACATTTGAAACAGAAGTCTACACAATTAAAAACAAAAGGTGCGTTTTAATCGTTTATTGAATGGTGCAAATATGTCCGAGCCAGGCAAAATGTCTATTGTTCGGCAACATTTTAACGCCAGCCTGCCCGCAAAGTCCACCACAGCCGATTATTCCACTTGCAACAAGGATTGTAGCTGCGCATGCAAATGTTGTCGTGGGATTGTTAATAAGTTCATCGCTTTTGATCCCGAATCAAAAAAATCCAGTGAACACTCGCAGAAGATGGTGCGTTTTAGCACCGCGGACATGATGCTGCTGCTGTGCGTTGCCCAATCGCGTGAAAACTTTTGGAGCAATCAGTACTACAAAGCTAACCTGCTTGAGGATTACGCTGCATTGATCGTACCCTTCAATATAGAAGAGGGCGCAAAACCAAACATACATCAGTTAAAGGAGATAATGGAAACAATAACGTCTGGCTATCGCCGTGCCCTACTTCGTTTAAGCGCAACTAAAGCACTCACTGTGCGCCGACCACCGGAACTCGCTCCCAGTTATGCAGGATTGCGTTGTAATTGCGAGCAGTGTTCCCTGATGCCATGGAACAAGCTGCAGCAGTTGGAGGATCATCAGTGGCTGCACAAATCCAGCGACAATTGGCACTGTCGTCTCTGCTTTCGTCGCTACTTCATCCAGCACACACTCCTTCTGCATCTGAGCAGACAAATAAAGCGCAACCAAGCGGGCGTACTCATGGAGAATGAATCCTACAAGCAGCGAGTCGTGGCCCACAGTCAGCAGGAGCTGGCGGAGCAGCAGCAACTCATAATCCAACCGGTGGAGGAACTACATTTTCGTAGCGACCGGCGTACTGAACTGGACTTCGAAGCAGAACCCGTCGCATTTTGTGTGTCACCAACACGACCAAGTCCGCGCAAGCTTTGCTGCCTAACTTCCTGTCCACACTGTGCTTACCGTTATCGTTTTAGCTACAGCCATCAACTGCACATGAAAAAGCATCACCAGATTCAGCAGTTCCCCGTCAAACGCTTTCATTGCGTCAGCTGTGAACGCATCTTTCGCACTCGTCACGTTTACTTGAAGCACTTGCGCCAAGTGCGAAAGAAATATAGTTTGCGTGTACGTAAGTACGTATGCGACTGCTCCTTGCGCTATCAGCTAAGATGCACTCTGACCGCACATGTGGATAAAATGCACACACGTTTTTATTCGTGCCTCATCTGCCAAAAAAAATCAAAGAGTCGCTGTTGCGATAACCACACTCGCAAGGAAGCTCGAAAAGCAATTAATGAGATATTATTGAGACGTCGTGAGCAATTGGGACTTCCGCCACCGAAGAAACCAAGGCTACGACGATATTCGTGCGACGAATGCGATAAGGTGTATTCAAATGTCGGTGCACTCAGAGATCATAAACAGATAAAACACTTGAAACGAAAGGATTTCATTTGCGAATCGTGTGGCAAGGAGTTTTATACAGCCAAGCGTATATCAGAGCATGTCCGCATGGTGCATACGATGATGGATTCGGTACGTTGTGAACTGTGCAATCTGACAATCAAGGAGAAGTCGAACTTTAAGCGCCACTGTGAAAGTGTCCATCATTTAAAGCTGTTGGCCGAGAGGGAGGGAAAATCGCATGATAAGAATCCGGTATATCAATCAACAATGATTTATTGTGAGGTCTGCGAACGCCAGACGCATAAAGCGGGGTACAAACTTCATTGCCAGAGCAAAATCCATCTTTGGTTTCTGGAAAGACAGGAGATTCAAAAAGATTCGCAGCCAATTTGCAAGATATGCCACAAAGAGTTTGTTGCAAAAATGGATTTATTTAGGCATATGCGAAAGATGCACGGTACAAAGGTGCACCTTACAAAGCCGCCACAAAAGTATCACTGTAATTCTTGCAACCTGAAAACCACGATCAAAGGTAATTACCGACGACATTGTCAGACCACTCGCCATTTGGAGAACGCGAAAGACGCTCCGCGTTTAATTGATATAGATTCAGTAAATGTTCCCATGTTTTATTGTGAGTTCTGCGATCGTAATCTTAAAGGCGAGAGAATCTATAAAAAACATTGCGAGAGCAAGTTGCATAAACGCCGGCTAACCACTTGGGTGGAGTAACAAAAAAATTACTCAGATTTAACATCAGTTGCGATTTATTTCTTTTTGGTTTTATATTATTATTATTATATATCAGAATAAATATTAATAGGCTTATATTACGCACCAGTTGGGTTTGCAGACTTGAAAAATTGCGAGAGATCGGTCTTTGCATTTCTTGATACTCGGACAGTGGGTCCGTCAAAGGACGGGGCCACAGCCACTTTGTGTCCCACTGTGCCACTGTGGCTCCGCATTGCGAAATTTGCTACAATACCAAATTATGTAATCGATGCACAGTAATCGATCACAGTTGCATGAGGGCAGTTTTTCTATTGCTACACATTTTTGTTAAGCTTTTAATATTTTAGTCCTTAATGTATATAGTTTTAATAAGCTTTTACAGCTCAAAGTCTTATGAGAGCCACGAATCTTACAACTTAATTTTGCAAGTGTCATCGGACTATGAAGCACAAAGCGCTCATCACTAATTGAAATTTAATCGAAATAACATTTGAAACAGAAGTCTACACAATTAAAAACAAAAGGTGCGTTTTAATCGTTTATTGAATGGTGCAAATATGTCCGAGCCAGGCAAAATGTCTATTGTTCGGCAACATTTTAACGCCAGCCTGCCCGCAAAGTCCACCACAGCCGATTATTCCACTTGCAACAAGGATTGTAGCTGCGCATGCAAATGTTGTCGTGGGATTGTTAATAAGTTCATCGCTTTTGATCCCGAATCAAAAAAATCCAGTGAACACTCGCAGAAGATGGTGCGTTTTAGCACCGCGGACATGATGCTGCTGCTGTGCGTTGCCCAATCGCGTGAAAACTTTTGGAGCAATCAGTACTACAAAGCTAACCTGCTTGAGGATTACGCTGCATTGATCGTACCCTTCAATATAGAAGAGGGCGCAAAACCAAACATACATCAGTTAAAGGAGATAATGGAAACAATAACGTCTGGCTATCGCCGTGCCCTACTTCGTTTAAGCGCAACTAAAGCACTCACTGTGCGCCGACCACCGGAACTCGCTCCCAGTTATGCAGGATTGCGTTGTAATTGCGAGCAGTGTTCCCTGATGCCATGGAACAAGCTGCAGCAGTTGGAGGATCATCAGTGGCTGCACAAATCCAGCGACAATTGGCACTGTCGTCTCTGCTTTCGTCGCTACTTCATCCAGCACACACTCCTTCTGCATCTGAGCAGACAAATAAAGCGCAACCAAGCGGGCGTACTCATGGAGAATGAATCCTACAAGCAGCGAGTCGTGGCCCACAGTCAGCAGGAGCTGGCGGAGCAGCAGCAACTCATAATCCAACCGGTGGAGGAACTACATTTTCGTAGCGACCGGCGTACTGAACTGGACTTCGAAGCAGAACCCGTCGCATTTTGTGTGTCACCAACACGACCAAGTCCGCGCAAGCTTTGCTGCCTAACTTCCTGTCCACACTGTGCTTACCGTTATCGTTTTAGCTACAGCCATCAACTGCACATGAAAAAGCATCACCAGATTCAGCAGTTCCCCGTCAAACGCTTTCATTGCGTCAGCTGTGAACGCATCTTTCGCACTCGTCACGTTTACTTGAAGCACTTGCGCCAAGTGCGAAAGAAATATAGTTTGCGTGTACGTAAGTACGTATGCGACTGCTCCTTGCGCTATCAGCTAAGATGCACTCTGACCGCACATGTGGATAAAATGCACACACGTTTTTATTCGTGCCTCATCTGCCAAAAAAAATCAAAGAGTCGCTGTTGCGATAACCACACTCGCAAGGAAGCTCGAAAAGCAATTAATGAGATATTATTGAGACGTCGTGAGCAATTGGGACTTCCGCCACCGAAGAAACCAAGGCTACGACGATATTCGTGCGACGAATGCGATAAGGTGTATTCAAATGTCGGTGCACTCAGAGATCATAAACAGATAAAACACTTGAAACGAAAGGATTTCATTTGCGAATCGTGTGGCAAGGAGTTTTATACAGCCAAGCGTATATCAGAGCATGTCCGCATGGTGCATACGATGATGGATTCGGTACGTTGTGAACTGTGCAATCTGACAATCAAGGAGAAGTCGAACTTTAAGCGCCACTGTGAAAGTGTCCATCATTTAAAGCTGTTGGCCGAGAGGGAGGGAAAATCGCATGATAAGAATCCGGTATATCAATCAACAATGATTTATTGTGAGGTCTGCGAACGCCAGACGCATAAAGCGGGGTACAAACTTCATTGCCAGAGCAAAATCCATCTTTGGTTTCTGGAAAGACAGGAGATTCAAAAAGATTCGCAGCCAATTTGCAAGATATGCCACAAAGAGTTTGTTGCAAAAATGGATTTATTTAGGCATATGCGAAAGATGCACGGTACAAAGGTGCACCTTACAAAGCCGCCACAAAAGTATCACTGTAATTCTTGCAACCTGAAAACCACGATCAAAGGTAATTACCGACGACATTGTCAGACCACTCGCCATTTGGAGAACGCGAAAGACGCTCCGCGTTTAATTGATATAGATTCAGTAAATGTTCCCATGTTTTATTGTGAGTTCTGCGATCGTAATCTTAAAGGCGAGAGAATCTATAAAAAACATTGCGAGAGCAAGTTGCATAAACGCCGGCTAACCACATGGGTGGAGTAACAAAAAAATTACTCAGATTTAACATCAGTTGTTATTAATTCTTTTTAGTTTTATATTATTATTATATATCAGAATAAATATTAATAGGCTTACATTACGCACCAGTTGGGTTTGCACACTTGAAAAATTGCGAAAGATCGGTCTTTGCATTTCTTGATACTCGGCCAGTGGGTCTTGTGGAAGACCTCTGCCCTTGCAGGTGCCGCTGTAGAATCTTTCCGCACAGACGTATATGGTTCAATTATTTTGCGCTGTGGATTGTTGTTGGCGATGTAGTGGGATTGACGAAGACGCATTAACTGTGAACACAAATAAACTTATGTCAGAAAAGAGTCGTTTTTGGACATTTACCACCAAAGGACGGGGCCACAGCCACTTTGTGTCCCACTGTGCCACTGTGGCTCCGCATTGCGAAATTTGCTACAATACCAAATTATGTAATCGATGCACAGTAATCGATCACAGTTGCATGAGGGCAGTTTTTCTATTGCTACACATTTTTGTTAAGCTTTTAATATTTTAGTCCTTAATGTATATAGTTTTAATAAGCTTTTACAGCTCAAAGTCTTATGAGAGCCACGAATTTTACAACTTAATTTTGCAAGTGTCATCGGACTATGAAGCACAAAGCGCTCATCACTAATTGAAATTTAATCGAAATAACATTTGAAAGAAGTCTACACAATTAAAAACAAAAGGTGCGTTTTAATCGTTTATTGAATGGTGCAAATATGTCCGAGCCAGGCAAAATGTATATTGTTCGGCAACATTTTAACGCCAGCCTGCCGGCAAAGTCCACCACAGCCGATTATTCCACTTGCAACAAGGATTGCAGCTGCGCATGCAAATGTTGTCGTGGGATTGTTAATAAGTTCATCGCTTTTGATCCCGAATCAAAAAAATCCAGTGGACACTCGCAGAAGATGGTGCGTCTTAGCACCGTGGACATGATGCTGCTGCTGTGCGTTGCCCAATCGCGTGAAAACTTTTGGAGCAATCAGTACTACAAAGCTAACCTGCTTGAGGATTACGCCGCTTTGATCGTACCCTTCAATATAGAAGAGGGGGCAAAACCAAACATACCTCAGTTAAAGGAGATAATGGAATCAATAACGTCTGGCTATCGCCGTGCCCTACTTCGTTTAAGCGCAACTAAAGCACTCACTGTGCGCCGACCACCGGAACTCGCTCCCAGTTATGCAGGATTGCGTTGTAATTGCGAGCAGTGTTCCCTGATGCCATGGAAAAAGCTGCAGCAGTTGGAGGTTCATCAGTGGCTGCACAAATCCAGCGACAATTGGCACTGTCGTCTCTGCTTTCGTCGCTACTTCATCCAGCACACGCTCCTTCTGCATCTGAGCAGACACATAAAGCGCAACCAAGCGGGCGTACTCATGGAGAATGAATCCTACAAGCAGCGAGTCGTAGCCCACAGGCAGCAAGAGCTGGCGGAGCAGCAACTAATAATCCAACCGGTGGAGGAACTACATTTTCGTAGGGACTGGCCTACTGAACTGGACTCCGAAGCAGAACCCGTCGCATTTTGTGTGTCACCAACACGACCAAATCCGCGCAAGCGTTGCTGCCTAACTTCCTGTCCACACTGTGCTTACCGTTATCGTTTTAGCTACAGCCATCAACTGCACATGAAAAAGCATCACCAGATTCAGCAGTTCCCCGTCAAACGCTTTCATTGCGTCAGCTGTGAACGCATCTTTCGCACTCGTCACGTTTACTTGAAGCACTTGCGCCAAGTGCGAAAGAAATATAGTTTGCGTGTACGTAAGTACGTATGCGACTGCTCCTTGCGCTATCAGCTAAAAAGCACTCTGACCGCACATGAGGACAAAATGCACACACGCCTTTATTCGTGCCTCATCTGCTGTAATATATCAAAGGGTCGCTGTTGCCATAATCACAGTCGCAAGGAAGTTCAAAAAGCAATTAATGAGGAATTATTGAGACGTCGTGAGCAAATGGGACTTCCGACACCGAAGAAACCGTGGCGGCGACAATATTCCTGCGACAAATGCGATAAGGTGTATTCAAATGTCTGTGCACTCAAAGATCATAAACAGATAAAACACTTGAAACGAAAGGATTTCATTTGCGAATCGTGTGGCAAGGAGTTTTATACAGCAAAGAGTATATCAGAGCATGTCCGCAAGGTGCATACGATGATGGATTCGGTACGTTGTGAACTGTGCAATCGGACAATCAAGGAGAAGACGAACTTTAAGCGCCACTGTGAAAGTAGACTTCATTTAAAGCTGTTGGCCGAGAGGGAGGGAAAATCGCATGTTAAGAATCCGGTATATCAATCAACATTGATTTATTGTGAGGTCTGCGAACGCCAGACTAACAAGTCGTGGTACAAACTTCATTGCCAGAGCAAGAGGCATCTTGCGCTTCTAGAAAGACAGGAGATTCAAAAGGATTCGCAGCAAATTTGCAAGATATGCCACAAAGAGTTTGTGGATTTATTTAGGCACATGCGAAAGGTGCACGGTACAAAGGTGCACCTTACACAGCCGCCACAAAAGTATCACTGTAACTTTTGCAAGCTGAAAATCACGGGCAAAGGTAATTACCGACGACATTGTCAGACCACTCGCCATTTGGAGAACGCGAAAGACGCTCCGCGTTTAATTGATATAGATTCAGTAAATGTTCCCATGTTTTATTGTGAATTCTGCGATCGTAATCTTAAAGGCGAGAGAATCTATAAAAAACATTGCGAGAGCAAGTTGCATAAACGCCGGCTATCCACTTGGGTGGAGTAACAAAAAAATTAATCAGATTTAACATCAGTTGCGATTTATTTCTTTTTATACCCTGATCCCATTAAAAATGGGAAAAAAGGGTATAATGAAGTTGTGCAAAAGTATGTAACGGGCAGAAGGAAGCTTCTCCGACCCCATAAAGTATATATATTATTGATCAGCATCAACAGCCGAGTCGATATAGCCATGTCCGTCTGTCCGTCCGTCTGTCCGTCTGTCTGTCTGTCCGTATGTATGAGCCAACCGATCTCAGAGACTATAAGAGCTAGAGACTCCAGATTTGGAACTTAAGCTCGCCTAATCCCTAGGCAGTACAAGTTTGTTTTCGATTTTCGATAACTCATCCCGTTTCCGATATACACATGTGATCGATAACAATAAAATCTTGAATTTGAAAAAACTTTAGATGACATTTTAATTATTAATCAAAATAATAACAATCTGTGAAATTTTTATTAAAATCGGTTAAGAAACACCGGAGATATGGGACATTGAAGTTGAGTATGCAGTATGTGCGTACAAACAAACACACATACTTGCAAATACTGACTGTACGCGTAAAGTATACGGATCAGGGTATCGTCTAGTCGGGATTTCTCGACTAGAGCCTTCTTACTTGTTAGTTTTAGATTAAGCTTAAACTCATTATTTTTGGAATTGTGCCGAACTATACATTTTTATTTTAATCTTTTAAGTTAAGAGAAAAACAAAAATATTTTGAACATTTCAGGAACTATTAGAATTAAACTCAATCAACTGGTTTTAATAAATATTGCTGCTTTTCCAGTAATTAGAAACGCTTATAAAGCGATTTTTATTTATTTAACAGGATTACGCCTTAGCTTCACACATTACAACTTCAATTTTTTTTATTAAATGCACTAAGGTGTTAAATTAAAAATATGTGTTACGCATTCTGCTCATAGTTTTCGGTTATCATATCGTTTAAGCCCAATTGCTCATTATCATCATAGCTACGCTTGTATCTCTCCACGGTTAGTTTATCATCGGGTTCATCGTTGTCTGTCAGCGATTGCACATATGAATTGCCAGCCGGATCCTCCAGCACTAAGGTGATGACTGTCTGCAGCTTCAGCACATCTTCGAATTTATTCAAAAAGCGTCGCATCTGTTGCTTCGATGGCTCATCGGCGGAGTCATGAAAGAATGTGCCATCCAACTGCTCACGCATCGCCACTAGCAAACCCTCCACAGTTGTAAAGCGGCCACAGAGCGCATGTGAACCCACATCCATATCCAGTTCGGGTATGGATAAGCTGCATGTTTCCGATTTAAGAACATCACGCGTAAGATCCTCCTTGCTGGCAATGCGCACCATGAATCGTATACCTTCTGGTTCAATGCCACCACCAGACTTGACCTCGTTCGTTTTGTGGCCGCATCTGGAGCAAACAGTTGCCATTATGACAACCTCCTTGAAGTGCGGTATATTTGTCAGTTTCATGTTTGTCTCACATGGTGCCTGACAGTTTGAGCAGTTTGTGGCAAACTGCAGCACTTCACCGTGCAGATTCTCTATGGGCCACGAGTCCTCAGCAATGGGCTTCAAAAGATGCTGTTTCTCGTGGTTTTGTTCATAGAGACCCAACAGTTCGTTTTGTGATTGATTGCGCGTAAAATGTGACAGTTTTAGCTGCGGATCATTGGCAGGGGCCAATGGATTCTCAATGAAACTGTTTCCGGAGATGTCTTCTAGCAGCAATCGAAATGGTTTGCTTACAGTCATCAGCTGGCGCAGTCGATCAATGTAATCATCTATGGCTGCCCCTTCTTTTGGATGGTCAATGCGTCGTTTCTCCTGATCCTGTGATAGGCCAGTAATGGTTCGTTCAATAATGCCCTCGACGGTTGTCACCTCACCCTTTTGCGACTGAACTGGTATCTCCAGCTCAACATCTGGTATACTAACACTCGAATTATCGGAACGCACGACGCGCCGATTTAGATCCGACGGCTTCTGGACATTTAGCTCGATGCGAACGCCGCTCTTTTGTATCTCCGATGCGGATTGCATTTCATTGTTTGCATAACCGCAGTGATTGCACTTAAAAGACATTAGCACTACCTCGCGAAAGAATGGTATTTTGGTGGGAAGCAGACGGGTGGTGCCTGACTTAAAACAGCTCAAACAAGCGGAATCAATTTCAACAAGTTCTTCAGCTTGATCACCGCTGATGTCCTGGAATATAGACTCCTGCTGTGGTGTGGCAGTTGGCGAGCCAATATCAGCGCTTTTTGTGGACATGTTAAGGATTGTACTTGAATTGATCTACAAAACTTCCTGCACACAACGTGAAATCAGTCGTGTTCTCGATTATTCTATTCATCAGCCAGTGTTGGTTAACTTATTTATAAAATGTAATAATTATTGATATAAATTTAAAAGCCTTAATGTATGTTATTTTACCCAATGAGTATATAATAGAGGAGACGAAATTGGCACGCCCACTATCGATAACCTACCTCCATGCCTTGGCTCGACTAAGGCTCGTGTTAAGTTGGCTGCAGTCAGCAGCTGCTTATGTTTTGATTATTGCTTCTTTGCTTATACATCTGGGCCTGCCGCCATAATTGAATTTGTTTTTGTTTTCATTATGGACTGTTTTGTCGTATGTATTTGGCACTGTATGTTTGCTGAAAACCTAATATGTATGTATTTATGTATATATGTATCAGAGCTCATGCCAATGTATTCTCCCTACTCATGTCTTGAATGGTTTGTTTTGATTTGAGTTGTTGCTGTTTAATTCGTTTTGCATTGCATTGCTTGGGTGGCTGAAATCAACTGTTTGTACGTAAACAAATTTAAAATTTTTTTTTATTTTATTTAAGTTAATAAATGATAAGCAATCAAAATTATGGGAAACTGCTTTAAAATTGTAATAAAAAAAACTTAATCTAGAATTTTTACAAATAACAATAATATGTGAATATTTTTTTTATTATTTTTATTTTTTTGTTTAATGTCTTAACGTAAGTATATTATGTTTGTATGTGTGTTGTTGTATGCACTGGTATAAATATATAAATGTGGTGTTGTTCTTAAGCATAAAAGTAAATTAAAGAATTAATATAATGAACGTAATGTATGTTAAATTAATATCAGTTAAATTCTGATGAAGACTGCAAATATTTTGTAGTATGGGGTGTGTAATGTATTATGTATGTGTATAATGATTCTTGGCTTGATAATGCTGATAAGATCCGAACATTGAGCAATTATATTTCGTTAAGTAAAGTCTGTTTAACTTCAAAATCAAATGTAATGCTCTTGTGTGTTGCTTGGTCTTAGTAATACAATAACAGGGTTGAGGGTTACTGCTCCAGTACTGAGGATGGTATTGAACAGAACCTAATTTAAAATATAAAAAATATATAAGATATATTACAACAATGCGTGATTAACTAAACTTACCATATATGTTGCGGCCGCCTACATTGTGTGCCAATTTCGTATACACAGCAAAATACTGCCCAGGACCTATTAAAATAAAATAAAAATAAATATACTTTGAATAATCGTATTTTCAATCTGCGAACTCACCATTAAAACTACTGAGATAAAATTTTCAATTTCTTCGCTTGTGGTCCATGTTTTGCTGCCGATCTCCCCAAGAGCTTCTCCTGCAACAGCCACCTTGCATATAAATGAATAATTAACTTACATACATTCTCATAATATACTTTGCATATTCAAGCTTTTTTTCATATATATAATAGCTGCAAAAATCTTCTAGAAAATAATAGAAAATAAAAAATTTTGATTTGCCAATGTATTAATTACATTTTTGTTTTATTCATACATTTATTTCATTTTTAAATAAAAAAGTATATGAGTACATATGTACATATATTTATTTTTTTATTTTATTTATTTTTTGTTGAAGTGCCGAAGGAAAAACGGCTGCAGGTGGTCTGGGCCCGTCATTATGTGTATGCATGTGTGTGCGCCTAACGGGAATAGGAATAGACAAAACGAAAAAAATACAAACCACAACAACACGTGATGGTTGTCGTTGCTGGAACGCACAAGCTGCACAGTGTTATTTTAATACCCTTTATTACAATATTCAATTAATGTCAATGCAATTTTTAACATATATTTATTTAATATACGGACATTTAAGGTTAGGTATATGAATACAAAAATTGAAAAATTTAATTCGGCTTTAAGTCATCTTAAACCTGTTCAATAAGTTAATAATCTTCTACCTTATTTCCAATATATACATACGCATATATAATGGAATTCATATTTAAGTATCTCACGTTTGGCCATACAATTTTACAAAGTTTATATAAAATCTATACTACCCTCCCATGTTAGGCATTAGCAAGCAGATAGAACCAAAAGTCGAAAATTGACAATCTCAACTTTGGCCACCACACACAGCAAACAGAAGTATTGGCGATCACTATTGTTCTCTCGCATCGCACACTTTGAGAGAGACATGAGAGAGAGTTGCCAAAGCAGAAGCGGTACTTTTTCCGCTTGCCCCTTTCCAACGAGCTCTCGCACGCATGGCGGTTTTCGATAACAAAAAGGGGCGGCTATTTTCCTCTCTATTACTTGAATACTTTTTGATTTTACCATAGACCTCTTTATATGTCTTATAGTCGTTAAATATTATATTTTACCGAACTCGATTAACAAAAAGCATTCCACATACAACTACATAATTGTTTTAAGCTATTGTGCTGCCAATTTGGCATTCAATTGATTTATGTCGACCCCCAGTTCGATGAGCCGTTTCTCCTGCTCCTTTGTTTCCAGTCCATGCTCTTTATTGTAGTTGTAGTTGACTGTGAGCTGCACCTCCTCCAAACCGCTGACATGATCGTAAAGACTGCCCTCTAAACGCATATCAATATCGCTCTCCTCGCGCAAAATGCAGAAGTATCCGAGAAAGAGGGCTAAGCTTGCCGAGATTACGTAGGGTTGATACCACAGGGATTCGTCGCTGCCGCCACTGCGTGTGTCGCGAGCGCGCCAAGTGGCCGCCTGGCTGCCAAAGAACTGTATTGGCTCATTACTAATTGTGGATCCTTCGTCCTGTGATTTTGCGCTTTCACCGCTGTTCATTTTTTGGGCATAGCAACGAATGCCACTTGCAGGCATCAGTGATCTGAAAGATGTTACTGCCGTGTAATGTGAAATGACAGGATAAATTTGTATTTTTACCTGACCGCACGAGTTTTTGTCAACAAACGCAACATCTTGCTGGCTCACAACAATTTCATAACAATTCTCAACAGCTGTTTACCGGTCAATTAGTAACGATACATTTCGATATCTGATAGACGACAACTTAAATTTGTCATCTCAACGCTCGCACACGTGTTGGTCTTTAAAATTGTAAACACGCGCTGCAATTAAGCGCATTAAAATGGGCGCAACTAAAAATATGGACCTAATCGGCACCATTGAGGATGATGCGGAAGTGGAGAATCTATCTGAGGACTCGGACGCTGAAGTTGAAGTAATTTAAACCAAAATCTTGAAATGTTTCCAACTCAACAAATTCATTTTCTCTCGGCGTAGTACCAACCAACAAAACTGCGGCACAAGAAGATAACGGAGTTCGAGAAGGGTTTTGAGTTTGTATCCTCTGTAAAAGAGTACAATCAGGACACCTGGGATGATCTAATGAAATATGTGAAACGTAAGGCTCGCACAAAAACAGACGACAAAATCGCAGCACGTCTGCAGCAGCTTGGTGGCGCTGAAGCTGTTGACGCCGAACAAAGTGACGATGACGAGATTGCGCTATCCGATGATGAGCTCAAGCATGATAATTTGCGACTCCGCGAAAAGAAACTGAGCAAGAACAAGAAAAAGAAATCAGCAAGCGTGGACAGTGAAGAAGACGAGGGCGAAAAAATGCAATTCGATGACACTGTTGAGGCCAATGATTTAATTACTTCGTTTTATCAAATGAATCTTTCGCGTCCGCTAATGCGCGCCATTGGAGTACTTGGCTACATTTATCCCACGCCCATCCAGGCATCCACAATACCCATAGCTCTGTTGGGTCGCGATATTTGCGGGTGTGCAGCGACGGGAACAGGCAAAACGGCTGCTTATATGCTGCCCACAGTGGAGCGTCTCCTCTATCGACCACTGAACAACAAGGCCATTACAAGGGTGCTGGTCCTGGTACCCACACGTGAGTTGGGCGCCCAAGTTTACCAAGTGACGAAGCAACTGTGTCAGTTTACCAGCATTGATGTTGGCCTGGCAATTGGTGGTCTTGATGTGAAAGCACAGGAGTCTGTGCTTCGACAAAATCCGGATATTGTTATTGCAACGCCAGGTCGTCTAATCGATCACATCAAGAATACACCAAGCTTTAGTTTGGACTCCATTGAGGTAAGCAAAAAGATTGATGCGGATTGCCAGTCAAAGCATGATGAATATCAATCCTTGCGCTCCGAGCTTCTCGAAGCTATGCGGATAAAGATTTAGTACTTGCATCTGCGCTGCAGATGTAAGCTGACTGCCATTGTCAAGAAATACAAATCCACTTTCTCTTGGCAAGAACTTAAAATATACTTTTAAACTAAACACAGGTGCTGATACTGGATGAGGCTGATCGTATGTTGGACGAGTATTTTGCGGAGCAAATGAAGGAGATCATCAACTCCTGCTGCAAGACACGTCAAACCATGCTCTTCTCGGCGACGATGAGCGAACAGGTCAAGGATCTGGCTGCCGTTTCGCTGGACAAACCGGTCAAGGTGTTCGTTAACAATAATCAACAGGTGGCTTTCAATTTGCGACAGGAGTTTATACGCATACGAGAGGATAAGGAGGGCGATCGTGAGCCCATTCTGGCTAGTTTAATCTGTCGTACTTTTCACGATCATTGCATGGTTTTTGTGCAGACCAAAAAACAGGCACATCGTCTTCACATTCTCCTTGGTTTACTGGGCGTCCGTGCTGGCGAGCTGCATGGTAATCTAACTCAGCAACAGCGTCTAGAGTCACTCAAGAAGTTTAAGGAGGAACAAATCGATGTTCTGATTGCCACCGATGTGGCGGCACGTGGTCTTGACATTGTCGGCGTGAAGACAGTCATCAATTTTGTGATGCCCATCACCACAGAGCATTATATACATCGTGTGGGTCGTACAGCTCGAGCCGGTAGAGCAGGCATCTCTGTTTCTCTAGCCGGCGAAAAGGAACGCAAGATTGTCAAGGACATCATCAAGAATGCGGAGAGTAGCGTGAAGAATCGCATCATACCACCCGAGATCATTGAGAAGTATCGCAATAAACTAACTGCACTGGAGCCAGAGATCCGTAATTCAATTTAAACTTTAAATGTGCACAGGTATTTACATTGCAAATCTTTAACAGAAAACATACTTGACGAGGAGCAGGCGGAACGTCAGATAGCCAAAACGGAACAGCAATTGTCAAAAACGGAACGTAAACTTCTTGGTCAGCCCAATGAGAGACGCACTTGGTTCCAGACCAAGCAACAGCGCGAGAACGAAAAGACCCGTCTAGCTCTCACCTCTAATGAGGATGAGGCGAAACCAGCCGCAGTCGGAGCAGCTGGAGCGGTTAAGGGTAAATTTGCTGGCAAGCGTAAGCGACCCGAGTATGGAGGCGACGGTGAGGATGGACCGTCTGTAAAAGAAGTTGAGGCCAGGCGCAACAAGAAAAAGAAGGAAGAGCCAAGAAAGAAGACACCCGAGCAGCTGGCTAAGGAGCGCGCCATGAAAGAAATTGAAAAGGTTTCACTTGTGCGCGCTAAAATGGCCAAGTTGCGCAAGCGACCGGGCAAACTGGGTGCAGCCACCGAGACGCCAAGGCATTCCAGTGCTGGTGGAGGCAAACCCAAGCGACGCGGTAGACAATCCGCTTTTACCAACGATCTAACAGATGTCAGTCGCGGCGGTGCCTTGCGTCTAAGGTGAAGAGAAACATAACGTTGTTTATTTTTATTGTTTTAATATTAATATGCATTTTAATATTCACTCAATAGATCCGAGGCAAATCGTCACAAGAAAATGTCTAAAATTGCGGCCAAGAAGAAAACTAGCAATGTTAAGCTGACCAACAAGGCGGGTAAAAATAAATTCAACAAGGGCAAAAGCTTTGGTGGGCCGCGTTTTACCAAAAAGGACAAAAAGAAATAGTAATAAGGCGTGTAAATAATACTTGTAGTAAAAAAAATAAAGCGATATAAATATACGCAGAATTAATGTTACCCTTCAGTTAACGTTTTTTTTAATGTGTCGCTCAAATGCAAATTTTTACGTAAGCTTCTTAGTGTGACCATGCCAGTTGTACGTTGCCGGGTTTTTCGGTAAGCTCGCCTTGGTCACACGGCTTCTTAAGCCTTGCCATTTTGTTTAGTTTTTTTCGGTTTTCGCTGCGTAGTTTTTTAATAGTTTTATTAATATGGTTTAAAGGATTAGAACAAAACAAAAAAAAAAAAAACATGACCACTAAGTATAGTCAAGCCCTGCCGGAGTACGATGACTCAGATGACAGCTCCTATGATGGTTTCTACTTTGGCGACGATGTGAATTAAAGACTTGTGATTTGATAACATTTTGTTTTGCAATACTATTGTTGTTTTTTTTAGATAAAACGTGAGAAGATCACGCCATATGTACATCCCGAACACTTACTGTATCAAGCTGTACAAAATGGCAACTTGGAGCTGGTGCGCGAACAAATCGATGCACTGCAGTTTCCGGTGGATAAACCCATGTGTGATGGTCTAACAATGCTGCTCCACGCTTGTCGCAACGCACACTACGACCTGGTCGTATATCTCGTGACCGAGCTTAAGGCAAATGTTAACAAGCAGGTGGACTCGGTAATGCCGTTAATGTTTGCCTGCGATTGCAAGCCGGAAAATGCGCAAGTAGCCGAGAAGATCGTGCGCCTCCTGTTAGGCCATGGCTCTGTGATTAATGTATCCAATAAGTATGGAATGACGCCGTTTATGTTTGCCTGCTGCAGAGGCTTTATGAACATTGTTAAGCTCCTGATCAATGAGGTGAGCTTTGATGCGGTTGACAATCAGGGTTGCACACCCATCTTTCATGCTATAGAGAACAATCATGCGGATATAGTTAAATTGCTGGTGGAATCTGGCGTCAATGCTAGCCTGGCCAACAACAAGGGCTATACACCAAAACAGGTCGCCGAATCCCATTGCTTCTACGATCTGTTGGAGCTGTTGCCGCGTGAACAAGCCACTTATTTGGTTCCCACGGACTTCCTGGGCTATAGCACTTTGCGGGATCATGTGCCAAGGATTTTCTTAAAGACAGATTGTCCGGAATACTTTCAGGAGCTGAGCAGCATACTTAACTCTATTGATATGGCCAATACGCTCGAACATTTTGCCAAAGCTCGTATCTCGCTGGCCGAATTTCTCAATATGAATGATCAAAAGTTGGCCAACATTGGCATTAAATTTCCAATCTATCGTAACAAGATCATGAAAGGCATACTAGAGTGAGTAGCAGCACATTATTAATCCAAGATACTTTGGTTATTCTGTAAAATTTCACTTAGCTTTCATTTGCACCATTGGTCAACGAAATCTATTGCTCGCGTTAAACGGGATGGCATGGAAAAGTATGTTTATATTATTTGATACAAATGTTATAACAGCTATTAAAATTCGTAACTTTACAGCTTCTATGAAATTCTGATGATCACCGCCAATCATTTACAGCATTTAGTAATCATTCAAGCATCTCTGCGCTTCGTCATTCAGCATCAGTTGAAGGGTAAACTTGGTCAGCCAACGGAGTTTCAATTGGCCAACTTACAAAGCAATTTAAAAGCATATCGCGGCGTTATTACCGATCTCACCAAGACGGTTAAATATGTAAGAACGTGTTATTTAAAACTACCGCTAAATTATAAACAATATTTCCCCTACAGCTTGGTTCATTTAGTCCAGCAAAAAATCCACTACATATTGACTACAATGAGTTTCTGGCCGAGCGTAAACAACGCAAAGTGCGCAGTGTATTTAAATATACAACCATTATTGTGGGCATTTCGGTATTTATTTGCTTGAAATGCAAATGGTTATTTTAATCTCTTGCACACATCAGCGGACAACGTATAGTATTAGTTAACTAGCATTTTCGTTAAAAGTTATAAATTTTAAACCCAATGCAGTACAAATATCCTTAAATTACGCTTTTTGAAAGTTCTCGTTACGTTCTCGAATCAAAACTAGTTATAGTTACTACACGCTTTACTGAAAATATTATATGAAGTTTATGTTTAACCACAAATGAGTTTATAAATTTAAAATATATTGTTGAACTACAAATAATAAAAAACCTAGCAAAGTCTCGAATGGATGCGAAAAATACCAGAATTCAGCAGAATCGATAAGATGATGTTTATAGAACAATCGTGATAGTACGTGAAAAGTATCTGATAACATTCGATAAGTCCAGCGTTTGTGATTTTACACATCTTTAGTTTGTTTACTATGCTCTGTTAAGACAGCAACTTTTGGCGCCATGTTGGAGCCGGGAATTATCAAGAAACTCGATGAGGTAGTTGTCAATCGCATTGCAGCCGGCGAGATAATACAACGCCCAGCTAATGCGCTTAAGGAGCTATTGGAAAACAGTTTAGATGCCAAATCAAGTCACATCCAGGTGAATGTGAAATCTGGTGGTCTGAAGCTGCTGCAAATCCAAGACAATGGCACCGGCATTCGCAAAGAAGATCTGGCAATCGTCTGTGAACGCTTCACCACTTCGAAGCTGACCAAGTTTGAGGATCTAACCGAGATTGCAACGTTCGGGTTTCGCGGTGAGGCCTTGGCAAGTATTAGCCATGTGGCCCACCTGACCATACAAACCAAGACGGCAAGCGAGAAATGCGGCTACAAGGCCGCCTACTCGGATGGCAAACTGCTAGCCGCACCCAAACCATGTGCCGGCAATCAGGGCACTATCATTACTATTGAGGATCTCTTTTACACGATGCCACAGCGGAGGCAAGCACTCAAATCGCCTGCGGAGGAGTTCCAAAAGATTTCTGATGTGGTCACCAAGTACGCAATACACAATCCCCAAGTAGGTTTCGTGTTGCGCAAGCAGGGCGAACAGCCTACCTTAAAAACTCAAGCGTGCAGCTCACGCACGGAAAATATAAGGGCAATCTATGGCTACGGTGTGGCCAAGGAGCTAATGGAGTTTAGCTACAAGGATGAGATGTTCAAGTTTGAGCTGGAGTGTCAGCTTACACAGGTGAACTATGCGGCCAAGAAGGCAACGCTGCTGCTGTTTATAAATCATCGCCTAGTGGAGTCACCAGGTGAGTAGCGGATATATTGAAGATTTATTATCGTCATTGCTAGACCTTTGAAGCTTACAGCGCTCAAGACGGCCATGGATGCTGTGTATGCCACGTATCTGCCGCGTGGACAACATCCCTTCGTTTACATGAGTCTAGTGATGCCCACACAAAATCTGGACGTTAATGTACATCCCACCAAGCACGAAGTGCATTTTCTCTACCAGGATGAGATAGTTGAGCGCATTAAGCAACAGTTGGAGGCCAAGCTGTTGGGCAGCAACGCAACCAGAAGTTTCTACAAGCAGCTCAAACTGCCAGGCACAACAGATTCCGATGCGACCCAACCATTAGATAAAACCCAGCGCATCTATGAAAAGGATATGGTGCGTACCGATTCCACCGAACAAAAGCTAGACAAGTTCTTTCGGCCATTGGAGAAAAGTGATTCGGGATTGTCCATCAGCTCGCCAACAGCATCGCAAGAGGAAAGTTTCCGGCTGACAGCGTCGCGCAAATCAAAGGAGGTGCGTCTCACCAGCGTCCTGGACATGCAGCAGCGGCTAGAGCGTCAATGCCAAGTCGAATTGCGATGCATCCTCAAGCAGCTTGTCTATGTGGGCTGTGTAGATGAGCGACATGCGCTCTTTCAGCACGAGACGCGTCTTTACATGTGCAACACTCGCTCCTTGAGCGAGGAATTGTACTATCAGCGTTTGGTCTATGAGTTTCAGAACTGCAGCGAGATTAGAGTGGTGCCGCCATTGCCACTGCAACAACTGTTGCTTATAGCACTGGACAGTCGTGCTGCTGGCTGGCAACCGGAGGATGGCGATAAATCAGAGCTCGCTGCCAGTGCTGCGTCCATACTGCTGGACAAGGCGCCTATTATGCAAGAATACTTCTCATTGCGCATCTCAACGGACGGCTGCCTGGAATCGCTGCCAGCTCTATTGCCACAGCATGTACCCAGTCGTGCCCAGTTGCCCATCTATCTGTTGCGCCTGGCCACCGAGGTGGACTGGGAACAGGAGGCACAATGCTTCGAGAGTTTTTGTCGCGAAACGGCAAGTTATTATGCCCAACTGGACTGGAACGATGTGGGTGATATGCGCAGCCAGCATTGGCACATGGAGCATGTGCTCTTTCCGGGCTTCAAGAAGTTTCTTCTCCCACCGCCTCGACTCAAGCAACATCTTTACGAACTAACCAGCTTACCTGCATTATATAAAGTTTTTGAACGTTGTTAAATATCTGCATTTTTACTGCAACTTTTGTTTATTTGATTAATTAATGCAGCATTTTAAACATTACAACACTTAACTATATTATTTCTTATTATTATTTAAGCACAACCAGTGTATGAGTAAAGGGGAAGATCATGATGTGTAGTTCGTGTGTCTGCAGCAAGTAGCATTTATGTTCAAAATTGTCAAGCATTAAAAGTGTAATACGATTAAAAAACGAAGGAAATTGGGAAAAACCACTTGGGGGGAAAAACCATATGCAAGGCAGACAATTTTCAATAGTCGCCGTGTATACGTTTTTCCCACTCTCAGGATTAGTTTTGCATGTAATAGGTTAGCTCTGGCTGCCGGAATCGAGTGACTCTTTCGGTATTCTTCACGTGATCCTTGAGCAGCTTCATGACGTTTGTTTCATATTCAGCGGGCGTTGGCTTAAAGCCCGTTGCCCAATAATAGATATCCCAATCATTGCTAACACCATTAATAAGATCGTCATAGACGGCTGTCGTTGCCTCATCGAAGTCCTTGAGATATTTGTGTGCAAAAGTGCTCAAAAGTAGATCATTCTCAAGCATTCCACGCTTTCGCGATTGGTAAAGTAAACTGTTAAAACAATGACAACAAACATGAATTGCAATCGGTGAAGCTGTCAATACTTTGCTTACCGCTGCTTGCGTTCGCCAAGCGGTTCCTTGGGTCGCTTCGGATATTCGGGCAATGGCAGATTGGGATCATCGTAGTCTACAATGACATCGTCCTTGGAGTTAGAGAAGCTGCGTCGCCAGGATAGCGGCATCACAGAGCGTACTACATTACGGCATAACTGTTAATAAAAATATTAAATTTTTGTGAAAAATTGCAATTGCAAAATTATGCAATCGAAATGCATTTCGGAAAATTATTTTGGACTTACAAGCAGCTGTGGCAACATTATCAAAACACAAATTTTATTGAGGCGTTCCGAGAGTAAAAACTTTACGATTAATTTTGATGTTTTCTCTTGGTGCTTAGAGCAACGTGTCTAGAGCTAAATAAATGATTAATTTTTTATTTAGATATTTTAATGTGTGGTTTTGGCGCCGCCTACTGTTATTTAAAAAGCGTATAAGACTGGGCTGCAGTAACAGTCAACGACTAGGGCTGCAATAGAAAAATTCATGCTATTCGAGATGACAGCATCTGCAGCGAGATTACATATCGATATGCGGCTGATGTTTGAGTATTAAATAATTTAAAAGATACAATAGTCAAACATAAATAGATCAGTTATATTATTTTTGTTCGATTTAAACATAGGTGTTTTAAAGAAAACTTGTTAGTTAGCAAGCACTATTGTGTAAATGTTTTTAGCATGTGACGTCAACATACGGAATTATTGATGCTCTCCGCATGTGACTGCGCAATGCGTTACCTTCTCGGTTGTGGTCATCATAAATCGCTGTGTTTTTCTACTCAGTCTTCTTACGGTTTTCTTTGCGTGTGGTGCGAAAGCGGTGCGCGAGTTTCGTTTAAAACGCCGACGCAAAATACATATAATGCCAAAATATATACACAAATTATGTAAAAATTAAATAAAATTATTAATGTATGCATTAGCAACCCAGTGTTCACGATTTTTTGAGCCTTGTGCCTAATTCTCTGTTTGCTCTTGTGTTAGTGTTACGTGCGTTCTTGTGTGTGTGTGCACATATTTGTTATTCGCGCGGCAAAAAGAAGAAAATAATAAAAAACAAAACCGGGCAAAAGTAAACAAAAAAAATTGTATATCGCTGCCACAAATTGCGGCACAAAAATGCTGAACATATAAAAAAAACAAAAAAATATTTTCAGCAATAGTTGCGTGTGTGTTGGTGTTTTTGTGTAGTGTGTGAGTGCGCGCTTTGTTTTTTGTCTTATTTTTACGAGTAAAGACCAACAGCAGCAGCAGCAGCAACAACAACAACAAAAGCAGCGCAGCAGCGGCAAAATGCCGGCGACAGCGAATTTGTGTCTGTTGTTGTTGCTGGTTTTCATCGCCCTCGCCGCTAGCAGCAAATCGAAGCAGCTGCAGCAACAGGAGTCTGGCTCCACAGTTACAAAAGCAACGAAAACACAGAATCCCTTGACTGAGAAAGGTAAGCCTTAATTTGTAGTTAATCTCTGCGACTGCGGTGCAATAACCCGACGGCAGTGACGTCGTCGCCGTTGGCGTCGCTTGAGTAAACATATAAAATGCGCTCTCACCTCTCGTTGGGTTTTTTTTTTTTTTTTTTTTACTTTCTCGCCTGTGCCAAAAATAACAAACAGTGCTGCCCCTCTTCTGCACGTGTCATTGTTTTTGTTATGCAAATTCCTTTCCTTGTTTCTGAAATACCCTAAAAATAAAAATATTTGTTTGGTTTAATTTTTTACTCGATTTGTTTGGAATTTTATAGGCGCAGCAAGTGAATTTTGATTATTTGCAGAGCAACAACAACATTAACATGAATTGCTGCCGATTGAGTCCACTGTCAACTGTCAACTTACCGTAAACCACTCACGGTACATATACATCCACTTAATAGACATGGTACATGTGTGTGCATATGTATGTATGTATTTATTCCGGGCTCAGCGCAATTTCTAATATGTGGCGGCCTCTGGCGACCTGCGGCCGCATTATGCATCTACATGCTTCAGAACGTCAAAAAGCCTAAGAGGATTACACTAGTGGGTGTTTAAAGGTTAGAGGGATACGAATAGGGGGTGCGAGAACGTTTCAGCTCGTTAAGTTTGACCAAAGACATTGTAAACAATAAATAAAAATTAAAGTAAGCATTTCCTCATTTGATGGCGTCAGAGTGACAATTTAACTGAGACTATAATAAATGTAGGCACAGATATGTTTTTGTTTGTATGTATGCTTGCGTATTTTAAGTGCAGAAGAAAATCAAATAAAAGTTCTTTTGACAACCGCACAAATAACTGGAGCAAAAACCAAGTAAATGAGACTTAATTTAAATTATATTTAGAAAAAGGAAGGATTAAATCATTAATATAAGATGTAGAAAATATAACTTCTATACAAAAGACAGCAAATTATTTTGATTTTTAACTCTTTAATTGTGCAAAAATCTTATAATCCACTTCAATTTAAGATTTAATGTTTCTTTTTCGCTTCTGCTCAATTCACTTCTTCTTAACCTTCCCTTAATCCCATACTCCCCCCATCCTCTTGTCGGGGAATGAGCCCCTTGGGCGATTCCCATTCTGCGAACAAACTGTAAACAAGGCAAGAGGACAATTTGTGTGCTGTTTGCTACGTTCAAAATTATGAAGCGCCGTGTGAAGTGGGCCACAAGGAAAAACGTTGATGTGCTGCAGGCTGGCACATTGGGAAGAGCTGTGCAAACACAAGGCGAGAGGGGGAGGATTTATCTTACTCCTACTCTTTCTCGCTCTCTCTTTTTTTTTTTCTTTCTGTTTGTGTGTTTGTGCAACCCTGTACAGAGGGTTGGGTGACTGCAGCTGTTGGGTCCATTGCCCCCCTTTTTTTTTGCCAACCCTTCGAGCAAGGTGAGAGCGAGAGTGCGCGCGGGGCCGGAAATATTGCGGAAATCGTTTATCATGTCGCCAATGGCTGCGTTTTTAATAATTGCTGCGAACTGAAAAGAGAGAGGCGAGAAGAGAATAAGAGGTAAAGAGCAAGCCAATTAGTACGTACAATTCATAAAAAATATAAAGAAAGACACCTTTGACCAGAGACCAAGTTTCACGTTCATTTCAGTTTTTATGTGCATAGTATATATTTTATTTTTTTAGTTTTTTTTTGTTTTTATAGTAGTTTGCTTGTTGTTGTTTGTTTGTGCTGGCGCTGAGCTCAAGTTCAAGTGCAAACGATAACCTGCGCACAGACGATTAAGTAACAACAACAAACAACAAGCAAGTCTAAACACTAATACAATAACACTCACACACATTTAAGTCACACCTGCTTAAGGCCGAGCAAACAAACCCACAAACCAAAAAAAGAGCTAGCCCAAAAACAAAAACAGTAAGTTAGAGTGAGAAAGAAAAAGCGTAGAAAAAAAATGTGCCGTCGCTTGTTCAAACAAACAATGTGCAGAAGAAGAAAAAAGAAAAAAGAGAAGAGAAAAAACTAAACAAGTGGACAAGCCGGCCGGCTTTAAGTCTTGAACTGCAGCAAAAACTACAACAACAACACCAATAACAACAAACATACGTAAGTCAAGTTGCAAAAATGTAAAGAAAGATAAAAAGTCGAAGTTAAGATGCTCTACAAAACAAAAATATTAATAAAAAAAAGAAATACCAGATTACAAAACGATTTTTATTTAAGTAGAAAATTTAGTTAGACTATATATAAAATTAGCTACAGCTCAAATATTGTTTTTTGGCAGGTAGTGAAGCCAACTAATGGACATTTCAGTGTCATAGAACAAACACACATACATACATAGTTTAGCTAAACAAATGAAGTGCATACCAACTAAATGGAAAGAGGAAGGAAGGGGAGGAAGGGCAGGCTTGTACGAATGCTGAGGAAGCAAGTCTGTTAAAAACCAGGCAAAGCAGATGAGCAAATAATTATAAGTAAACAATTAAGCGCTAACGTTAGTTAGTGCTCTGTAATCCGTTACATTTAACAGTTACAATTTTGTGTTGGCAGAAAACTTGGACTTTTTATATAGTACACATTCTTGAGTTGTTTTTTGTCCATAAAATCCATTATTCTTTATTGATTTATTGCACAATATATTGCTGGTTTGCTTGTTGGCAACAATAGCAATCGCTGTTTGTACTTAGCTGCAATACTTTTTATGGTCTGTCTGAGTCAGCATGACGCACCAACTAATGATGTTGTTGTTGTTAATGATGATGATGATTATGATGACGATGACCCGGACCGGTTCGAATAAGACAAAGACAATGCCAAGCGTCCAGAGTCTAGACTTGAACGGCCTAATATGGTTATGTGGTTTAAAAAACACACACACAAAATAAATGTATTTATTTAAAACAAAACTGATGTTAAGTAGAAAATTGGAATTTTCAAGAGCGAAATTGAAAGCTGAACTGAATATTGATTATCTAAAAAATGATCTTTCCAGTATCAAAACGAATATATCTATTACAAACTTTCGTACAAGAAAGTTTTCTATATAAAGAAGTTTATTGTACCCTTCGTACCCTTAAAATTCGTTTTATGGAAGCTTGTCTGTAGTACACTTACGCTCTTGTTTTTAACAACAATTCAAATCTATTTTTAATATTTATACTAAAAAACATAAACCACATTGTATTGGTTTTTTGTCAACATGCTTATTTAGAAAGGAACTTTTCAGTTATTATATGTAGATTAAAAAGATCTTTGGCTTGCTTAAAAAACTGTAGAGCTTAAAGTTTCTAAAGCTTTCCCATATTACTATATACTTATATCCTACTCAACGTTAACGTTCTAAAAAGCACCATTAACTTGCTTTCTTTACAATTAGCCCAAAGAATTTGCATCAAGCTTCTCTTAACTTGCCATTCAAATGCTTTTTCTGCTATACATTTATGGCAATTCTTGCTTGCATTCAACTAAGTACATATCATATGGGAGGTGACGGTGGTTGGGGAGGGAGGGAGGGTGGAGTATTCAGTGTGTAGGATGTATATGGCTTTCAGGTTTTCAATTAAAGAACTGCAAATAATTAGTTGGCAATTAAAAATTCATTGCTCACTGCTGACATACAACCGCCCACTCACACACACACACACACCCACACACACACACAAAACGATAGAAACCCCCCCCCCCCACACACACACACACACACTCATATACGCTGATATTTGTTAGGCTCATCGCAGAGTCTTCCACGTGACAGCTTGTAATGCGCTCACGAACACACAGATATTAAACTCTCTCTCTCTCACACACACACAGAGATATTCATATCTCAAGCTCTCGTGTGGAGGGAGAGAGGATATGGGGACAAAGTCGCGGCAAGCATTATGACATTTAAATAATTTAAACTCAACGTTCTCTGTCTGCCGACATGCATTTGCTTTTTCACTAAACCGCAAACACACTCACACACACACACACACACAGAGAATCTAAATAACTGTTTATGTGCATATATTTGTCTCTTTCTTGCTAGCGCTCACTGTGTCTGTCTGCACTCAATTTAGTTTTAATTAGCAATGAGCATGAAATAATTGTACCAAAATACCCAAAAGCTACAAACAAAACTTAACGAGCTGCTCAAGTGGACCACAATCCCAGCAGAGGCTAACACAGACTGACCAATGCTCTAACCGACCGCACCCCTCACCCCGCTCGCTCACTGTTGGACAAACCCTTTGCAGAGATTTTTGGCATAATTATTTTTTTAGCGGCATTATTTTATAATTGCCTTAAATGGTCGTTTTTTAGACTTGAGGCAATTTTTTTAACTCTGTTTTGTTTCTTCTCGTTTCTTTTAACACTTTTGTCCGTCAGCCATTTGGCACCCGATTAAAATAATGTTAATGGTCAAACGCAGGGGGTTAACAAGGGAAAATCTCGCAGAAATTGAGGTTAGTCTGGGAAATGAAAATGGCTATTAATAGACCTGAATTGAAGTGTCAATTGGATCTTGATAAAGCAGCTAATTAATAATTGTTAATATAACTACTTTAAGGTATAAGCAAGAGAAATCTAATGAAGAAATTTCTAACTTTATGTACTTTATAACGAATTCCAAATAAGTTTTAGTTTCTAATTTTAGGAAAACTTAACTTTCTCAAACATAAAATAACCATAAAAGTTGAAGCTAACTCCCCGAAGAAACCAGCTTGGCCCATTTAAATATGCTATAAAATAACTTAAACTCCAAATTAACTACAAGACCATAACAGTGTTAAGTAAATAGTCATGTTGCCAAACCCATTAAACTCAAAAGCCTAAGACATGCACTTAAACTAAATAAAGACACAAACACACACACACACACACACACACACACACTCACTCAAACTTTATGTGCGTGAAACTGATCTTAAATGTTGAACAAATGGTTAGCTATTAAATTTACAGCTACACAATACGTTGGCGCTGGTCTCTCTCTCTCTCTCTCTCTTTCCCTCTTTCGCATGTAAACCTTATAAAAGCACACACAAAGCTCGCAACAACAACAACATCAACAAGAATAGCATACAGATATATAAAGCATATGCGAATAAAACATTTAGAACGTTATACGTACGACTATATATAATACGACCATAATGCTGTAGCATAAGCGGTCTTAAAGCCTGTCAGTACTCGGTAATAGTAGAAACTCTGTGGCAAAAAACACGCCAACAACAACAAACATTTACTATAATCTCTCTCTCTCTCTCTCTTACTCTTCTACTCTAGTACTGTGTATGAGTCCAACACTTATTGAAAATCATTTTACATTGTTTGCATTTGCTTACTGCACTCCACAGAAAGAGTGATAGAGAGAGAGAGATGGGGAGAGAGAGGGAGGAGCTGAGAGGCAGTGATGAGTTCTAAGGCGTTTAGCTTGTCGCTGTAAATGTTCTAGTCATGTAACGACAAGCCGCAGTATCCAAAACCCACCCACCCACACACACAGTATCGTTTAACTGTTACGATGTAGAGAAATAAATAATGTTTATGCAAATTGATTTTTGTGCATTTTGTTAGTTTCGGCCATCTGCGCACGTAATGTTTATAAACATTTTTTTGTGTGATTTAACTTTGTTTTTATTAACACAAAGTGTGTACAAAATTGATCCTAATTTGAACTAACAAGTGATCCAAACCTAATTTTACTTTTTGCATAGATCTTGAATATGTTGTTTTAAATTATATAAGCTTTGAGGTTGAAGATCATAAAGATAAACCATATTTTATGACTTCATAGTATTTATTAATGAAACTGTTAAATAGATTTCATACTTTTAGTTCTCAAAATATATACCTAAGTTATATCAAGCCAATTTTGAAAAATGTTTTACGTTTGATGATTATAAAATGATATTTTCATTAGATTTGTTTATTTTTATTTCATAACACTCTGCAATCCATCTATTACAGTTTTGTAGTTTTCGAAAGTTTTTCTTTACAACTTTCGTAATCTTTCAATTATGATTAAGTTGTTCTCAATATTGGCGGCACGTATAAGCCATTGTATCGAGTCAGGCGTCATATGGCTGCCGTCATTGGCGTTTAGTTGTTGAACTTGGGTCGAGGCGTTTGCCCCATCTCTTTCCCTCATATCTCTCCGTCTCTCACTTGTTCTCTCTGTATGAGTGTAAAACATTTATTGCTCATACGCCGCGTTGCAGGCATGAACATTTTACAAAAGTAATTTAAGCGACCGACGACAGGCGGACAAAAGGCTGCTGCTGCAGCAAGTGAGAAGAGGGTGCAGAGAGAGGAGGGAGGGTGTGTAAATGGGTTGCCGTATGGCAACTAAAACGCAAATTAATGATACGCAATTGCGGCAAATCGCACGCTTCCATGTGGGCGCCATTTTGTTGGAAGTGCGCTTCAATGCCGCACAATGTAAAAAAAAAACAGAAAGAGAGAGAAAGAGAGACAGAGAGAAAGAGAGAGGAAGGTTAAAAGGGAGGCAAGAGAGTTGCCTGGCATAAGCTTTTTTGTTGCTGCTTTGTTTTTTTTTTGTATATATATATTTTTTTTGCATATTTATCTACCTTGATGCAGTCGACAGTGTTAACAGTGTTGTTGCTTTTTGTGCACTAATTTTTTTCCGGTCTTTTCTTTTTTACGCGATGCCTTTTGTTTGCCAGCCTCTACACTCTCTTTCTCTGTGTTCCCCAATGACTCGCAGTTGTTGCAATTGTTGTTGTTGTTGCTTCTGCTGCTGTTATTATAACCAAGCGCTCGACGCTTTGGCAAATTGTTTCCACTTCTCGTTTTACGCAACGCCTTTTGTTTGCCACTCGTGTTGATACACTCAAAAAAAAAAGAGAGAAAAAAAAAAAAAAAAAGAAGCAGAGAACACAGTTTCTAACATGCATTAATACTATTTTCTTTTAAAAAGGTTGCATTAATTTGTATAAAAAAAGTTTAAAAAGTTGCTTAACAAAAAGACCCAACGTCAAGGTTGATTCAAGTAAAAGTCAATTTTTTTTTTTGGTAAGTGTAGTCTGTCCTATTTAAAAATGTGCTTTCTAGCACTCAACTCACTTTTGCAGCAGTTGTTCCTAATGCCTGGTCATCAGCAAAATATGAGTGGAAACAGTAGAAAAGTGATTCAAACACATCCATCTTTCGTTTTGCTGTCTCTAATCAACGTCGTCGTTTCTAACCCATTCTCTCCGTTCGCCCCTTGCGACTGTTTTGTCTGTCATGTCGCATTCAACTTGTACTTCCGTTGCTTGAGCCCGATCGATAAGCATCATCAATATATATATAGGATACGAGTCTACTATCACACTGTTTGACGTGTTTTTTTTCTCTCCTAATTTATGACATGTCCAACTAAGACGAGGAGATAGATTTTAGTGAATGCTGCTTATCAGCGAACAATAAGCGAGCCATGAATTTAAGCACACAAGCACATACCCAGGCAGACAATAGATTGACAATGAAATAAATACTAGTTCAACTAGCTCAGAAAAAATATATTGTAAATGAGGGAAGAGATTCAATTTGATAACAATGTAAGATTTAAGAGATATTTTACGGGGACTCGCATACCTTAATGGCAATGAAAAACAATTAAAGTTGAATTTTACAAAGTTGAGCTTTAAAATTATGTTAAATATTAAACACATTAAAAGAATATACAAGAGATATATTTTTAGCTACGATTAAACCTACACCAATAAATTCTGTCAAGCTGTTTGTGCTCTTAAATAATATATATATATATATATATATAAGTAAAATTTACCTGCCAACTGCATTTCTATTACTTCTTCGGTCGCTATGTGTGTGTATCTGTGTATGACTTCAAAGCGACCCGTAGACCTTTGTCAATTACTTGTTGTCTTCTTCATTTACTTTGCTGTTGTTCTTCGAATTACTTTAAATTTTGTTTATCTTTCTTCTTCTACTTTGTTAAGAGAGAGTCATAGCTAAAATCTGATGAGAAAGAATAAATTGCTTCAAACTTAATTTTGTGCTTTGGCAATTTTTGTAGTTTTAAGTGAGACAGACACAGAGAAAATGAAAAACTTTTACCTAATCATAAAAGCGCGAATAGCAACTGGCTTATAAACGTAGCCAAAAACGTTTTCCTTCCTCCTTACAAAAGTTTCCACATTAAAATTGGCGCTAAAACTAACGAAAGTTTGTCAGCTCCGGGAAGTGTTTCCGCCAGCAAAACGTCCTTAAAATTGTGTGCGTGTGTGTGTGTTTGTGTTGTGTTCGTTTTCCTCTCGACATAACACGCGTACTATAATGTTTAAGGGTAGTCGCGAAAGAGAGGGGAGAGGGGAAAACGCTTTTACTCTTGATTTATATGCCAAAATATTTTAATTAGTTTAATTTTGTTTAGCACACTGAATGACTACGTACTAAACACCCCCCCCCCCCCCCCCCCCTCTTTCTGCTGCTGGCCTAGGCATCGTTTTGCTTAATTGTTTCCCAGTGAATGTGGTGCGAAGCTTAATTAAAACATTTTGGTATCGTTGCTTTTTTGGGAATGGTTCGGATAAAGTATGAAATTAATGTGCTTAAAAAGTTTCAATGGCTCATGCGTGATTACAGTGAACGAGGGGAGGGGAGGAGGAGAGAAGTGTTGTGTAGATTTTTGTTGAAACCGCATGAAAATGTGTTAATTGAACATAATTAAAGCAAATAGCAACATTTTGTCGATGATCTAAACTAAGTACACTGTTTTCAAGAGTTTTTTGTTTATACTATAATTCAATAACAATTAATTAACAATATTTATTGTAAAACAAAACAGTACTAATATAATTTCAAAATACAATTTAATTAATAATCCCAAATTGTGACAAATGAGATTTCAATCAAAATACTTTGAATGACCCAAATTTTATTATAGACAACTAAATAATTAATGCTTTTTTGACTTTACATAACTAAATTTAAACCGTTTGTCCATGTGACAAAACTAAATTAATTTAAAAACGAAAAAAAAATTTTCAATAAATTGATGGGCTTAAGCGGATTAAATATGAAGCAAAATTGAGGGGAGATAAAAAAAAAACATTTCCACGCTTCCATTCGCAGTTCATTCTCAGAAAATCAATTTCAATTTACGCAAATCTCTCTTTGAAAATACAAAACGTATACGTATACGTTATATAATCTTTTGACAACGAAAAAAGCTTAGATACTCGTTTTCCTTATTGACTATGGTTGCAGTTCAATCAGTGCGCATTAGGTGCTAATTAGCGTTGTTTAACAATTTTTGCACCACAAAAACCACTGACCAACCACTTTGTGAAATTTTCGTGCCGTCGGCTAAGAGTTTAAATCATTTTGCCAACTATTTTACTCATATTTTTTATGCAATTTGGACCTGCATTTGATTTTGAACGCGTTCAAATAGTTTGACAAAAGAAAAGAAACATTTTTCCATTTAAAACTGAAAAGTGTAATAATAAAAAACAAAAAATAAAAAATGTGCAATTAATATTCGAAGTTTTTTCACTTTTTTTCTGCTTATATTCTTTTTATTACTGCTGCCGTCGATTCGTGTAATCTACGCGTTGTATACAATTTTTTCACTTTACTCAAAAATGGGGAAAAAGGGTATGGCATACAAAAAAAAAAAAAAATTAAAGAAATGTTGCGACATGCAATTTGACTGGCTCGATTCGTATTAATAACGATATAACTCGACACAAATAAAATTCAATTTGTACAAATGAATAAAACAAAATATATATATATATATATAAACGCATCCAACATGCAACATATATTTATATAAAATTAATTGTATACATTACATGCGACTGCAACAAACTGTATCACACACAATAAAATCAATAATTGAAAAAAAAAAAACAAAAAAACACAAATGCTAAGAGAACTTCATTCATTTGATAGAGTGCCATATTGACAAATGATTGACAACGTTGGAATTTTGCAACAAAAGCAAAAAATGTATAAAAAAAAACAACTAAGTAGGCGTGAGACGTGATTGCACGATTAGGAGATACCCTGTACCCTTGACTTCACGCGTTCACTGCCTCTACTGGCTACTGCATTTTTGACTATACTTCAATCTTGTTTTGAAAATAAGTATCAAGTTTTTAAAATTTGTATTGTTATCGAAAACATGTTTATATCGAAAATGGGAAAGGTTATCGATATCTCAAAAGTTGTCAAAACTCAGAATATACTTTTCGCTTATAAACATAGGCGGACAGGCGAAAATGGATTTTATCGATTCGGCTGTTGTTGCTGTTCAAGAATAGAAATACTCTTTATGGGCTCGCATGATGCTTTCTTCTGCCCCTGTTACACAAATACTATATACCAACATACCCATTTTTATCCATTCAACGTGTTCAGAGTATACAAATTACAATCAATAAAATGCAATTGATATCGCTTCCGTATGTTGCTGCAGCAGATTGTTGACTATTGTCAAATGCATGATGTGCACACTAAGTATAGTATATAATGCATATATAGTATAGCATATAAAGTACTCTTAATTAATAAATTTAATTTAGGAAAATCAACTCTTGTATAACAAACAGACTGTGAAAATAAATGCCCTTCTATATTTTCTCATCTCTCTCTCTCACTTTTTCTCATATTTCATTTGTCTAACGCACATGCACACAGGGCGTTTTTCAAATGCGGGCGACCCAATTGCAATAATACGCGTATATCCTACATAAATACCCTTTTTCCACACACACTCACACACTTACAGAAAGTCAACAGACATTTATTTCAAATCCTTGTTCTGCTGCTGCCAACCCCAACACAAAAAGTCACAAAGTCACCACCAAAAAAAATATATGAAAAAATATATTTGTAAAAAAAATTGCGAGTAGAACTTTTGGTGCCCAGTCTGTGTTGTGACCTCGTTGCTGATGCACCCGCCTTTTTAACCCATCCCCCCTGAACTCACAATAGCCTACGAACCCGAAAGGCCGACGCACACACACTCACACACACACACACACACATCTTAATCAATCTTTGATAATCATTTTTATCTACATGACCCGAAAATGTGCACGTATCAAAATATATAGTCAAATAATATATCTTTCAGCTTGCCGCATTGAATTTTTTATTTTTTTTGTTTTTATTAGGCAGTGCGCAGATTATTTATACATATTTTTAGCTGCAATTATATTTTGTGGCTTTTTTTCAGTTTTAATTAATAATATAGATGAAATTCCTGTGTGTTGACGGGAGATTTACTCGTAATATTTGTTTGGTACAAATTAATCAGCTACAGAAAATAACGCAAAATTCAATAACTCTCTTCTTAATTTGAATGAACTTTTATTTAAAAGAAATATAGATAAAAAAAATTATTATATATGATTTATGATTTTAAATGCTTTCAACATTTGCCAGTGTTTTTTGACGCTTCTCAATTGTTTTAACAGTTGAAGTTTATTTTTAAATCAATGCGAATTGCTTTTTGCTGCGGCACAAAAATTAAGAATGTCAAAACAAACATTTCTTTTGTTTTTTTTTGGTCACGCTGATAAAGCACGCAAAATGTGCAAAAAACACAAGCTGATAGATATTGTTGCCCTTTGACATTCATTCCAGCCCAGCATCAAATCGAGCTTGTTTGGCTTCTCATATATATATATATATATATATATATACATATATATCTACATATATATGTACCTTATATTTTTGTATTATTTTGCTCTTAGAGCTGCTATGCGCCATGTTATGCTCTACATCTAGTTGTAGTCTGTATTATTATTATTATTTTGTATGCTATGCTGGTAAATTAAAACGCTGCTTTGTTTCACTTAACGCTGGATGCTTGGAGAACAATTTTTAATTTTCTCATCCTTTGTGGCAATATGGCAGCTAATCCCGACGCACAAGCAATAAAACGCTTCTCAGCTGCAGCTTTTCTTTTTGTTTTTTGTCTGCCGTCTGCTGAAAAAAAAAAACCATTAACAAACAGCTGCATATGGACAACAAAGTGCTCTCAACACTCGGTCACCTTAAATGCACAAAGACACACAGACAAATAGAATAGGGGGCACACACACACACATACATTACAGCTTTTAATCTTAATTTTATAGTAGTGCAATGTCTTCTCTTCAGCTTCTTCTTTAATGTGTCCTTTTTGCTCTAGTTTCTTATTTAACAAAGTCCCCTTTTCTTCTCTTCGGAGACTTTGGCTCTTAACAGTATTTTTTAAATGCTGCTTCAGCAATTTCGAAAGCTGCTTATTTTCGATTTAATAGTTCATTTAATCAGTGTCAATATATACGTATGGCTTATCAAAAGTTCTGGCCTCGCAAATAGCTTACCAATTAGCTGCCTTCAATTACTACAAAATATTTATTTATATTTTTGAAAAATTTCCACTTCTCAATGTATAAATTATACACAGATTGCATTGGTTTTTGGGCTGTATGGCAACTAATTAGAAAATAAATATAATTATTGCATATATATACCATATGGTAATGTAGTAATGATTACATACATATGTATGTGCCGTTTGTTCTCATCAATTTCGAATTTAGGCATACATTTATACATTTAGCATATGATTTGCATTTGTAATTTGCTGATGATGTATTTAATTTTAGTTCTTGGGCAATAATTTACATATATGTATAACATTTAGCATAGGTTTTTAAAGCTTGTTCCTTTGGGTAAGAATTTGATTATTTATTTGTAAAAATACAACACTAATGAATGTTTTCATAGATTCACAAATACTATATGTATCAATGTTAAAAGCGCTTATTTTCAGCATATACTACATTTAATTTTGGCTAGATACTATCTCTTACTACCTAAATTCTTTTAAGGTTTTTAGTCTTAAGAGCTTTAGATTTTTAAGCTGCATTTTGTAAAAGTTATAGTGCATACAATGTCCTAAGCATGTGTCTAACATCAATCAACATCTGCTTACTCACACACACAAGTGACACATTAATTTGTCTAATTTGAAATGTTCTTTCGTGTTGTACGAATTGAATTTCAATTTATTTCCCTCAACAAAAACTTTCTTTTCATCTATGTGTGTTTGTGCGTGTGTGGTGTTTAAAATTACCATTGCATACTTGACGGCATTGCTAAAGTTTTACAACACTTCCTCAGCATCGTTTCCAGCACTGACACACACACACACACACACACACGTCCCAACTCTGACTGTCTGTCTGTCTGTCCAACTGTCGTTCGCAGTTCTTCTCTCTATTCTCTATTCGTTTGTTTCTATGCGCTCTCTTTCTGTCTGTCACTGGCAAATTGCCTTGAAATCTTTTGACATGCTACGTCAACTTTGTCATATGTCCTGCGTTGCCCGCCCGCACCGCACACACAAAAAAGAGCGAGAAGAATGCCAACAAAATTGTTTTAAAGTGTGTCAGCATTTTTGTGCGCGGCGCGCGTCTTGGCAAAGTGAAAATGTTTGGAATTTTAATGAAGGGCCCGCCCCAGTAAACCTGAGGGGGCCAAAAGTCCGTTCGCACACAGAGATTTGCAACAACATAGCCGCCGGAGTTGTAGGAGGCAAGTAGCCACAACTAGCTTACGTAGGCCGCTGTCTTAGCGTCTGCTATGCATATTTTTCCATTAAAAACGATTTAAATACCTTTTGCCTGGTTTTCTCTAAATATGTAAAAATATCCCTTGTTTTTTTACTCACACTTCCGCTGCCAGGACCAGGTTACTGGTTGCTGGTTACTGGTCGTCTGCGGATTTGTTCCGGACACATTGGCAAAAGTTCACTTTGCTAGATGGCTGGCAGTAAGAAAAATAAAAGAAGAAAAAAACCAAAATAAAAAGATTGAATTTTATAATAAATTTTGCACAGTCTTAAGATTGCCTTGGTTGAATGGGATGGTTGGCTTCTATCTAAGCAGCCCAGCAAAATGTCTGTCTCTAATGGAATTTATGTGTATGTGTGATGTTTGTCTGTGTGCCTGCGGGTTAAGTCGTCAGTAGGTTAGTCGAATGTGCTTGCTTCAGTTGAGGCCGATGCCTCACATCGATGGCCTTGTTTTGATTCAAGATACATCCGCAAAAAAAAAAAAACAAACAAGTGCGAAAATGCCAATTTTTAAAAAGGATATGTTCCAGTTTGAAAAATAACAGAAAAGCAATTTAAGCTTACAAATTTTATTTTTAAATTTATCAGATTTTTAAATATTTCAGAGAAAAATTGTTTATGCTAATGGATTTTCCTAATCCTAATGCCACTGCTGTTATTTGCTTGGTATTTAAATATTTCATTTATTCCTTCTTTATATTTGTGTGCAATTTGACCTTAATCCATTTAAATGATTTTATATCTAACTTTATCTCTCTGTTTTTTCTGTTTGCAGGTAAGAAACAACACATTATAACATTTATTTATTTACTTACCGGAGCAAAATGTGTGAGTAAGTATTTTCTGAGAATTTCTCACATGGCGGTTAAATCAAGCAAACAAAAAAAAAAAATTGTCTGACTTAATTGAGCGCTAAATTTGTGCACATTAAATTTATTAGCCAACGCATATTGTGTGTTGTTCTATTATTATTATCATTGTTATTGTTGTTGTTATTATTATTATTGTTGCAACAACAACAAGAACTACAACAATAGCAAACAACTCGTAAACCCCAAATGGTAGACAAAGTTAACGACAGCACAAAGCAGAAAATAACCGCAAGCTTGCGTTTTATTTAACAAATTACGTATACGCCACAGACAGCCGCGGGACGATTGGGGAAGTAACAGCAACAACAGTACACACATACATGCATCAGTGTTTGTGTGTGTGTGTGTGTGTATGCATTCGAGTGTGTGTAACAACAACCAAATGCGCAAATCAAATCAACTAAAGTGCCATGAGCAGTCAATCAACCAGACATAACTATACAAATAGTAGTACGTTATAAACACTTAACTATGCGCAGTTGGAACTAAATCATATTAGTGCTAAACAGCTTATAGTCAACATCAGCATGATCTTGATTAAATACTTAAACAATTTTGATGGATATTATTAAGGCGTTGTCAAAGGAGATTTCATAAATAGTGATAAAGAACAAACACTCATGAACTAACTATACAGTATATTTAAGTCAAGAGCACTCTTTATTTGCATGTAGTGTATTCAGCAAATATTTATTTTCTTAGGCAACAAAAATTTATACTAAAAATTGCATTTTCTTTTCCTTTCGATAAACAAACAAGTCGATACTCTCTCTCTCTCTCTCTCTCTCTCTCTCTTTATCAGGACAACGGCCGCGTTTTGTTTACGTGGTGTTTCAATCTTCAACGGGTTTGTTTGTATTTTTTGGCGTCTGTTGTGCTTCCGTTTTGGCAATTGGCCTGTTTCTGTTTGTGTTTATGCTGCTCGACGAGCTGCGTTTTAAGCTCTAAAGATTTTTCTTCTTTTTGTCCGTGTGCCCAGTTATTTGCGATGAAACTCTTTGTCGCAACAACAACAAAAACAACAACAACAACACTGTTAAATGTAGGGAAATTTGCTTGGGGTTGGCTGTAGAACATTGCTTGAAGCTTGAGTACTTCATTAGCGCGCTTTGTTACTCATTATGTGCGCACATTACTCAAACCAGTAGCCCAACTTTTCATGCACATACACTAACACACACACACACACACTTACACACATACATTTTAATGTTAATCCTTTTTCAAAAGATTTCCCTACCCTAGCCAACCTTGCCTTGGCTTGTCCCATTTGGCTCTGATGCCTGCCCGGTTGACTGCCTGACTGGCTGCCTGACTGGTTGCCTGACTGGCTGTCTGACTGGCTCTGCCTTTCAGTTTCAATCAGGCAGGCAGGCAAGCAGCAAGCAACAGCAGCTTGCATATTTTCATTATTAATGCCCCACGGCTGCCATTGCTGCAGACGCCGTACCGCAGCACCCACAAGCCTCAGCCATACTCCATCTCACTCTCTTTGTCTCTCTCATTGGCTTTGTTGGGTAGCCGCATTTGCTGACTTGGCTTTTTGTCTAGAAGTTGCAACCACATTGCGCTGGTCATGGCCAGACGCTGACGTCGTCGATGTGGTTCGCTCTCAATCTCTCTTTCTCTCTCTCTGTGTTAGTTGGCGTCACGATGTTGATGCCTTCCGCCACTTCCTTCTCCTTCCTACTCCCACATAAAGTGCTCGTTCTCGTTTGTTTCTTCTCCCTTCATCTGTCTTTACCTGTGCCAAGTTTTACGCCGTTCTGCCCAATCAATTGTTTGTAATGAACTTGCGACGGGCTGTTGCTTAATGTAAGCGCACAGTGGCACGAAAGTGCCAAAAATAACAATCATCCAAATTAAAGTGTATCAGGGATCAAGTTAATATTCCCAACACACAAATCAAGTTAAAGTAAGAAAGATATTTCAATATTAATAATAATATATTAATATTATTTTAAATCTTGTTTTTTTGCTGCACAATTTTCCACTGTGTCACTTTTGGGGCAAAAGTTCATTTAGTGCCTGGACCCGACTGTGCAACAATTGAAATTAATTAGTGCTGTAATTTGATTAAGGGAATGAAACGAGTGTCTTCAACAGTTGCAACCCGTAGCTCTCTCTCTGGTACATACTTATATCTTTCAGCACAACCCCATTTGTCTGTCTGTCTGTCCGTGTGTGTGTGTGTGTCTGCGCGCCTTTGGCTTAAAAAATTTGGAAAAGCTCTTCATTAACTAATTGACTCAGTTGCTCGTCTGTTTGGTCATATCATCATCATCAGTTAGACATTAAAAAAGAGAAGGCAAATAAAATGATATAAATAAATAAATGCAAGAACAAAAGACGAACACACAAGACACGTGTAATGTACATACGTATTATGTATGTAAATGAAGACCTTCTCAACCATTGAAAATCTCTTGAGGCAACAACAAAATATTACACGAAAAGAAACTCAATATAATTTTTAAATGGTTTTTTGTTGTTTTCTTGCATTTTGTTGCTCATGTTGCTCTGGTTACAAACACAGCGGGCGTGAACTTTGCCCGTTGTTTGTGTTGTTTTGTGTGTTAGAAACTTGGTCGCGAGGGGCGTTCGGTATCATTCCGACATTTGCATAGCTTGTACGGGGTACACTAAGAAAAATAATGATGGTACTAATCAAAGATATTTTTGGTTAAGTTTCAAACACAGTTTGGATTATAATTGAGTTTAAAGAAAGGTTTTTAGTTTAAACTTCTTAGTTCTTACTTTTTGTAGGTGTATCTAAGCACAACCTATATATATCCTCCCTCTCTCTTTGGTTGCTTCTCTTGTTGAGTTTAAAATCCAACAATTGTTGCCAGTTGTTTGTTATCCATAGTCTTTGTCTTCATGTTCGGTTGCTGTCATGACAACCGACGACGACGACGACGACGCCGCCAAAGACTTTGGGTATTTGGTTATGAATCGACGCTTTTGCAATTGCAAATCAATTTGTTCAGCTGGCAAATAAATCAAATACGCCAAAGACATTTGCCCCAAATGCCGACTTCGCTAGCGAATGGCCTTCAAGAAATTTTGGCACTCACACTCAGTTTACCCTCTTTCACACATGCACACACACACAAACACACATGGCATATGCCGGCTTCAGTTTATTTGCCAAATGAAATAAGGAAGCAATTTTGCAAATTTACAGAAGGCCACCAGCAGAAAAAATATATAAATAAAAAAGTTTCTTTCTTCTTTACACATTTGCCAGCAATAATAATAGCAAAAATAAAAACAACACCAACAAAAAAACAAAAAGAAAGAATACCCAGCAGCCAAATTGCCGCATCATCAAAATACGACACTCAGAAAATGGGGGATTTGGAATTGAGATCTGCGAAATCGAGCCAAGGCAAGCGCAGGCAGCAAGAGTATTCAAAAAATAACAAGTTGAACAATTGAGCAAAAATATGATGAAATTTTTAATACACTACAAGCAAGAAGATTGGTTATCAAAAGCAGGAGTTAAGTTTATTTGATTAAAATCTTTAGGAAAATAGTTAAGTCATCTTTGATTCCTCAAATGATATCTTATTAATCAAACGGAACAAAGGAATCGTTTTAAATGCTTCTTTGCATTTTGCAACTTTAATGACTTTGTCATAATACCCCGGTCAAAGTGTATAATGAAGTAAAATACATAAAATATGCGCACAGTGCGTCAGTTGGTTTATCCCATCTCGTCTTCGTCTGTTTCTCTTCTCTCTTTCATTTGCCATCGAACGTTTGGCGTATTATTTTCACACAGCGCCTCGCCAATTGAAATGAAATGTCTACTTGGCTCGATTACTGGTCTGGTCTGGTATGGTATGGTCTGGTCTGGTCTGTTCTGTTATTCTCGAATTCTCGTATTCTGGTAATCGTAGCGTGGTCAGGCTGCTCTACAGCAGCAGCAGCAGATGCAGCAGCAGCGGCATTTGAAAGCCCCTTTCCACCTCCCAATCTGTAGCAATTTACGCCTTGTGCCGCCCTTTTTGCCGAGAGACTCTTCTTCTGTTACTTTACTTGCTTGCGCACACACAGTTCACTGATTTTAGTTAGTATTGCAATGGACTTGAGTTTATTTTGCTTCTCAGATGCTGTCGACGAAGCATTCTCAGCCGCACACTCAGTTCAGTTCACAGTTCTCTTAACGTTAAGCAGCACAAAGTGATTGATGGTTGAATGCATAAATTATTGATGGGCAGACTTAGACTCAGACCCAAACAATGAGGCTGTGTTGCTTGAGCTGTACACCAACAACCAGGCTGCCAATTGAACCAGGAGGTTGTAGGGGTTTGTGTGGGGGAGGGGGGGGGGGTTGGGGTTGAGTGTAGGCGACGGGAGAGTAGATGAAGCGTAGCGGAAGGAAACCGTGGGGGTGTCAGTTGCTTGTGATTCGGTGGTCATGCTTTGAGAACTGTTTCAAGTAAATGATGTGCTAAAATTGTAGTTGCTTTGTGTACTACAATTGCTTCTTGAGTTACTTACAAGTGAAAAGCAACGTCAAGTGCGGAAGGGGGGGTTTGCTTTTTGGGTCATTCGTGAAATAGTAAGAAAAACTGATTTATTTAATCAGAGCAAAGCAATAAACTGATTGCTCTAAAAACAATTGATGCGATCTCGGCATTATATATAGTCTGTGATATTGATAAAAATCGATTGTTTTAAATTGAATTGACGTGATCAATTTGGCTATCGATTTTAATCGATATTGCTTACTAACGATCGAAGTCTTTGAAAACAACTAATATCGCACTTTATTTGCTCTCCAAAGTTTTGGTACAGCGCATTTGAACTTCGACCTAAACGAAAAAGCTTATCCTAAACACTTAAAAATTGTTGTTGAGATGTTTGCGAAGGCAAAAGCATTTTATAGATCTGTGCACAGTAACGCTAGCAAAAGCGGCATAAAAACAATTTAACCGTAATTTGAAGCTTAAGTAAACAGACGGCCATTCGGGGGTCAAAGTCAACAAAAGGAAAACAAAAGTATCCAATGACTTTTATACTGTATTGTTGTTGTTTTTGTTGAGTGATGAAACACTTTAGCAGTTTAATAGCTCCCCCCCACCAAAATGTCGAGTGCCTTGTCAAAAGCTGCTTAATCATTCGATAAACGCCGAAAAGAAATCCCTTGAAGCTTTCAATCTTTAAGATGCGCAATTTTCAAGCAAAAATATACAAACGAAAAAATCTAGAAAAAAAAACAACATCAATTACCGCTGGAAGGAAATAGTGAATTTAATTTTTTGCTGCCACAAACTTGAGACCTCAATTTGATATCTAAAGCCAAGCACCGATTAATCGAGTGGATTGAGTGCAATTCGAATGGATTTTATTTTGAAGTGCACAAAGTTGCTAAAGTCTTAAGCAATCGCCCGATAGCTATAACTTCGAATTCAAACAGTAGCTATCGAACGCTTTTATTTTGTGATATATTCATTGATTCAAGCTTTTGATGTGTGTGCGACAAGTTGAGCGGCTTAAATGTGGTTGTTGGGTTCCTTCTTCATCTATGCCAGCTGTTGTTCCCATTGATGCTTATGTTTTTTTCTTTTTTTCTTTTTTTTGAAAGGTATACAACAAGATATCAAACAAACAAGTATTCTACCAACAGCTGCTCTGGCTTTAAAGTTATGCAGAGAGCCCCCATCGCAATGAAGAGGCAGCAATCGATTCAGTTTTGAATTCGATGCTTTCAAGTTTTTTTTCTTTCTTTCCAAGTATGATAAGATGCTCGCTCGCTTGCAACAAATTGTATAATCTGGGAGAGGGGTGGACAGGGCAGGCAAACAATGCGTAGACGAACATCGAACTAGAGACATTAACATGTGTCACATGGGGGCCATATGGAAAAACATCGAATGGTGTGTGTGTGTTTGCTCTTTGGGGTGTGCTACAATGAGCTCAAATTTCTACATAAATATTTATGATACTAGTTGGAATTGTTGGGCATGCACAAAACGAGTACTGCGTTATGTTGCCTCAGACTGCAAGTATTGACAGTTTAAGATTAGCTGCCGGTATTATGATTATGATTTATTTTCCAATTAGTTTTTGTTGTTGAATGTTGTTGAATGTTTATGACATTGCTAACCTAAATAGAAATAATTGTAAAAAAAAAACAAAAGTATTTTAATATGTTAATAAAATAAAAGTCTTTTCGAATGAAAAACATTAAATTTGCATAATAAAGCAAACCATAGTAAAAAAAACTTATAAAAATTTAAGTATATGATATAAAAAAATATCGCAGAAAACTCTTAACTTATTATAGATATATAAAAAAAACCAAAGGAATAAAAATATTTAAAATAAAAAAAACAATTACGCATAAAAAGTGAAATAATAAGTCAAAGAAATAAAAATAAAATCCAATTAATTTTTTAAGAGCTGGTAATTGAGAAAGTGAAAATGGAATCTTAATCTTGTTACTGACTTAATGTTACCCTATCTACAAGTAACTGAATTTTCTTGCTAAGACGATATATATATTTATATATATATATATATATATATACATATATATATATATATTACTCTGTACGTGAGCTTCTCTATACGAACGTGATTATTTTTATGAAAATTGACGGGCAAAAACAAAAACAAACGAATCACATAAATTGGCAGTCAAGCGCAAAACATAATCCTCGAAATGACGCACAAATTGGACAGAAGAGATTCGATTGTCCGCAACGAGTAGACCCAATTTACATGCATCATAAAACTCAGTGTAGATGAACGAACGTGCTTAAAGCACATAAAACTGCATCAGAAAATGAGTGTAGAGTCTCGAAAACCAGTATCGAGGCTCCAATTAAATGCGTTTATATAATCAAAAGGCATGGCATGGAAAACAACAAAAAATTCCACCAGACCAAGTCAATCAACAGGGCTATAGGTTGAATTTTGTTCTAGATAATGGTTTAGTCAGTTAGTGACAGAATTAAATAATGCGCGACTGTAAGATACTCAGCAAAAGCTTAAAAATAATTAACAAAACCGTTTTACACTCATTGCGATTGCAATCGATTTTAAAATATGTTAAAAATATGCAAAAACATTGGGTAAATGTAAATAAATTCTTAACTTGAATTCCAAAATACTCTTTCGCACCACAACGTGACGTTTAAAGCAACGAAAAAACATTTGTTTGTAAACATTTTGCGATTGGCTGCAACACATTTGGAAAGCCTATGGCGCGTCGAAACTTAGGCTATCGTTTCTATCGAATCTGTCAAGGTTAATTTGCGCTCATCCGAGCAAACAGACCAACAAAAATAATCGCTAAATGTGCCTTTCAAGAACAGTGAGTGAGCTTTGTTGTTAACAATGACCCTTAATGTTGATATTTACCCAAAAAGAAAGAAAAAGAAAAAAGATTTCCCGAGTGCTTCAATACAAATAACTCAAATGCCTAGCAAATATTTGCTATCATCTCGAATCTAGACTATTTTATAAGATTTTAATACTCAATTAAAGTTTTTTATTGCTTTCTTGGCAACTTTTATAGTTAGCTCCAGTTCAGTAGCTAAATTAAATATGCGAAATATTTTTAATATATATTTTTTTAAATATGCATTAGGAGAGTCACAAAACTTGTCACTCGGCATTTGCGTTACACTTTTTCATTTTTTATTTTTTGATGTTCAACGAGGCAGGTAAACGGCGGCCAAGAAATCTGTCTAAACTAGTTTCTCAACTGATAGGCAAACACACATGGCCAGAAAAGTGAGTGAAAGAGAGAGAGAGAGAGAGAGCGGGGGTATTGAAACTGTTCTGACTGCTGCTGCTGTTGTTGCTGCCGGTTAACGACTTTCAAAGTTCCATAAGAACCCAAAAAACAACCCACGCTGTCTGTGAACTTAAAAACGACTGCAGGCCCCAAAAGCAGCAAAGAAAACGACTATTCAAAAGTTAATGGCATGGGCCTCAAAAAGATACAGCTACAAATACTTATGCTCGAGTATGTGTAAATATTAATGGCATGTGCTATCTGCTGGATTACTATGGTGGTGGGGTTAGACTCTTGGGGGCGAATTTGTTTAAGTAAAGGCAGGCAGTGCGGCAAAACACTTTTGGGAATTTGAATAAATTATTGCACATTTACAGCTGAAATCACATTATAATGTGAGCAGTCACAGGTTTGTCCGGCACGTAGCGCATGTTTTTCCAATCGTTCGATTTATTTTAGATTGATTTCCAATGAGATAAGTTGAGCAGATTAGTTTACAGTGTGTGTTCGTTCGTGTGCGTGTCTCGGTGTGGGTTCAGGTTCAGTTTCGGCTATGGGTTCGGGTTCATGTTCAGAGTCTTAACCCCAAATGGCAGGTGTTGATTTGCCCGTGTGGGCATTTGATATACGAGTATGGGTGTGAGTTCTCTCTCTCTCACTCTCTTTCTTTCTGTGTTTGTGTTTGTGCGTTTATCGTAAGTTGAAACTTGTGTCTTGGAAAGTGGCGGCAAACTCTTGGAGAGTTCATAAATAACACAAGAAGCTGTCCAAGCAGGGGTCAGGATATTAAGCGTCTGTTGGAAATGACCAAAGGTTTTTTTATTTTTGTTTGTGTTCTTGTTGTTATTGTTTTCAGCTGTTGCTGAGGATAAAAAATAAATAAATGGAGAGCAGGAAGTGTTCAAATTACTGAAGCATAATGTAAAGTAAAAACAGATTATCGAATGTCTTAAACGGATTTAAGATTGAGTGCAAGTACTTGATAAATGGATAACGTGAAGTATTTTTAATATACTGTTATAAGGTTTCAACTTTACGTTCACTTTATCAATAAAAGATCTTAAAACTTAACAACTTACTGGTTGATTGATACTCCGTTTCAAGCTTACATAGTATTTATCAATAAAAGGTTTTTTCACATTATCTTTTAAAAGTAACAATGTCTAAATTTATTTCATCAGCTTAAAGATTAAGATACGGACTTTAAGATCAACTCATCTCCGCTGCTATCATAATTAGTCAAGAAGAGTTCTTCTTTCTATAAATTCAATGATTTTCACAACAGTTGAAGCCATGCTTCGCACTTCATTAAACTTTTTTTGCTGTGCATAATTGTGCAATGGGTGAGTTTTGCATTTGCACAAAAGGGAAAAATCTTAATGTGGGAAACGCTTTGTAGAGAATACAAAAAAAACAAAGGAGAAAAGAACAAAAAACCAATCGAAGCGATTGCAACAAAATTGCAAGACACGGGCTGCCGATGCTGCTGCTGCAATCAACCGCAGAACGCAGTCCAGCTTAAGACCGGGCCCAAGACCAGATCTCTCTCTGAAAAAAAAAAAATACAAATTAAAGGCGAACGTGCAACTTGCAGCAGCAGCATCAATGCAGTGGTATAAGGTAAAGCCAAAGGCAAACGGCTTAACAAGCGGCTGGCATCAAATTTCTTGCATTTGGAAATTGACAAAGGCAAAGAGGCAGCTGAGAAACGATGCAGCTAGTTGCTAGTTTCCTTAATGTTACTAACCCTTTGGGCAATATTGTCCACCACCTTCTCCACACCCACTCCCTCTTCTACCTTTGTAACAGCAGCAGCAGCTGCATTCAATGCAAACAGTTTTTTAGTGCAGACATTGCACACAAAATGATAAGAGCAGCAGCAAGCGCAGGAATCAAGACAAGACACACCATATATGGACAGACGGCAGACATATATACCATATATATGTGTATTTAGATATATATATTCGTATACATTTATATATATATATATATATATATATATATGTGTATAAATTTATCAGACGTGATTTCTTTGGCTTTGTTGCTGGCTGCTGCTTGCTTTTTTTGCTGAACCTGTTCAACTGCAGTTCCAGCAACGTTGAGAACGTGGACAACAACGACAATGACGACGACATGTTGTTGAATTACAAAACAAGTAAGAGAACAAGAACTTAACAAAAAGCATATCCGTACCGAATAACTTATACGCTAACAGTTGATTAAGTTATCAAACATGTTTAAACTCATTCAGAGGTTTCTTTGGATTGGTCAATGATTAAGAAATGTTTTAACATGTCATATGTTGTTATGTCAATTATATTAAAATTATGCTTTAATCAATTTATTGAAACTTGTCAAGCATTCATTACACCACATGCCAAGTTGCATGACTTAACGCTTAAGCTTTTGGGGCTTGATATGTCATATAACAACAAAATGCAAGCGCAGAGAGGGGGAAAGGGGAAACAGTTAAGCCCTGGTATCGGTCATTTTGTTGTTGTTGTTTGAAGGACAAACCACAGTCGTCACAGGCCCGCAATGATGTCCAGGCGAGTCAGACACAATGCTTCATTCTTGATAAGGGCTGGAAGAGGAGAGAGAGGGGAAAGAGGGCGAGAGCTCTGTGTCTGTTTGGATGGTTTTAATATGTTCTCGAGGGTGATTCAATAACTGTGGACTGTGTGTGCGCTTTTTTTTTCTGCTGGCGTTTGCTGGTACTGCTGCTGCTGCTAAGCAAACATGGGAAGCAGAATCCCAGTTGAGGTTGCCCAGTTGAGGTAGTAAGTCAGAGAGGCAGGCTGGCTGGTTGGCAGGCAGGTGGACGAGTAAACTGACTGTTGTTTTAATGAGCAGCGTTGGCTGAGCTTTAAAGCTGCTGCGTGTTTGCACACCAGGCAGACAAGTGGATATATATATATATATATATATATAAAGAAAGAGATAGAGATAGCACGATAGCTAGATGAAGAGAAAAGGAAAGGTAGCGTTAGATATACTTTGCTGACAGTGAGTGGACTATCAAGTACAGCTGTGGTTACTCTGCGGTTTGTATCTGATAGTCACCTAGCCCATCTAACCACAACCCAACCCAACCCAAACCAACAAAAAAAAAAAACCTTTCCCAATTGAGCTAGTAAGTAGCAAACACCTCAAACTCAACTTCAACTCAACTCCTTTTGGGCGCCAAAAAGTTTTTGAGGCCACAATTGGCCAACTTGGCGGCGCTTCAAATCTTCGTCGTCATTATTCAATGCCTTGGCGCCTCTTGTGGTCACGTTTTCACCATTATTTTAGCTCTGCTTCATTCTTTGTTTGTTTATTTGTGCGCTGTGCGGTAATATTTTTATAATGATGCCAAACTGGCCCCCAAGGTCTGTTGACGATATTTTGTGTGCGGAAAAATCCCCATGTTGTAAACACTAAGACTCTTTAAAATAGCACAAAATGAATTTGTTGCTTTAAGCTAATCAATAATGTTCTTTCTGTTATTTGATATTAACAAAATATAACTAAAAATCACACTTTAACAGGCATTTACAATTAAAGTCGTACTGTATTATTTTATTATATTGTAAAGGTTTAATTGGTTCAGAGCACGCCGCAATCTTATATACAAGTGCATTTCAAAAGGTTTTTGACGTCATAAAACTCATAACGCTCCACTTTACGCTACAAGCTTTATCAATGCAGACATCTTCATTAGGACGGCCATATCTTTATTTAGAACATCTTCATTTCAATTTCATTCAATTATGCCGTTGTGTCAGCTGTTGAGCGTTTGTGCGTGTAACTTATTCCACTTGAGATCTACAATAACGCACTTAATGTTGCCACAAAATAAAAATAAAAGCATAACAAAACGAAGAAATTGGTTAGAGAATGCGCTAAAGCAGAGTAAGTAATTAGGAAATCTAGTGCGCTTTTCGATTCGAATATTCAATTCAGTTTCCCTTCCTGCCACTTAGCTAATGAGAACGGAGAGGGCAGGGCTAACTTCGTTTACTCTCCACGCAACCCGTATATACGTAGTGCAACTAATCTAACCCAGCTCCAACCCCTCCTCCTCCTCTTCGTTGCCCTCTTTTGACATTTACTGGGGCTAATTGAGCCAGGCAACTGACTGACAACTGACTGACATTTTGCATCTCTTCACAGCAAGACATGACCCTACATCTAAATTGCGACTTAGCTTTTGACATTCACTTTTATGGCTATTTGATAGCAGCTACGCCTCCTAATAACTCCAACGCTAGTAACTACTAAAGCGCACAGTGGGCTCGAAATAATAAAGAGTACGTGAAATAAAAAAAGTACTTGAAATTAGACTATCTTTTATGTTTCTGCTTTTTCGGGAAACAGTTTAAGAAAATTAAATTTACGATGAAAAATTGAATTCAAACCGGAAACAATTCCCAGAAATCATAAAAAAATATTAGTTGAAGTAATCTTTTGTTCTGTGGACCAACTTCTTTGTAGCTTAAGTCATTCCTATTATTATTCACTTTACTCATAACTCTTTCCATTTAGTCTCGTTCTGCTTAGAATTAATATATATGAATCCACTGTAGCTTTTGCTATTGTTGTTGCGCTGTTGTCACGTGCGTAAAACGTAACGGAAACGGAAGTGTTGCCTGTTGGCAGTTGAACTGGGGCATGCCACCACAGCTATAACACAGACAGAGACAGAGAGAGAGAGAAGGCTGCCTAACAGCGCCTTAAATCCAAGCGACAGCTTATTGACGTTGTTGTTGTTGTTGCTTTAGCGTATGTAGTTTACGGTACCTGCGTTGATTACACAACAATGTATGTAGAAGTTTTAGAGAACTATACAAAAAAAGATGCTACACAACTTGAGTACTGCAATAATAATATGTTTTTGTTGTTCTTGCTCTTTTTGGCTATAACTATTTTACTGCGTTTTTCATGCTTCGCCACCGTCAACGTCGACGTCGACGTCTAGTGGGAGAGGCAGAGAGAGAGAGAGAACCCTGCAGAATGTCTTACTTTTTCGTTTATTGCACAAAGTTTTGCAATAATTTTTTATTTACTTGGTAGCACTGTTGCTGCCTGCTACTACAGCTACTTTTTTCTTGCCTTGGATTGCCGACTGCTGTCTGCTGTCTGCTGCCTGAACTCTGTCTGTGTCCTGGCTGGCTGCCTAGCTGCCTGCCTGCCTTGGTTTTATTGCTTGAAGTAGTTGCAGGAAAATAGCAAATGGCAAATAGCAGTCGTAGTAGCTGCAACAATTTCCGTACATTTTGGCATACTCGACGCCCACAATTTACAACTTGGCACTTAAAATATGCGTTCGAGAGTTGGAAAAAAGTTTCTTTCTTTTTTATCCTAGCCCTACCAATTCCCGCTTGACTTCAATTCACTCTACTTTTTTTTTCTTTTCAATAATTTGAAGCATTTTTGTTGTGGCTCCCAAAAGTGTGCTAGTATGTGAAATTTCAAAGTCGATCAAAATATGGGGTGACATGTAAATCCATTTAAGTGTGCGAAAGAGTTTTGCGCCAGTTATGCAGAAAGATATTTAAGCCACTTAAAGACCCACAAGAATTATGAGGCGCTCGGCTTGAAGAGTGGCGTCTCTCTCTCTCTGTGTGTGTGTGTGTGTGCATTGTTGATAGCACAAAACCAAGGCTACAAAGTGGAGGGAGCGGGCGGGGTGAGTTGGATTAGTTGTGAGCACAGAAAACAGTTAGCAAACAGGAAATGAGAAAATGAGTAGAAAAAAGAAGTAGACACATGTGACATTTTCGTACGTATGTTCTCTGCGCAACAGCTGACTTGTGTGTCAACCAGCTAAGCTGTGAACTACTTACGTTGACAGCTTGCCTGTCTGTGTGTATAAATGTTGCGTATACGCAACATACACAATGAAAAAGTGATAAGCATGAGTTATTGAAATCCCAAATAAAAGTAATTTCACTTAAGCATGAAATACTTTTCAAAAGTTAAGAAATTATTGCACATGACAACATTTGCTTGAGTTTGAGTGTACTAGGCTTCTGTTAACGTGGCATTATTGTGTATACGCAGTGGTTAACCACAAAAGAAAACAAAACTAAAAACACAACACATAATAGCTTAAACAAGCCAATAAAGCGCTTCTTCAACTAGCAAAACCGACAGACAAACCCTTAACAATTGACATCTGTCATCTGCATAAGATATTTATTGAGCATGTCAAGCCGTTGTAGGGCAGATTCTTACAGTTACGGGGCTAGCTGGAGTAGCTGAAGGAGAAGACTATGGTTAAACAAAAACAAAGCTATCAAGTGAAAATCATCGATTGATTGTTTTTGCATTGCCGCAAATGCATTGTACAACATGACAATGCCAGATAGTCACATTTCCCCAAACAAATGTGTGGAAAAGCCGCCTATGAACCATCGCAAAGCAAATGCAAAGAAACATGAATTTGCTGGTTGTTTTTTCATTGTTGAAATCAATGCAAAAACCATTTAAGTCTTGCTGTTGTGTTTGTGTTTTGTTGTTGTTGCTGTTGTTGTGTTTGGGCGCATTCATGTGGCACCAACAGCCCACAAAAATTGTCAGCCAGGCAAGATTGATGAGACCAAAACGTGCTGGGCTTAGGCACAAGCGAGGCAAGTTCTGAAAGTTTAATATTTTATATTGGGCTTCTCTTGGCATTTTTTCGATAATGTTGCATAACCGTAAATAATTTTTTGTCTGACATGGTTAAGGCCTTTAAAAATTTAAAACTGTTAAGAAAGTATCCGTTAAATTGATATTTTTATTGCATGAAACTTATTTTACCGATTACAACTTCAATTTTGCCTAATACCATTTACCATAAAATGGAAATCTGTTAACGATCTCTTGATCAACTTCCGATTGTACCGAACACGGAGGACAATCGCTTCTTAAGACACATGCTGGTATACTATTATCCACAATATATCCTGGGTTGCATTGGCACGGTCCGCCACATTCTCTAGTGCAAGCCATGTTCTTTGCCAGACATGTCTCAGGACACGAAGAGTGACAAGGCATCACGCTGCCATTCACACCGCAATCCAAATGTTTCCAGCAATAACAGGAAACAACCAAAGCAAATGTTAACAGCGCTTTAAATAACTTCATATCGAAATCAGTAAAATTTTACTACTTTCAACTTGAATATTCTTACGTCAAATATTTATAGTATTTTTTTGCTGTATATAATAATAGCCGTATATAATTATATTCGAAATGGTTATTTATCCTGTTACAGTAAGAAAAAGCGTATAAATTGTGATTAAATTTTATTACTGCCCGTTTAAATGTGCGTTGCATGAACTCTGGCTTTTATCTACAAGACACTTGAAAAGCCATAAAGCACCCCTCGTTGAACGTGAAAAGTTTGCCACAAATGCAGTTGCAACAAAAGTGACAACAAGAAAGATAACTGGCTAAAAATTGTATTTATAAACATTCATGAAGGATACTTTCACAATTTACCCCAGGGGCATAACAAGTGACTGCGACTCGGGCTCTGCTGCAATGTTGCAAGTGCTTTAAGTTATTGACAGCCAAAACTCAAACCAAAGTCTACTCGACGAAGGCAAAAGTTTTCAGACAGGAAAATTATGCTGTAAATAAAAGTTTTTGTTTGCCTCTGCCTTCGACTCTTCTACAACCAACTGCAGAAATCGTTATATTCGTAGGATAAACAATATGCAGATTAAAGTTGCATACTCTGACGGGTTTTTATATGCTTGTTCCTAATAGCGGGTGTCAAGTGGCAACAACCACAACATCCACGCCAACTTGACCTGCTTGTTAATTCTATAGCGTATACACCCACGATTAGGATGATTAAAATTGAATATACCTAGATGTATTTTTAGTTGGCAAGTTTGAGGTATTCCCCAGCAAAGGTGTTGAGGATCCAGGCGTCATGTCATTAATGCAACTTTTCGTATTTGGTAAGACAAGCAACGGACTTAAATATTTGCCATAAAGTTGTTGTTTTTCGACAACAAGAAATGCATAGAGCAACTTTTTCTTACTGGGGCAAACAACAAGCTGCATGGATGATGCAGTAAGTTTTTACGGGCCATCCAAAACCCGGAAAATAACATCTCAGTTTTGAGAACTGAGTAAGTTTGAGTTTGAGAAAGTGCGAGTGTGTGTGTGAGTGTGTGCTCCCAAACTGAAGTGCGGAACGCAAAGTTTTGCAAAATAACATAAAAATATAAAATGCTCATAATATTTTGATGGCAGCCAATAACCAGTTTTGCTACTTGAAATGCTTTAAATACACAATTATGATGTTGCGCATTATGATTATTTGGGTTGTAAGAAAAAGAACTATTCGATAAATATCATTATTATGATGTTGCGCATATGTTTTATGATTATGAGGGTTATAAATCGATTAATTTATCAATAAAAATCGTTATTTTAGTTATGGATATATTATTTGTTATTCTATGTAAATCATTTATCATCTTATCCCATCATCATTATAAAGGTGCAATCTGCTGGATCATGATTTTTCTTAATTTTCATCGCTTAAGTGGTTTCACAATGTTTGGTTTCAATGGTTTCACATCTGTTTTTTAGCGGCTTAGAGTCTTACGTAATATAAACATATTTATTATGGCAATGCCTACTCTCGTTCTGGCCCATGGGAAATTTAACCGGTTGAGGTCTGTTTCCTTGCTGTACTCCGTGGCTAAAAAAAATGTATATTTATATAAATATATACATTTTCAGTCACATTTGCCATCGTGCTCAGCAAAAAAAAAAGAAGAAAAAAATGGTTAAAAAAAAAATAAATTCAAGAACTTTGTTTTCCTTTTTTTTATTTTTTATGTTTAATGTTTTGCTGCAGCTTGTTTTGTATTAAAACAATTAAAATTAATAAACAAAAAGCGTTGCAACTTTTGTGGCGAGAGTTTTAAAGTGATTTAGCTTTTTTCAAGTGGTCACCACAGCCACCAACCAACTGCCTCGGCGGCCACCACCCTTCGTTCTGATCCCTTTTTGCAAGGGCACGTAATAAACTCGATTAAAGTGCACAAAACATACGGCCAGACAACAACAACAACAACAAATCGAGCACAGCGATCCAAGCGTTACAAACGAGGCTACAAGCAAACAAGCAAATGCCGGACACAACTGTGGCAACAGAGAGCCTGGCAAAACTCCAGACTCTAGACTCTTGACTCCTGCCTCCTGTTTTCTGTTTCCTGTTTGCCAACCAGCCAGCTAGGCAGTCAGCCATCCCCCATAGGTCCAGCTTGTGGCTGGATTGCTGTCAGTCAGAGAAATTTCTTTGCAACGTCCCATCCCGTGTGCATTTAAAGTACATTTATGTCAATCACGCTCATTATGCGCACGTCAGTGCATTAAATTATACACATGCACATAGGACTGAATGAAAAGGGCGGCAAACAAGTGATAGAGTGTGTGGAGAGAATGGGGTAAAGGAACTGAGAGTGGTGACCGTGTTAACGACCGATGTTAATGAAAATTGCAACCACAAAGCAAGGAAGTTAACAACGCAACCGGATGTCGCCATTTTCGTTACAGTAGTTATATCTGTTACACGATAGCTAAATTTTATACGCAGTTTAGGTAAAATTTTGTTGATTTTTGTATTTCTATCTCGAAAAAGTTTTCCTATCACACTGTATTAGGAATTTATCATTGAAATTTTCAAAAGCTTAATTAAGTCTGGCAACCGTTTTGTTCGTATGTTGTTTGCACCGAGTATTTAAGCAATAAAATTGTTAAAATTCCTGCCAGGTCTTTGGGTCATAATTTCAAGAGTGCATTCTCGGACCTTGCGCATAAACATTCCTTTCGAGTATTAAGATTTTCGATTTTAACAGACTCTCATTAAAAATAAAGCTCGTAAAACTTCCAAAAATGTGTTAGCTGCAAAAATTGAGTATGAAATGGGTCATAAAAGTGTGTGGACGGTAACTCAGCTGCAAATTGGGATCGTAAGAGAATTAAAAAAAAAAACTAGTGCATGTCGTAAAACTTTCAAAATGCACATGTTAAAACTTCAAGTGCAAGCAAACTATTTAAATAAAAATGCAAAATTCCCCAATGAAGCATGGCAAAATGAAGCAAAATATTATTTTACTTTATGTCACTTGCAAAATAAACTCACTGCTCATATGTATATTTTGTCAGGACCCCGTTTAAGAAAAATGAAAATAAAAATCACACACTATAATTTGAGTTGGCAACTGCATAAAAAGTGTTGCATATGCTTGGGGCGCACGTACCGTTAACTGTCAACGCGTCAACTCAGCGCGCTAATTAAGTGAAAAACTATGTTAAAAAGTGCAGCAGTATGGGACGAATGGAGATTGAAAACACTGTCGCATCTTTTTGACCCAAAAAACGTGCCAAGTTGTTGACAAACAACAAACAGTGTGAACCCGAAACTCGACTCTTCTCTGTTCTGCTCTGCTCTGGTTGTGATTCTGTTTCTGTTTTCTGTTACTGTTACACTTTCTGCCGTTTCTACTGTTGCTGCTGCTGCCTCTGCTTCCGTGCGCCCACATAATTCTTGCAACCGTGGCAGATGCAAATGTGCAACTCCCGGAGTCATGCCCAAAGGCGCTTAACCCGCTTTCGGTGTTGTTGGGTCGGCTGTAGATGGAATGGAAAAAAACAAGCGTAGCGCAGCTTAAGCAAAAGTTTGTTTGTTTTATGCCACGCAAAAGTTATATCGAAGCTCACAAAAACAAAAAAAAAAAAAAATATAAAAGAGAAGCGAAATAACATGTAATAGTATGTCGTATACGAGAAAACACTTGGCGACAATGTGACATCCAGTCTAAAGCGTATCAAATTAAAATGGCTAACACATAAAAACACACACACAGACATACAGCTAGAATGCAATGCAGCACGTTTGTAACTTTAGCCAAGAGTCAATTAAAATTTCTATTTGATTTGGCAAATGTCAGTGCCAAGCACCACAACCATTCTCTCTCCCCACGACAGGACAGGATATACTGAAACCCAATGGAGATGCTGACAAAGCGCCCGCATCGTGGCCATTCTCAACGTTACTGCTGCTGCCATTGCTGCTGCTGACCAAAATGCCAACAGCAGTCCGACGAGTCGAAAATTGGCTACAGGTAGAGTGCAAACAATGACAAGCATTTGTGTTCCAAATATTAGTTTCGCAACTAATTCCATACAAATGCAACTCCATATTTGAAATTTTTTTACAGTTTCACAGATTTGAGAGAGCTTTGTGTAAAGATGGCTTTCCTAGACATGTCACGAAGAAGTACGAAAGCTTTGTTAACTAAACTTGCAGAAATTTCGCAGAAACTGCTTTTGGGAATGACACTTAAAGCATACTTTGGATAAGAACAGGGCAGGTAAACGAATTTAATGGTCAGCCAGTGCAAAAGATGATCGGAAAGTAAAACAAACTGAAATTGAGTGCATATCTGTTTGCATGGGCAACGAAGCAAGTTTAAGTATTCAAAGAACAGAGATCCGGCAACTTTACAAGTACCATTTAACCAAATACAACTATCATTGTTTAATGCAATTAAATGTTTTTTAATTTGTTAGACAATTTGACTTCTTGACCATTGCACATTTATCCATATATTCTCATAGCAATAAAAATGCATTTAAGCCTCGCGCAAACTAAATCAAAATGGCGTAAAACTTATTGCGCAATGGCGCCAAGTCGCTGAATGTAATTGCAATGCTCATAAATTAAAGGGGAACGCTGATATAAAACAATAACAAAAATAAGAACAGCCACAACAGAAAAGTAATACGCATTGCGCACAAAAGCACAGAATTTATGATGTTTCATATGTACACATTTTTTTTCTTTCATATATTTTTGTTGTTGTTGATACTACCTATTACTCATACCTGCCCGCACACACGAAACCACACCCACAATAACAATAACGCCCATAAAAGTTTGTGGGTGCGTTAATAACAATGAAAATAAGAGCGCCACCTATGTGGTGGGCACGTGAAACCGTTGCGCCAAAAAGTGTGCTACAATAATGTGAATTGTGAGACACGTGTGCGGTTATAACGTTGCGTTATAGCGTTGCCCAATCTATAAACAAATATTATTAGCACGTGCAAAATAACCAGTTCACAAACTGTATAATTATTTTGATAGCTATTGTGATTGAGTTTGATTTGCATTTAACAAATATCGTAACTAATAATGAAAAAGAGTTGATGAATAATTCTTGTGGTTCTTTTTGTAACCACATGCACAGAGCAAAAAAATGAAAGTACACAACATTACTGAAGTCGAAATGTCGATCTTAATTTCAGTAAGCTTCCACTTGATTAAAGAATATTTTCTAGTATATTAATACTATTTGCATTTAATATAAGTATTTTATACTCATGTTAAGCAAATCGTATGGCTTTACAAAAGCGGATAGACTAAAGTCAAGTTCTTTTAAACTTAAATTTAGTTCGTCTTTTGACTTCTTGAGTTTAAAGCTGAAAACTAAAGCACAAATAAGTTAGAGTTACTTCGGTATAAAGCCAAGTATAGTTTTTCGTTTTTCCAATCTTTGTTTTTATTTATTGACGTTCCTTTTTGTTATATGTATGCGACGGACACTTTACATATCCCTTGTACACATTTAGTTGCATTTTATTATTTCTGGACTTTATCTGAGCCGTTTTTGCGCCTTCTGCCATTACGAGAGCGCTTGTTACCCCTGCGCTGGGCATTGCCACGTCTATCGTGGTGCCTCTTGCTCTGTCGTCTTGACGGGCCACTTCTGTTGCGGCGTTGTTTGTTGGAACGCCTCCTGCCACTCCTGTCACGTGAGGCACGCGCCTCACCGCGTTCCTCTGCTTCCAGGCGATCAAGCAGCTTGTTAAGCTCTGCAACGCTCGCATCATCCAATTCAGCCAAATCCTGTTGATCCAGTTCATGTTGTGCAGCCTCATCAAGCTCATCCTCTACGATATCATCACCATCCTCATCGTCAGCGTTAAAGAGGTCCTCATTTGGATAGCGCAGATCCTTGCTTTGTCTCAGCTGCTGCTCGACAGGACGCGGCTGATGTGTATTTACCTCCTCGGCAAAGGCAGCACCAATGCAACTGAGTAGCACCACAATTGTGCACAATGCTAAGCACTTAAATGACATGTTTGAATCTATATGTTGCTCTTGTTGCTGTCACACTGGCCTTTTATGCATATTCTTTGGCTTGACAGCCGACGGCTGTGTCAACACTTCAGTAAAGTTTGTTTGTAAGCTTACCCCATCTACCACATAGTTGCAACAGCAGCTTATCACACATACACAGGCTGGTGGGGGTGGGGAAGTTTATCAGGAAGCCCGCAACAAAATGTATTTTTTTTTTGACACCTTGTATTTATGCGTTAAGCAAATTTAAATTAGTTTTTATTGTTTAACAGAAACGCACAGGCCACAAAACAGGCCGGGCACAAAAAAATGGAGCTAAACTAATGATGCAATGTTACAAAGTCACGTACATGAAACGTTGGCAGCATCGTCGCCAGTTGCTGCCACAATCAAATAACAAGCAAAAGCAACAACAACACTAACAACAACAACAACACAATTGAGAAACTTTTGGTTGTGCTGCTGCTCTTTATGTTAATTTTAATTGTGGGCACGTACAAAAGGCGACAGCTACTGGGCACAAAACTGACTTACAAACTGCATAAACATGAAATTTGTTTTCTCGGTTAGTAGTAAGAAGATACATTTGTATCTTCTTAGCTCATACAGATACGTTTTTACATTGGCAAGAATCAGCAAGCACGAATGCGTATTTTAATAAATTTATAATTGCGTAATCGGGCACAAATATTAAGTATGCGACAATTAATTCTACATTTGTTTGACACAGAGCTAAAGCAAAGTATTTCGTAGTTTCGATCCAACGAATCAAAGTTGATTTTCTACTAAGAAGAAAGTCAATCTATATATATGTGGAATTTTAAATTTAATCAATAATATTTTCTTATATGTTAAGTGATTCATACTTAAATCAAAAATACTTTTAAGAAGAACGATGCGTTAAAATACTTAGTTAACGTTCGTTCATCGATATTTATCGATTTTTTTTACTTAGTAATCATTTAGTAATCAGCTTTCATAATAATAATCTTCCCAATCTAATAGTGTATAACTTACCAAGATGCAAACATGTTTTTTTCACCCACTCAGTTGATGTTAAGCTCATATGCAATCGAAATTTATCGATCTTTTTATTATTATTATTAAGTAACATTCTTTAAAATTTTATATAAAAATTTTATGACAAGAATTTACCATTAGATTATTTAATTATTTATTTCTACTTAACACACATTTTAGAATAATTAAGTTTCAACAACCGACACTTAAACACACTCAATTCATTTAATGAAAAATTTAATTTGGCTTTTAAAATAATTTTTCTTTGATCGGATTTTACCTTTTTTTTAAATGCCCCCATGTGAACTCTATTTAGGCATGACACCGGACACAAATTTATTTGGTAATAGTTAACTAACGTTCTATTTTTCTTTTGCATTTTGGTTTTTTGCAGGTCCCTGCCTGCCATCATATTTTACATGCAATGATGGCTCTTGCATACCAATGCGCTGGAAATGCGATTCCGAACTGGACTGCAAGGATGGCTCTGATGAGACCAGCGATTGTGGTGAGTATAGGATACCCCTTTCCACACATACCCTCCCATGTACCTGCAACTGCTTTTGATGTTGGCCATTTTCCGTTGATTGCTATATTATTGGTTTGACTGTTTGGCTGTAAACGCTGCTTTTATTTGTTTTTTTTTTTTTGGCTGTCTGTCTGTCTGCGCCTAATGACAGGTACTAGTGGTCAACGCGCCACAAAATGCGTAAAAGCCTCTCGACAAAACACCAAATGCAATTAGTGGCGCATGTTGCCGCTCTATCCACCTAAAAACCATGCAGCACTTAGCTTACTTTGTGGGTGGCAAGCATTTGCAATTTACCCTTGATATGCAAAATTCCCTCTCTTTAACTTTGTGTGAACTTTGTGAAATGCATTTCCATTTATTGCCTTTAAGTTTAAATTTTGCAACCATGCCAGTCGCTCACAAAATTAATGTGTAGACATTTTCACATGCATGCCAATAAAAACCAACAATAACAACAACAAGAACAACAAGAAATGGCAATGTTGACAACAATAACAAGAAACAGCTTTGGGGCAAGAATTGCCAACAGACTACACAGCCCGATTGCTCTGTGCAACTTGCAACTTGGACTATAGTAGTATCCATTCTCTGGCATTTTTAATTTCATTTTATATAATATCAGTTTAATGTGTGTGTGCGTGTGTGAGCAGCAGAAAACAGACAACAAGCAACAGAAACCAACCAACGACTCTGACGACAAATTGTCGGCAAATATTAATGCAACAGATTATAATAAATGTGGCAGCCACCACGGCGCAGCTACTGGCGCAACGTCCTCATCTACAAACTACAACGACGGCGTCGACGGCGACAACAACGATGACATCCTCATGCCTTTTCACACTCTTGACTATCTCTGCTTTCCCGCTGACTGCCGCTGCCTGCCGCCTCTCTGTTCTTAGTCTGTCATTGTGCCATCCACGCAATTTCAATTAAAGCTCACTGACTGCAGCTGGCACACAAACACAAACACACATACGTTTATATATATACTATATAGTATATACTATATGTGCTATTTTATACATACTTAAGTACTGCTCTTGATATATCACATTTAAACTGCCTGCAACGCTGAAAACTTTTCAGGGGATTTGCACTCGCTCAGAATAAATTTCATTAAATTTATGTGCCATTTCTCATTCGAGTTAACTTTTTAAATACTCAAAAAAAAAACTAAAATGAAAGCTCAGTTCTAATAACCATTACTCAGCGGAGCCATTTAAGTTGCGTTTTGGCTGAAAACATAACAAAACTGATTTATCTCCCTGAGAATTAACGGTTTATTTATAGCTTAGACAGATTTGGGTACACTTTGGTCAACAATTTTCGACAGTAAATCATATTTTCAAGTGTAAATGATTCATTAATTGAGGATTGTTTAGGCAATTTATCAAAGATTTAACTATTTTATGGCAATGTTTCTTGGATCCTAAATGTTTTAACCTGTTTCGTGTGCAAACTTTGTTAAGTTAATGTCGCATGAAGCCTAGTTCTTAGTGTCAAAGACACCATTCACTTGGTTCAATGCACTGCCTTTCCAAATTTTTTCGCATGTTTTCTTTCGCTTTTATTATACCCTGGTCCCATTAAAACTGGGAAAAAAGGGTATAATGGTTTTGTGCAAAAGTATGTAACAGGCAGAAGGAAGCATCTCCGACCCCATAATGAATATATATTCTTGATCAGCATCAACAGCCGAGTCGATATAGCCATGTCCGTCTGTCCGTCCGTCCGTCCGTATGTATGAGCCAACCGATTTCAGAGACTATACGAGCTATAGACTCCAGATTTGAAACTTAAGCTCGCCTAATCCCTATGCAGTACAAGTTTGTTTTCGATTTTCGATAACTCATCCCGTTTCCGATATACACATGTGATCGATAACAACAAAATCTTGAATTTTGAGATGGAATTTGAAATAATGAACAAAATAATGACAATCTGTGAAATTTTTATTGAAATCGGTTAAGAAACACCGGAGATATGGGACATCGAAGTTGTGTATGCAGTATGCAGTATGTGCGTACATACAAACACACATACTTGCAAACACTGACTGTACGCGTAAAGTATATGGATCAGGGTATCGTCTAGTCGGGATTTCTCGACTAGAGCCTTCTTACATGTTTTTTTTATTTGACATTTTGCTGCCCCATTTTTTCGTTTCTTATGAAACAAAAAATTTAAATGTATGCAAAACATCTGCATGCTTTTGGGCTTATTAAGTATTACGCCCAGCACCAGTTAAGGCTTAAAACAATACCGTACCCGCCCTCTGTGTTCAACAACCCCCCATGTGTTTATTGTCGCGCGGCTGTCGCTAAGAGTGGACAATGGAGTCTGTCTCTGGAGTTTAACCTCTTGGCAGCACCAAAAAACAACCAAACCATTTCTTTTTTCGGTGTTTTTTTTTTGGACCCGCCCCATGTGTTGCCAACGTGGCTTTTATGGTTATGGCCGCGCATGGATGTCGCTGTCGTTGTCTTTGATTTTCAGACAAACAAACTCGTGAAATAGCAGCGCAATATTTGAATTCTTTTTTGTTGTACACCAAAATATTTTAGCGTGACAATTTGCATTTTTTTTCTTTCTAATATTGTCGCTACAATGAGACAAAATGTGTTGAATATCTGCTGTGCTGACATCTTAAATTTCCCACTTGAGTTGCGTTAGAAACTTTAAATTGGCTACAATAAAGAAAAATGTTTGAACGGAGCTTTAAAGTATCCAATCTTAGTGCAGAAACAATAACTTAAGCGATAACAAAATAAAATTAACTAAAAAAGTTATATACGAAACCTTATGAGATCTGTAACGTATTCTATAAAGGCTCAGAGAACTTTAAATGAAAATTACTACAAAAAAAAAAAATTATGCCATTCTTAAATCGTTGTTAAAAGTAACTATAAGTTCAGTAGCTACCAAGTGCATAGTCTTGTATTTTAAGCAACAATTCACAAAAGCACTTGAAACTTTATTATGCCAAACAAATAAATACTTGCTTATTTTTTGACACCATTACACCCATGGAATCTAAAACTTGTAGTTTACTTACGCAAAATAATTCAGTGATTTGTAAGCACAGCATCCAAACTAAAACCCAAACCACCCACCCACCAAATCCAACGCAATGGCAACCGCTAACAAACCGTTCATAAATCTTCATTTACGTTATTGTTATTGTGGTTTTCTGTTTCTGCAGCCAAGCCAGCCAAATGCAACGAGGGACAATTTCGCTGTGGACAGAGTCTGAAATGCATACCCAGCAATTGGTTATGCGATGGGGAATACGATTGTGGCAAGGGCGACGTATCGGATGAGACCAAATGTAAGTAGCTTCACCCCCTACCCCCGCAAAACTTCCATTATTATTGCTCACTAAGCCACCACCTCACTTCCTTTCGTTCCTTACTTTTTTTGGTGAAGGTCCCGATGGCGTTGCGCGAAAATGTCGCGCCTTTCAAGGCGAATGCCACAATGGCGCCTGCATCGAGCTGTCGCGTTTCTGCGATGGCCACTGGGATTGTGATAACGATGAGCTGCATTGTGGTAAGAAGAACAGCACAATCCAACAACAACAACAACAGCAACAGCAACAAATCAATGTTAAGCATTATTATCATTTTTGCAGATAAACAAAATGTCGCTTGCGCTGCACTCAACTGTAGCTACCAGTGTAAACTGACGCCACAGGGGGCACGTTGCTATTGCCCCAACGGTCAGGTGCCCGAGTCAATAAACTCAACGCGTTGCGTCGACTACGATGAATGCGAAGTGACAGGGATTTGTGATCAGCTGTGCAAGAATACACCCGGTTCCTATGAGTGCGATTGCATCTCTGGCTACACATCGCTGGCCAACCGTTGCCTGGCCATCAATGGTGAGCAGCTAGTACTATATAAGTAGTACAGTAGTTAGTCATTGCATGTCTAATTTACTGACCAATCCACAGTGCCAGCCGCGGAACAAGCATCGCTCTCACTGCTCTCTGTGGGCACAATACAACGCATCAACACTGTTAGTGCGGTCGGAGTTGGAGAACTGTTGTCCATGCAGCCGGTACAGTATGTACTGGCCTATGAGGTGTGGCACAGGAATCGTACGTTGTGCATGCTGCAAAAGATGTCCCAGCTGGTCATGCATTGCCAGCGCATCGATGATGCCAATGTTAATTGGACGTTGCCCGTCTCTGCATTTAATTCGCCGCACCAAAGTGAGTCCTTTGGCCATCAGTTTTGTGCCTTTGTTTGTTTGCTGATTTGTTGCCGTTGCCGTTGTTGTTGTTTTCTTGTTTGCAGTGTTTGTCGAACTGCGTTTGGACTGGCTATCGGGCAATTGGTATTTCCTGAACGAGGACGATGGCATGGTCTATCTGTGCACCAACGCGGTCACCTATTGCCGCCTCATACTACAGCAAGTGGAGCAGCCATCATCGCTGGTGCTCGACCCAACGAAAGGCTATCTCTTTTATACAGACTGGTCGCCCAGCCTGTCGCGTGCCCTGTTGGATGGCAGCAATCGTACAACGCTCGTCAGCACACAGATTTATCATTTGAGTAGCGTAACATTGGATTTGGCCATCGGGCATGTCTATTGGATTGATGTATACAAGGATGTCATTGAGCGAGTCAACTATGATGGACAGCAGCGTTGGGCATTGAAAAAGTCACCAGATGTAAGTTCTACATGATAAAACTTGTTAAAGCAGCTATGGGTCTAAACCGTTTAGGAATTCATTGGGCAGCAATATTAAAGATGAAAAAAAATGTTTGTTTTAAATACTTTTTATACCCTTAACCTGTTTTTTTTTTAAAAAACTTTGACAGAATATCGGTTATAACAAATGAGTAAAGCCTTAATTCTCCTAGTCGAAATTTTTCCAATATTTTTAATAGCGGAACAATTTAATCGAATCCACAATTTGTTTGCATACGCCTTAACATTTCCTGTAAGCACCAATTGAACATATTTGCGGAAGTATTAAATTTTTTGACAGCCAGATGTTGTAAAGGATGCTGTATTGTGGTTAAGTGTAATGTTTAATATATGTACACTTTAATTCAAGTATCTTGATGACCTAAAAACAGCACACAATTTAAAAAAAAGAAGACAAAACCGCAATACTCGCTTATCAGGGACAAAAACTCTTCCAATCGTTGTTGTTTGCCATTGTTGTGTGTCTGTGTGTGTTAAACGCAATTTCCGTTTTGTTGTTGTTTTTTTGCAGTCACCGTTGCCTTTGAAGACCATCCAGGCGGTGGAGGTATTCGAGAATACAATTTATTTGGCTGCCTGGACAGACCGTGCCATCGTTGCCCTGGACAAATTTAAGCTCAAAGCGCGCGTGCTGTTGGCGAATGTGACACGCGGTACACATTTTCGCATTTTCCATCGCCAGAAGCAACCGGAGGTGGCGCATCCGTGCCGGGAGAACAATGGCAATTGCAACCAGATTTGTGTGCCGCTTTGGACACGTGGATTTGCGAGCGCCAAGTGCCTTTGTACAGCCGGCTATAAATTGCACAATCAGACGACCTGTTTGCTCTCCGCGCACGATAAATTTCTAGTGTATACGGACAAGCGTTTGGTTCGCATTACGGGCGTACCGCTAGGCACCGAGCAGGTGCAGCAGCTGGAACAGCTTGGCGAGGAGCCCGATGTAATGGTGCCCATTAACAATGTCTCCGCCCCAAAGGCTATCGATGTAAATGTGCGCGGCAAATCTATACTTTATGTTATACCCGATCCAGATGCCACACTCACCTCCGTTGAGCCCGTCTATACAATCAAGAGTCAGTCGCTCAATGGCAGTGTATCGCGTACGCTATCCACAGGCTGGCACAAGGTGCGCGCCATGGCTTATGACTGGGTCAACGAGCATTTGTATTGGACAGAGTATCAGAAGATACATGTTGCCCCATTGCGCAACATGAGCAAAGTACTCACCTTTAACATTGATTGTAATCCCATGTAAGTTACAAATATAATATTATTCGTTATAGTGTTTTATGCTATTTTTCTTTTTTTTAACTATTCTGCATTAATTAGATTAAATTGTACTCATTTGCAAAGCCTTTGTTAATATACTAATCATTTGTTTTTTATTTTCTCGCATAGAATTGCATTAAATTTCGACTTACAAATGATGCTAATAATAATTATTATTTTTATGGAATTACGTTTTAGCTATATTAATTTAATTATGTCATTTTCCATCATTAAATAATGGCTTAACATAATTTTTGTAATTGTATTAGATTTCAGCTTCTGCTAATTGAAATTTGATATTGTTATGCAATTGAATTTTAGTAATTTAATTTATTGATTAATTTTCTATCTTTTTAGGTCCCTAGAGCTGGATCCCGGCACTGGACTTCTTTACTGGTCCCAATGGTCGTTTCAGTCCTGCGAAGCTGGCATCTACAGCGCCTGGATGGATGGCACACACAAGGAACTGCTGGCCAAGTCAACAGAGGGAATGACAATGCGTTGGCCACGCAGTCTAGACGTCGATAGACGCACCAAGCGCATATATTGGTGTGATTTTAAGCTGGGCACCATAGAACGCATGAAATTGGATGGCACGGGACGTGAGCTGCTATTCAAGTCGGAACAATTTCATCCGTTTGCAATTGTGCAACACAATGGCATTGTGTATTGGGTGGATAACATCAATTCGACCATTTGGCGGTTGCATGTGCATCACGCTAATTTGACTAGCACCTTCAGTTCGACGGTGCATCTGCAGCCGGGTGGCAATGCTGTCGATTTGCGCATCTTTGATGTGGCAACACAACCATTGCCACAAACACCCAGCTCCTGTGCGCTTTCCAAGTGTCCGGGCATGTGTTTGAACACGCCCAAGGGCGCCATTTGTCGTTGCCCGGATGGCTATACTCTCAATGGCACGGGCACCCATTGTATTCCACAGTTGACGCCATCAACAGTCGCCGCTCCGGTACGTTCCAATTGTACGTCGGGTCACCAGTGTAGAAGTACGAGGCAGTGCATCGATGGCAAGGATCTGTGCGATGGCTTTGAGGATTGTGACGATGGCAGTGATGAGAGCAACGATGACCAGGGCGCTTGCAATCCACAAACGTGCGACAAGAAATTGCATTTCGTGTGCAACGGACGCTGCTATCAGCGTGCCTTGCTATGCAGCTCTATTGCCTACTGCTCGGATGGATCGGATCAGCTGAACTGTGAGCATAATACGTGCAATAGCAATGAGTTCACATGCGAGAAGAGCGGACGTTGTATTCAATTGACTTGGGTCAACGATGGCGTTGTCGATTGTGGTCCCGATGATGCCTCCGATGAGTCATCGGATGTTTTCTTTGGCACCAAATGTCCAGAGTTCGATTGCGGCAATGGACGTTGTCGACAGTTTTCCGATATCTGTGATGGTTTAGATAATTGCGGGTAAGACAACGGCTTTATTATTCGAAAACCCACTTGAGTTCATGTAATTTCTTTTCTTTGCCTATTAGCAACAATGCGGATGAGTTTGCCTGCGAACACGAATGTGGTCATGGTGAACGCTATTGTCGTCCCATTGGCTGCTATGGTGATATGCATATTTGTGATGGGGTCAACGACTGCGAAGACTTTAGCGATGAGGCCAACTGTAATGAGACAAAGAGTGACAATCATCCGCTTAGTGGTTGGAAGGAACTGGGAGAGTGTGCGCCCTTTGAGTTCGCCTGCGCTGATCCCTTTGAGTGTATACCAGAGTTCCTGCGCTGTGATGGCATCAACCATTGCTTTGACAAGACAGATGAAGTGAACTGCACCCAGCTGCATCCGACCAAGTTTGATATGAACGAGACGGTTGTCTGTGAGGAGCCAGATCGTTTATGTGGCTTCAGTAACAAATGCATTACGGTCAGTCAGCTCTGTGATGGTCACAATGACTGTGAGGACACAACAGATGAGGGTTTCCTCTGTGCGGACAAGCTATGCGATCAAGGGCACGAATGTTCCCACAACTGTCACAATACGCCCGAGGGTTACATCTGCTCCTGCCCGCCACATCTATATTTGCAACCAAATGGCAAACGCTGCAGCATGCAACACGCCTGTGAGCATTGGGACACATGTGCCCAGGTCTGCGAAAACAATGGCAAGGGCTATTCCTGTCAGTGCCTCGAAGGTTTCGATTTATCTTATGATAAATTTACTTGCAAGAGCACAGCCCCAGATGAACCATATGTGATATTTACAAATCGACAGGATATTCGTGGCATTAACTTAAAGACTCTTGCAGCTAGTAGCTTCTATAGCTCCCTGCGCAACATCATTGCTTTAGACTTTCTCTACAGCAATGAGTCGAGCGTGGAAATATTCTGGACCGATGTCATCGATGATAAAATCTATCGTGGACATTTGGTGGGCGAAAGTCTACGCAATGTGGAGGCCGTTGTGCATTCGGGTCTGTCCACCACTGAAGGCTTGGCTGTTGATTGGATTGGCAAGAATCTCTACTGGATTGACTCGAATCTGGATCAAATTGAAGTGGCCAAACTGAATGGCAGCTTTAGAAGAACACTGATTGCAGGCAATATGGAAAGTCCACGAGCGATAGCTTTGGATCCACGTGAAGGTTTGCTTTTCTGGACCGACTGGGATGACAATTCGCCACGCATCGAACGCTGCAGCATGTCCGGTGAGGGTAGACGTCTTATTTCCACCACATGGCAGCTAAGTGCTGGTTGGCCCAATGGCCTAACTCTGGACTATACACAGAAGCGCGTCTATTGGGTCGACGCCAAATCGGATTCGATTAGTAGCACAAAGTACGATGGATCCGAACATCATGTGGTGTTGCGCAACAAAGAGATGCTCTCGCATCCGTTTGCCATTTCTGTGTTTGAGAACTACGTTTACTGGACAGATTGGCGCACTACGTCTGTGATACGTGCCAACAAGTGGAATGGCAGTGATATTCAAGTGTTGCAACGCACACAGACCCAACCGTTTGGCATACAGGTGTTGCACTCAAGTCGCCAACCCTGGGATCGCAATCCCTGTGGCGATAACAATGGCGGCTGCTCGCATCTTTGTCTGCTCAGTGGGAGAGGCACCTTTAAATGTGAGTGTCCGCATGTTATGCGCTTGGATCCGGTGGATGAGCGCAACTGTGTGCCCAATGAGCAGGTTCTACTCTTTGTCATGGGTGAGGAGATACGTGGCATTGATCTGCATCAGCCAAATCATCATACCATACCGACCATCAGACAATCGCCAAGGGTGAGTTTAATTTAGACTTTTACCATAAGGGATTTGGTGGTTAACATCTCTCTTCTTATTTTCTTAGCATGTGGCACCACAGCGCATTGATTTTCTAGTCGAAAACAGTTATATATATTGGTCCGATATACAGCAGAATGAGATCTCGCGTGCGGGCATATCTAGTGGCTTAATTGAACCCATCATCAATACGAATATTGAGAAACCTTATGGCTTTGCCATCGATTGGATAGCCAAGCACATGTATTTCTCCTCGGGTCAAACATCTTGCAACATACTCGTCAGTAATATACAGGGTGAATACACTACGCAAATACATGAGAATTTAAATATGGTAGACAGCATCGCATTGGATCCAGCTAAGTATGTACCAAATGTGTTATACAACTAAAAAAAATTGATACTAATTTTGCATTCAATTTACAGTGGTAAAATGTATTGGATACATTCCAAACATGACACGGCGCTGTGGCAGCTGGAGCAATCGAACCTAGATGGATCGGATCGTTTGGTTATACACAGGCACAATGACAGCATGCAAAGCTTGACCATGGACTTTGATTCGCAGCGATTGTATTATTCCTATGATGGTTCAGGCATTGCCTACTATGATATACCCAAAAATGAGACGCACAAAGTGATGGAGGCCAGCCTAATAACATCGATTAATTCGCTGACGGTCTACAATGGCAGTCTGTATTTTCCGGAAAACATTCAGAGCGTCATCATGCATTGTGAGAAGGAGCAATGCTCGAACATGTCCTTCCTGCGTGTGAATACAAGTGCGTATAAAAGAGCTTCTTATTTTGTTTATTATAATTCACTTTTTACTTTACATTTTCAGAAGCCATTCAGAGCATGAAAATGTTCTATGCGGATGCACAAACCGGTACTAACACTTGCGCTGGACCCTTGCGTGGAGGCTGTGAACATCTGTGCTTGGCTACATCGGCTACGGAGCATGTTTGTCGTTGCGCCCTGGGCTATGATGTGGAGCCAAATAATCCGACACGTTGCATACCACGAGCTGAGTTTATATTCTATTCGATTGATGTAATGCAGGGTGTAGAAATGATTGATCCCAGTGAAGAGTTTGAGCCACCCAAACCGGTATGCAATGCCTTTGCATAATTTTAAATAGCTTTTATTAAAACTTTTTTTTTACTCTTTTATGTAGGCTCTCGTTCCCATTTCCAACATCAGCTCGGCCAGCTTTATTGAATATCATGCTGCCACAGATATGCTGTATTGGGGTGACAACGAATTGGGCAGCATATCGCGAGTGCGTCGTGATGGCACACATCGAGAGACCATATTGGAGGCCATCAACTTGGCTGGTTATAAGCAACAGGATTGGCTTGGTGGCATTGCCATTGATTGGATAGCGGGCAACATTTATTGGAGCGATACAAAGCGCAATATCATTGAAGTATCTCGTCTGGATGGTAGCCATCGTTACGTGGTTGTCACGAATGTGGAGAAGCCTACGGCTTTGGCTGTGGATCCGTTACAAGGATTACTATTCTATGTCACACAACAGCATATTGGACGCACCGGCCTGGATGGCAGTCAACCATTTGTGCTGGTCAATCAAACGACCTCCAATTGGGCGGTAAACAGTCTAATTGTGGACATGGACGCCACCAAGGTTTATTGGTGTGAAAGATATCCTGATGCGTTGATGAAAGTGGATTACGATGGCAATTTGCGAGAGCAGCTTCTAAACGATACGCTCAACAAGCCGGTAGCGCTCGCCAAGCTGGGAGAATATCTCTACTGGGCGGAAAACAAATACAATGAGGGTGCCATTAAGGTGGCACCACTGACCAATCTCTCACAATCGCGTCTCATACTCAAAACGGAACAGGATGCCATCAGAGATCTAAAGATTTATTCCAAACGTGTTCAACACGGCAGCAATCCATGTGCACAAAATAATGGCGGCTGTGAGCAACTGTGTTTATTCAATGGAACCAGCGGGATATGCGCCTGCTCGCACAGTCGCCTCGCCGCAGATGGAATTAGTTGTGAGCCTTATGAGAATTTTCTGCTCTTCAGTTATCGCAGCAACATCGAGAGCATACACATGACGGAGCACGCCAATAAAAACTGGCCTGTTCAGCTAGTATCAAATTCAACGTTGATGCGTAATGTGATTGCCATCAGCTATAACTATGAGGAACAGTTGGTTTACTATTCGGATGTGCAGCTAAGCACAATCAATCAGGTGTACTTTAATGGCAGCGGTCAACGAGTGCTTGTCACGCAGCAGGGACGCGTTGAAGGACTTGCCTTTGATATGGTCAATGAGCAGTTGTTTTGGACCTCAAATAATGATGCAGCGATACGTAGCTTGGAACTGTTGCATCTAACACCTGAAGCCGAACGAAATTTGCCGTATGTGAAGAATGTGCTGTCGCTGCAGAGTAAGGATAAGCCACGTGGTATTTCAGTGGAACCTTGTCTAGGAATGATCTACTGGACGAACTGGCACGAGCAATCGCCAAGCATACAACGTTCCTATCTCACTGGCTATGGCGTTGAGCGCATCATACGCACGGATATTAAAATGCCAAATGCCTTAACTTTGGACTTAGAACAGCAACAGCTGTACTGGGCCGACGCACGTCTAGATAAGATTGAGCGTGCCAATTACGATGGCACCAATCGTGTGGTGCTCGCTCACTCAACACCAAAACATGCCTTTGCCATGGCTGTGTATGGCGATCTGTTGTTCTGGACAGATTGGGTGCTGCACGCAGTGGTCCGTGCCAACAAATATACGGGCACAGATGTCCTGTTTCTCCGAGAGCATGTTGCACGACCCATGGGCATTATAGCGGTGCAGAATAGTAGCATTAATTGCGATGCGAATCAGTGTAAGATATTGAATGGACTCTGCGAGGATGTTTGCATCTTGAGCAAGAACGGTTTGGCCAGTTGTCAGTGTACCCAAGGTGTCCTGGCGCCCGACGGACGTCGCTGCATTGCACCTATTCACACGAGCTGTGGCAAATCCCAGTACAATTGTCATTCGGGCGAATGCATTCCTTTGGAGCTGACCTGCGACAATGTGACACACTGTCTCGATGGTTCCGATGAGTTGCGGAACTATTGTGTCATCCGGCAGTGTCCCGATAACTATTTCATGTGTCAAAACCATCGCTGCATAGCCCAGGAGCAGACCTGTGATGGTATCCAGCAGTGTGGCGATGGCAGCGATGAGGCCGCCCTGCTCTGTAAGTGCCAGCCGGAGCAGTTCCGTTGCGGAAGCGGTGAGTGCATCTCGCGCAGTTTTCTCTGCGACAATATGCGCGATTGTCGCGATTTCAGTGATGAGAAGCAATGCGCCCAGCGAACCTGTGAGCAGGGCGATGCTCTGTTTGAGCATTGTGCGAATAGCACCATTTGCATTATGCCCTCCTGGCGTTGTGATGGCGAACCCGATTGTCCCGATGGCACCGATGAGATCGGTTGCAGCAACTTAACTCGGACCACCTGCGAACTGGGTCAGTTCCGTTGCCCGAATGGGCGTTGCATTGCTGGCGCCTTCCGTTGTGATGGCGCGAACGATTGCAATGATAGTATCGGCGACAATGGAAGCGATGAGCTCAACTGCCATCCCAGCTGTCAAGTGAATCAGTTTAGATGTGACAATGGCTGCATACCCAGTAGTTGGCAGTGTGATGGTAAGAGCGATTGTGAGGATGGCACAGACGAGGGTCCGCAGTGCCCAAATCGTCCGTGTCGTGCTCATCTGTTCCAGTGCAAGAGCTCTGGACGTTGCATACCACAGAAGTGGGTTTGCGATGGTGAACAGGATTGCCCCAGCAACGGAGATCAGGGCTCTGAGGATGAGGGACCGCACTGTGGAGGAGTTGCGCACATTCCTGATTGTCAGCCACCTGCTTTCCTATGTTCAAGTGGTATGTAATTGATTTGAAACAATAAAGCATTTAATAATATTGTTTGTATTACAGGGTTGTGCATTGATTCACATTATGTTTGCGATGGCGATGAGGATTGTCCTGGCGGCGATGACGAGTATGATGGCTGTGAACCCGTCTATCCGCCACATGCTTGTCCAGGCGGTGCCTTAATGCATCAATGCCAAGATGGCCTGTGCATCTTTAAGAATCAGACGTGCGATGGCAAACACGATTGCGGAGATGGCTCCGATGAGCTAGCCTCTCTTTGTTCACACACCCGTGCCTGCAACGGTGCCGATGATTTCCGTTGCAAGAACGGAGCGTGCATCAGTGCGGATTTGTTGTGTGACAGGCGCAATGATTGTGCGGATTACTCGGATGAGGAGCTGTGCAATGTGAATGAGTGTCTCATACCAGATATATGTGAACACGAGTGCGTGGACAAGGTGGTGGGCTATGAGTGTCGCTGCCGAGCGGGCTATAAACTGTTGCCCAAGAGTCCACATCTCTGCACCGATATTGATGAGTGCGATGAACAGCAGCCTTGCTCTCAAACTTGCATAAACACCTACGGGTCCTACAAGTGCCTGTGCGCCAAGGGTTATGAGCTGCGGGATCATCGCACGTGCAAGGCAACCAGCAATGTGACCATGAAGCTCATCTTTTCCAATCGCTACTACATTCGACAGGTGAATCACACAGGAAACGGTTCCATACTAATACACTCGCTGTCCAATGCAGTTGCCTTAGACTTTGACTGGGATAGTCAGTGTTTGTATTGGTCGGATGTGACCAGCACTGTGGGCACTATTAAACGCCATTGCCCCGTTGAGAACAAGACTCAAACTCTGCATCAGGCGATGCTTAAAAATCCAGATGGTCTCGCTGTAGATTGGGTGGCCAAGAATTTGTACTGGTGCGACAAGGGACTGGACACCATTGAGGTCTCCCAGCTGGACGGCAAGTATCGACGTGTGCTCATCAATGAGAATCTGCGTGAGCCGCGTGGCATTGCTTTGGATCCCTACCAGCGGTACATCTACTGGTCCGATTGGGGTGAGAATCCGCACATAGGCAAAGCTGGCATGGATGGCTCAAAGCCGCGCATGATTATACGCGAGAACTTGGGCTGGCCGAATGCCTTGACCATTAGCTTTGAGACACAGCAGATATTCTGGGGTGACGCCAGGGAGGATACAATTTCCGTTAGTGATTTGGATGGCAATCATACGCGTCTGCTGCTCGCTCGCAGCATCAATCCTAACTTGAATCTGCATCACATCTTTGCCATTGCCGTTTGGGAGGACCGGATCTATTGGTCCGACTGGGAGACAAAGTCCATTGAGTATTGCAACAAATACGATGGTCAGAACTGTTCCACATTGATCACAACCATACACAGACCTATGGATTTGCGTGTGTATCATCCGTATCGCCAGCAGCAGCCATTGAGTGGCAATCCCTGCTTGGCGGCCAACTGTTCCACGCTCTGTTTGCTGTCGCCAGAGGCGCCATTCTACAAATGCGCCTGTCCCAACAACTTCGTGCTTGCCGAGGATGGACGCACGTGTCGCGCCAATTGCACAGCGGCGCACTTCGAGTGTGTGAATACGTACAAGTGTATACCCTTCTATTGGCGTTGCGATACGCAGGACGATTGCGGCGATGGCAGCGATGAGCCAGAGACTTGTCCGCCCTTCCACTGTGAGCCGGGTCAGTATCAGTGCGGCAATAAGAAGTGCATACATCCCTCGGCCATTTGTGATGGCGTCAATCAGTGTGGCGACAGCACCGATGAGCTCAACTGTGATAAGTTTACCTGCTTTGAGAATCATCTGAAGTGCGAGGCAACTGCAAATAGTTCTGCCTTCTGTGTGGATAGCGTCAAACGTTGCGATGGCGTTAAGGATTGTCCGGGTGGCGAAGATGAGGCCGGCTGCACGCCACTGATCTGCAAAAAGGATCAATTCCAGTGTGGCAATAATCGCTGCATGCCCTATGTCTGGGTCTGTGATGGCGATATTGATTGTGCCGATAAGTCCGACGAGGCCAATTGTGAGCATGTCTCGTGTGGACCCAATGATTTTCAGTGAGTCATTTAAATTACGTTCTCTTTTATACGAGTTTCCTTATTCACATTTCTCTTACAGATGTAATTCGGGTCGCTGCATACCGCTGGCTTGGCGTTGTGACGATGAGGAGGATTGCCCTAATGGCGAGGATGAACCGCCCAGCTGTCACACCTCGAAGGCTACCTGTGATCCCACTTACTTCAAGTGCAACAACTCCAAATGCATTCCAGGACGCTGGCGCTGTGATTACGAGAACGATTGTGGCGATGGCAGCGATGAGCTCAATTGCCAGATGCGCAATTGTTCGGAAAGTGAATTCCGTTGCGGTACAGGAAAGTGCATCAAGCACGATTTTCGCTGCGATGGAGAGATTCATTGCGATGACAGCAGCGATGAGATCAATTGTAACATCACCTGCAAGCCCAATCAGTTTAAATGTGCTGCATTTAACACCTGCATTAATAAGTAAGTTGAAGGGTTACTGAAAAGTTTCTTTTTATTAATCTTTCCTTTTATTTCCTTCAGACAATATCAATGTGATGGCGATGATGATTGTCCCGATGGTTCCGATGAGGTCAACTGCACATGTCCACCCGATCACTTCACTTGCGGCAATGGCAAATGCATTATGTCGCGCTGGAAGTGTGATGGCTGGGACGATTGTCTCGATGGCAGTGATGAGAGCTTTGGCACATGTGCCCATGTACATTGTCACTACAATGCCTTTAAGTGTGCGAATCTGCTTTGCATACGCAAATCGGCACTTTGTGATGGCGTCAACGATTGTGGCAACAATGAGGATGAGTCCGATCAGGTATGCGCCGCATTACCCAAGTGTCGACACGATCAGTTCCAGTGCGAGAACGATGATTGCATCTCAAAGAACTTCCGCTGTGATGGACAGTACAATTGTATTGATGGCTCCGATGAGATGAACTGTCAGCCGCCAGTTTGTGGTTTTGGCACTTGCTCACAGATTTGCATTGAAAAGAAGGCGGGACACTATAACTGCAAGTGCACGACGGGTTATCAGAAGGGTGCGGCAAAGAATGCTACTTGCTTGGCCTCTGGACCAGATCAAATACTGTTGCTCGCTTCGGAGCAGGAGTTCCGTTTCATATTGCCCGCCAAACAGGAGGGCACCACAGTTGTGGGTTTCTTCCAAACGGATAGCTTAAAGATTGATGTGTTTGACATACTCATACGGCCAAAGGATACTCTACTCTTTTGGATTGATTCGCATCATGGCAAGGTGCACACTATGAAAATTGCCACGCCCCATGTGGAGGGCAGTGGAGTACGTGTGCGTCGTGATCTCAAGGAACTAACTGCATTTAATGTGAGTTGAATTTGCTTTTTGCATTTTTTTTTTTCAATTTAATAAATGTTTTTTCTGTAGATTCCCGATTTGGATGATCCCAAGTCGCTGGCCGTGGATTGGATTACACAAATGGTTTACATTGTGGATTCGCGACACAATCAAATCATTGCCACTGATATTGAGGGCAAGAAATACATATCACTGGTATCCACGGGAATGAATCCTACGGACATTGTGCTGGAACCTGAATCGCGTGTCATGATCTGGTCTACTCTGGAGAATGGTATACTGGTTGCCTCGCTGGATGGCAGCAACAAAAAGAGTTTAGTGGAACGCGATGTCGGCTGGCCAATAAGTCTCTCCATAGACTATCCGACGGGTCGCTTGTATTGGGCAGATTATCGCAAGGGCACAATTGAGACGTGTCGTCTGAATGGCAAGGATCGCAATGTGGTGCGACGCTTTGGTGTTCGCGAGAAGCCACAAAAGATCGATGTCTTTGAAGATTATCTGTACATCAAGTTGTACGATCAGAGCATTATTAAGATGAACAAATTTGGCAATGATAATGGCACCTATTTGCTAAAAGGCTACCGATCCTCAGATATTGGTATATTGCATCCGATGAAACAGAATCGTAATATCAGCAATCCTTGTGGCAAGGATCCCTGCAAAGCATCCCGCGCTCTTTGCATACTCTCAACGGAATCGGCGAGCGGCTATAGTTGCAAGTGTCCCAACGAGTATTTGATGACCGACGAGGGCATTTGCAAGGCCCACACTGATATACCCAACTACTGTCCGCTGGCTTGTAATCTAGGCACATGCCAGCTGGTGAATCATGTGCCCAAATGCATTTGTCAGCCACAATTCGAGGGTGAGCTGTGCGAGCATTATCGTTGCTCTGGCTACTGTCTCAACTATGGACTGTGCACGGTGGCGCCACAGTTGCCGGGACTGCAGGATCCGCCACCACTCAAGTGCACCTGTCCACCCAATTGGTCGGGCGCACGTTGTGAAACTTCAGTATCGGATTGCCAGAGTCGTTGCCACAATGGGGGCTCGTGTCTCGTCTCCGACACGGAGGGCATGAAGTGCAGGTGTCCGGACATGTATGTGGGCGACCAATGTGAACACTGCCTGAATCTCACATGTGAGAATGGCGGCATTTGCCGCGAAACACTCACGGGAGCACCACAATGCGAGTGTCCCGATGGCTATACGGGAAAACGTTGTGAGTTCAACGAATGCGCGGATTTCTGTAAAAACGGCGGTACCTGCAGCATTGGCCCCAAGGGACAACGTCAGTGCAAGTGCCCCAGCGGCTATTATGGCGAGCACTGTGAGGCGAACTCCTGTCGCGACTTTTGTCAGAATGGCGGCACATGTGTGGATCGTGGTCATCGTTTGAGCTGCACCTGTCCCACTCGTTATATTGGCGATCGGTGTGAATCGGATCTGTGTAAGACATCGAATCCACCACGTTTCTGTGATGCCTCCCAGCTGCCATCGCGCAATCCTTGTACGGGCATCATATGCCAGAACTCAGGCACCTGTCATGTCATCAAGGGCATTGCCATGTGCAACTGCACAGATCAGTGGAACGGCGAGTTTTGTACTCTGCCCGTGGGCGAGGATAATCCCTGTGTGCGCTACTGTGCCAATGGTGGCGTCTGTCATCTTAATGAGTATGCGCTGCCCCATTGTACCTGTATTGGCGAGTGGCAGGGTGATTTCTGTGAGTTGCCACCGCGTTGCGTCGGTGAGTGCAGCGTCTGTCGCACGGGCAGTTCCATCAATGAATGCCTATGTGACAACAAGAGGGTGGTGCCCTGCCTTGCAGAAAGCGCTGTCGCATTGAGTGGCGATGAGGATCAAACAGATTCGGCCAGTTGGGTCTCAGTAATGGTCGTTGTTTTATCAATTGCCACATTGCTAGTGTCGCTCTTTGCGGGCGCCGTTTATCTACTCAAGTAAGTTGATCAAATGATAACGAACTTATTTAAAATTCTAATTTAAAATTTACTTTTTGCAGAAAACATCGCATTGCGCAGCCATTCACACATGCTCGTCTCACGGACAATGTGGAGATCATGCTTACCAATCCAATGTATCGCGGCGATGCCGATGAGGCGCCGCCATTTGCACACGAGGATGATAAGGTAAGGTGAAACAATACTCTTTTAAATTCACATAAGCTTATCTTTACTTTCTACATTGCAGGGCAACTTTGCGAACCCAGTATACGAATCAATGTATGCGGATGCAATAGCGGAGCCAGCAAGTACGGAAATCGCGCATAGTACGGCGCCAGATGAGAGGAAGGGATTGCTGCAACATACGCACGATGAGACGCATACTCCGGACATACTCTGATGATTGAGCCGTGTCAGTCAGGATCGAGAGCTGTGCTAAGCGCGCTCAGAGATTGTACACTTATAGAGCACATACACACATTTACACACAGACACACACATACATACATATATAAACATACGTACTCAATCACATCACATTTTAAGAAAAATCCACATCCAAATCCAAACCGACTTCAAACACGAACAATGGACTGATAGCGTAGCCATATTACGAATTTTGTAAACGTTTTTGTATACATTTTGTTTTCTCTTTTTTTTTAGTTTGTGGGGAGCAGTGGGGTGGGAAATGGGGGGGGGGGGTTTAAGGGGCGCGTGCCCATCCAAAGAGCGCTGAAACTAATTTTGCAACTGGGACGCCTTCTTGGTTCTTATTTAATGTTTTCCTAAATAACGATTTCCTTATACTCTAACTTGTCATTTATGTTTTCGTTTAAGCGCCTTTTAAATAATTGTCGCAAAGTTTACTAAAAAATTTGTTTTCCTTACATTATGATTTAATTTTATCCAAACAAACAAAAACGTATTTGTGCATTTGTAAATTTTTCTAGTTCGTAGACTTAGTTAAAGATGACGTGCAGCTAAAAACGAAAACAATTTTTGTAAATATTTTATAAAATTAAATGCCCGAGTGGCAGCCTAGTTAACATATAAAAATACAATACATGCACTCAACATTTTGCCAATTAGTGAAACATAATATAAATTAGCAAACTCGTGTTTTTAGATTGACCGAAAACATATTCAAAGAGCAATGCATTTAGGAAGCACATAAAAAAATTAAAACGCACAAACGCAAAAGAATAAAAAAAAAAAACGACGGAAACTATAACGAACAAATTTTGCTTAGTTTAAACGACAATTAAATTAAGTAAATTTAAAAGCGAATTCAGATATACATATTAATATATCATTATTTAGTTTGTCACTTTTTAAAGCAATCGAACGAAATGCGATTTCCTGTATAAAATATATAATGCTCAGACGAAAGCCAAATTTTAACATATACAAATGTAAAAACATAACAAACTTTAACATTAACACATTAACTTATGTATGGATGGATGTTAAGCACAGTGCAAAACGTAATAAAACGTTTAAGCCAATTACATTCAAAAGCAATTGTAAAAATAAATAATAAAAAAAATTAAAAAAAAAAAACAAAAAATCATTTGAGTGTTATGTTTACTAAAAATTGGTAATACATTCAATTCCGTTGCTTCTATTTCCTTATATAAAAAAACTATCCTTGTTACTAAACACATTTTTGTCATCATCCCATTATGTTCCTGAAAACAGCTTCCCTTATCATCCTTGCGTCATCCCAACGTCATCCGCACGAAGCGGAAGTAACTTTCAATTTTCTTTTGCTCAACCTTTTTACGTCATTTTTTTTCACTGTTGAAAGGGAAAAGGGGAAAGTGACTGTAATTTGTTTCCTATTTTCATGCCACAGAAAGGATATGCATGATAGAAAAATTTGTATCCACTCAAAATTCAATTTGTTGATTTCTTCATATATATTTTTGAAGTATACGACGCGTGGGTACTTCCGTTGGGGTCTTCATTGATCCCTTATGGAGCTACGGTGGGAACCTTTTCTGATTGTCTTTCAACTGATTTCGTGCATTTGGTTATTACGCAAAGATGAAATCTTTGCCGCTGTCTCACGCATATTTACTGTGGGTTATTGATATGAGTTTTCAAATGCACTTGTTGGCCACAGGACCTGAGCCGAACACCGATCAGGGCCCATTCATTGGATCGTGTGAAAAATGCAAGCGATTTGAATTTTGCTTGGCACAGGTAGTCGATCGGTCGGTCCGAATACATTTCATCCTTTGCTGTAGCAAAAAAAAGGATCGCATTCGGTGCATACTACTTTGAATCCTTGTGTGTGCTTGTGTGTGGGAGAATTCCTGTTAAACACTGCATGACTTTGTTGTTTGTTTGTTTGTTTGCAAGAATATCTCTATTATAAAACAAACGAGATTTTTGGGTTTAAGCCGAAACTTAGCTGTGGGAAAATGCATTGGTAACCTTCTTTGTCAAGTTAATTACAATTAAACTGGGCAAGATTTTACTGTTCGTAAGTGCAAATTTGAAACTAGATTTTTTTTTTGGAATCCTGCTGCTTTAAGCGCCCTTTTTATTGCGCAATTGAAACCAGAAATTCTGGCCAAAGGGGATACTATTAACATCTTTTTTTTCACACATAAAAACCAGTTTATGAAAACTGCGCATTTATTCGGCTAGATAATAAATAAATAAGTAATAAACTTCTCCTGCACCGACCCACTTGGAGGCCACAATTTATGGAACTAGAATTATTTAGTCAAACGAAATTTCAATGCCAGCACGAAAATGAAAAAAAAAAGATTCCCATTCCCACCACTCATTTAAGGAAAACGAAATCAAAAGTAAAAACAAAAGTGATAAACCGTAACGAAGTGCATAGGAATTTCACACAGACGCACACACATACACACAGCAAAAGAGATTCCAAGATGCCGACAGAATTCGAGGAGGCCCAGCATCAAATCACAGCAAACAGACACAAAGAGAAAAAGGATCCACAAAACAAGTGCAATGCAAACAGGCAACCACAAAGCAAACAGCGAAGCGAGCAAAGATAAAGGATCTTTTGAGGATGTGTGCGAGTGTGTGTGTGTGTGTGGGAACTCAACGAAACAAGTGCAACGGTATTTGGAGACTGCAAAAGGATAATAGCGCTAAAAGGAAATGAAAATTATGATAATTTAGTTCTTTCTCACAGCAGATCGGGTAACAAACGTGTCGATATGATTGAGTGTGGGAAGTTCGCGAAGACGAAAGAAACTGAGTTGATAAAGGGGGCGTCTCCAAAGGTGATGTTTGTGTCGCTCGACAGACACACGCAAGGCAACAAAGGTGCCCTTCCCTTTACGGAAGTTATTACGGAAGTGATTTGATTTTTTACACATATTAAAGGAAAATGGGATGTAAATCAATTTATTGAAATCGAAAATGTATTCAAGCACTTTTACTTTGGTTCCTCCACATGCTGTGTGTAGCCAAAGAGCTCCTTGAGCATGGCATAGATAATCATTTGTCGCGACACTTCCGCTTCGTACTTCATATAGTCCTTCAGCCGATGCAATTTGTAAAGCCGTTCCAATAGTTCATATAGCTCCATTTCTAGTGCTCGAAATGATATATCCACTTCAGGTGTATGGGTACCAGAAAGCAAAGCCTGCATATAGATACTGGATATCTTATCCATTGCCACATCCAGGGAGTTCAGTATATCATCCTCTGGAGAGTGTATCCACCGAGCAGGGCCTGTTAGCTTTGGCGAGGCACGATATTCATTGGCGTTAATCAGCGGCGATAATGACATGGAAATCAGCAAAAGCTGAGTAATAATAAACTTCTCCTGCATTCTGGAAACTTTATCGAAACACGCCTATTCAGCTGCTTAAGCTGATGTTAACTGCGTGCTCGGGTTGCAAGCTGTGTGTGAAAGTTTTGTGGCGGCAAAAAATCAAAAGATGACTGCTTATATATAGAGCAATTGTGGATTATCAATTCAATGAATCGTTGCAAAATGCATAACAAGGTCACTTCCGCCATTAAAGATTATGCTATCAGCGGAAACTTATGCAAGTCCAATTGCTTCCGTTCGGTGGGTTCAAGCTCTGGTGGGTCAGGGCTATTAATCGACAAAGCTTTTTGCACTCTTTAAACTATTTCAACAATTTGTTGCTGTTGTTTTGAAGCATTTTTTTTTATTATAATTATTTTTCACTCGTTGTTCAGTTGGCGCACAACTAACTATAAACTAAAATATATTAATAATAATAATAATAATAACCTCTAAATAAAACTTAAGCGTAAAACATGAAAAACTTTGATGCTATATAATTACATAACTTAGTTAAAAATTCTTGTATACTAATTTAATAAAGAACTGTAAATTTTTTTTCAAGGAAGTAGCTAAAATACATAATAATAATAATATTAATATTGTTTACAAATAATTACCAAAATTATAAACGAAAAAAATTACACAAAAAATATACACACACATAAATAATCACAGCTGAACTTAAAATTGAAGAAAGCGGAAAACATGAAGAGCAATAAAAAAAACTTAATTATTTTTTTTCTCGATAAATTGCAGTGAAAATAAATTAACGGAGTTTAAGAGTTAGCAAAAAAACTTAACATAATACATAAAAAATATTAAAGATGATATATTTTTTTAGTTTTTCTTATTCTTCACCAAGGTCTCCAGGCGGAGCTGTTTTTCTCGATGGCAGCGGCCAGGAATTTCTTAGACGAAGGTTGTTCATCCGACAATGAACAATCGCTAGAATCGGCCTGATCCTGATGCTGCTGCTGCAGCTGCTGCTCCTCTTCGCGTTCCCGCTTTGTTCGCCGACTCTCCTTGCCACTGGTGGAGCTGACTTGCTGCTGTTGCAAGTGATGTGCCACCAAAGAGCCGGCGCTGCTATCATGACTACCACCACTCAGATTCAATGAACCGCTGGTATTAAACGAAGTCTCCGCCGAAGTGGGTGGCGGTGTGGAGAAGACGCCTGCAAAGCTATGTTGCTTGGCCAGCAGGAGTTCCGCTTGAACATGAGCTGGTGAGGCGGCACGTGACTCATCGCCCTGACTCTGACTGGAAATGGAGGAGATGGGACTCAAGGGTGGACTGCTTGTTGTAGTCTTGGTGCTAACTGGCCCAGCTGTTCCTGTCGCTGCTGATGTTGGTTTGTTGAACGCACTCAATCTGAAGCTTTGCGCATAATCGCTCAAATGTGTGGGATTCGCAATGCTGGCCAAGGCTGCACTTGCCGCTGATCCTGGCCAGACAAATGGTGCTGGAGCTGCCGTTGCTCCTGCTGCTGCTGGTGCTGTTGCCGTGTTGGGCATAATGAGCGCAAATTCGCCCGACGGCAAACGGGAAGGTATCAGCTGTACTCCACCCATTTGTATTGCAGGAGCTGCTGTCTCCCTACTGTTGTTGTTGTTGTTGTTTAGATCCTGTGGCAGAGCAGGAAACAAGGGTGCAGCAGCGCCTGGGAAAATTGTTGCTGGCAACTGGCCACGATAACCATTGTTGAAGTTGCTCATGGAGCCAATCTGCTCCAGACTATTGGCACAATTGTTCAAATGGGCGCTGAGTCGTTGACGCACACCCGGTTCGATGCCATCCATTTGGCTAACATAACGATTGACTTCCTCGGCGCATTCGACAAAGCCCGTCTTGAATTTGTGCACCACACCCGGATCGGTCTGTATGGCCATATTGAGCTGTTGGCGCTGCACCGACTGCAAATGCTTCACCGTCATCTCAAGTATGTCGGCCTTTTCCAGTTTGGTATGTCGCGCCGGCTATTAAAAAAATCGGTAGAGAAGAAACACAAAACAGATAATGATGAGTTCAAGTTGTTCCCGTTGTTGTTGTTGTTGTTGTTATTGGTTGGGTGTTTGGTTTTGACCAGGCCCCAGACATAAAGTGGATAACAACTAAAGCAGAAGCCGCCCGGGCTAATTGTTTTTCGTGCACACTGCTGACCAGCAAATCAGACAGACTTTCAGCCTTACAGCGACCCTCGTTCCGACAGACGCAGAAGGCCCTATAACAAGTTCAATGCATGGGAAACAAGTGAAACACGTAAGTCAGCAGCTTAAAGTGAAAACATGACGTCAAGATACCCTGTAGATGTTTAGTATTGTTGAGGGCTTGCTTGTGCGGAGTTTGGGATTCAAAAAGAATAGATTACAATGACCTTGAACTAGGTTTACTCTTAAAATTTGTTTAAAAGCTTAAATTAACCATTATTTGACTTTATGTACGAAAAATTAATCTTAATTTAAGTAAAATTCTACTTGAACAAAGAACAACATTTTTCAATTCAGCAATTTTAGCTTTAAACAAGGGCTTTTGAGTGATAAATTATTTTTCTTTGCTCTATAAAAGCTCCATTCAAAACTCCACCCACACCTTGCACAAAGCCTATATACCCTTTCCGAACCCATTCAGCTACAGGGCACAACAAAAGTGAATGATGCAAAGACTCGAGCACGTTTCTTGCTTCATATGTCCAACTATTTGTAATCTACCTCTGTGCTGTTTTTTTTTTTCTTGCTGTTCTACAGACCACTTCAGTAAATCTCACACGCCCCAAAAGCCGCGCCGGCCACTAAGCTCCTCTCTCTCTCTCTCTCTCCATCTCTCTTCGTGTCTCTCTTTCTCACAATCTGCTTGGCACTTCTTCTGCGTATGCTTTGTGCTTTCTGCTAACTGCTGGGCTGCACATTTTGCAAAAGTTTCCCACGCAGGTCGCCCGCTTTGCTGCGTCTTCTTCTTCTACTACTACTTCTCCTTGTCTTCTTGTCATGTCTGCATCTTTTGTTTACTTTTGCTTTTTCTTCAATGTCTTTCTTATTTGATTTTTGGTCGTTCGCCTGCAAAATTCTGCTACACTGGCGTCGGCGTCTTCGTTTCGCTTCTAGCTCATCTTTTTGTTATTATTGGTTTTGTTTTTTTTTTTTTTTTTTTATATTTCTCACAGCAGGATTCACTGTTGGCTCCTGTGGAAACAGGTTTGCAGTCTCTTCTCTTCTGTCTGCTCTATCGGAGATTTCTGCGTAATTTCTCGACTTGTTAACACTTTTGGTCTGTCTGACTTACTCGGCATCGACATCGACATCGCCATCGACATCGCCATCGACATCATCGTCATCGTCATCTTCAGCGTCATTGTCGGCGCTCTCTTGTAATGATCATCAATAAAATTTAATACTCAATTAAACTGTTGACTCGTTTTCGATTTTTTTTTTTTTCTTTTTTTTTTGGTCTTTTTTTATTGTGTCTGTGCGTACGTCTTTTGTCCCTGTCTCCCTCTGGTGTAGGAGTCGTGTACGTCCCTTTTTGTAGTTTTGCCGACTTCGCCAGACACTTGAAAATGTTTGAGTTTCTCAAAATTGATGGGTTTTATGACACCATTTATAAGGAAAGTGTACCTATCGCGAACCTAGTTTCTAAATCACTGCTTTGGACTTTTTTGGGGGCTGGCTTGAGTTTTTTTTTCGGTTGTTTCTTATATTTAAGGATACTTACGTCTTTTTTCATTGCCTCCAGTATAAGCGATTTGAGCTCGTTTAAGCAGTGATTAATACGAGCCCGACGACGTTTTTCCATTATGGGTTTGTTAGTCTACAAAAAAAAATAAATAAATTGGCTTACATAATTTTCTTCGTTTTTGTTTTTTTTTTTTTAATAAAAACAATTTGAATTTCATATTTGAAAATAAGTCAAATTAGTTTTATAAAAGTATTAAACATTTTTGTGACTGTAATCTGATCGTTTTCTAATCTTATTCTCATTTAAATCTTACCTTTCTTAGCTCCGCCTTGGACAGTCCATTTGGATTGCGTCCATTGCTGTTATAGCTGTCGCTATAGCCATTGGAGCAGTCGAAATCATCATCCGAGTTAAGATCGTGTTTGTAATCCATATTGTTTGTAAATTGTTATTTGTATGTTTGTAATCCAAAAGTGTAATCCAATAGATCGGCAAGTTTTATATATTTAATTTTGTTTTTTTTTTTTAAACACAACACTAAATATTTCACAACACAAAAACCTTTGGTTGAAGTACGAATTAAAAAGTGTCAACAAATAAGTATTGCACGTACTTATATTTTTTGCAAACGTCCGAACAGATAAAACTTAACAAATGTTAACGCGTTTTGCGAGTTTTTCAATGCATTGGAAACGGTTTGTGAGATTGTTTGTGGGATTTTTGTTTGTTAGGCTGCGTTTCAGGACGAGCGGCAGACAACCGCGCACACGGAACGCCAAAAGGATACTGATCCTCGTTGCCGTCAACGCGCTGACTAAAAACGATACACAACGAAGGCAAAACGAGTCCGAGGCGACTCGTTTACCTGAGCAGCAACGACGACGGCGCAGGCGCAGGTAGCCATCGTGAGAGCGAACTGCAGAACCGCCGTACGCTCAGCAGCACATTTGGGGTGGTTATGCAGACGCCGACAACAAATTCCAGAGCAGGCAACTCGCGCTCAAAACGCAACGTACTCAAACAATGAGTGAGTGCTCGAGTGAGTTGCGCATATGACTCAAACAGAGTTGTCGAAATTTGCATACTTCGGCACAAGGGCATTCGTATGACCTGTAAGAGAGATTGAAAAGTATAAAAGCCTGTGGTTAGATTTTATGCATGAGAAATATTTAGGTAGATTTTGTTTCACATTGGTTTATTTTAATATATGGTACATTATTAAAACAAATTTATTATTGTAGTTATGTAGTTTAAATGTAAAAGAGTTAAGGATTTTAATGCTTTTTGAAAATAACAATCTTATTTTAGTTAAATCCACATTTTCCATAAAATAAAATTCAAGGGATTTATCAATTTTAAGGCACTCGACTCTCCTTGAAACCAGATTTGGCACAGCCACCCCTTAATTAATGCCAAGATCATTGGCATTGGGTGCAATTCATTAAAAATTCTTCTGTTCGAAATTCTCGGGGTTGTGTTGTGCCAAGCATAGGTAGATAGATACAACGCCAGCAAGACAGACAGACAAGGCAGCTGTCTTCAACAAACCCCCCTCTTAAGACATTCCCTTATCTTAGGGGGTTGCGATTTTTTTTCGTCCTGGTCACGGGTCAATCATTAGTTGAAGCTTGCCTGACTTGCCTGCTTTTATGATAAGCACAAGACAAACCAAAAACTAGAGGGCTGAAGAAATTTATGACTTTACAATGTTGGCAGGATTTAAGATCGGCAATGCAAAAATTGTCAATCACCCAGTTTTTGGGTCATGCGTCAGCTGACAGCTGTTATATACGGTTCGGTTAGCCAGATTTAAAGCGCTCATAAAATAATTGCGCCGCCTCGGCAACTCTGGTTGTGCAAAGATTGCACTCAGCTGGCTATGCTGGTCAATTTTGTTTAGAAAAAAAAAACTCCCTTCATAAACCGAGGGGGAAAATAGTTTTAGTAAATTGAATAAGCGTCGCAATTTTGACTATGATCAAAAGAGTCGAAATGTAAATGCTAGTAGTTATTTGAAATGTGGTTAACCCTATGCTGTATGCTAATGATCTACCCCTGATCACTAATAAGTATTCTAAATTATAATTTTACCTTAGCACTTAATAAGCTGCCATTTAGCTGGCAAATTTGGCAAAGCAAAGTTCCCACGAGAAAACCAATAAAAATCATGAGCTGGCAAAAAACGAGCAGAAGAAGAAGCAGAAGCAGAGAACCGCAGACTCATCACACATATGGGCGGCAGTTGGATTCGGACTCGCAGTTGTGAATATGGATCAGTTAGTCTTCTTCTTGTCTGTGCCAAACGTGATCGAACGCAACGGTCACACACTCCACAAAAGTCGAGCTTGTCTTGAGAAAATGAGAATGAAATTCTATAACAAACGCGCCATATGAAAGAAATCAAAGTTCAATATCAGCCCCAGAGTTGCTTTGGCTTCCTTTAATGTTCATTTTATTTTTTTTTGTTCTTGTTTGGTTTCGATCTCGGGGATCAAGGTAAATGCCGTTTAGTGTGGCACGAACGGTGATCGGTAGCTGTCTTCTGTGTTGCCGCTTCTGCTGCTGTATTATATTGGGGCTTCCTTGTTTCGTTGCGTTTCGGTAGGTATTCTCTTTGGCTCTCTCAACTGTTTTGTTTTTTTTATGCCCCAAACGCACGATTTACACATTAAAACACTTTAATTTTTATTGTATCGTCGCGATTGCTTCCCATTTTTTGTTTTTTGTTGTTTTTTTTTCACTTTTTCTTACTCTTCTTAATCAATTCTGCAGCAAGGTAGCATATGTGAGACCTTGTGCAACCTCAAATTAGTGCCTGCGGTTATACTACCTCGATGCTGGGATAAACAATATATTTTTAGCTGCATTATGTTTCTGTGGGAACTGCAATTCTTATGGGGTGTGCAACACCCACTCCAATCATATCGCACACCCCAAACAAAAACACAAATAATGAGCATGAAAAATATGAAACAGTAGCAAATGTGTTAAGTTCTCATTCAGCTGGATGCTTGGTCTAAGATATATGTTGATTTAAATGAATTTTTTGTTGATTTTTATGGCGCCTAGTTAGGGTGACGGATCCCACAGATGCATCTAGTCTAGGAAGGGAAAATCTTGAGCAAAGTGTGCGCTTGGGGTGGCATTAGTCGTTATGACAGGCGTGGAGTTCTTTCTTAAGGGTGTTCTCTATTTGGTATTTTATTTTTATGAATTTGATAAATGGCCAGCGGTAGTTGGGCTAATAACTGGAAACATTTAATGACAGATGTGCTTTAGCATCATTGCTATACCTGGGAACCATTTATAGTTCGATTAAAAATGAGTTCTCTTGAAAGCGCAGAATAAGTTTTATAAGTTTCAAAAAAGCCTCCTTGATCAAAATATCCTTGTTTTGCAATAAACTTTAAATTACTTAAAAAACTTTGATATGCAATTTATTATACCCTGATCCCATTAAAAATGGGAAAAAAGGGTATCATGAAGTTGTGCAAAAGTATGTAACAGGCAGAAGGAAGCATCTCCGACCCCATAAAGTATATATATTCTTTATCAGCATCAACAGTCGAGTCGATATAGCCATGTCCGTCTGTCCGTCTGTCCGTCTGTCCGTCTGTCCGTCTGTCCGTCTGTCCGTCTGTCCGTCTGTCCGTCTGTATGTATGAACGCGTCGATCTCAGAGACTATAAGAGCTAGAGACTCCAGATTTTGAACTTAAGCTCGCCTAATCCCTAGGCAGTACAAGTTTGTTTTCGATTTTCGATAACTCATCCCGTTTCCGATATACACATGGGATCGATAACAATAAAATCTTGAATTTGAAAAAACTTTAGATGACATTTTAATTATTAATCAAAATAATAACAATCTGTGAAATTTTTATTAAAATCGGTTAAGAAACACCGAAGATATGGAACCTTGAAGTTTAGTATGCAGTATGCAGTATGGTCGTACATACACGCACACATACTTGCAAGCACTGACTGTACGCGTAAAGTATAGGGATCAGGGTATCGTCTAGTCGGGATTTCTCGACTAGAGCCTTCTTACTTGTTTTTTTATTGCATTTTAAAAGATTCGCACGTTAGAATCATGATTAATATTTTTTCTGATTTTTAATAATAAAACTTATGGTTTATAGTAAAATAATCAAAATTTTACTTAGCCAAAATACTTTTTAGCAGTATATATAGTGGCTTAATCCTTTTTTCAAAACAAATATGAATAAATACATAAGAGTATTTTTATTCAGGGAGATTTTTAGGATCATTGCAAAATTTTGATGTTTTTTGGACTATATAACGGTTATCCAAGGCTATGGTCAGCTGCTCTCCCTGCTTCTATCTATGACAAAATGTCAACAACGACGTTGCCTCGTGCCTCTTGTGTCAAAAGTTGGCACAGCTGCCGAAAAACGTTTGGCCAAGAGAACAATGGTCTCGGGATTGGATCCGTACGAGAGAGAAAACGGCGCTAAGACCTCAACTGACTTTAAAGGGGACAAGCGGACGGCGTTTCTCCTTTGCGCCTTAATTGTTTTGCCTTTGGCTTTGGGACCAAAACCAACGCGTCTTACATAATCAGTGAAGAAGAAGATGCGCGCCTAAGTAAGAAAACAAATGGATTTGTATGAAGCGTGCCTGATGCGAAACAGCTGCAAAAGAAGACAGACAGATCAAGAATCTGTTGAAGGGGTTGCCTACGCTGCTGTGGAGATTAACTGAACTGCATTATGTTTACTTAAAGGATTTGCGGTTAACACTTTCCACAACTGCATCATCAGAATGAGGATTTTCCTTTGGGTAAGTTTTTGGTTTCACTTTTCAAAACCATAACTCATGAATATTAATACTACTTATTAGATATTCAAATTAATGTTCACGCACAAAAGTACAGTCAAATCTAGGAAATACAACAACTGCATCGCTCATATCAATTCATAAACAAAAAAAAATAATTCCGATGCAGGAGTCTAAAATTAAAACTCGAATTGAAATGTGAGAAAAAAACTTTCTCACGATCACCTTTTGGATTGAAGCATAAAAATCCACGTGCAAAAGGGGGAAGAAGGAACCACCACCACCACCAACGACAACGAGAACGACAACGACTGCAACAACTGGCGACAACTGCGGAAGGAAGGAAGCTAGAAGGCAGAGGCCACGCAGGCGGAGTAGGACGCAGGACATATGACGATGGTGGTGGTGGTGGTTTGGTGCTGACGGCCCCCTCAAGCCGAGACAGCAATGGTCTTCGAAAGTGCATGAGAATTTAAATTACAAACAAACAGCGCACAAACACAATCAGCGTCCTTTGTTTGTGCGCGTGTGTGTGCATCGGCATTTAGTAGGGACGAGGGCGCAGGACAACAGATGATGGTGTGGGAACTTGCGAGCAGGACACAGTCAAGCATGAAGCGGGCTGTGTGTATGTATGTGTTGGGTTGCGCAATTACCCGAGTTCGAGACCAGGTTAACTATAATCTAATGCGCCACATTCCCACATTCGTTTTTTGACAGAGCGGCTTAATAATTTTTCAAAAAACAAACTTAGTTGATACGAGCACCCCACACGCCCGCCACACATGGGTGTAGCGCATCAGCGTGTGAGAGAGCCGCTCACCAACACAAACGTTTATAAATTGGCTCTGCGTCTCGCTCTGTCTCTCAGCGACGCTTGCTCTCTTTGCGGGCGATCACGCTCATGCGCAACAACAGCGTCTTGCAAAACCAAAAAAGTAATAAACAACATAAAGTAAAAGCGTTGATTTACACATATGGAACTTTTTCTGTGCTGTCGCAATACAAAATTGAAATAAGTGAAACGCATGCATATACACATACACTCTCAGCATATGCATATGCGGCTATTTTTAAACCTACACACAAAATGATAAGAATATTTGGTTGTGCATTGATAAATTTGAGTCGGGCAGCAGAGCAAGCGGCAGCATTGTCAGCATCAAAGTTGTGAGGCAGCTGCACTTGGGCTTGCCCACAGAGAGAGCTAAAATTTGAAGCTGGCAATGCTGTAAGTGAGCGCGCAGCCAATTTTGTACTGCCAACTAGTGCGCAGCTTCAAATTGCTGTTACAGTTACATACATTTTGTTTTAAAAAAGCAGATTTGTAAGTAGCAATGATTCATAAAGCTTTTTTTATTTTTCATCAAATGATATACAATTTAAATTATAGGTTTTCTAGCCATTTAAGTAATTTTCCCTGCTGACACACTTTTCTCTGTGTCACGTTGGCAGCACCGCTTTTGCCTGCAGCGTGCCGTATGCTTGTGTGTTTGTGTATTACTCATGCGCTGAGCCCTTGAGTGTGCCATATGAGTATGGGTGTGTGCGTGAATGTTGGCTCTTTCGTCTCTTTCATGCGCTCTCGCTGCATTGGCAGCAGTCGCTTGTTTTTCGCTCACTCAATAGCACGGCCACAGCGCGTTGCTGGCGTACTTATTATTTTTGCGCGAAGAAGAAGAAGCAGCTAAAGCAATAGCAGTGCAGAAGTTTTGTTGACACCGAAAAAGAAAAAAACCCTAAAACAGAGAAGTTAAAAACTAGGCGTGACGACACAAAAGCGTGCAAAGTGAAAAGAACATAATAAATACGAATAAAAACTAACAAGAACAAGAGCAAAAGCAACAGCAAATGAATAGTCCTCGCACAAACGGCGCCATCTCAGCGCTGCCAAGCACATTGGCACAGTTGGCGCTGCGCGACAAGCAGCAGGCGGCATCAGCATCATCCACAACGACAACGGCATCAAATGGCAGCGATTCAATCTCAGTAGCACCAAATTCGACGACAACATCGCAGCGTCCACAGACGCAGCCGCCCAGTGTGCCAAAATCGCAGTTAGCCGACTCGGCCAGTGTGACCAGCTCAAATGGTGACTCAAACAAGCTGACGCACGATTTGCAGGAAAAGGAAGTCCAGCAGCAAAAGCCACAGAAGCCTCCACTGCCTGTGCGACAGAAACCAATGGAAATTGCCGGCTATGTGGGATTTGCAAATTTGCCCAACCAAGTGTACCGTAAGGCCGTTAAGCGTGGCTTTGAGTTCACATTGATGGTTGTTGGCGCGAGTGGTTTGGGCAAATCGACGCTCATCAATTCCATGTTCCTCTCGGACATCTACAATGCCGAACAGTATCCGGGTCCATCGTTGCGCAAGAAGAAGACCGTTGCTGTCGAGGCCACCAAAGTGATGCTGAAGGAGAATGGTGTTAATCTCACATTAACTGTTGTGGATACGCCAGGATTTGGTGATGCTGTCGATAACAGCAATTGCTGGGTGCCCATCTTGGAGTATGTGGATAACAAATACGAAGAGTATTTAACAGCCGAATCGCGTGTCTATCGGAAGAGCATCTCGGATAATCGCGTGCATTGTTGTTTATATTTCATAGCGCCATCGGGTCATGGTCTGTTGCCATTGGACATTGCCTGCATGCAGAGCTTGTCGGATAAGGTGAATTTGGTGCCGGTTATTGCCAAGGCCGATACCATGACGCCCGATGAGGTGCATCTGTTTAAGAAGCAGATACTCAATGAGATTGCTCAGCACAAGATTAAGATTTATGATTTTCCCGCCACACTGGAGGATGCCGCCGAGGAGTCGAAGGCCACACAGAATCTCCGGAGTCGGGTACCCTTTGCCGTTGTCGGTGCCAATACCATCATCGAGTTGGATGGCAAGAAGGTTCGAGGACGTCGTTATCCTTGGGGCCTGGTCGAAGTGGAGAATTTGACGCATTGCGATTTTATTGCACTAAGGAATATGGTAATCCGCACACATCTGCAAGATTTAAAGGACGTAACGAATAATGTTCACTATGAGAACTATCGATGTCGCAAGCTCTCCGAATTGGGTCTTGTGGATGGCAAGGCGCGACTCTCCAACAAGAATCCCCTCACCCAAATGGAGGAGGAGAAGCGCGAGCATGAGCAAAAGATGAAGAAAATGGAGGCCGAAATGGAGCAGGTGTTCGACATGAAGGTAAAGGAGAAGATGCAAAAGCTTAAGGACTCCGAACTGGAGATGGCCCGTCGCCACGAGGAGCGCAAGAAGGCATTGGAGCTGCAGATCCATGAGCTGGACGAGAAAAGGCGTGAGTTTGAGCGGGAGAAAAAGGAATGGGAGGATGTGAATCATGTGACGCTCGAGGAGCTCAAACGACGCAGTCTCGGTGGCAATAGCAGCACCGATAATGTCGATGCCAAGAAGGAGAAGAAGAAGAAAGGTCTGTTCTAAGTCAGTTCGTTTAATTCCGAAGCGAAATTATCCTCCTACTTAATACACACAACAAGATGAAAAGTGACAAAACAAAAAAAAACAAAAAACAAAACCAATTTAAACAAAAAGCAAAAAAAACCTCGAGAACAAAATTAATAATAATCTAACAAATTATAAATACATATATACATATAGCGGTACATACCATACTATAAAAAATTCATATATATATTCATATATATACTGTTTCTGCAATTATGCTCAATTCAATGAAAACAACATACAAAAAATAAGTTTTTCAATTAACTTTTCGAGATTGCAATAATTACAGCTTAGAAGCTTAATCGAACTTTCATACATTTACATGCATAACTTCCAGTCTTGGAAAAAAACACACTCGCACACACACACACATACACTTGGCTTTCTCTCAGCATAAGGCGCATTTGTTTTTATATTTTTTTTTAGATTCATACACACACACATATTTAACCGTTATTATTGCAGTATTTTAAAGCGCATCAAAATATATACAAAGTAAAAATATAAGCATAAAAAACTTGACGTAACAATTTTTGACTAGCCTAAATGAATTGAGTAAAACGAAACCTTAATTGTATTTACAAAATACTTAAATATCGCTTAATTAACACAAAACGAAAAATAAAAAAAATCAAATAAAACCGAAAAAAAATACACGATATATCCTAAGAATAAAAGTAAAAGGCAACAAATGCATATTAATATCATCTATAAACGTACGTAATATATTGCATTATAATGTGTGTACTGTATTTACTTATTATGCATCAAAGTCATAACAACACAAAGCAACAAAAAACAAACAAACAACAACCAACAAATATACTCTTGCATTTTACAAAATAAAGTCTTCTTTTTAGTTTAACTACATACACGCCATTTGGTGTTTTCTTCTTGTTGTTGTTGTGTTTATTCAACTGAAAGTCAACAGTTACAGGGTGTCTGCGTTTGTGTCTGGCACGCGTCGAAATCATTGCTTGAGAAACTGGAATTAGCACCGTGACGCTTCGTTTCGAAATTCCGCTCCACTCGTCGTCACTTTTCCAAATGCTGACTAATTTCTTAGGTATACACAACGGATCTGTTCAATGCTTTTTTGTATAGTTTTCAATGAAATACAAATATTCATTATATAAAAAGTCGCATGACGCAGCTTGGGAATGAGAATTCAATCGATGTAGGTAATTCTCTTTGGTATGCGGTTTTGAGTTCTCTTGATTTAGTTATAAGCTCAACAGAATCTTATCTTTGACTCACACAATGCCACAGTAAGACTTTAGTATAATGTAAGTGATATCTTAAACATACCATATATTAATGGCGCATGTTTTTTTGTTGTGGTTCTGTTCTTGTTATCATAGAAATTTTTAGTACAAACAGTTCTTGTGCACTTGCAAATAATACTTGGAAAGTATGCGTTTAAATATCCTCCATTTTTAGAGAACTGCATTTTTAAAACCCAATATTTTTGGAAATCAGAAAAAGTTATTATGAAATATGAAGTTTTAAGTATTATTTTATTTTCAATCTTAAAAATATGTTTGCAAGTTTTTGTTGATTCCCACTGTATTTTAATGCAATATTACACTCTCATATTTGCATGATTTTTTTACTTTAAATTATCACCAATTACGTTCTCAAGTTCAAGTAGTGCAAAACCTTCAGAACACTGAGGCAAAGTTCAACCGCACCCTTTCTATACCCAACCACTTTCCCATCATTAGCTATGTGCATTATGAGAGCATGCAATATCATACCATCCATCCGCCCCACCCTGTATGTATATACAAACATGTACATACATATGTATATGCTATTTAGTGGTATTATATATGCTAAATGGCAATGCATGGCGTTGATACGACAGCCGAAGGGCTCCACTTGAAATTGCTTTCTAAATAGTACTCGGTTGTTGTGGGGCAAAGCCGGCAAAACGGAGCCCAACAAAACGTATGGGTATTTAATTTATGCATAAAAATTAATCCATAACCCAATTGAAAGGCACTCAATTAATGCCGTATAAAGCGTAAAAAGAAAAGCCAAGCCAAGCCAAGTGAAGGAAAGACAAGAAAAGAAACATGGAGCGAGAGTATGCGACCAGTGGAGTGGGAAGGAGTTGTGAAGGGGGGGTTGGCGGAGGCGTGCAGTGTACATACTGTTACATACTCGTACATACATATGCATGTGTATGTAAGTCAACAACGTTGACGCAGCACTTAAACGGCAATAGCTGGCGATCAATGAACGCAAGCAGCAGCAGCAGCAGCAACAACAACTTCAGCACAGTGAAGTTTGGCTTTTTTATTTTGTTATTGCGCTGTGTGTTGTTTTTAGGACGATGACTCAAAAATACAAAGCACATAAATACTTGTACATATGCATCTGTGTATATACACACAAAGAGAGTGGTCTGAATGGTGTTTGTTAAGCGCTTATCAGCTGAAATAAGAGCGTCGTTAAGAAGTTTGTTTTGTGTTTTGCATTGCTCACCCTGTTTTGCAGTACACACATGTGTCCCACACATGGGAGCTGGACACCCTGTAGCGCTAGCGCTGTCCGTCATGCCTCTTGAGCTACATTCTTGCACGTCAAATCGCGCAGAACGAACACTGGAATCAAAAACAAATGTTGACCGTTCTTTTAATAAGCCGGCAACCGCAACAACACACACATACATACGCACGCACAACAGCACGCATTCTCACATAACTGACAGACACAAGAGCGAGAGAGCGAGTAAAATGGCAACGACGCACGCTCACCCACACGATCGCAGCAGAGCTTGACATATTTACGTGAGCAGCCAATTGACCAAAAAACTGAGAGAACGCGTCGCTGCCAACGTCGTGAAGGGCAGCGACTGAGACGCTACGCCTGCGCGTAGTTTTTATTTGAAATTTCCGTTTACAATTTCTTTTGCTTAGTATCAATGTGGTTGTTGTTGTTTTTCGCTGTCCCTCTCTGTGTCTCTTTACAGTTGACATTTGACATTTTAGTCTTCTGCGGCAACGGGAAGTGATTTTTATAGGTTTGTTTGTTTGCTTGTTTTGGCTTATGGCTCGTTTGCATTGCGAGTTGCTTGTCAACCCCTTACTACCCCCACCGCTACCCCTCTCATTTAGCTGTCAATGTCAGCAGATAAGGGCACACCAGGCATTTTGGGTATATGTATGTATGTGTATACAAAAATATTTATGTACATGCACAATTTCTCATATTTTCTTGTTTTTATTTTATTTACAAACAAAGAATTTAGATCGTTTGTGGACTGAGAGTTTTATCAGTTACACGTACATATATACAGTATTGATAAAGACGCACATCGATCGTAAATTAACTTGCATCAAATAAATAAGCACTTGTTAAAGTTGACACCGTTTTTGTTTTGAGTGGAGTAGAGGGTTAAATATTTGCATTGCATTAAGCGGCTCGAAACTTAACCAGTCGAGAATTACGTGGTTTATTGTAAGGGCGCTTCGTACGCAATTGAGAGGTGTGCAATTGTGTGTGTATGTGTATGTGTGTGTATTTCGCCAAACATTCGTAAAGGATCCTCACTAACGTACGCGGAAGTTTTGTGCTTTACTTCCGTTATCGTTTCGTTTTTTTTGCCGAACAATAGAATCTGTATTTTGGTCCCATAGCGGTAATTTTTGTTCCCTGCTTTGGTCCTGCTTTGATTTCCGTTGCTCGCGTGCACAACATCCGCTCTCTGTCTCTCTCTCTCTCTCTCTCTCTTGTTTAGGCACTAGAAAGAGCGATAAACAAATATCCTTTGGCTTTTTGTGCGATTATTATTTCGTCGTTGGCTCGTTTCGCTATTGTGTTGTGCATTTACAGTTAGGAGGGATTTCTTAATTGTCCCCTCCACACATCCTGGACATCCTGCGCATCCTGGGCATCCTGGGCATCCCGGGAATGAAGCCATTAACAGGTTGAACAACAATCCGTTGCTCATCTCGTTTGAAGGTGTTATAATTATCAGGTCTGGATTTCCGTGTTGATTTTAAGTGGCTACGATAGTGATGAGGGTTGAGTTTTGGTTTTCGAAAAATGGGGAACTAAAATTTAATGGTGAGGTGTTCTTCTGATATTGTGATTAAAATCTTTGATTAATTTGTCGTCATTGCTACTAAATATATGTATTAACCAAGATTGAGTTAAGTCAATTTAGTAAAGTTAACTCTTCAAAGAATAAATTGCTTAACGGATTATAAGGAAAGAGTCCAGAACCTCAAGTCCTACTGAAAATAAGACCATATCAAAGGAAAGAATAGGAAAAGAACTTTAACGTTCAGATAACCTACTGATTAGATATTCAGCTTTTAGGTTTAAGGTTTTGATCCTTTACGGAAAGAGTCCAGAAACTTTATTCATACTGAAGATAAGACCATATCAAAGAAAAGAATAAATACTTGTAAGGTGTAAGGGTTCGATCCTTGCACCTACCGAAAAACCCGTTAATTGCATTAAAATGCCTGCATTCTGTTATACATTTTTTATTTTTTATTTTTTTTAAGCATAACAAAGATGTGGATAATTTGCATATATTCGAAATACCTCAAGCTGTCAAAAGGTTGACATATGTTTTCAAGTACAATAACCGCATTATTATGGCGCTTATCGGACCATCCGACGAATCGTGTAATCACAACAATGGAAGCTTTAAGTTTCTGAATGGCCTTCTTTACCGACCGCAATTGCCATAATTGAGCAATAGTTTGTGTGTGTGTGTGTGTGTTTGGGCAACAGATTTGCGGTTAACATAAAATGACCCTGAGAACAGATTCTTCGATTCCTCAATTGTATTGACAGTTGTTGTTTTTTTGGGGGCCTAAGCAAAGTACTTAAAATTTGGGTCAAATCGTAATTGGCCAGATGCACAGAATGATAGCTAGGAAGACGAGGGGGGGGGGGGGATGTTGTCGGGGATTTTGTGTGTTTGAGGCAGCTCTTAAAGTGACTAAAAAGTAGGTTAGGCTGCGGCTGCCTCAACTTGTTGTCAGCCTTTTGTATAGTATCTTGCCACAAGCCACCCTTTCATTTAATATTGAGTTTGAGTTGATTTCTTTTTTTTGCTCGTTCTTTTCTTCTTGAAATTTTGTGTGTGAATGCCTCTGCATGCCGAGTGGTGCTCATCTCATGATGATGATGATGACGTTGTTTGCTGAGGATGAGCACACGTCGAAGCTGCCCCATTCAGTTGCAGGGCAGCTCCATTCATTCAGTGCGACTCATAATTGATGTTCAAATTGCTGTTGAATGATGATGCGCTGTGGCTGCTGCTGCTGCTTGTGTCGAGGAAGCACTTGTCACAGATTTTGTGAACATTCGTTCCCCAGTCATCCAATGAGGGTTATGCAGGCAACGTGTATTTGATTTGTGACAATTTGATATGCCCTGTACATAAGGTATGTGTGTGTGTGTTAGAGTAGGGTACATTGATTTCGAGAAGAAGGACATGAGAATGGTGAACTTTTTGAAATGAGATTGATAAAAGTTGGAATGAAAAGTATTCATTGTAAGATGAAGTTCATTACAATAACAAAAATTTAACTTTCTTCTACATCTTATTCATCCTTTTCACTACGATCTAATGGGTATTTCTTAGTTGCTCACTCCCCACTCAGCAGCTTTGCTCGCATTTCAGTTCTAACATTTATGATGGTTTTAGTTGAGCGACATCAAATTGATTAAATTCGTTTAAATTAGAAAAGCGGAAGCTGACACAGAACTATGTGGAATGAAGAAAGAAGATTTTCGCGTTTTTTTTTCTTCTATCTTGTAGGTTTCTACGCGTGCCACACGTGCCACAGGAAATCAGTCTCAAAAAGGTAGACAAAAAAATACGTTACAGCAACTAATTTTTAAGGCAAAACACAATGCAGACAACAATTGTTATTGAGCCACACGGCAAATGAGCGACGCAGGCAACAAAGGACAACAAGGGCCCCCTCTCTCTGTATCTGTATGCTACTTGGAGTCGAAGAGAGAAGCAGGACCCTCATTGCAATGAGCCGCTTTGCTCATTGAGATTGCGCCAGTTTCTCGGGGGTTGCAGTTGCAGGATATATATGTATATATATATTTGTTGAGCCAGGACAAGAGCAGTTGCTTAGGGCCGTTTATGTGCTCGTTCTGTGTAATTATTATCTGTGATCCCGAAATGAACGTTACTTTGGTCCCGGTGATTTGCGCCTGGCACGCGTCAAAGTTCTTTGGCTTAGTTTCGTTTTCTTTTTAACAGAGGCGCAGCTGCTGCAATAATCAACATGACAAATGCATTTTGATCGAGAACTAGCTTATATTGGAGCTGATTGTAAAAATCTATAATAAAATCAATTACAGATTTTATGGTATGTGGAATATGAAGAAGTATAAGTGTATCTAGCTAAATATTGAGTTCAATCTTGAAATGAAAAGCTTAGTCATTGTCGGAGGTAGCAGCAGCTTACAAATATTTTAAGCACCTAAATTAAAAACTTAACGTTACTTATAACGCATAACTTGCGCATCACTAATTGTCGTCTTTGCCTTGCACATTCGAATTTATCTAATTGCATAGATAACATTTCGTCTGGCCGCTTGGCATGGCTCATTTAATTCTCTCGTTATACTCCTTTATACACTCGTCCGCTACGGTTGCGCGGTAGCACAAAATTGTCACGCGCAGTAATAAACAAGTAAGAAGGCTCTAGTCGAGAAATCCCGACTAGACGATACCCTGATCCCTATACTTTACGCGTACAGTCAGTGCTTGCAAGTATGTGTGCGTGTGTGTACGACCATACTGCATACTCAACTTCAAGGTTTTATATCTCGGGTGTTTCTAAACCGATTTTAATAAAAATTTCACAGATTGTTATTATTTTGATTAATAGTTTAAATGCCATCTAATTTTTCAAATTCAAGATTTTTTTGTTGTCGATCCCATGTGTATTTCGGAAACGGGATGAGCTATCGAAAATCAAAAACAAACTTGTATTGCCTAAGGATTAGGCGAGCTTAAGTTTCAAATCTGGAGTCTCTAGCTCTTATAGTCTCTGAGATCGACGCGTTCATACAAACAGACGGACATGGCTATATCGACTCGACTGTTGATGCTGATCAAGAATATTTATACTTTATGGGGTCGGAGATGCTTCCTTCTGCCTGTTACATACTTTTGCACAAAACCATTATACCCTTTTTTCCCATTTTTAATGGGATCAGGGTATAAAAAAGTTGAACTAAAAATACAAACGCATATGCTACCAATCTAATTGTGCAAATCGCTAAGAACCGAATAAACAAATGAAAGAAAATAATGCAAAGTTATCGTGTTTTGCATTTAGTAAAATAATTCACAAACCTTTTTGTAAATTCGAATATAGGTGAACACAAAACAGTGCCTCCTCTAAACAGTCATAATTAAAACAGTTACATTGCCAAAAATATGTAAACTACTAACTATGAAGTTTCTATTACCTTCTAACTGAATTTTCTGCCTCGTATGACAATTACTTCTCTGCCTGCTGTTAGTTTATCTCCCACTATAATCATCGACATCACTCAATACCTTTACAAATTATAGCCTATGTGTTATTCTGATGTATAAGCTACATTATTTCAAAGTTTCATTAAAATCCGTCCATTTTTTGAGAGAGTAAGAAACATGTTAGATACTTTCGCATATACGATACTAATGGATAAAGTGGGCAAACATTTTTCCTGCAATAGCTTCGCAATCATTTTGATAACTGCCTTAAAAAATCGAACATTTCGGAATTGATTGCTGTAAAAAAAAGTTGCTAGACCTTTCTTTCGAATCTTTTGATTTTCTTTAAATCAGTCAAATGAGATCATAATATTTTTTTGCATGACGGCCAAAGTTAAAAGCAAAATTTGTTTATAGTAGACATAGGCGTGAAATGTCTCAACTGCATTTGGCCAGACATTTCGCCGGAAACCAGCGAGCACTCTAACCATTTTCATGGTTGCCGTCAAATTATCTATTCCGGGGTTTTTGGCTTTGGTCGAGCGCACAGCGTGCGCTGGTCGCGATTGCAAACCGACAAACAACCACAGCAAGTGCCTGTAACGAGAGAGGAGGGAGGTGGGAGAGAGAGTGAGAGAGGGAGGATAACTCCTAGGACTCATAAACACATTATGCATGCCACCTTGGGGGTATAGAAAAACTAAGCTCTTCAAAAACCTTAACGAAATTCGTATTTTTGTGAATGCGAAAAGTCTATAAAACCATAACGCGTTTTCTACGAAAACTGTACACACACACACACACAACCAGGTATAAGGTCCTCTCAGTGTTTTTCATCTTCTTTTTTTTAGGGTATTTAGTGTAGGTGGCTCATAAAGCGATTATGATTTCAAATTAAAATGTGCCTTTTGTCCACAAAAATGCTTTGAGTAACAAAAACATTGTGAAAATTGTTCAAAAACGCTCTAATTATGCTTACTTATGTGTACGTAGTTGTAGTTTATGATTTGCCATACAAATGTTCAAGGCAAACAATGTTAAATTCAAGTCAACTTGGGTTTCTTCACGATGCCCGACTCTCTCACTCTCTATCTGCATTTGAACGTTCTGCATAAATAAACCATTAATTTAACATATCGCTGAGGCGCAACGAAAGCAAAGGAAGGAAATAATAATAAAAAGACAGAGACGATTCTTGTTTGTTGTGATGTCAGGGTCCTGGGATCGCATGGCATGGTTCGTGGCCAGGTGTGCGCCAAGACTCGTGTAACTCGTCAAATCGCACACGCAACATGGAACGCGTTCAGAAAACTGAAAAATATACGTACTATGTATGTTAACTTCCCTTCTTAATCTATGCTGCTGCGCAAAAAAGAACGATCAAAAGTTTTAATGTGTACAGAACCCCTGGGTTTCGCTAGGTCCTCTTTATGTTTAGCCACCCCATTTTGCTCCTTTTTACATTTAAGATTTGTGAAATCTTATGCAAAATGTACAACTCTCAGGGAGGGTTGGTTGTTAGGCTGTTCTTGTGAGGTTCAGTTAAGCGCAACGACCTTTGTCTTTTGGCCAGAACGGGGAGGCGATTTCGGGCGCATGTCTCTCCTTTCGTTTCTACTTCTCTTTCTTTTTCACCCATTGTAGAGATCGGGGCTAGTTTACTGTACTGTGCAGCTGTTGTTTTTTGCTGCGCAAGAGGTTTTCATGTTGTATTTCTTGAAAAGGCTGTGCCAAAGACACCCCAAAAATATAATTATAAATCGTCTTTGGTTCTGTGCAACGCGTGTGAAAGTTTTCTACATGCGACCAAAACTTGGTCCACATACTTCAGCCATTTTGTTTTGCCTTCGTCATTCGACGTCATCTGGCATTAGAATGGATTTGTGAACAGGCACACACAGATGAGAAACCCTACGGTTGCCAGGGATTGTGTCAGAAGCGTGTAAGCACACACGAGTAGGGCTCCCTACAGTTTCCTATGTTCTTTAACACATATTGCTATACAATAGTAGATGCTTGTAAGATCTAATATCAATATGGTGTGGTCAAAAGTAAGATTTAATTATTAAGAATCAATATATTTTGAATCTTGAAAATACAGTTGCTTAGACTATAATGTTGACATAAAAAGTTTAAGATAAGCTAAGGCTTAATTTTGATTAAATATCTTATCCAAGTCGTTAGTAAATATTCACAAAAATAATAATAAGATAGCATACTGGAACAATTACTTTTTTTCTTAACTTGTTGGTACTTTATGGATAAACTATATTCAAAAATTAAATACGTTTTAAAACATATATCTAAATAAATTTCCCCGACAACAGAGAGAAAATCCTTTTACATATATTTACCGATAGATAGTTTTCATAGGTCAAAAGATTTTAACAAATGAATCTGATGTAGGACTCGATACTGAACAAAAAAAAAAATAGTTCTTTAAGTACTTTGGTAGATGCTCCAGTTTAAAGTTTAGCATAACGTTGAGCCTTGAAGAAGTATCTTTCGATGAGTTCATGCTTGGCTGTTAATGTTTGTGTGTGTTTGTGTAAGTGCTTACAGTTAAATTGCCGACCAAGTCAAATGCAAACAAATGTGCGCCGATGTCCTTGATGGCAGCGCTAATGTTTTTATATGGCTAAAAGGACCAAAGCGGTCACACAAGGATGCAACATAACGAGGCAAGCACAAGGTTACACAGTTTAACGATAAAATTTCCCGAGAGTTCCTCTTAAATGCAACGGCCAACACAGGACAGGCAGGACAGACAGCGAGAACAGTCGGGCTGGGTTGGCTGGGCGAAAGGCTGTGCTAAAAGGATGCGCAAAGTTAACAGCAAAAGGACTCGATGCAAGAAAGGATAACTTTACGAGCGGGCCAATAAACACATTTGCATTGATAAATATATGCATGAGCAATGGGTGATTATTTGTTTTGGTCACAATAAAAGCGGCGGGTGGCAAGAATGGATAATGCAACGAAGATAGCCTTGCAGCCAGCATTTGTGCCATTAGCCCAACGATTAGCGGCTGCTTGTGCAGGGGTTGGGCGGGTTAGCCAGTTACCAACATTCCAGGAAGACACGACACTAACTATTTTTGTTAGTCTTTATTTTCTGCATTTCTTAAACATTTTTCTTTATTTCCTTTGAGTTTTTTTTTGCGTAAAAAAGGTTTAACAGATTATAGAAGTCAACTTGTTTCCTGGAACGTGATTGCATATTGCATAAAACTCCTTGCGTCGAAGAGCTGTGTCGGAATATTTTGTTTTTGGTTTTTTTTTGTGTAATGTTATGTAAGGAGCAATGCGATTTCCTCAGTTCGTACTAATTAAGGACGTTAGAGAATTTTGAGATTTTCAAAGATTTCTGGAAAACCCCTAACCGATAGAAACCAAAGCATCATAAATCCAACAAACTATTAAAAACAACAGCAAAGATTAGCAAAAAAAAGGTAATGTACATTTCCCACAACGAACTGCCAATTAATACATTGACAGCTAACACTATGAAAAATAATACAAAAATATAATAAAAGAGAAAAAAATCCGCTAAACTAATTTTCCCAGCCCACAAACGGAGTAACAAGTGCGTGTGAAAATATAAATGTATACAAAGCAAATAAGCAGACATTGAGAAAATATTCTCATCAGCGCAAAAATGCAGTGCAAGGATCAGCAAGGATCTCGGGAGCGCACACTAATCGTTTATTATGATCAACGAGCTGAATCAATAAAACGAAACGAAACCAAACGAAACGAAACAGAAATAAAAACGAAGCGCCTACTTCAGACGTTTCGTCGTCTTAGTTCGCATTCGAGTTGGAACCTGTTTGCGAGTGTGGCTTGGTTTGAGGGTAGTTGGATGTCCTTTTGTGTGCGTTGGAGTGTTACCGTTTGGTCGTGAGAACTGGCAGCGGGGTAACAGAGGGTAACAGGTACAACCTAACAGGTACAACATTCATATGACACTCGTTCTCACTCACTCACTGCGTTTATGCAAAAGTCAAACAATTTTTGTATGGGAATTTGGTGTTTTTTGAGTTGCCTTGGGAAAAGTGTTCACCATGTTCAGGGACTTAACGGAGTGATGGGAATATTGTTCAAAAACTAAAACCATGAGAGCAAAAAAATATGTGGGCGTTGTTAAGGATATAAAAGTTCTTTAGATGTATTTATACTGGCAATAAATATATAATAAATAATAAATATTATTATAAATATTTAAAAAATATAAATATATATATATATATAATAAATTCATATGGTACAAATATTTGAGAAACTTTGTTGAAAGTCTTTGGGAGTTGATTAAAAATATTAGTTTGATGGAAGCTTAAAATCAGTTAAAAATGTTTTAAATATACATATTTTCAAATTTATTTTACGATTATAACAAACACAAACTCTAGTTGAATCAAATCAAGTTAACATAAGCATAAGTATATTATGACTTTTTATTTGTTTCTCCCTCACCTTCTCACCTTCTTTCTATGCCCGTAGAAAAGTGCTATCTTTGACCCCCATACATGTATATTGACCATTGGAACGAAGAAATCGATCTCGTTATCTGTTGTTGTTGGCCAATTCATCAGTGCCACGCCCACAAGCAGTGCTGCCAAACAAACTCTTTCGAACGAGTTCAAATAAACGACGCAGTTATAACAATAAATATTGTGAACTTCCTTCCGGTAAGCGGAACTGCACCAGTCACAGCCAAAACAAGGATATTGCCCAGACAAAGTGTAGAAATGAAAACTGCAAAATATATATGAAACACACACACAAATATTCCTAAATAGAACTGAGCCGGTGGGAACCCAGGACAAGGCTATTCCCAATTTGATGTGGGCCCACCCTCGCACCGATTGCATTGTTATCTTTTGCGATGCTGAGAAAATCTTGTTTGTTGTGGCTGAGCTGAGAAGTATCAAAGAATTCGCTGCTCTCCTCAAACCTTAAATTGGTTTTCTTTTTTCTTTCCACTTATTGTGTGAGCTGCAACAATATTTGTATATAGAAACAGGTTAACAGGTATTTAGGCAGAGGATCAGTCAGGATTAGAGGGACAGCACATCGGCAATGCTCCAGTGGGTGGTCGCTAAGGATACATTAAAAATAAGGACTAGCTCCATAAAATTGGAGCAGTACATGAAAAATCCATTCAATTTCTCGCATAAATTAGTTTGAAGTGTTTTTCCACAGATTTGTTTCAGTCGAAAGGAACACAGGATAACACAAGGGCGTGTTTCGGGTAATTTGATGCTCGCACACTTTAGGAGAGCGGTTAAGAGCCTGACGACAGGTAGTCCTGTTGCTCCTGGGAGCTCATTTGCTCCTTTAAACTGGCTGGCGCAACAAATCGCAACGAGCCTAACAAAATCCTAATGATCGATGGTTGCCGGCATTGCTTCTAAGGAGCGTTAATTGGATTTACGGCTATTCAAAGAGCTGGTCAGTCTTAGCCAGGAATCTCTTCTATTCGATTTGAGTTAAATCACACGCATAATCACACACACACAAACATATATATATCTGAAAATACACCTGTGAGAAAGGACCGCATACAGGACATGCAAGTGGACTACTCCTGGCGTTCCACTCACTGACCTCTCCCTTTTCCCATACCTATTGTTATTCGCATTTCCTTGCACATATTATTATTAATTTGAAGTACCCCGTACTTCATGCAACTGTTGCGCATCGCTTCCTTTGCTGTGATCCTGCGCCTTGTTTCTCTATCTTCCTTTCTGCCCTCAATGTTTTGCACTTCCTGTCGGTCAGCCAAAACATTCTATTGTTCATTTTAATTGTTCCGACTATTTACACGCTGCGGGTGATGGACAGCACCGGAAGCGGATTTGAATCGATTGATTGTTCTGTCGTTTTGAATTGTGTTTTAAGGTAACTCAAGCTTTCCAAGCCAACCTCTGCTTGTGGTTTTAGCTAATTTGATGAAAGGGTCACAAATGTTAACTTTATGTTGGCTTTGGAATTAAACGCCTAAATTACATCACCGGGGTTGGGTCATTATACCATTTAGATGTCATTTTCTTTATTATTCACAAGAAACTTCCTTAAATGATGTTGAATATATTATGCGTCATAATGTCTTCATTCCCTTAAAACAGGGGTTCTTTCAGACCAACTGCATTCAAGGACTAAAGACTCAAGCAATCGGTTTAAGCCTCGCTAGCGTTTAATGTTTCGGTCCTATTTACATAAACATGTTAAGTAAGTTGAGCAGCATGCAGTTTTTTTATAGTTCATAAACTGCTTCTTAGCTAAGTTTCACACCCTTTCACTAGATAGCACTTGCTGACAAGCAGTACAAGAAAGAAGCTCACTATGCAGTAAATACACTGTTTACAAGCAGTATTTAAACCAAAGCAGTGCAAAATGAGATTCTTGGCGCCACCATTTTGCGCGAGTATTCTACGCGTTTTTCTCGCGTTTTAAATGATCTTTTTGGTTTTTGATTGATTTTGGTAAATTATATTATCAAACTATGAAAATAAATAATTAGCTTCTTAAAAACTGTATGAGTAACAACTATAATAAAATGTCAATTCAACTACTACACGTACTTAATACTTAATACCAACAACATTTAATCAACATTAAATTCTTATATGTGTAGTGTATATGTCTCAACCTATATGTGTAGTTTTTATATATCTCCACTTCCGTCACTTTCTTGACAGCCCATGTGTCATCCAGTCGTACTGTAAGCCCCACAACTGTCGCTTAATATATGAACGGCACCCAAAACCTTTGGAATATTTCTCCTATGCAGCTGCTGCTGTTGGCTGGACTTTGAATTTGTTTTAATTCGCTTTTATTTCTTTTTAATTTTTATTACATTTACGTATATTAGCTTTGACTTTGCTTTAGTTGTATCCACTTTGAATTATTTGCTGTTTGTTTTCCGCGCTCGCGCAAAAATAAAACGTATGCAAAAATTTAAAAATAAAGCAGAAAGCAGGCAGCAGCAAAGTTTTTTTCCTTTCGCGTTATTGTTCTTTTGGCCTCGGCTTATGTACGGGTCCGGTGTTTGGGATCCAGGGATCCAGATTCCGGGTTTCAGGGCTCTGACTCTGACGCTCGGTTGGACGTTTTGTAGTTTTTATTGTCCATCGTTGACTGTTTACGCCAAATGTGCGCTGAGCGGACGGAGTAGGAAATTAAAAATGGCGAAATAAAGTTAAATTTTTTATGGCTTTCGCAAATAAGTCACACGACCAGTCGGACCAGCCGGACCAGCCGTCCCAGCGACAAAACTCACAACTCTGTCTGATGTAGGATCCACCCAACTACCCTTCCTACCTACCACCCCTCATCCCCTCACATACACACTGCTTGTTAAGCAAGAAAATAATATTAGCATTAAGCGTTTGTCTGCGCGCCTCGTGACAGCCGCGGCGCCATCCTTCATCCTCTCACACTCCTTTCCCTCTCTCTCTTTCTTTCTGATTTTTTTTATATTTGTTTTATAAAATGGGCGACAAACTTGCCGTCATTTTGTGTTTGGCTTTCGTTTGTTTTTTAGGCGAAATTTGTCTCCTTGCCAACCCATCGGCCATTATGTAGTTTTTTTTTTTATTTAATGCCACATGTGTGGCGCCACCAGATGCAGAAACAGAAATAGTAGCAGTCGAAGCATGAGGTACATCCAATTAAGCAGCGCTTGAAAATGCTCTAGAAAAAAAGCGAGTTGGCTTGGGCGAGGCAAGAGAGGAAAGGGTAATGCCAAGTGGCTCTTTTTAAAGTTGATAGATAAAAGAAAATGATTGAAAAACATGTAAAGCAACATTTGAAGTTGTATATTTTTAATGATGTAGTTTCGAGTGGAAATCAATGAATAAAGATTCTATTCTGCATACTTAGATGTTTTTAAGTTATATATTCCTTAACAAAATAAATAATAAACAACGTTAACATCGAAAAACAACATCACATCTTAACAGCGAACCAGCTGAAAGCCAAGCTTGACTTTTAAGATTCATTTCTGCCTAATGAGATGCTTTAAAGTTAAATATTCCTTGACAACTTAAACAATGAACAACGTTTAACATCGTAACACAACATTACCGCACTGAATTTATATTCTCTCTTAATGATATATATTTATTTTGTAACTGTTTCTTTGAGATACTTCCCATTATTAGCAACTATTTAAGGCAGCACACGCTATGCTGGAGCCCACTCGTGCCACAACTCCCACACTTGCTTGCTGTTGTTGCCCCCTGTTGTGACCCTTACCTACCCCAATTGGTGTTTGTGTTTTGGTGCCACTACCTGTTCGTGCTTGTTCCACATTTCCGAAACTGGTTTGTGCCCAAAAGCAACAAAAAGATAGCTAAGCGAAAGAAAAAAAAAAAAATAAATAAAAGAATGTTAATACACACTTGCACTTTCTTTCAATTAGCTGGCAAGTTTGTTTTTGCTTTCGTTGGCTGTTGGCTTTTAATACCCTAATTGCTTGATATTTAAGGCAAAGATTGGCGTAGGTGCCACATATTTGAGACTTGAGAAGCTTCCCCATTATGGAGCGGTTCGCGTGACTCTCGACTGTCAGCTGTCAGCGGCCAGCGGCAAATCTCGATGAAAGGCATACTATTAAGCTGCTACTACCAACAATATCAAGATATTTTGGCAACAGGTCTTCAAATTTTTGAGTTCTTAAGTTGCTGTCTTTGCTGCTTCTCGTTTAGTTTCTCGTTGAACGTTGCCCCGATCATGCCGTGGCAGTCATTATACGTGTTGCTACTGCTGCGGCAGCTTTTTGTTATTGTGGCACTCTATGAGCAGTGTAATCATCAGCTGGAGCTGCAGGCGGGACAACATATCTACATCAATTCACCGTACTATCCTGGCCAGTATCCAGTTGGCAGCTCCTGTCGCTATGCTCTTCAAGCGCCCAAGGATCATGTGCTCAAATTCAAATGTGAACTCCAACTTTTAACGGTGAGTTTGTTAACGGTGTAGTCAATACGATGAATGATATCATAAAATGTTATGTATGAAGAATATGTAACGAAATCTTACGAAATGATGATTGAATATGCTTAGTGTGAGGAGGAATGTAGAAGCTGCATATGCATATGTTCACCTCAAAAATTATCATGATTATCAAGATGGAAGAATCTATTCTTTTATATGTATAATTTATTCTTGCAAACCAAAGACGGAAAGTTATTTTCGAGCCCTTATCAGCGTATTGATTTTCTGTTCCCCCTCCGTCCCCTACTACAGTTAGTAAAGGACACGCGCTGCCGTGCGGAGGTGTTTCACTTTAATGCCGAGGGCGACGAGCTGTTGACAAGCTCCGAATACTTTTGTGGCGCTGGCAAATTCGAGCGTCAAAGTTTTCTAAATCGTGCCGTGATTTCGTACATGTCGCAGCAAAAGGAGGCGGGTGCCACTGTCGCAGTTCCATCGGTGCTGGTGCCAAAGTTAAGGGATAAGCTGCCAACAACCACTACAACAACAACAAAAACAACGACTACAAAGGCGCCCTCTGTAGAGCAGGAAGATGAAAAGGAAGCTGGGCAGCACAATGGTGACGAAGATTATGATGATGACGATGACGATGATGATAACATTTCAAACGAGGTGCTGCACGTGCTGCAGGATGTGGGCGTAAGCGATGCTTTGGCTTATGTTGCCTCCCTGCTCTACGATGATGAGTCCAACAATGGTCGTCGAATTGGCAACACGCCCGCACCAACTAGTAGTTACCAGTTGGGCACTAACTTGGACCAGTTGCCAAGGCGCAGCAGCATTGCAAAGACTTCCGCAAAACGTGGCCAACGAATTGTGTCCCTTTATCCATTGGGTGGGCCTGGCGGTGGTCGTTTCACCTGCCACGTCGAAGCTATAACGCCCAATTGCAATTGTGGCTGGAGCCAAACACAGCGCATTGCAAGTCCAACAAATGATGAGGCATCGTTGCATGAGTTCCCCTCTATGGCCGGAGTGTTGACCAAGAAACAGGGCAATATATTTTGCGGTGCAGCGATCAGTAAGTAATATGAGATGTAGGAGAGGCTATAAAGTGATATAGTCAACAAGTTTCTTATTCTTTTACAGTTCATCATCATTATTTGCTCTCGGCTGCACATTGTTTCCTCAGTCCGGAGACAATTCACGCTTCGCTATTGAGGATTGTGGTGGGTGAACATGATCTCTCGACTGCCTACGAGACGTTCTTCACACGTCGCTACGATCTGGATGCATTAATCTTACACGAACAGTTCAGCCAGACAAATGGACAGTTGCGCAATGATATCGCCCTGCTGCGCACCCGTACTCCCATTCTGTTCAATCGTCGTGTTGGACCCGCCTGTTTGCCCCTGCAGGCAGCGGAGAATGGTAGGAAGCTGCCACTGGTGGGTCAACAGCTGCTAGCTGCTGGATGGGGCACCACTTCCTATGGTGGTCCGCAGACACATCGCTTGTTGAAGACTACTCTAGATGTGATCAGTGCGGAGCAATGTCGCAGCTCTCTAACTGAGGGATCAGTGCCTGTTCACAGCTTTTGCACCTACACTCCAGGTCGGGATACGTGTCAATATGACTCGGGTGGTGCACTGTACGAGCGCAGCAATGGTCGCCTTATGGCCGTGGGCATTGTGAGCTATGGTTACGCGTGCGCCACACAACAGCCATCGGTTAATACGAGAGTCGCCTCGTTTATCAAGTGGATAAGAACTAAGACGCCTGAGGTGGCATATTGTCTAAAGCAATCATGAAATAAATAAAACTATGGAATAAACTTTTATTAGATTTTTATCTGTTGATCAATCGATATCAATCATAATGTTACCAAGCAAAAAATGGTATGCAATACATTGTATCCCATATACGCAAACATCACCCAGCCACTTGATATTAAGTGGGTGTCAAGTTTGTCGCTTTGCTTGAACGCTTTAACAAACAGTCGCACACACATCGGGCATCATTCATTGATTCAGTCATCAATCATGCATGGAAATCTTAACGCTTCGGTGGCATTCTATAAAACCCGCCGCAGCAGATTGCAATTAAGCGCAAATGTCAACTAATTAACCTCAATGGGCTGCAGGCAACATCACCACCATCATCCTGCCACTGTCCTACCCTTTGATTTACTTTCAATACAAAATGCTGCAACTCTGTGCAATGTTTATTTTTTTACTTTTTTTTCACTGGTTCGTTTGCCTTTTTTCTGTTTTTGTTGCTGCTGCTGCTGCGACGCTGTCGTCTTCTTTTCAAATAAATAATTAAACGTTTGCCGTAACATATGAAGCATGCTTTTAGGCTTAAGGCAATACTAAAATTCGACTGACAGTCCCTGTCTATGCGGTTTACTGCGATTTACGCACAGACCCATGCTTAGAGATTATTTTTTTGATTTATAATGTATGTTGTTGTAGAGGGTTTAATTCATTTTAGTGTGTTTTATATTATGTTAAAATAGCATGTCTTTAATATTTAATCAATATTTATTAACAATTTGATAACACAATACATGTAACATATAAAAAATGTATATACATTAAACAATTTAAATATTTTACTGAAAAATTTCCTCATCAAGTTTATTATTATTTATTTATTTGTTTACCACAAATTTCGATTTAATAAGTATTTTTTGAAGAGTATTTCTTGTAAGTCATTTTCTTTTACCTGGATGTTTCTCTACTTCGTTGAGCTTTATATATATTTATTTTTCTCTTTTCACATACATATTTGTCTAACTGCAATGCATTTTTTCAATACACAGTTGAATTGTCTGTCACGCTGTCTGTATTTATCTGACTGTCTCTCAGTCTACCTGTCTAACTAAGCTGACTGCATTTGGCGCTGCTATAGCAATGCCAACTCTTTCTCTTTCTTCTACTTGTACTTCTTGTTTGTTTGTGTGTGTGTGTATTGTATATATGATTGTTTTATTTGGTACACATGGCAAATGTCTGAGCCTCTCTCTCTGCTCGTCATCATGGCTTGTAAGGCTCTTCTGTTTGGCACTCTGTTGTTCAATTTACGTAAAATGCGCGCAACAACGTCAACTGCAGTCGGCGGCATCAAGTGTTGCGTGGTGCCTCTGCCTGCCACTAGTGGGCGAATGGGTGAATGGGCGTGGCACTAGGCATAGAAATCGCTGCCATGGACTTGGGCACTAATTGAAAAGCAGCAGCCACTAACGGGAAACAACAGCAGCAGCAGCCCTTAGTGTCTGTGTGTGCATATGTGTGTGTGTGTGTGGTTCTGCTCTAGGGAAAATGCAGTTTTTTAACTACAGTTAAGCTACAGTAAACACTAGTTTAATCAAACCAATGCTGAACAAATTTAAAAAGTTGTTATAGAAAAAATCTAAGCCCAAAACGTATCTCAATTTTATTAAAAAATAAGCAAACGTTTTATATACCATTACTTTTTCTTTGAACAAATCGATTATATTTCTCTGGTGCCCTTTCTTTATTATAAGCAGAATTTTAAAATAGATTTGTGAAAGTTAGTTCGTACATAAGGAATCAATTTTCTATGCCAACAACTATTCACTGTATGAAGAAAGCGCATTCTCTATCGTTTTTTTTTCCTGTGCTCTTGGCCACTCGGACGTATTCAAATTTCCTTTGCATACTTTTGTGCTGCATTTGATTACAAAATGGCGTCGATGATGGGGGCGTTTGTGGCACTCTAACAGCTGGGGCGACTGCAACCGTTGCTTTCGTAATATGCGCCTAAACATTGGCATTTAGTTTTCGTTTTTGGTGGTATGCAACACGAAACGCAACTGCCGAACGACTTTGACTATTCATTAGCGTGTGTGCCAAACTCTAACAAGCTCAAAAAGCAATTTGCAAGCGGCAGCTAAAAATTGGCAAAAATATCGACATGCCCAGCTCATGGAATTGACGTTTTAGATGGGTTTATGTGTTTGTGTGAGTGTTGCCAATTGCAGCCTGTTACATAAAACCACGCGTCGCACAAAAGCCGCCAAATCGTTGTTGCACAAAACACAGCGCAATACAAAATGGCCGCCATATATATATATACATATATACATATATATTTATACATATATATATATAAGCATAAAAGTGCAAATGAGCGTGAGCTTCCACAAATCTCTTTGGCCACAATAACGCCAAAACCAAAACAAATACTAAAAGATTTAACCAAAATATATTCACCAAAATGTTGAGTAATTGTTGAGTTTAAGTTACTTGGAAGCGCCACAGTTTTGTAAGCGCACACATTTTTTTTTTTGTTTTGCTCTGGTCAACATTTGGTTTTTGTATATAGTTTTTATTTGTTGGCCACATTGTGTGGTCAGAAATTAGCGTCGCTTTGTTGTCCACGTAGTAGGCCAATTAAATCCGTGCACATCAATAAAAACATGAGCGAAAAAAATGCATGTTTAGCCTTTTGGTTTTGTGTCCAAGCCCATCTGATGGCGAATGGAAAATATATACTTTTTTTACATTCTGCAAATATTACGAAATTCGATTAAGTTACCTTATATTTGTTTGTTATTATTTATCAGCTTCTAGGAGTGCTTGCTTTTCAGTGCTTGAATGCTTATATTAAAATCGAATGCTTTGGATTTCTTAAGTGCATTTAACACCTAAAACTTATTCGATTACAACATAAGCATTCAAGTTGAAAAAGTTATATACGAACGATGTACTGCAAAATCACCGAAAATCATCTTGCGCCTGAACTCGGACCATCGAATTTTGGCTTTTATCAACTCGTTTTCCTCAAGCACTGAATCTCTTAGCAGTCTGTGCGAACGTTTACCTTCCCGGCCACTAGAGGTATATTGGCTTGTGTGTTTTGCGTTTCCCGGATAATGAATGGCAAAGTTTCTAGGCATACTGTACGTTCGATGGGACAAAATTGATCCTCTTGCTGAGCCCACCAATAACTTGCTACGTAAAATTAATGAAATCATTTCTTAAGTTTGTAACCTGAAATTTAGGAGAATTTTACAAAAACTAAGACACAAACTAAATATTAATTTAAGCTAGAAATGTTTTTTTTTTATGTTTTATTTTTCTAGTTTAACTTCGTTGTCATGACATACGACGTATGTTAACAATAAAAAAAAAGTATGGACGGAATGTTAAGAACTTTATCTTCAAAAGAGAATTGCGAGTAGTTAACACTTAACTCGAATAGGATCAGGAAAATTCAATCTCAGCGCTTTTTTTGTTTAATTTTCTTACCTATTCATTTTATTAATATCTTTGAAGTGCTCTTACCTCGTTTTTGGGTGCTACTTAACACGCAAGTTCGCTCTTCACAAACTAGCGACATACTTTGTCACATTTTTCACTTCCTTTTTGTGCATAAAAAAGGGTAGAAAGAGATAGAGAGAGAGAGAGAGAGAGAAGTATAAAAAAGTGGCTTAAGAAAGGGTCGAATACAAATAAGAGTGCACTCAAGTAATACGCTTCATAATTTTTATTGTCAAGTCTTTTTTGGGTGGTTTGAGCTCTTGGCGTTGTCGTTGTTGGCCCCACTCGACAACAAAAGCTGCAAAACGCTTGGTATAGAATGAAAAAAAAACAAAAACAAAAACAACAACAACACAATAAAGCAAAAAGCAACAAAAAGCGTTATGGAAAAGGCAGAAAATGAAGTGCAGGCAATAAAAGAGCGAGATTGCAACAAAGCAGCAGAGCAGTAGCAGCATTTTTTACAAAGCAGCATAAATTTTATAATATACAAAAAATCAATGGGGGCAAAAAAAGAAGAAACAAACGTCAGTGCAAAAGGATTACGTGAAGAGGATCGTGGGTCGAGGGTCCTGTGGCAGGACAGGCCACTTCTTATGCAAAGCACTGGCCCACTAGCACAGCATCCATTGCCTTTGCTCAACCATTTTTGCCCTTCGCCAAGGCATGCAATTAACTTGCCCTGCAAAAATTCTGATTTTTTTTTTACTTGTTTTTGCATTTTTTTTTTTAGCTCGTTGTTTGTTAAGTTGTTGCCATTTCTAGTGTTTTGTGGCAGTTAATTTAATTATATATGTATGTAAACACATTTTTTTTTAATTGAGAAATTCATTGTATTTTTAACTTGTTGGCGTAATTAGGCGCGACAACGCTTTGAGTTTGTCTTTGATGTGCCCAGCTTTAAATTGTACTAGAAAAAAAAAACGTAGAGTACTTGTGCCAAAAGGATTTTTATAATTGCTTAATCATAATTTGCGCTGTTTTCGCTTTAGAGCTTCAAAGAGTGTGATTTTCAAAACTGTTTTAGATATTTTAATGGGAAATCTAAACGGTCTATTTCTATGTTTGAAAATATGTAACGCTAACACTTTTCACTAGTATCACGATTCCAACTGAGCTTTCTCTTAAAAGCTCGGTATTCCGTAGACCATGCGATAACGAAACCTTGCCCAGTTATTGCGTTGAGTTTTATATGTGCTATACGGGGCAATCACCCTCTTTGAGAGTGTGAAGTCTGGATTGGGCATTCGATTCTTTAAGAGCATAAGCAATTCTGCATCGGCAATAGCTTGCCTCTGCAAAGAATCATCGGGTTTTGTATCCTGTGGACCAAAGATGGCATCACGCACCGAGCGCACCTTAAATTCCGTTTCATCGATCGAGTCGTGATGAGGTTCAGTGTTCTCCTCTACTTTGGAATGGCTTAACTTTTCGTGTTTAGTGAGACGTTTCTTAGACGCATCCGCACCCGCATTCGCAACCGCATCCACCTTGTTTTTGCGCTTGATCGTTGCATTTCTGCTTGCCAAAATGTTATTGCGACGATTTGCGGATACTTCTCTTCTGTTGATGTATGTAAACGCATTGCCATGTTTGCTAAAGTTATACCAGTTACGGCTCTGACGCAGCAACTGCACGGCTGCAAAGTTCTCCTCGCGCACAGGCCACACACGCCGGTCTTGAACCATTTGGCCCAAACAGACAGAATCGTTACTCTTCTTAATTAAGTTCTTATTGCTGAAGTAGCGCATTGTTTGTGACAGACGTTGCAGTGCTGAGACACTTTTCGAAGGCATTTTTATACTTTTTCCCCCCCTCTTTTATAACAGTTTACTCAAAATTTTGTCTGAGTTAATTATATAAAAAAAATTTTCTTTTTTGATAAAGGAAAAAAATTTTGTTTTACTACACTATTCGGAATACGACAAAAAAACATTGAACCTTAAAAGTTGTTCCAATACTTACAATGACAGTTAAATCAATGACTGCTCTAATATTGAAACACAAAACAATAAAGCCACAAAATGCCACAAATAATTAATTAAAAATCTACTTGAGTTGCGTTTCAAACACATTAAGCAAACAACCACACACACACACACACACACACACACATATAACCGAAAAAAAAAAAACAATATTCTCCTTCGCATGGAGTTTTAATTATTTTGCAATCGGAAAGTGTTTGGGTTTGATTGGGGGCATGTTTGGCTTGTTGCCTTTGGGAAGGCCTATGCAAAATTTAACGCAATTTTGAGATAGCAAAAAGCCAACAACAACAACAACACAGCCAAGAAATTAAGTTAGCACACACAATTACAACAACAATTATGAGCTGCATTTTACAATAAATGCAAATAGCAAAAGCTACAAACAATAACACGGCGAATGTGGTATACACTTAAGCTATTTTAATACAGTTTGTCTTTGTTTAATGTGAAGATGTTTTTTATTTAATAATAAGTAATGCAAGCCTTGAACAAGTTATATACAATTTTCATAACGTCTAGTCAGATAACAAACTCTTAAACAAAAATAACAATCTCAAACGAAAGCAAAACCGTTCATAAAACTTAAGTACTTAGCTGGAACAAGTGTAGAAAATGTCAGTAAATTTTGATTGTACAAACTATGCGCAGAGCTGTTGGTTGAACTGCATGGCCAGAAGGGTTGCAGGGGCGTGTGCAAGTTTGTGCGTTGTTTTAAATGTAGGCAAAACATGTCACAGCTTTTTAATTTAAATGCAAATTAAGGCTTTTGTCAACACTCTAAGACTGCCGAACTGAAGCTCAAGACTACCACAACCACAAGAAGTACAACAACAAAAACAACATCAGTTGCAGAAGGTGCTGAAGCGGCAAATGCCTAGAAATATTAAAAGAATTGTCTAGCAATTGTCGAGCATCTCGTAGTTGTAGCTGCCAGAAGCTGGCATCTGGCATAGGCCAACAATCAATGAACTTACATAGATTCTATTCCACACTCCTTTACCATCGCATACAAGTTGAGCCGCCCAAGTAGCGCCACAGCCAGTTCAAATGTGCCGAGACGCGTGTATTGACCCCAATTCCATAGCGTTCGCCACAGGCGCGTCCATAGCTGATCACCCCAAGTAGGAACATGCGAGAACGTTGATGTTGGATAACGGGACCACCCGAATCGTATTGACAGGAGTCCTGACCCCGACCCGTATGATCGTAAGTGCATATCTGATTTGATGCTATGGTCGCATTATACCGCACACTACACTCTGCATTCACAATGGTCATCAGTCGTGCCTTTTGTAGTGTATTCGACTTGGCATGGCCAAAACCAAGTGTTCCCCAGCCGGCAATGTCAACAATCTCGTAGGTTTCGGTGCTAAATCAGTTGAAAATGTAAAAAAGGTATAGGAATAAGCGGTTTAAGGCCTTATAGTATTAGCTGAGCTGTGAGCATCAAAGTTATGATGCAAAGCACAAAGATAAGTGTTACAAAGAAACAGAAGAATTGAGATTAACTTAGTAGGCCACTTCAGATAAATGACACAACGTTAAAAACTTATATTAAAATGACCAAATAGCAAGTGTGCGCTGGGATTCTAAACATTTTTATAAGCTGGTTTTCAAACTTACCTTTGTGTTTGTCCAAAGGGCAGACAAATGGGCGCCACACCCCTTGAGTATTCCATTGGCGCAACAGTTTGCAGCAAGGCAATATCGTTTGTATCCCCCATGCTGTTATAAGCTGGATGATTTATAATGCTTTGTATGGCATATTGCGAAGCGAATATTGATTCGCTAGCTGGTGTAGAAAACAAAACGATAAGCTAAAATAGGCTCGAGTCTGGAAAGATTCAACTTACCACTGCTAAGATCATGATCCCCAACCAAAGCCACAAGGCGACTTGGCACCCTTTGAACGGTGCAATGTGCAGCGGTGATAATGAAGCGATCGCTGACAATGCTGCCGCCACAAAAGATGGGCAGGGTAGAGCCTGTGTCACGTATACCCACCATTGAGGGATACTCGTGTTTAGATGCCTCCACGCCATTAGCTATTCGCATTGGCTGTGACCAGCCGCAGTCGCAGGGAACCCGACTTGCCACCGCCTGACAACTGAGTCGAGCACGCTGATTCGTTGTGGCACTGTTCGATTGATAGCCCACAGACATTGACTGAAAGTTGGAGGTGCGCGTTATTTGACCCATGCGACAGTAGCGTTCTGCATCACGAAATTCCGTATCGCCGTCGCGTGAGATGAACATAAACTTAGACTGACACACATCCGGATACTTAAAAAGTAAACAATATCAAAAGTAATTGTAAGTTATAGGAACATTTCAAACTTTTTCTTACCACTTCGAAACGACAAGTAAGGTGTATGACATGATTCACTGGTGCTTTCAGCAGGTAACGACAATTGCTACCGGCTGGCAGTGCTCTCGGGAAATTGAAGCTGGTTATGTTGATAGGCCGATTAGTCTGCAGATTGTATTGCCAGCTGCACTGCTGTTGAGCACGAGCCAAGCCAAAAAGCACAGGAAACAGAACAAGAAACAGTAGCATTCCGTCCACAATTTAATAAAACAACGACTGCAAGCAGTAACTCATGCATTGCCACTTCTTATAAGAGATTTGGCAACGGAATAAAGTAAATAAATTATATATATATATTTATATATGATATGACAAATGTAAAGCAAGTCAATGCCACGCGAGTTAATGAAGTAAACACACCGAAAAGTCTGTCGTAAGTTAAATGGTTTGCGTAAGAAATGAAAAAGTAAATGAATAATTAAATGATGAACTCTGAAGACAGAAAAAATGTAATACATGTGCCGCAGTATTTAAAAAGAAGGACAAACCGATTGATGTGCTTGAAATTACATATTTTGATGTTTATATAACATTTTTAATAAGAAATTTAAAGAGCTTTTTGGAATTTTACACCAAATCCAAATCTAATTTACACATTTCAATTTAGGGCCACAGCACAATTGGAATTGCCGATCTTCTGACGTATCCAGGGAACATAGGATGTAATGCGCGTGTTAACGCCCATGGAATAAGCTGCAGAGGCGCAAGTCTTGCCAAAACTAATGACACCACAAAGGAACTGCTTGGAGAGGCGTTTAATGACCGGTCCCCCAGAGTCATTCTGGCAGGAATCTTGTCTTTGTCCCAAATAATCATAGGTGCACATTTGAGCCGGATTGATTGTGGCTTCTGCCTGATATTCTACTTGGCATTCCTGATTCCGAGTCACCATCGACGTAATCTTTTGCAGCGTGGGAGAGGTGGGACCAGCAAAGTAAATGGTGCCAAAGCCAATTATATCAACAAAATCTTGCGCAAAAGTATTCGTCCTGCAAAATGGGAGTGAGAGGTGAATTTGTTGGTTCAATTGTTTACTTACGTGCCCACTGGTGGCAAACAAATGGGACCCACGCCACGCGACCACTTAATATTGGATGCAGTAGTCAGTACGGCAATATCATTAACTGGATTTGGATTACTCTGATAATATTCGTGTCGCAATAACTGTTGAATGGGATATTGTGCGTAATATATGGAGCTGGTGGCTGTGAGAGGAGCGTGAGATGATTTTAGAGTTGGTTTTATACACATAATAATGCATACAACTTACGATTTACAAGGTTATTGGTGCCAACAATAGCTATAATATTGGTGGCCCGACTGACCAGACCCGTGCAATGACCAGCCGTTATAATATGTCGATGGGAGACTAAACAAATAAATTAAAGTATAATTATAAATTCAAAGCAAAGCACATAAAAGAAGCATGTTCTTAAAGCAATACTCTTTCCTATCGTATACGTGATATGTCCATACATTTTTGCGGATAAGTTGAGAATTTTTTTAACTAACTACAACAAAGTTCTTCTGGTGAACAGTTGTCATTACGCACATCTTACAAAACACTTTGATCCTTGGGTAAAATTTATTATGAATCTTTCTCCTGTTAACAGTATCCATCGTCAATAAACAGGGATCACTCCACATGATTTTCAGCTGCTTTACTCCAGTGGCTAGAGCTCCTACATATATGTTATACTCACCAATAACACCACCACAGAAACTCGGCACATTTGTGGTGATATCCTTAAGCGCTACCATGCTTGGATATTCATTGGCCGCAGCCTGCTGACCATTGGAGATGCGTGGTGTGGCTGACCAGCCACAGCTACAGGCTTGGGGCTGGACAGTCACCGTGCACCTGAATGTACCCCCGATACGACCCGTTGAGATGTAGGCAAAGGTCAGTTGGGTGAACAGAGATTCCCTGTTAACGGTGCCTGAACCACAAAAGTTCTCAGCGCCACGCATTAACACATCTCCTTCAGTGTCTATCCAAAAGTTGTCCGTGGAGCATTGGTTATTGGACTACAGAGATTCCGAAGTTGGCACAATACAAAGTCGAAGGCAAAGCTTAAACCATTTACCTGTGGCAGTTTAATTGTGCACTGTATCTTAATATTGTGATCGAGGGGAGCCGTTAGTTGATAGCGACACGAGGTGCCACCAGGATAAGTATTGGGATAGTAAGGCGACTCAAAATATGTGGTACCCACTGCCAGCGTATACGCATTATCGCAGCCCTCAAAGTAAGCACGACAAACAGCAGGCAGTGCCAGCAGGCAGCTGGCGATGATTAGACAATGGTTTAGCATTATGACAAGACCTTTGCGGTGTCGATGCCAACAGTTAACTGGGTGGAAATTGAATGGCGCCCCCAACAAGTACCCAGACTGTGGCTCAGAAAAGCGAACAAGCGAATTAAAGCAAACAAACAACCAAAGACAAAGCCAAAACAAAATTAACCAACATTTTGTGCTTTATTGTGCTGCTATAAAATGCGCCAGCAGTTGATAAAACACAGTTTGTGAACACATTGCGCTTACGCCACGTTATATAGTATATCTCATTTTTTATTTTTTCATTTTAAAATGATTGTGAGCGCTGCACTTGTGCAAATTTAACGGGAAAACTTAGTTTATCTCACCTCGACCTCCAACTTGCAGTTAATTTTGAACTTGGCCAGTTGACGATCGGTAAACGTTTTAGAATTTATGACTGTTGACGTTTATGTTGATGTTTATGACGTGTTGAGTTATTCTATTAGCTAACGACTTGAATGACTGACAAACTGATAAGAGCTTCACACTTTTCATTTTGCTGACGGTAGCGAGGGTTGTTTAAGAATTGCATTATGCCATGTCATGTCGGAACTTTAAGCTTCATTCACTTATCTCTCTGTATCAATATTCATACAATGTTTTTGTTTGTCTTTTTTACATAAGTGTTTTACACTCTCGTTTGCTAAAAAACTGTTGAAACAAGTGTTTTTTTTTTTTAACAGGCTGCAAAGTATTGATAAAACAAATAATATAAAATTGATAATAGTAATATTAAAACCTTATATAGTTGTTTTAAATAAATTTTTTTATTAACAATCCAAATGCACTAATCTCTTTAATAAGCTCTACAAACAATACCTTAAAATACTTAAATAATAGTTGTATGTGACTTCTGTATTAACTAAAAACATCCAAATACTACTAATTCTTGATAAGCTTTGTGATAAAAACAAATAAACACTCTGAATAATGTTATCCAATAAAAAATAATAAGACAAAGCGAGAAAGAAAGAGTTAGACTGTGAGACGTCAACGTACAATAACTTTGTTTGAACAGATTAAAATGAATAAGAATGCCAACCTTAATTATTTGTATACTTCTTATCTACATATGTGTAAGACGTGAAAGTAAAGCTAAAAATCGAGGTTGGTTTGAGCTAAAACTTTCCACAATCATAAGTTCATTAAAACTAATTGGTTTTAAAAAAAACCAGGGAGTTTCAAAAATTAGTTGATATCTACATTAATACTACCGACAAAGAAAATATGATCTTAGGTCGAAACTGATTTTTATATCCTGAACCCATTGAAAATGGGTAATAAGTGTATAATGGTTGTAACAGGCAGAAGAAAGCATCTCCGACCCCATAAAGTATCCATATATTCTTGATCAGCATCAAGAGCCGAGTCGATATAGCCATGTCCGTCTGTCCGCCCGTCTTTCCGTATGTATGAACGCCTCGATTCCAGAGACTATAAGAGCTTGAACATAAGCCCGCCAGTTGTTATCGATTTTCGATAACTCTTCCCGATTCTGATATACACATGTGATCGATAACAATAAAATCTTGAATTTAGAAAACTTTGAGACGGCGTTTGAAACATTAGGTAAAATAGTGACAATCTGTGAAATTTTTATTAAAATCGGCTTTGAAACACCGGAGATATAGAACATTGAAGCCGAGTATGCAGTATGCAGTTTGCACGTATATACACATACACACATACTTGCAAGCACTGACTGTACGCGTAAAGCATAGGGTTAGGGGAATCGTCTAATTGTTCCTATTGACTTTTTGTTTACTGTTTACTAAAATTAAAGTTCTTAATAATAGGAAAATAAAAACATTCCATAAAGAAATAGTTTGATTAATTTACTATTAAAACATGTCCTTAAAAATAACTTACTTTACTATGCAATTCTTTAAAATATAAACGAACATTATTTTCAGGCGGATGTAATTGACATGTTTGTTTATGTTCAATTAAGTTTTTACTTTGAAAAACCTTAATCACATTTGCTCGAAATGGAAAAATAACTATGATAACACAAAATAAAAAATGTTAAAAATACAAAAAATATATATAAAACACGATAGCTGGCAGCTGTGCCAGGGTTGAGAAAATTGTTCACACAAAAATCAAGCAATAGATAAAGCAATGAAGAGAGAAACAAAAGTGCAACGCATAATACCTAAATATGTGTGGTGTGGAAAGAGAGATCAACAAAAATCAGCATGAAATTGACTTTTATGGAAAGCGCAAATAACAAACAAGATAAACAAGACATAAAAAATGGCATCGCCTAAAGGCAGGCAACAGTTTTGGCCATACTGCGTTCTGTAATTATAATATAATTTTTTTGTGCCAACACTTTGGCAAATGCCTCTCGTTGCACTTTTTTGTGCTCTCTATTATTGTTATATCTCTCTCTCTCTCTCTCCCTTTTTCTTTGCGTATTGCTGTGTTTCATGTATGTATATAAGGCAGTTCTAGTTGTATGTCTATATTTTCTAGTGCCATTTTTTATGCTTTTCTTTTTGGGTTTTTTTTATTCGCATTTGCATTTTCCACTAATTTGACTTTTGTATTGTTGTGGTCAACATCCAAAGTACAGTTAAGGCCCCTTTTCACCCCCTCACTTCCGTTTCACCCCCTCATTTCTACCCTACATTCGTGTGCAGTGCAATGGTTATGTGTTAGAGTTTTTTTCTCGTTCCTTTTGCTTTCCACCAATCAGCTCAACGCATTCTCCGTTTTCTACCCAACGCTCTCTCTGTGTGTGTTTATGTGTGTTTGACTGTGTGTTTGTGTGGGTAGTTGGGCGGTTGGGCTACGCACTTTTTGACTTTGGTTCGAAGCTGGGTCCAGAATGGGTTCTTTGGCTGGGGCAATGCGTTTTCCATGCATTGGTTGGCTGTCGAATGTTGTCCAACACCAGGGGTTGGGTTTAACTGTATGTGTGTGTGTATATAGATGCTTTGGGTGTGCATTTCGAGTGCCTGTCATTTGATGTGGCTGTGACTTTGTGGCCATATCATTAATTGCCGCTAGCAGCAGGCCATAAAAAGTAGCACACAAATTAGTGGACAAGCCGTTGCATGAACTAAAAGAGAGAAAGAGATTAGAAAATAGAGTGGCTGGCCGATATTAAAGTGCTTGTGATAACTGATGCAGGATCTTACGAAATATATGGGTAAATTAAAGAACAAATAAAGAAAAGGTTAACAAAAAAGATCATAACATATTACATTACATACATTAGTTTCCTTTTTTTTTTTTTCTGTACAAATACATAAAAATAAGATTTACTGAAATATTTTACAATCTTGTTTTATACCTATTATTTTTTAGAACGTTCCAAAAACTAAATAATTTTTATTTTGCTACAATACAATAAAATATTAAGCAAAAATTAACTATACAACTGAAGAAAGCTTTTTTGGAACAAAGATTTAAGCTCTCGCATACCAAATTTAAATGCAATTAATATTAATTAATATTTATTTTAATCATTAAAATATTTCTTATCACTTTTATTTATTATCCTATTTAGTATCAGCATTCAAAGCGTTCACAAATACACTCGATTCATTTGATAAATTTGAATGGGAATAAAGTTTTAAGCTATAGAAATAAATGTATGAGCGATTGCCTCGTAAATCCTCTAAATATTTAGTTATGCAACATGCTGAACAGTAATTGGAACGCGCAACGCTTTGTGGTTCATCTATATCTCTATATAAGGCTTTTTTTAACGTTCAACTTTGCGCCTGTCCATTTCGTTTATACATGCAAGCCGTTTATCACGTTTCCGCACACACACACACTCACACACACACACACACACACACACACAGATTCAATTTGCTGGCGCTTCAATCACAATAAATCCATACAAATTTCCGTTTTATATATACATATATCCAGAGAGCCCAAAGAGGAACGCCAGTAATAAAAACTTTCAAATGCAAACTAAGCAAATTTTAATTAATGAAAAATTGCAATTAAAAAAAACCGACCAAACGCTTGCTATCTCGCTTGCACATAGCCACCACAGCTGCCATAGTACAATTTTTCATTACGTAGAGAAGCAGAAACTAAAAAAAGAAAATGAAAGAAAAAAAACAGAGCCAATAGTAGTAGGAAAAAATGCAATCAAAATGCTGCCTAGTAAATGCATAAAAACAAAACGCACAAAAACAAACAAACACAACAACAAAAAAAACTAAACATGTATGTACATGCGCATACATAAGTGGATGCGTGTGTGTGTGTGTGTGTGTGGCGGGTGGGGCTGCTAACAAAATAGGCGTCATCTAAGCAAGTAGTGCTGCAGTGGCTGCTGCGACTGCTGCTGACTGCGATGCTAGCGGCGCTGCCAACATTGCCCGATTAACATAAACACGCAAAAACATTAACACCGCCGCAGCCGCAGCCAACCAACAGCCAACGGCGCGAGCAGCAGCAAGGACAACAACAACGACGACGACGACGCAGTTAGAAAACAACAACAACAACGTACGTCATACATAGATAACGCGGCGTATGTGTAATGTGCGAGCGAGATAGCGTGTAGTAATAGTTGGCACTCGCTCTGCCACGCTCATTACACTCATTTCGCATAGTTTTTTTTTTTTTTTCTTTTTGCTGTTTCTGTATGGTTGTAGTTGGGTGCGCATAGGCAATTTTCCACATTTTCACACACAGACGCTCCAGCCAGCCAGCAAATGCGAAAAAAGTCGACACGCAGACGCTCGCTGCGCAGTTAGCAGCGCCAGTTGGCGGCCGCACCCCCAAACCCAATCACAAAAACGCGTTAATAAGAAAACGTGGCGCAAAAAACTGCACACACACACACGACTCTGCTCCCCCCTTCGGGTCTGGCCGCCAACCAACGTCTGCCAGCCAATCACAGAATTTGTTTACGAATCGCCCGGCAAAAGCAACACAATGAAAATGTTGACTGCAGCGCCAACGTTGGCGCTTTGCCATCGAAAAAAATAAAAAGAGCGTCGCTCATTTTGTGTGCAATTTTTCCCACAGCATCAAATGGCCGTGGCGATTTGCACGCGCTCTCTCGATCTCGCTCTTACACTCTCACACTCTCGTACACACTCTCGGTTGGTGCTGAGCTCTCTCTGGCTGGCAGCGCTGTTTGGCACATTTTTTTTTGCCTTACATTTACCCACTGTTGCTCATTTGCGCTGTGTAAAAAGGTAGTAAAAGAAAAGCAGCCACGTGCGCTGCCCGCAGCGACGTCAACGTTCGCTGCCCAAACGTGCGCACCAAAAGAGTGGACAGCGTTACGCTCTCTTAGCGCTGTGTGCCGCTCTTTGCTTTTGCCAACTGGCGTTTCGTTGAGTTTTTGTGCTTTGACTACGACAACGACATGAGCTTCGCTTAGTTTTGTTGTTATTGCTGTTGCTGTTTGATTTGTATTTGTTCAAGGCATTTGGTTGGTTAGACATTGGGAAAGAGTAATGAGTTTTCTTTTCTATCTGGTTTTTTTTTTTTTTTTATAAAATATTTCAGTTAATGCAAGTAATATTGTTCAATCAATAATTAAATAATATAAAAATTTAAGTTTGTAAAAAATATATTGGTAATAAAAGTCGATTGAGAAAATCTCACAATATTTTACAAAATGTGTATTATTGGAAAAAATAAGAATAAATTAAAAATCATTTTTATAATTATTTTGGTTTATTTAGAATTTTAAAAATTGTATGTTTAAAATCTATAAATTATCGGAATACTTATCCTATTTGGTTTTTTTTTTATAACTATACTTAAGACTTGTGAATATTTAAAAAATTAGTAATAATCTCTTGATTTAAAAAACAACGATAGATTAAAAAAATGTATAAAATTTGTTCAGCATTTTGTAAGGTTGGAAAAAACTTATTTTTAAAATTATTTATCTGAGAAATAATATGTAAGACTAAAATATATTTCGTTTTTCTAAATCCACATTTTTTTTAGTATACATAACAACAACTTTTTTTTCTTGAACTATTATTTAAGAAATAAGTTAAAGTCCAATTCAGTTGTGTTTTGAAAATTGATTTTTATCAAAGATTTAAGTCACAAATTTAAAACTATTATTATATTATTCTGATTTTAACTTACTTTTTCACTACTCAATCTATTTTTAGGCCATTCTATTTCATCTTTAATTTTGTTACAATATTTAACACAAAACGCCTTTAACCCAGGCACAACTCAAACTCCTTCAAGGCACATCAAGTCATAGGAAAAGTATATTTTAAGAAACAGCGTACGGGCTAAGAGCTTTAACGGCAATACATAACTTTCGAAATTAATAACGACTGATATTTAACGCAAAGGGGATATTCTATTAACTAACAATCGATTATAATGCTTATGACCTGCGTGCCAAGCTGCCACTTTAATGGAGGGGGGGAAGGGATGGGAAGGTGGTTCCACAATGGAAAAGCAGGTTAACAAAACGTTAACATAACGCATTAAATGTTAATGTTGCCTAATTGTGTAATTTGGTGTCGTATTTGATGTCATTTACATAGACAACAAATGGTAGCAACAAACACAACAACAAAAACAACAACAATAGCACGCAATTGTTAACCATAATAGAATGGCCCAGAAAGGAAGTGAGCCTAATGAACAGTTCGGTTTTTGGGGGAGGGGGCAAAAGTGAACGCTAATGAAGTAATTACAACAATTAATTTAATTATAAATTAAGCTATGGTTGCTTTTGTCGCCGCATGACATTTATGATAAGGAAGTTAAAGGAAAGGAAGGGGCGGAGAGGGGGTGGAAAGGTAGCTTCCTGCGTTTGTTTTGTCAACATGTTTACAAAGGACAACGAAGGACTACAACTGCCTGATTGCCTCTTTCCCCTGAATGACCTTAAATTTGGCTAAAACAAAAAAAAAAAAAACCTGCTACCTCAAACTTATTTTGCCAACTTCATTAACATTGCATTGAGAGGCGCCACTCTGTTATCGGCAATGCAATAATTTACAATATTATCAACAGTCGAACATGCATTGCAGCACAATTATCATTATTATTATATTTCAGTAATTTTCAATAAATGCAACAGCAGGAGCTTGGCTATCTTGTGTCTGGCATCTGTGTGAGGTAGGCGTTGATAGGCGTGGCATAATGCAGACATTATTTTAATTTTAATTGGCTTATTTAATATTTCAATTAAGTGGCCAAACGTTGGCAAACCAAAACCAAAAACCAGAAACCATAAAACCATAAAATCCAAAAGCTTAACAGGTGTGAAAATATTTGTGTGTGTGTGGCACATAAATATTTGTGTTGTAAGTGTGTGTGTGTGCGTGTGGCAGGTGTAAATAAAACAGCTAATGAGTGCCACAGGCGACATGCACACTCTGCCACACTCAAATACAGTTCAATGCAGTTTGGCGGTTGCACGATGCGTATGCGTAGTATATATATATATAAAATAAACGGCTGTGTGCGTTGCAGCCTGTGGCTGATGTGTGTGTGGCAAATTAAATGTATTAAGTGCTTGTTAAGCTTACAGAGAAATTATGCCTGCAAGAATATTAATTGCAATTAAATTAAGTTGTTAAGTTTATTTTGTTATTATTTTCTTAAACACTTTGCTTAAATGTTATTAGAGATAAAGTGTTGTAGCTTTGCTTCACAATTTCTAATGAAATAAAGTGATTAAGGCAATAAATTACAGCTACGCAATATTATTATTATTATCATTATTATAAAATCAGCTTCTTTGTTTAAGTTTTCAACTATAGGTTAATCAATTTATTGCTCATCCAAAAACGTATTGTAAAAACAAAGATGAACTTAAACATAGGTAAAGTAAGAAAAACTCGTTTATATGAACTTAAACAAAGGTAAAGTTAGAAAAACTAGTTTATATAACTCCGTACAACATGTTGGTATGATTAGTAACAATATCCTTTAGACCTTTTCAAGCTTTCCCTTTCATCACGTCAAAATTATCCGCTCGACTGTAACACACACACACTAACACAAAAAGTCATAGAGTATATCGTCTAATTGAGTACAAGTATTGTAAATGGCGGCTCATTTGCCCAAAGGCTGACCCATCAACACACAAACAATACAACCACATACACAAACGTCGGAAAAGGGTTCAATAGAAAATCCAAAAACTCAATATTTGAGCACTTGCAACACAGCAGGCAGCAGGTAAGTTGTTAGCACGTACGTGTCTGTGTGCTGGACTTGCAACTTTAGCTACTACTAGTACTTCTTCCACTTCTACTTCCAATCGTCTTTTGCCAGTTAACGCCCCGGAAAAGTTTCTGCGTCTGGGCGGCGGCTCTTTACGGTTTTTGCTGCATTTTGGCGTGCAATTATTTAATGAAGTTATACAATTTTCCTCAGAACGCTGAGATCAGCTATGAATATGTATGCTGACAGGGATGTGGATGTGCCAGTGCGCTAAGGTAACCATTAAGTACGTGTGTCTGTGTGTGTGTGTGTGTGTAAGTTGGGTGCAAAATTTCATTCGTTCGTTGAGTTTTGTTGTAATTTGATTTTTGGTTTGTTGGCTTTTGTTTGAGTTCGCGGCACAACTTGTCCAACGGAATTCAATTTAGAAATGTCAAAATTTTATTGAACACAATGCAGATGCAGGTGTTCGTTCATTTTTGGCTTTAGTTCCGATGCTTCGGAGCATTGAATGTTGGTGGTTACAAGGGGTAACATTGGGCGTGGTATATATATAGATATACAACATCCGTACATTAATTTAGACACGCCAATAACCTTTGCGCACTTTTGCAGCATCAATTTTCATTAAAACGCGCCACAAAAAGTATAAAAAAATGATTTTTTTTTTGATCCGCGTACGCGAAAAGTTAGAAACCGTAAGCGGAAATGAATCCCATGTGCATAAATACGTATAAATCCAAAAATAAATTGAATTAAAAAAGGCAAAGCCAAATATAAAAAAAAGCCAAGCTAAAAATTACATATAAATAAAAAAAAGAAGGAATATTAACGCGCGCAAAGACAAAAAACCGGAGTCCAGGCCGGCCAATTGGAGTGAGCATAATAAATTCGAGCATCAGACTTTGTTTGGCTTAGTCAATGGTGCAAAAAAAAACAAGTAAAATGCAGAACAGAAAAGCGCAAAACACCGAAAAAAAGCGAAAGGACGTAGGAAATGGGAAAAAAGGGAATACTATACTGAACCGAACCGAAATCGCGAATTTATTGTAAATGAGCGCGCAAAAGGAGTTACTGATTGCGGGGTAGGCGGGGCGAGGGAAAGCGAAGAAGGACGCGAGCAGCAAGCAGCTCAATGATTTTTAAATAACTTTTGTCTAGCTTTAAAATTTATAGTAAGCGCCATTTTATGGCAAACACTTCCCAAACAACACAAGTCTCCCTAGTCTCCCTAGCCTTGTGGGAAATTGAGCTGAGGAGAAATATAGGGAAATATAGATTAAGCACTTTGCATACGCTTCTAAGGTTAAATCTTATTATATTATTATACTCGTTCTGTAAAAAAGGCAAACAAATTCTTTATTATATTTTATAATTTTGTTAATTAAGAAATCATTTCAGAGTTTAGTTTTAAAATTTTTTCTTCTCAATATTGTTTATATTTCTTACGTATTTCAGTTAGATTTTTTATTAACAAACTTCCCAAAATCATTGAACAACTCCGCTTTTTGTATAGCGCAGCTAGAACAACTCATTTATCTTATTTTGTCAAAAAATTGTCATCGCAATAGCGACAAAGAGAGAGAGATAGAGATGGAGAGAAAAGGGCGCATACAGAGTTCTCTTGGCTAAGCAGTGGTTCAGTCAGTCGTCTGTCGTCTGGTTCTATCCCTTGTCCTGCCACATGAGTTTGGAGTTGTATATTGCTTGGGAGCTGGAGCTGGAGCTGGATGGAAGCTTGAAACTCTATAGCTTGACGGGTTTTTGGGTTGAGGGGGATTTTGTGTCTGCGCTTTGTTGACAGCAATTGTCACAATTACAAGTTGATATGTCCTGGCCAGCTGCGGCGTCCATATCCGTCTCACGACTTCGCAGTTCGCGTCGCTAAGTCAACTGATTTAAGTGATATTTATGCCAGACGCGGCGAGAGAGCGTTCAATGGACCAAGTGATAAGCGTCGCCTGAGTGACAAGTGTGTGGCATGAACGCTCCGCTGATTAATGGCTAACGTGTGCAAGTGGGATATAACATAAATTTTTGTAATGTTAACACGTCGCAAGACACAAGTTGCAGGCGTCAGCTTTCGCCTTGTTCTCTTGCCCCAAGCGAACACTTTTAGCAACTTTTTGCAACATTATTTTAAGCCATTTCTAAACATTTTTTTTGTGGTGTCTTTTTTCTTGCTGCAAATTGTTTAATTTTAAGAGCCGCACATGAGAACATTGATTACATCATGATGAAACTCCTGCAGTGCCGCAAATTCTGGCACATATGTAAGTATGTTCGAGATTCGTAAGTAAAGTTGGGAATATCTTAATTAAGTTCTTGTTTTTACATCGAAAAAACAATAAACACTTTGGTAATGTATAAATAGGTTAAAATTTTAAAAATGTAACAAAAAAAACTTTTGAATGTTTGATTTTTCTTGTTATTGAAATTTTTTGTACGGAAAAAGCTACCCTCGTGAATAGAAATATTTTTTTTTACTTATTTAGCTGACCAAAAAAGTTATGTTGTCTCATTAACTTTTAACTTGTTGGCTGGCTAGCGAAAAATGTTGGCGTTGGTTATTTGAGCCTTTTTTTTGGTTGTTGCTGCGCTCACTTCAACTCGACGCTGGAATAGAAGGACATTGTTAAGGTAACGAGCGATGTAGAAATATTATTTTTATTAAAAAAGACAAATATTGTTGAAGGTAGAAGGGCAGTCAAATTGCAGCCAGCCAGCTGCAGAGTTTGGTTCCCAGAGTTTCCTTTTTTATTTTTTCCACATTTTTTTTTTGTTCTTTACTTTATGGGTTTGTTTTTGTAGTTAGCGCTAAGCTTTTGACTTGACAAGTGAGATGAAGAAAAAAATGTATAAAAATATGTATATATATATATATTTGCAAATTAATTTTAATGCAACAGTCAAAAGTCATGTGTGGAAGAGACAGTGAGAAAAAAGAGGAATTGTGTGTAAAAAAAGCTGAAATTACATATGATGTTTTAATTAGTGACTTACGGGTCGTATGTGTAACATTTGCACAAAAAGATAAATGTAAAATGTTGCATCAAATGGAAAACATTCGCAACCACAAATAATTGGCTTGACTATGCTTTTTGCTATTCTGCTTATTCCGTTCACTAATCAAATAAATTTTAATTGCATTCAGGCGGATCTTTTGTGTTTTTGAACGAAGGAAAATTGTGGTTGCAATAATAATAATAAATAAATCTAAGAAAATAATTATTATAGTATGCTATTGATGTTGAGTTTATTGTTGAGTTTATTTGCTAATAAGTAGAATAAAATAAAATAAATTTTTTCTTTTCTTCTTATGTTGAGAAATTCACAAATTCTGTTAAAATCGTTTCCATTGTTAATTGGTATTTTAACAAGCTGAGCTTAGATTGTTTTTCGTTGTATTTCATAACGAACAGGTAAATAACAACTGGTTTCTGTTCCAAGAACTCGTTTGCTGCATTTCTAGAACCGTCTGTTTGCAGCTGGGAGTAAACACACACACACACACACACCCAATGCAGGCTTTGGTTCTGTGAGTCCTGGCACTTCTAGTTGAAGGTTTTTTTTAAGTATTCACATGAGCGCATTTCATTAATGTCCGCGAAAGCGTTCACATTTTTTGCACCTTTCGCTGTGCGATGTTTTAGTTTATTCTTATGCTATTTTTTTTAAAAACTTTTTGTTGCTGCCTCTTTGCGATTTGCCATTTGCTGGTTTTCTGATTTTTGCGCGGAAATTAAAAATTTTGCTTGCTGGCAAGCAGCCACCACTCAAGCTCCACCCACTTAATGCAATCTAAGCGCAGCTGCTGCATCATTACAACAGTGTTGGTTCGTGTGTGTGTGTGTATGTTTGCGCTCAGATTTAATTTCGCAAAGTAACAGACGAAGAGAAAACAAGTAAGAAGGCTCCAGTCGAGAAATCCCGACTAGACGATACCCTGATCCCTATACTTTACGCGTACAGTCAGTGCTTGCAAGTATTTGTGCGTGTGTGTACGACCATACTGCATACTGCATACTCAACTTCAAGGTTCCATATCTCCGGTGTTTCTTAACCGATTTTAATAAAAATTTCACAGATTGTTATTATTTTGATTAATAATTAAAATGCCATTTAAAGTTTTTTTAAATTCAAGATTTTATTGTTATCGATCCCATGTGTATATCGAAAACGGGATGAGTTATCGAAAATCGAAAACAAACTTGTACTGCCTAGGGATTAGGCGAGCTTAAGTTCGAAATCTGGAGTCTCTAGCTTTTATAGTCTCTGAGATCGACGCGTTCATACATACAGACGGACAGACGGACAGACGGACAGACGGACATGGCTATATCGACTCGACTGTTGATGCTGATAAAGAATATATATACTTTATGGGGTCGGAGATGCTTCCTTCTGCCTGTTACATACTTTTGCACAACTTCATGATACCCTTTTTTCCCATTTTTAATGGGATCAGGGTATAAAAAGAAAATGCGGCCCGGTTAGCCAGCTAGCAAACTATGCGCCGCCTGTTTGAACTTTTTTTTTTAGTATGCAGCTTCACTATACTATATTATATATATGTGTTTTGGTTGGTTTGCTTTTTATTTTGGCGCTAGCTGTTTCGTTACTGACTTTAATTTAATTCCGTTTGCATTTTTCATTTGCGGCACTTTTGGCGTTTCGTTCTGCCCAGGTGTTGTGAGTTATGTGCCATGAGCTTTGGGTTGAAAATTAGAAAAAATTTTCGAGGCGAAAAAAAAAGAAATTGTTATATAGTCGAATTCGGTGTGTGGAAAATCTCATGAGAGTTTTGATGCGGCTTCAAAACCATAGATGTGTGCAATTTTGAGTAGCTATATTCATGGGAATTTTGCAGTTTATTATGTTTGAAGTTAACACAGATCCAAATACAGGATAGTATGAACATATGGTTAAAATGCTGTAAAATGTGTTATTATTTTAATATAAGTTTTGATTGATTTTTCAACAGCAGTATAAAATTCAAATTAAGTATACGATATGAGTTGCTGAGCTGATATTATAACATTAATTAAAAAATACATTTACGAGAAAAGCGACACGTGGCGTGCTTGTTTGCTTGTTTCAAGAAAAACATTAAAATGTTTTAACAAACTTATTAAAATGCCAAACGGAGTTTTTTAGTTTGCTGCACTTCGATTCTTTCCAGCTGCCCAATTCCAATCAAGCATGTGTTTATGTTTTAAATAGAAAACTTGTTAAATATATATATATGAGAGAGTGGGTTGCAACAAGCAAGGCTGCAAAAAGCAAAGAGTTAAGGCAGCCAACATCTTGCACAGGAAGTAATACAACTTCGACTAGTGCCTTGTACACGTGATTAGAAAGTTTTGTCAGCATCGATGTTGTGTGTTGGTTACGTGCGTGTGTGTGTGTCTGTGCCTTAGTGTATGTTTTTATACTTTGTATGCACTTAATAACTTTCCCATACATTTGCACATTTTATGTGAAATTTTCTTTTAATTTTCTTGGTAATATTCTGCACGACTTGCGTCAGTTGCCCCAAACAGTGCGTGCGTATGTGTGTGTGCGTGTGTGTGTGGTCATGTTTGCACTCATTATTGTTGTGCCAAAGTAAATCAATTTATGGCAAGTTTCAAGATTTTTGTAAGGCTGCCTGCCACGTTGCCAAACGTTGCAGCTTGGCGCTCTTCCTTGAAAAGTATGAAAGTTTTTGCTATGTAATAAGAAAACACTTTTGACCATCGGCAATATGAGTTTGCCCTTCTCAGGTACTTCACTTTTTAATACTTTCTTAAAGAATATTTCAACTTTTTGTTAAGGTGAACACAATATTAAAATATTTTAGGTTATATTATTAGGATATTTTTAATGTATTTGTTTCGTTTTAACAGCAGGAAAAAGGATTGGCAAGAATAATAAATTATTTTATTGCTTATTTTCTGTGCCAAAGAATAATATTGTCACACGTTATGACATTCTGACTGATATTTGTTTCGAACACCTTAAAAAAAGCTTTTAAAATGCAAAATTTTTCATTTTGGCTTTAAAGTTCAAAACTCAACAATGCTAAACAATTATTGTAAAATTAATACCTTCAAAAGTTCAAAGGTATATTCTCGAACAATATATGTATGACATATTTTTTGTTTCAAACTTAATTGTATTATGTGTAAATAAACTTAACAACACATAGAAAATATCGACACGATACAGTTTGCGAAAGCTTTTAATGCACTTTAGTAAATGCATTTACAACGATAAAGCAGTAAAATGCAATATTACTAAGCCAAAAACAAAACAACAAAACTACTATAAGCAACACAAAAAAATCAACACTAATTAAGTTTTGTGGCATGACATAAATAATTTGATTGAAGTGTCTGTTTGTATGTGTTGGCATGATTTGGTTTTGGTTTGATAGATATACTATGTATTGATGCGTGTTCACGCAAAATGCTTTTGGCCAAGCTTTTATAAAATAATAAACTCTCTCACTCAAAACTAATAACTACTAATTTGGCTACAACAGCTGGTTGCTCTCTTTTGGCTTGCCGTCTTTGAATGTTTCTTCAAGTTTTTGTCCGAGCCATGGCAACCGCAAGCTTTCAGGCAAAGTCAGTCCAAGTACAAGTTGAAAGCAAAGAGTGTTTATAGTTTATTGTTGATTGAACACTAATTAAGTTGTGCCCAGTGCCCAGTGCAAAAGGCAGTTGGTGAAAAACTTTTGCCAGCTCTTTTTCGGGGCCATGATGTAGATGGACATCCGCCCGTTGATTGGTTGTTCGTCTGTCCAATCTTGCTGTTAAGTTTGCTTCCAAGATGTATTCCTTATAATGAAGCAAAATGCACTCGATACACATGTCGCCCCCGCTCAGTCTCCCTATCTTTCGCTCTTCATGGGTTGCGTAAAAGTTTTTGCAAAAACTTTAAAAACTTCTTGCTTGTGCATTTAATAGCAATAATAATTTGTAGTTTGTATATTGCACAATGTATTGCCATAGGGTTTATATTGCCGTTCCCCTTAACACCCCTTAAAACATTCCGCCCCTGTTCATCAACTGATAAAAACTTTATAATTTTCTTATTGCAGCAGCTTTGAACGTTTCGACTATATAGAAAAGTCTAAACTTCTTTCTATCAGCTTGTATTAAATAAATGCTCTCTCTCTCTCTTCCTTCTGTGTGTGTGTGTGGGTTCTTTTTCATCTTGTTCGATCAATTTTTGTATTGGCTTTTGAATTTACAAGAAGACATACAAAAAACTCGAAATATATATATATATATATATATATATTTACGTCTTTTCGTGCACTGCATTTTTGCAATTATTTTAAAATGCCAATTTAATTGCTGCTTTGCCTTTTGCATTTTGTTAGTTTAACTATGCAATTTGCAACTTAATGGAATAGTAAATAGGCAGAGTGAGTGAAGTCATTTCATACCCATATGCATTTGGGTATTAAATCGGTTTTTGATTTATACCAGTTGATTGCCACATATTTTTAAACGAATGCTCCCAACTTAAGCCAAAAGGTGATTTGTTGCAAATGCAATTAAATGTGATGCAAAAATATTTGTGAAATGAAAATACCAAATGCTTGACAGTTTTTATTACCTCTACAATTAAGTCAGGTCAAAGAAATATTTTAAAAGTTCATTTATTCATTAAAGTAAGTACCTTGAATTGAATAATTTTATACATATATATTTATTTTCAGTATTTTTCGCGGCTTGCAAATAATTCTAAACATTATTCCACATAGATTGCTGGAGTTGTTGGCTTATTGTAAATTATGTTTTGGGTAAGCCCAAACTCCAATACAATTTGGCTGGTATACCTATATCGACCTGCCCCTGCCCCTGCCTCTGCCCCAACCCATTTCGGCCACTTCAGAGTCGCACATAAAACGCATTTGTATAGCCGCACACAAATATAAAAATACCGCGTTTTCGACTTACACTTGTGCTGCCTAAAAGGCACCAACTGCCCGCAGATACAACAAAAACGATAAAGTAGCAGGCACAGAGACGCAGCTTTTGTAACGGTCCCCCACTCCAACCACCATGCCACCATCCATGCCACCGATTGCGAAACTGGCCAACTCAAATGTGTTTATGCCTGTGGCACTTGAAAAAAATTGTTCTAAAAATTGTTGGCTTGTTGCTTTTGTTTGCCATTTTGTGTATATGTGTGTGGCGCATTTTTTCGGCCACGTTCTATGTGTGTGTTTTTTTTTTTTTGTTGTTGTCCAGATCTTTTTTCTGGTTTTTTTGTTTTGGCCCAACGCCTTTTGGTAAATTAATGCGAAAATTTTTCGTGAAATGCGAAATTTCGCGTTATTTTTCAAAGCATACACACGACGTGTATGTATGTATGTGCGTATGTGTGTGTGTGAGTGTGTGTGTTGGTTTTTTGTCTGTCTGCAAGTTGGCGACTGGACCACGTTGTTTGTTTGTTTGACGCTGCTTGTCGTCCACGAAGCTGCTTGTCCACCTGTCTATGCCGCTTGATTGATGGTTATTATGCGCACTTGTACAGCGCCCCTTTCCCCTTCTCCTTTTGCCTCCTTGCCTTTGCCTGTAATTTAGCGCAGACGATGAACGAGTCGACGAGGCCCATCAATGCCAACACTTTCCCAATTTTTTACATATCAAATCATAGAAAAAAAAAACATACAAAAAGTATTAGGCGCTTGTCATTTTCCCGAAGGGTTGGTTGCATATAATATTTTTTTTCCGTTAGCTGCTTTTGGTTCCGGGCTTGATTAAAATACCTGCCGGTTATTTGCATTAACTTTGTGTTTTGTTTTCGGGTTTTATGCGTGTCTTCATTTTGACATTTAATGTGTGAACCAAGCAACTTCATTAGCCTTCAACAGCAACAGTTGATCAATAATAATTTAGCCGCAAGATATGACTTTTATATAAAAATTAATTTAAGAACTTAAATGGCGCTACTTCTAATTTTGTTGAAAAAATCTAGTAAGATTTTCGTTGTTTAAACTTACAATCCACTCAACATCTAACCGTTAGTAGTTACTCTGTGCTTTTAGTTCGATGATCGTTTAAATTTGAATTGGGCAATATTCGAATTTGGAACAACTCAACTTGAGTGTTATTTGGTTTTTGTGTGGTTTCTCATTTCTTTTAGCTTTAGTTTCTTATCAAAAGTCTTGCACAGTTTTTCCCCTATTGATTCTCTGCATGGGCGCCGTCTATGTGTTTATCTATGCCTACGTGTAGTTTGCTTTCAACCATTTTCTGCGCATTCTGTCTGCGTGCATATATGTGCATATATACGGATGTATATGTTTGTGTTTCTTCCATCAGTTGATGCCTTAAAAAAACCTGCAAAAGACAACACACAAACAGTCAAAAGCAGGCAGGCAGGCAGCCAGGCCACAGACCCAAACCAACTAGACGCCTCTCATTGCGCCGTTATCTGGCAACTTCTATGTAGACACTAAAAATTTTTCATTTCCAGGGCAGCCAAAATAAAAAAAAAACAAGTGCAAAGAAAGAAAATACAGCAAGCATTTTCGCGTATTTCTAAAAACAATTTCTATGCCACCAATCCACAAAAAAAAGCTCAGCCACCCCCCATTTGAATGTATGCAAAAAATACTTGGGCCGTAAATGATGAAATGCGTGCAAACTACACAAATACATGCAGCCACCCACACACTTTCCACACCCACACACACACTGAAACACAAACGTTAGGCAGCGCAAAAAAGTATGCTATAAAAAAGTGGGCTGCGTTTTATATATATGTATGTATAAGTATGTGTGTGTATGTGTGTGTATATGGGAGACTGGCATTTGTATGTCTGCTCTCGGCTAGGCTCCGCCCTGCATTGCCTGCGTATACAAAAACTACTACAACTACTATACAACAATAGCAACTACTCACAGCTGGTGCAGCTGGGGCCCGCTGGCTTTTTGGGATTGGTTTCGGTATTGGTGCATTTGAAGGGGGTTGCAAAGCCGGCAGAGTGGCGGTCGTCGTCGTCGTCGCAGTTGCTGTCGCAGTTGCCTGCAGCAGTTCAGCCTCTTACCCCACCCTGCGCTTGGCGTTGTTTATCACTCGGTGAAGCCTACTTTTTAGCGTCTCCTATGTGCGTTTTTTCAAGCTTTTGCAGCTGCTGCTGCTGCCACTGTTGTTGCTGCTCTGCCAACCGCACGCTTAGCTTGCAATTAAAACGAAAGATGCTCGCTATTTGTTGCCGTTGTTGTTGCTTGGCTAGCGTTAAAAAATGTTTTTGGCTTTTCCATTTTTACTTTATTTTTTTTTTGGTTTTGATTTTTTCTGCTTCTGCTCTTAACTGTCTTTGTGTAGCTGTTGTTTATTTATGTACTAGAGTCGCTTTGGCGAATGTTGTTGCCACGCAGCAACAGCAGCAGCTGAAACGAAAAATCGGCAGCACAAATTTGAGCCCAGTTTTCCTTTTAATGAAAGCGCTTGGTTGCTTTGCGCTGCGCTGCGTTGCGTTGATGGCGTCTGTGGTTACAGAGCTGCAAGGCAAATGACAGTTCCACATGCGGTTTCATGTGGTTCCACTTCTATTTGCTATTTTTTCGGATCTTTTTTTTTGGTTTCTTTTTTCTCTGTAGAGCTGTTGCAATTTGTTTCGTAACTCTTTTAAGTCGTTAAAGTTGTACTTTAAGCTTAAGGGTAAAAATAATGATAAGACACGGATAAAGTTGAAAGGATTCAAACAACTTTAATAAAAATTGTTTTAGCTAACCCTAAGCAGACTTACATTTTCATTCAATTTACCTCTGTAAGTATTATATTTTAATTAGTTCCACTCAATTAACGATCTATTTAAGCTGAGGATAATTTTTAAGTAGCTTTACTGTGATGTAGTTGCCACCGTTTGTATTGTATTTTCAGCTGAGGATTATCGTTGCACATTGACTTCAACTGTGACTGCAGCTTGCCACATGCATCAAAAATGCTCTTTGCAGATGTGTGTGTGAGCCGAATGCTCTCGTTGCAGTTGCATTCGAGTTTCATTCACTGTTTTTATCCTTTTTTCCCTTAGCCCATCCCTGTTTCCCTAGGTTGCCGTTTTGTAGCTGATGACTTTGCATGCAGTTTGCTGGCGTTGCATTGTGTGTGTGTGTGTTTTGTGCAACGCTTGGAACATGTGGCACGCACTGTAGGCCGGCTTTGTGACCATATGCTATATCCTGTCATGGCCCCCGAAGTCAGGCTCATTCACGTTTTTGTTAGCTTGTGCGTTGCCTTTTGCAATATATAAATATATATATATTGCATATATATAAGCAAAAGTCATATATATACAATATATAGAGAGAGGTATTTATTTAAAACATTTATATATATATATATATATATATGCCTGCCAAATGTTGTTTTTTTTCCGCTTCACTATGTGTGTGGAGTAGTTGTTGTTGTTTTTTCATTGTTGCTGTTTCATGTTGTTTTTCTTGTTTTGCTTTCTTTTCATCTTTGTGTTTGAATGCTTGCCGCACCGGGGTTCAAGGTCGTTGCACAAACAACAGTCAAACATAAAAAAAAGAACAAAAAAAATCCCGTCGAGTCGAGAGTTTGTCTATGTGAAAATATATACATGTATGTGTGTGAGTGTTGAAAATATATATGGATCAATGTCTGATTTATTGCAGCTCGTGCCATTGCACTTGATTGTGTCCCAAATGCAAAAAAAAAACAAAACGAAAAGGAGGCCAGCAAAAAACAATAACGAATATAGAGAACGTATAGACTCCAAAAACAAAAACCACTATATATATTATATATACACGCATATATATAAATTTGTATATATATATATATATATATATATATATGTTCGAGAAATGACCATTGCAAAAATGCACAAAATGCATTCCGGTGTGAAGTATTTGGCTCATGACCCTGATCGTGGCCAAGCGGTCAAACAACAGCCCGAATTGAAAGCACTTTTTATATATTCAATTTAAATTTTTAGCATATTAAATGTCTCTCAAATTTAAGAACAAACAATACGTTTTAAAGCTGCGGAAACCATTCATTGACATATTTGTTTTGTTTTGAATATGTAACAACTGCGTTAACAGTGCGTATGTGTAACGGAAACAAGCAAAAATGGTTTGAAAGGATTTTATTTTAGTGTGCATACTGAGAAACGAGAAGATGTTATAAATATTATTTTGGGAATATTATTATATTAAAAAAAAAATATCTTTTGAGCTTTTTTGATTGTTGTAGACATAAACTAAATAGGAATTAGGGAGGATATGCCGTAATATGCTAAATGAAGGAAGTTCAAAAGAAGATTGAATGGGATTTTTTTTAAAGCTTCCGGAAAGTTCCCAGTATTTTTGTTTTATTTACTATTCAAACGAATTCTACTTGAGCTGCAAGACCACAAAATATCTAACAAAACACTTTAAGTTTTCAACCTTCTTGCTTTGCTTTCTACTTGCTTACCTATTATTGATAATATTATTATACAATCTAGAAAGCTTGTGTGTAATTGACGATTTGGCTTACGATACGTTTGGCAAGCGATAGAAACTTAAAATTGTATTCGGTCTACGCTGGTTGAGATACCTTTCGTTTCTTTATACCTATCGAGGCAGCAGTAGCCTCTCCGCCAGGCGGAGGAGGGCTGTCCAGCCCGTTTTGCATGGGTGGAACTTTCCTATATATATGGCATCAGAACCACAAACCTTGCCGCCAGCTTCCGAGCCTGCGAATGTTCAATTGTTTTGCTAACTTCACGTTCTTGTTTGTGCTTTTGTTGTTGCTGTTGTTGGTATTGCTGCACCCTGAAAACTTTCCATTTGACTTTGTTTTTTGGCGCAGACACACGACTTTTTTGACAGGGGGGATGGCATGAGTTAGGGGTACAAAGGCGCAGCAATTGTAGAATTTTTTCTGCTTTAAATATTTGTGTTATATTTGAGTTCGTTTTATTTTCCGCGTTGTGTCTCTGATATCAAGCGGCTATCGCTTTTTTTGCGAGCAGCCATTTTTTTTTTTTTTACTATTTTTACTGTCTACATGCAAGAAAGGGGGCGTAGCTGAAGGGAGGGGTTCGCTGCTGCGAAACCATTTGAAATGGTCATCGACGCGCATTTTAAATGATCTATGCCTGTGTGCGTTTGTCTGTGTGTGTAAGTGTTTTCAATGGGTACCGGAGCACATGGTCAGCTGTGGAGGGCGGGAAGAAAAAGAATTTGATTCAAACGACATGGCAACATTTTTTTGTTGCTCCTTTTTCATTATTATCTGTAGAATTTGTAGTGGAAAAAACTGCGACAGAGGCGTCCCGATAATTAATTGTTGCTCATACGCCTAGTCGGCTAGCTCAAACACACACACACACACACGCACCCCCTCTCAGCCCGATTCGTTGTCGTCATAATCAGGCTTCGTGCATGTGGCGACGACTCGTTTAATGCAGTGTATGTGCGTTCGTTTGGTTTTCGTTGTTGTTTTGCTGTCGTGCGCCGACGTCGTCGTCGTTGTCGTCGCAGTCGTCATCGTTGCTGGAAGGTTGTGCTCCGATTGGCTTAGAAAATTGCGTTGCGGCTGCGAGTAGGCTTGGCTACGGGCTCTGAACAACGTACCGGACTATGGGCTCTGACTAAAGGTCTGCTTCTGTTTCCGGCAATGACTAAAAAATAATCATGCAAAAAACTACAAGGCATAAATAGACAAAAAATATGAAACTCTTTCCATCGTTGCTGCTGTTGTTGCTTTTGCCAAAAGTCTTTTGGCTTTCTCTTTGACACTGGCATTTTTAAGAGCAACACCAAAGAGAATGTGAATCTTACGTTGCGTATGCTTGATTTCAGTTTACTGAAAATTGGTTGGGATTTTAACAGCTGGCTATTGAGGTGACGGTTGATTTGCTTAGCTGGAATAATTGTGGTTGTAGGCAGAAGATTGAACTATAGAAAAAATAGCTTAAGGTATAAATTAAATTATTTGTGCGCCTAATTAAAATAAAAGTAATTTAACTGCTTCAAATCTAACAATAATGGTTAAATGGTTCACATTGTTGTATACACTGTCTTAGCAGAAATTTGCTGAATCTATTGGAACTAAAAGTTAATTTAATTTTAAATTTTTTGTTATATTGTTATATTGATTAAAAAACCTACAACAATTTGTTGTGTTTCGTTTGTGCTCCCGAAAGTTTTTTAAAATTAACTTTTCAAAAGTTCTAAAAACTAACCTGCCACAAAAATATATATCTTTCATTTGCATACATCAATTTTGTCTATATTTCTTTTCTAATCTGCTTTTCCACATATTGTTTTCCATTATTGTCACTTGTCATCACTTATCAAGTGTATTGTTAGCCAACCTTGAAACCATTGCCTTAAAGAAAACTCACTCAAAGTTCTCGCTTTCTTATCTTACTCCAAACGTAAGCTTAACAATTTTCTTGCTCTCTCTCTCTTTCTCGCTCTCTTTGGCGTTACACTCAAAAAGTTTCCCCTGCAAATGAAATGCACCTCGCCAAAGTCAAGGAAAAACTACCCCCAAAATGTAAGGACAACGACAAGGGGACAAAAAATTTTTCGTTATATTCTCCTACGCTGCTGGTGCTGACTGCGACGTTGCTGCCGCGCTGCTTTCTCCAGCTGCGACGCATTTTAGAGTTAGCAGCAAACTCAAGCAGCGTTCGTCATTGTCAGTTGTTGTTGTTGTTGTAGTTGTTGCAGCTACTTATTTTTTTGGTGCGCTATTTTATTTTTGCGCGCTTTTCCACGAAATTTTGTGATTGGTCGCGGTAGCTGCGCTGGCGTCGAGGACACGAGGACCATCAGGACAGGACGACAACGACGTGGATGCTGAGGACAACGACGAGGCTGCCACACATATCCAGTGCATGTTTATATGTGTGAAGGTTTTTTTTTCCTTTTGTAGTAAGCGTTCGCGAGTCGCGTTTTCGCTGTCTCTGTTTGGCAACGGTCGCTGGCGCTGGCGCATTTCTTATTATGATTGAGGATATATGCGGCAGGAAGTGCAGTTAAAGCAGCAGCAGCCACAGCCACACCATCCAAAGCAACAGCATTCTTTGCCAGCTGCTGCCGCCGCCGTCGCCGCGGCTTTGGTTGGCCAGTTGACTCTGCAATTTATTTGCACCATGCACACAATTTTTTACCCTCCTTTTCCCATCCTCATAGAAATTTTTTATTATTTTTCTATGTGTTTGTTTTACTTAGTTTTATTTTGTTTTTTTTTTGGCTACTGCCAACTGCCTGCTACTTTTTTGCGCTGTTTTTAATGAGCAACAGCAATTTTGTTGTTGTTTTTTTTTGTTAGTTGCTTTTGCTTTTGGCTGGTAGTGTGTCCTGCCAAGCAACTCAAGATTAATTGGATTTTTAGTTTGGCTGCCATTTCTTGTGTGTGTATGTGGTGTGTATGTTTTTGATATTTGTTTGTGTTTGTATTAGAAATTAGATTTTAGCTAGCTTTTTTAATTGAAAATGTGCATTTTAAATATTTGCATGCGACACAAAACTGGTTATTCATATCATTTTTAAAGACATCTCGCACAAAACTTGACCCAAAGTTGCAACATTGAAGATACATTTAGGTGTATGTGTTTGTACTTCAATCGTGTCTAGCAATTCGCCAGAGCGTCCTTGAAAATCAACATGTAGACGGAGAGACAGGCAGACGGACAGACAGACGGGCAGACAGGACGTCGTTCCGACCTTATATATTTTTATTATTGTTGCTTCAAACGTTCGTTGTGACACTTTGGCAATTGACTGAGGACACACTCTCTCTCTCTCTCTCTTTGGCTGGTTCCTGGGGAGGGAAGTACTTCTTTTTCTATTCTTTTTTGTTGTTGCATCGACACATGTCCTGAAGGTGGTTGAAGTGGTCGCGTGGTATGGGTGACTGCTTGGCTGTCGGGCTGTCTGGCTGACTGCTAATCCTTTTGCTCTAGTTCACAATTCTCAGTGTCTGTTACCCACGACCGGAAGCGTTTTCTTTACGCTCAAAGTAATGTAACAGTTCCAGCAGCTTCAGTCTTTTGTTTGCTTCTTGAACAAGGTGTATGTGTTACTTCTTTCCATACTTTTTTATGTTAGTCCAAGCATCGCTTTTGTTGAGCATTGTTTTCTTAAAGTATTTTTGGGTGAAGTTGCCGACGAGTCCAAAAGGGCCTACTTCAAAGTGTGACCCTATTTTGAGGATCTAAAGATTTTTAACGTTATGTTCAACGTTGATTTAGAAAGTGTTTATTTATTTCAAAACATGCGCAAATAATTATATTTTTTATCAAAATTGTCTTATATTGTTTATTTATTAATTCCACGTTGCATATTCTCCAAATAAACAACTTTTGCGATTCTAAAGCCTAGTCTCAAAATTGATTGTAAATATCAGTTTAACAACATATCAAGCCAATATAATTGGTTTTGCATTTGTGGCTAAATTTAGTTGGGAGTAAAAAATCTATTCTCAAAAAAAATCACGTTAAAAATGTATATGTACGCAAAGGTATGTATCTATCTAAGTACTGGCTGTCAGATAAACATTTTCCATTTAATTTGATATGAAGGTAAATAGATAAAAACAATTTGATTAGCAGAGCTTCTGACGACCTCAAACAATGGCAGCTGGACAGATTGGACAGGCGGGCAATCGGATAGCTGGGATAGCTGGCTTGTTTGGACGAGGAATAAGTTGCAGATGGAGGAGGAGGAGGAGAAGGAGGTGGCGGCGTTGACAGTACAACGACGCCATGACACCGGAAACGGAAGTGCTGCTGTCACCATATTGACATGGCGACAAATGCGCTCCGCTCAAGTTGAGATTGTAGCAAATGGCTTTCAATTTACCTGCCGCCTGCTGTTGCTGCTATTTGCCGCATGCCACAAGCTGACTGGTAAATGCAATTAAACTATTTCCGTGCCGTCGTTGTTTCACACACACACAGAGACACGTAGACAGTCAATAAAATATAAAAGTCCATATAAATATATACATAAATAAATAACTTTGCGCCATGAAATTAAAACATAAAACAACCAACCGGTTTGGCGACTTTCAGGCGTCGCCAGTTTCATTTTTTTTGTGCCGCTCATAATTTCAGTTATGTGGCGTCATTCGCTGGCTGGGTTATTAGCCAATTGGACGCCAAAAACTATAAGGCCATGATCATGCAACATATCGATGGACGCTCTCTCATTCGCATACAATGCAATAAAGGAAAAAAATTTATAAATAATGTAGAATTTTGTATTTTTTTTGGTATAGGAATTTAATAAAATTCTTAACGTTCAAAGGACAAGAACAAATATTTTATTGTATATAAAAATAAATTACAACAAAATAAATCAAACAATCAAACAAAATATTATAATCATGCATTTATAGTGGATAAATAAAAAAAAATAAATTTTCTGTAACTTATTTTTTATTTGAAACTATTATTTCAAATGTTATACAGTATTGGAATAACATTTAACCTGAAGTATGATTGCAATTTTTCGTTAACTCTCTGAAAATTCGATGTAAACAGTAGAAAATGTTAAAGATCCATTTTCATTTTACCGTGTGGCTTATCTATATAAGGTACAAAACTTCTCTTAACTGATTTTTATGTGTTTAGACTTTCGTAGCAGTATGCACATGATAAACTTATCCGCTCTAAGTTCTGTTCTTGGTTATTAATCAGCAATTGCTTTGAATATGTATAATATTCAAAACATTATAAAACTTTAGAGCTAGATATCCAATTACAGCACGCAAAGCATTTACAAATATAACACAAAAACGACAACAAGCATATCTAACATCAAACCGCATTTGCAGCAGACTTGGTGGTCCTCCGGCCTCTGCTATAGGCTTTAAAGCGACTGTTGTTGTGTGCAGCCCAGTAAAGATTTACACTTCCTAGTGCATTGTTAACATTTACGCCATTAACCTGTGTTGGCTCTTGCCAGATATGTGCAACAACATCGACCACACACACATAGACACACACCTCTATCTCTCTCCCTCGCACACACACACACACGTGTCTCTCTCTAACGCGCTTTTGCAAATTTTGTGCAATTAAAATTTTCGTTCAGGCTTTTCTTTGAGGAGGTTGAAGCTGTGCTGGCCGCGGTTTGCAGCGGGATGGGGTTATGGGTCTTTGTAATAATTTCTACTTGAAACTCGGACTCCAACTCTTACTCGAACTCCAACTGGCCTAAGTCACTTGCGCTGTCCTATGCAAATGCAATTGCCGTTGCAACCGACTCGACGTCGCTGCCTGCCTTCCTGCCTTCGTCTATAAATTAAATTATGCTTGCAAATTATGCATGCATAGCAGCGTCAATGGCCAAACACAGAGAGAAAAAGAGAGATGCAGCGAAAAGACTCTTCAGCTAAAGTCGAGGCTCAAGCAAGCTTCCAAATGGATATGGTTGGAAGGTGGACGCAGACCAACCGCCGACAACAAAAGCGGCTAACGCTGATGATGTCCAGGTAAATGTATGTGACTGTGTGTGTTTATGTGTGTGTGTGTGTGTGTGTGTGGCAATCGTAGTGCACTAATTCACATTTGATGTTCGTCGAATGCGTTTGGTCAATGAGGTTAAGTTACAAGCAGCAGCAGCAAACGCGGCAGGAGTTCGTTGCATCTGCTAGCTGCTATTGCATCTATTGATGATGTTGATGAGGCTAGGCAGCAGCAGCAGCAGCATGAGTCGAATCGAGTCCACAACCATCTAAGAATGTGTCTCATTCTGGCCAGGTTTTTTGCGCCCTGGCATGTTAAGTGTTCGCTGTTCGCTGTTCGCAAATGTCTTTGGCTGGCTGTCGTTTTTTTATTCCATCCAGTTATTTGTACGGCATGCTGAACTGAATTGTTTGTTGTTTCTTTTTCGTCTCTGGCCATTGGCTTTGGTAATTATGATTAAATGCCTTTAACTTGTTGAGTTATCTGCCATTCAATATTGATTTATGCAATTTATTTGATATCACATTTGACTTAAAAACTCATTTTGACTTGCTTAAATTGCGTGATGGAACTTAAAAAAAAAATGGTATCATTGCAAATATTTGTTAAACCATTTTTGAATTAGTTTGAAATGATCAATGGGAACTTATATATACTGAAAAGTCGTTTGCGATATATAAACTATATCTAGTTGTTGTTGTAAATAATCATTAGCTTGGTGTTAAGAGATTCATTATAAAAATTGTCAGTTTATAACCAGTCAAAACTGGTTTAGCCAGCCATAATAAACAAAAAATAAAAATGGAAGAAAATATTTACAACGTTTTAAGTTTTTGGACAGTCTGGCAGCATCATAGAATTTTCATTTAAATACTTTAACTCATTTACTAATCCAAACTTTTGACACGTTTCACAAACATCTTTCCGTGCTGCCTCTGCACCCGCCTTCTGTCCCGTTTTGTTCACGCTCCAATTGCTTAGCAGTGACTCAAAAATTCTGCCACCCAGCAATTAGTAAACCTACACGACCTAACCCACTAAGCACTCAAGCAGCAGCAGCAACAGCAACAACAACAACAACAGTATAGTCTAATTGACAGCATGCCATATTGGGAGAAGGCAGAGAGTTTGAGTTTAACTTTGGACTACAAACCGGTTGCTTAGCTGAAAATTTTCACCAACTTCAACGCCCTGCTTATCAGTGGGAGCCCAAAATGCAATGCAACTGAGCCAGCTTTGTGCTCCATCTCTTCATCTCCTGCTTCGGCTCCACTCAACGTTGCCAAAGTTTGCTTTGCTTTCTTGCTTCTTTCCTTGAGCATCGACATCGTTGCGCTCAATTGATAGGCTCTCTCTATCGCTCTCTCCTACTCTAGTCCTCTCTCTCTCTCTCTATTTCTTTTGTTGCTTGGGGTAATCGTGCATTTTCGTTCAGTTTTATTTTACCCCAACGTTTCTCCTACACTGTCTACGTGTGTGTGTGTGTGTTCACTTTCGTGACGTCACATCGTTGCTCCAGTTCTCAGCACACCATCGTCTTGGATCTGATGTTGTTGTCTTTTCGTGTGTGCGCTCTGCCTGCACGTTGTTGCACGTTTTATCAGTTTGCCTTCGAGTGGCGTTGAGGCATGTACGCCGCTCCAATGTTCATATGCGATTTTGTTTTTTGTGTGGAACCAAAAGAGATGGTAACTTACGTAAAAGAACTTTTAACAGCTGTTAGTTTAGGTAAATATAGGTAATGAATGGCATATATCTTATGAAATAAATTGAGTATTAAAGTCAAGAGCTTCGTTTTAAGGTTTTTAAAATTTAACAAATTGTAAAATATTAAAATAAAGATAAATGATTATACGAAAAGGTAGGTTTTATTTAGAGTTTTATTAAAATATTGTTAATAAATAATAAGAAATTAAATTGAAGTAGTTGGAAGTAATTTAAACTAAGTTACAGTCAAACTTCCATGTTAAGAACTTTCGTAGATAGTTTTTTTTATAACGAACTAATTTCCAGAACACTGGAGTTTTCTCTAAAAGTAAGTTGTTTTTTCTCCCCTTGAAATTCGCTACACAAAAGTTCGACTGTATTACGTTGTTAGACAAGCTATATCATAACTGAATAGCATCACTGACTGTCAAATATTTTATTATTATGGAATTTAAGATTATAATAATAAATTTGTCTGAAAGATTTTCCTTGTTAATGAACTATTTCTAGTGCTATAATCATGCACGTTTTTCTTAGTGATTCGAACTGTATTTTCAAAAAGACATAATACTTTTGAAGATACTGCTTGAATTGCTCAAAGATCATGGCGTAAAGCAAAATGAGCAATTGGTTTGCATTTGATGTTTCATTCACAATGCGTATTTTTGTGTCCAGACAACTTCTACGCCCCCCTTGCAAATGGCAATCGATTGTAGTACTATGTTGGGCGTTGTGCAGCTGGCTCGTAATCAACTTAAATGATAATAAATAACTTTTAATATTTTATTAATTAACTTCCGTTGCGTGTTCGGGTCGTCATATTTGCAATAACGCACATTAAAATCCAATGTAAAATTAAGCATTGAAAACTCTGAATGTGACCTTTTTACCAACTCCAATATCTGTATTTATTTTTTGGCAAGTGCTTCATTAAAATGTCATTCGGTACAGGAAATTAAAATATTTAACGCCCAATTCGACATATTCAACACACACACAAACAATATAATTGATGGACAGAAAAAAAGTGCGTGTGGGTAAATTGTATAAAATATAATTGGACATTTTTAGTTGGGACTGTAACTGTTTTGGGGTTGCTGTTCTTTGGTTAACTATTAGTTGGGTGTATTTAAAAGATCGTGGGACTCTGGGACACAGGTACGTACGAAATCGTATTGGGACAACGTATTTGGTTTGCAGATCATTCAGCCCCGGCAATCATTCAAAATGTACTCTAATTTTGTATTACATAAACGAGATTGAGACTCCGCGACTCCAAGTTTTGCTGAGGAGGTCTTTATAGCTCAAACAGATTGAAGTTGGAGGAGCGCACCGGGGTTTCGATATCCGCGCTTCGGTATAATTTGTGCGCTTTAATTTGTAATTCTATTACCCAAGCAAGCAGGCAGAGTGGGGCAACTACAACTGGTTCTCATTGCTGGTTGCTCGTTGCTGCTGCTGCTATTGCTTTTGCTCTCTTTGTCGCGTTCAATTATGTTAATTTGTTGCTTTTGTGGAAACAGTTAGAGTCTGAAGCCGGACCGACAGTTGAGATTCAAACATCCATCGATATATCTATCGTAAGCCTTGTCGTATAATAATATGAAAATTTACCATTTCCGTTGCGCTCGCATCTTGTGAAATATATTTCATTAACATTTGTCGGACACAACGCTTTTGGGTCTAATTTGTGTGCATAAGTCTGGCAGCTAATTGACCATTTTGCATCACTTACGAACGGTTTTGGTTTGGGTTTTTTTTATTTTTTTATTGGAAAGGTGTCGAAATTACAGTCGTGTCAAATTATACAGAGACACACCCTATCTGTTTTTTCCAGCCGTTGATCAGTAAAAAATCTCTTAACTTAATATAATCTACAACCAGAAACACTTTTGTAGTTAAGTTATTTTGTTGAAAAGATTTTTTATTTTCACATTTTTTCCACAAACATAAATCTAGCAACATTTAAATTAACATTCCAAGCCACCCAGGTTGCTTTTTATTAAGTCTGCGTGCTTAGCGTATCTAACATTAAGTTAAAATGTGCTAATTATAGAACTAAGAAAAGCTTGCTTTTAGCCAAACAATTGCCAAGTTTGAGCCAAGAACTTTGAGTTGATTTGCCATTTGTGAATCCAAAATAATTTTATATGCTCAAATTATGCAAATTACTTTATTATGCTTTACGTTTTACAGTCTCTACAAACACACACACTCGACACTTTGCATTTTGCATTTGTTTTGCCATTTCGTGTGCTAATTTTGTTGCGTGTGGCAAGTTTGTTTGCCAACCCCTCGCCGTGCTGAGACGAGGCGAAGCTGCCACAACTTTTATGGCTTCAATTAATAGTTGAAGCTGCCCGAACTGTCGAGTTGTTGCTGTTGTTGCACGCTTCGCATTCAATTAGTTTGTAGCTTGACGTCATGCGCTAATTTTCCAATAAATTAAATTCACGAAGAAAATCTAAACAAAAGCGTTCCAACGCTGAAAATGCAAATTTTTCGGGTCTGACAGCATACATGCAAGGACTTGCTTCAGCTTCAGCTCTAACTCCTGCTCCTGCTCCAGCGTTTTCCTTTGCAATAGTGGGGCAGGCTTTGTGTCTAAATTAATTTTGTAGTTGGCGTCCCTGTCGTTGTTTCGGCCAGGAAAGCCGTTGCCGTTTTCGTTGTCGTTGCCTTTGCCACTACCACAGCGAGTGCTGCATCTGCTATCGCCCACATGACGCTTTTTCAGGACACACGCACACACACAGAAACACACAGCAGGCACATAATTGCATTTATTATTGAGCAAAATGAGTAAGTTTTGGCTGTGACAAAAGGCAACCGCATATATGACGACGTCAACGTCAACAGCGACGTCATTGCCGTCTTCTCCGAACGTCATCGCCATCGCCATCGCCATCATCATCGTCTTTGCCAGACGCACTTTGTGTTAGGCTTTGCGGGTTGGTTGGCAGCTTTTGCTCGTGCTCCTGCTGCTGCTTCTGCTACTCAAACTTATAATCAATATAATGCTAGTTACTTTGACGTTTTGACTTTTGTGTGTTGTCAGTGTCATTGAAAGATTTCATATTTAGCCAAGCAATCAATTTAACCTTTTCACCGTATTTACAGATATTGACAAACTTTCCACTATGGAACTTAATACGTTTCTATATTGTTGATCAATCAAATTGCTGCAGTCGATCTTAGATCAAGTAGAGTTATTCTTTAAGCAGTATGATTTTTCTTTTTAATTTGCAGGCATTTTTTTAAACAGTAAGCTTTAAACATAAAGTAAGCTTTTAAGCTTAAGCATCAGCATATATAATTAAGCGAATAAATGACCGAAATTGCATTTTACCTTAAATCGTTGTACTTGCAACTTTTAACTTATAACTTTCTCATTTTTTGGATTGTCAGTTGCAACTCCCTTTGGGGGCGGAAGCTAAAGGAGAGAGGGGGTAGCTAGTGTTCCCAAATTTCCATTGTTCTAAGTAAAACATTTGGACTAGTATGATGATATTCTAATTGAAATACGTAAAATGAAATTATGAATATGCAAAATAAGCAAATGGATGACAATGCTTAGCAACTTTGGGCCGGGAATGAAAAGCAAAGCGAACGAACCACTGCATAGCGGTAAATGTTATGCGGCTGACAAAGTCTAGCTACCTCTCAACCCCTCCTAACTCTCTCTCTCTCTCTCCATCTCTCTCTTTCTCTGAGTATAATGAAAACTAAAAATCAAAAAACCGTTGGGCAAAATTGTGCGTGGAGCTTTCGGGTCTGAAGGGATAGAAGAAAAGTTCCTGGGTAGGGCGAAAAAACATCAAAACTTTTGCATAATTCGCTTATGCTTAAAAATGTTCAAGTTGTTGTTACCACTTGTTCTAAATTATGTGCGTGCAAAAAGGGACGTAGGATTGGAAAGCAAAATTTTAATTAAAATTATTATAATTAAACTTCTTTAAGGGTAGAAAGAGCTAGGACAACCAAAAACACTACAGCATAATAGTTAGAAAGAGAGAGAGAGAGATAGAGAGTGTGAAAAAGTGTTGTGCAATTTTAGTTAAGCACATAAGTTGAGGAATAAATACGTATACATAATATGCATACACATATAAATATGTAGCTATTGGGTTTCGGTCCTTGCAAGGATGCAACGAATTTACAACAACTGCATTGAGCGTTGCATACTTGCAGGCGCCTCAAAAATTGTCTGCAAAATAGCCAATTTTGTGCGTGTGTGTGTGCAAGAGAGTATCAGTTCTAATGAGAAACTCAAAAATGCACACACACACATAAACATTGAACGGTGCTAAGGATATGCAGCAGACAACAACGTTCATGAGCAGGACAACAACGAAACAAAATCTCACCTAGTCCCCCCCCCCCCCCTTCGCCCACTCTTTACAGTTTTGCTTATTTAATGCATATTTCGGATAACTTTGATGTGCTGCAAATTTACTTGATGTTGTCGTTCAATGTATGTGTGTGTGTTGGCTTTTATGTATTTACGTTGCATATGAAATGATATTTATAGTAAACAGATTATTTTATATTCAGGTATACAACATGCCATAGCAATGCATGCAACTCTCTTCTTCAATGCACTTGCCCCCAACATGACCCACCCACATGTCTATAACTGTGTATATGTATGTATGTATGTGCATGTTCAGCATGTGTGTCTGTTCAGACGACAAAGGCAGGCTGTTTGTATTCTTGGACAGAGTGTGTGTTGTCTCTTTAGGCATATAAAATGATTAGAACTAATGGTCGATATGCAGATGAGTTGAGTTGAGTTTAGCTTGGTGTTTATTTGCACATTGGCTGCAAAGTACATTATCTCGTAGTCAAATTGCATTGATGATATTATGTATATAATTCGACTTAGTTATTAGGTATTTTAATAAAACTAAAAACCTGTATCATGTAAGCTTTCATATTTAAATGTATCTTATGTAGGAGCAGGGACAAAATTAAATCTTATTGCTAATTTGCGGTCAATATTGGATTGTATCTCGAAGAAATATGATCGCTAAGTCTTACCGTTCAACCTGTGCGTTGATAGCAGTCAGTCAGTAAGTGAGTCAATAAGGTCAACAAGTTTGCAACACCTTAGATCACTGTGCCACTGGACATTCTGTAGCCTTTTCTGCCTGCAGTTGTATACTTATTATATACATTATGTGTATTGAGAGAGTGTTATGTGCATTTATGTATATATATAGATATATATATTTTGGGGAGCACTAAACAAATCAACTTTTACTCAACATTATTATCAACATTTATGCATTCAGAAGTCACAAACACACACACAAACAATGCACACTCAGACATATTTTGGAAATAGACAAACTAAGCACTAAGCCAAACTGGTTTTTGGTTTGAGTTGCCCCAAAACATGCGTCCCCTAAGAAATTTATCGAAATGTTGAAACAGATTTTATGCAGCAAAGTCGTCGTCGTTGCCGTTGTCGTCGGCTTGACGTCAGCGACTGGCGACGACGACGACTACGATGGGGCAATGCAACATGGGGCAGGTTGTGGGTTTTGACTCTGTCTCTAAACTGGGCGGAGTGTAGAAGAGTGGCACTCTGCCTGACATGCTGCCACACGGACACTGTGGGCAAAACTCCACTGCTGCTTCTGCTGCTGCTTCTTCTTCTTCTTCGAGGTTCCTAATTTAAATGCAAATGAGATTCATTTGACGACGACACCAACATACTTTGTCCATGTCCATGTCTTGCGCTTGCATAGCCTGTCTCCATGTTTCTATCGGTGTGTGTGTGTGTGTCTGTGTTTGTGTGCGAATGTGGAATTTGATAGTGTTGTGTATACCTATGTATGTGTGTGTGTGTGTGTACAATTAGACATCGGTCTGTCGTCTGTGCATGTATTTAGTTGCATGTACATACATAACTAAATTTCGCATATAATACATAAGTGGGCTTTTGGGCTGTCCACCCCTTTCTGCCCTTTCGTTCGCTGTGTGCGTTCGCATTTTGCCATATATAAATGAACTATTGCAGTGTAAATGAATTAGTCGAAGACAAGGGCGTAGTTGAAGTTTGTTTGCAAGAGGGGTTTTGCACTTAGATACTAAAGGTAAACGAAGAATGTTTGATTAGGATTAAGTTGGTGAGTTTTCAATAAGCTTAAAGGTTAAAAAATAAGGAGTTTTGATTGTACAAAATGTATTTGAATACAATTTATTGATTAAAAAGAGTTTAAAAAAACCAATTCACAAAAAAAAAAAAAATTTTAAATAAAGAATAATTTTTTTGGGAAAAATATATTTCTGTGAATGAATTTATTGTCATCTTATATAAATTTATATTTTTGTGAAATAATTTTTTGTCATCTTTGATAAATTTACAATAATAAAACATTAAATATATTTTTTTCTTTAGTGTATTCGTTATATCGTTCCCCGTTTACAAATCACCTTAAGTCCCCTTGTGTTTATTGAGTTTTCTTTGTACGACGCCACTGCCTTAATTAAGCACTTGTCTGCATATATTAAAAGCAGCCACTGTCTCTGCTTCAGCGTTTGCTTTAGCTGCTGCCTCAGTTGACGTCGCTGTCGTTCTGTCGTTTTTGTTAGTGCAATTCGTTTGTTGTTGCTGCTGTTGCTTCTTCATTTTCCTTATTTTGCCCAAATACAAAAGCCTATTCCGCACCGATAACTGCAAACATACACAACAACAGCTCGTTCAGTGCGTTTGTTGTGCTGGACAGGCAGAAGGCAGAAGTGGCAGGCAGGCAGGCAGGAAGCGTCAGGACATGCAGCCAGCTACTTGCACTCATGTAGATGACTTGCTGCTGCTGTTGCTGTCCCTCTACATACATACATTTATATACGAAACAACAACAGCAACAACAACAACAACAATTATAAATCTGTCCACACACAAACACACACATAGACATACACACACACACACCGCCTTACTTCACCCCTTTTTGGACATCGACGACGACGACGACGCTACGGCTGCTTAAGTTTTTGGCATTAACAAAGCTACCAGCCACACCCCCTTCCCCTCACAGTCAAAGTCAGAGTTAGAGCTAGAACGGAAACCAACGAACACACTCACACACACAAACATACTTATAGCTCATTCTCTCTGCCTGACAACACCAATACCAAAGCAGCGTCCTTGCCAACGCTGCCAAACCGCCTTGGAAAATTAGCATCAAACGCATAAAATGACCAAGTCTAAGTCTGCCGCAGTGTATGGGGTTGAGTTAAAATGGGTGGCTAAGGGTTTGAGCTAGATGCCTTGCATTCTCATTTGGAATTACGAAAATTCAAAATTTACAAACGAAAATGTTATGAGAACGTAACTTGGGCCGGGATTTTGGCTCGTCGTCGTCGTAGTGTGACGCACAATAGTTGGTTAGTGTAGCGGGCCCCTCCAGTGAGAGCGAGAAAGAGAGAGAGTGAGTGTGGGACGGTGGGTCAATGGGAAGAGTCGTGGGGGAAGGGGGTAAGTGTGCGGAGGTGTTTGCTGGCTTCTGTTGGCCATGCCGTACAAGTTAATTCAGTTAAAGGACCCAAAAACTCTGCTCTGCATTTTCGTTCGGGGCTTTCCTATGCATGTATTAGTATGCGTAGTTAAGTTCTGACGCCCCACCACCCCTCCATCCACGATTCTCATGCTCATTTGTGTATGTGTGTGCTGGCAGGGTGGTAGTGTGAGTTGAAGGAACTTTAAGTAAATGAACAGAAATGACAGGCAGACATTTGCATTATTATTAGTACAAGTTGCAGTCGTGTTGCTCAACAAAAGGGGTTTCGGGGTGTAAAGAGGTTCGTCTCTCTTTCTCTGTTTGGGTTTAGTTTGGTTTGGTTTGCTTTCGGTTCGGTACAGTTCAGTTCGGTTGGGTGGGCCCGCCTCGAAATGCATTTTGCATTGCATACATTTCGGAGGTTTTCATTACGTCGCACAAAAAACTTTGCCATCTCTTTCTAGCTGCTCGCATTCAATCTTTTGCTTTCTCTCGCTCACTTGTGCATTGTGCATGTTGTAAGTTTTCGGTTACGTGTCCGTGTCGAGCGCATTCAAAAGTCATTTTAAGTTATTGAATGGAATAAAATGTAATTTAAGTAAATTAGAATTTCTGCAGCCACATATGGTTACATACATACACATCGGATTGTTTCTTAACAACGCATGTGCATATAGGCTGTATATATGTATATACTTTTGTATGTGTTTCTGTGTGTGCATATAAGACTTGCAGCTTGAAAGTCTCACACTGCATTTTTAGCTGGTTTGGCAAATCGATTATTGATTTTTAGTGCTAACATATTTTGAAGGTTGCTGCTAAACGCTGCTGGGCTAAAGTTTAAACTATAAGCACTAACTGCGCCCGTTTAGGCCAGACTATAACACACACACACACACACTCATAGACACTGTGTATTCTTTTCTTACTGCTTACGCATACTATTTTCGTATTTCTTCGAATAAACGCTGGCAAATTGTAAGGGGTTTTATTTAAGCATCTGGTTATTTAATATACATATAGATAGATAAAAGGTATTCAAGTAGGTGTTTGTTGCTAGAGTGAACAAGAATATCTGTTTGTTATTTAAATACATTTTTATTCGACTTAGTACATATTTACCAACTTGGATGCATTTTCAGTTGCATTTGAAGTAAACTTAACTTGGTTTTTAATATTTTATATTATTATAAGTGCTTTTGGATATACAGCTTAAAAGATTAATATCCTTATATCCTTTGGAATGTATTTAATATTCAACTGCCATAACAAAACTGAATTCATTATAAATCGCTTTCAGATTAAGTTGTCATATAAGAAATTGTGGCAACGATAGTTGAAACGAGTTATTTACTTTATAATTTAATTTATGTTAATAAACAAACTGTGTAGGGCATAAAAAATTCACCTAAATTGAACTTATTTTCGACTGGTTTTTATGTCGATTGTCGCTTATACTGCTTCGCTTTTAGCTAACACACAACTGTACCTGTCTTGTGTTTCAAAACGATTCACAAACTAACATCAATTTCATTGTCAGCTCCCCAAAAAAGCTAAGCCACTGCAACAACAATGACAATGAAAGCCTACAGACACACACACATACACACATAAAGCAATACATCAGGCATAGAAGCCACCATTAGAATTCAGCTCACACTGAATTTTTTTTTTGTTGTGTTTTTAGACCGATCGAAGCTGAAAACTTGGCTTGCAATTGACCAGCGCACCAAGTCCAATTGTACCAACTGCCTCGCCCCACCCAACGCTCCATGTGTGAGTCTGCCTGGGAAAAAAAGAAGAAACGAACAAAACAAACGCAAACCATTCGATTGTCGTCTGGCTACCCCACCGAACGGACAGAGAAGAGTACCCGTACTTGTACCGCAGGACTTTGCCTCAGCCAACACAAATTTTTGCATTGCCATTTTTAGCGCTTGCCACACACACACACACAAACACATATACACATGAACAAGTACATTTTATATCGCGTAAATTCGTCTTGCTCATGGTTTATTTTTTTGTTTGGTTTCTCCTGTTGGATTGTTCGAGCGCTTGACCAAATGGTCGCCACCCGTTAGCCCCTGAGACAACTTCAACAATGTATGTGCCCGCCGCATCCCACCACCTTTCTCCCTCTTCGTGTTCGAGCTCTGTTCGTACTGATTATGAGTACGAACGCGCGTTGGAAAACTCCCAAAGGGGGGTAAACCAACATACTCGCTTCCACAAACTCAAAGAGAAAGAGAGAGAGAGAGGGGGATGTTCTGCGTTTCACGTGCGCCCAAAAAGTTTGTTTTGTGTTTTGTTAATTTTTTCTTGGCCGCGAATTTGTTTTCATTTACGTTTTTGCATTTTTGCAGCCAACACAGACTCAAGCACACCACCCCACCCACCCCACCTTACCCACCCCAACGTATATAAAATTTTTTGTAACCCGGTACGAAACAACGCGTGGGTTTCGGTTCAGTAGAGCTTGGACCAAAATGGGAGCAAAAAATGTTGGCAGCAGTGGCAAAGACGACGCAGAGCGCGTTTGGCAATCGCGCCACCTTAAGCCGCACACCCAAGCATTAAGCCCAGGCACACGCAAACACACACACACCCTTACCTCTTTTGTTGTTGCTCAGCTGTTGATTTTTATTATTTTGGCCATTATCGCATGTGGTTCGCTGCTTTGGTCAGCACAAGCATCACCGAACTTCTCTCTCTCTCTCTCTCTTCGAGTCCTGCTGATTAAACATTAATTAAGGAAAACAATGCTGACCATCGCTGCTGTCGTTGCCGCTGCTGTTCCCATTTGGTACAACAACAAAAAAAAAAAAGAAAAAAGAATTTTTCGTCGCTGTTTCGCTTTTTCGTGAATTTTTTGTTATGTCTTTTCTTGCCCATTTCGCCCCATTGTCCAACAAATAAGAACAAAATCGCGGAATTTGTATAAAAATGCAAAATTACGAATTCGCGATTTCGGTGCTCGTATTGTATGCACATACATACATACACACATTCACATATGCATGTAAGTGTGTGTGCTGTGTTGGGCGCTCAATTTTTTGTTTTGTTTTGAACGTGGGTGGAGTAAAGGCGCGCGCGCTTAAATCGCCATAAAAAGTAGTAGAAAAATCATCGACAGACGTAATAAATTAAAAATGTCCAACGGTTTGGGGCACAGGTTGGATTGTTAAGCAGTAGCCGAATGCAAAAGGCGTTGCCAGCAACGAAAACAAAATTTTTGTAAAGCGAAAAGGGGGTGGGAGAACAGAGAGAGAGAGAGAGTGAATGGAGATGAGTCACTCTTGTCGATAGTCTTTACATTTGCTACGAACTACTAAAATATTTATTCAATAAATTTTTCATTTGCAAAATAATGCAGTTATATTTATTTTTGATTGATTGATGCACAAAAAGTATGTCTAAGAAATTTTTAATATTTCTCAACTCGTAGTTTTGATTTGCTTTTTTAGCTTAAAGCTAATTATAGATTTATTTTTTCAGCGCCTGTCTGACATAGTTTCTTTAGATACACACACACAGAGAACCCTCTGTTGCAAACATTAATATTCAAAACACGTATTTGCCTTACTTGACACACACATACACACACAGACTCTCAGAAACAAAGGAAAGTTGCTTTGAAAGCTTTTTGAGGCGCATGATTGTGCATTTTGTGTGTGCAATTATGAATTTGCTGTTGCATAAAATCAGGCTTACTAGCTTAAGAACCTTGAAGTTAATTACTGGTGGCAAGTTAGTCAATTATGTGGGTTATTAGTTTTTGAGCTTAATTGAACAGTGACAGTTTGCAAATTGTTGATGTCAATGGATGAATATAAAATATTTTGATATTTATTTAATGTGAACTAACAATATTATTGATTAAATAATTAAATCAACTTTGAGCTTCAAATAACGTAATTTATCTATTATAGTTTTTAATTTAACAAGCTACATAAATTTATCAAATGTTTCTGCCAAAACTTAAATTGGTTTTACATTATAAGTTTCTGCTCCTGCAATAACCTCACTTAATATAAGACTCAAAAGCATTCAACAGCCACTTGATGGGCATCCTTGTGGATAGTAGTAGCTTCTACCCTCTTCCTCCTCTAATTCCCGCTGCTTGGAGCACTATTCACCTGCACTTTCGCTGAGAGGGTGACCCTCCTCTGCTTCTACAACTACTACTAAAATTGCTGTTAATTTGCACAAAATGAAATTCGTGCAATTAAGTAGAAGCTGCGCTCGGCTGCCGTGCCATAATCATAGTGATGAATGTAATGATCATTACACTGCTGATGTTGATGATGATGAGGAGCGTTGTTGAGAGATGGGTCTTGCACGCCTTGCTGACCTCACCACACGCTCCACAGCAGCAGCAGCAACATCATGTGGCAAGCAGCAGTATTTTACAGGCGTGTCCTTTGGCATTTTGCTTATGCAACCTGCTGCTACTGCCGCTACGGTTGTGGCAAGCATCTTGCGGCGCTTCATTTGCATCCGCGGCAGCGCATCCTTCATTATGGGTTGCTGTCTGCTGCTGCCTGCAACGGCAACCAAAATAGGTTAGGGGTTAATTTTAGTGCAAAGTTATGCGCCCCCAAAGTATGCAATTAGATTCTGTGTCACAGCCAGCGGGCCACTTTCAAGGTGTGCCAAATTCGTTTGCCTGTAAAAATTAGTGTGCGTCCTTTAATGTTATTTTATAATTAGCCAAATTGCTAGCCACTTTTTGTTGCAGTCGAGAAGGGAATGTTCTAGAACAAGAAATATATAGCGATCGACTGCGAATATTTTTTTCTTTTAATGAACTTTTTAATTTGAAGCATTCCGCAAAGTATTTTTAATACAAATATAAATATATTTGCCGCATATTATTAAAATTAATGGCAAACAATTTTTGGGCTTAAAAATATGCTAAATCGTTCATTATGTTATATGGCTCGATATGTCAACATCACAAAAAAAAAAAATTAATGGGTTCAGGGTATAAAAAATATAAACGAAACCCCACAAAACGTTGGCTAAAAAACCAGCGCCCAAAATAACCAGATATTTGCAATTCAAATTTTCGGTCATTAAAAAGCCAAAACTGATGACGATGATGATGATGTTGATGATTATGATGGCTTGGCCGAGGACTACAAAAGTCAAATATTGCCCAATTTTGAGATTAATTGTCTACGCACCTTACCGAACTCAAGAACCAAGCGCTCTCTCTCTCTCTCTCTCTTGTCCCCCGACCCACACTTGCAATCTTAAAGGGTTCACAATTAATGCAAAACTCAATAAACTTTTGTTTGAATGAAATTTTATGCTAATCAGGAGTAGATTTTTGTGGTACCATTGCGTATCCAATGATAATGTCAGCCACTGGACTCGCTCTCTCTCTTTCTCTCTCTTGCCTACTTGAGACAACCTCCTTTCTCTCCTAACGCTTTCTAACCGCCTTGCTGAATATGTGACCATCAATTGATTTGCATTTGTAAATGCGGCGACAGCATTTGTCGTAATTTGGCATTTTCGGCATAATTATGCATTTTAATTATGTGTCGGCCAGACAGATGAAAACGACGATGACGACAACAGACGTTGACAGCCTTATCCCAAAAAGGGTTAATTTTCTTGTTAGTGAATGCTGCACGGGGGGTAGTGGGTCTTGGGAGTTTGGGTTGAGTATTGGATAGATTGTTGTCTTGGTTTTTATACCCTGATCCCATTAAAAATGGGAAAAAAGGGTATCATGAAGTTGTGCAAAAGTATGTAACAGGCAGAAGGAAGCATCTCCGACCCCATAAAGTATATATATTCTTTATCAGCATCAACAGTCGAGTCGATATAGCCATGTCCGTCTGTCCGTCTGTCCGTCTGTCCGTCTGTCCGTCTGTCCGTCTGTCCGTCTGTATGTATGAACGCGTCGATCTCAGAGACTATAAGAGCTAGAGACTCCAGATTTCGAACTTAAGCTCGCCTAATCCCTAGGCAGTACAAGTTTGTTTTCGATTTTCGATAACTCATCCCGTTTTCGATATACACATGTGATCGATAACAATAAAATCTTGAATTTGAAAAAACTTTAAATGGCATTTTAATTATTAATCAAAATAATAACAATCTGTGAAATTTTTATTAAAATCGGTTAAGAAACACCGGAGATATGGAACCTTGAAGTTTAGTATGCACTACACAGTATGGTCGTACACACACGCACAAATACTTGCAAGCACTGACTGTACGCGTAAAATATAGGGATCAGGGTATCGTCTAGTCGGGATTTCTCGACTAGAGCCTTCTTACTTGTTTTGGTCTAAACGTATGCTAATTTGTCTTTGTGCGCTGTTTAAAATTGGAAAATGTTTTGGGAAGTTGGAGAACTTGTGTTTAGGATGTCTATGAAGGAAATCTATTTCAATTTACTTAAAGTCTTGATCTAGATGACTGAAGGTCGATTGGGTTGTGTAATATCTAATAAGATTTTTGCTTTTTGCTAAAATGTTTTACCTGTACATTTAAAAGACTTTAACCTTAATATTTGACCGCATAACAGAGATTATTATGACTTGCCTAAGGACTCCCAGGTTCTCACTAATAATTATATGTTAGCTAACTTTCTCATAGATTCATTAAGAGCAGCTTTCAAATAGTTAGAATACTTCAACCACATCAAACACCGAATGCACTGAAAGTTTAATGGTAGTGACAGCTTTTAGTTTATATATCTCTCTCGCTGATTGTCATACTATCCACCCTTGAACACCTCCCACGACCTTCCATGAAATCAAGCTAAACAAAGCAAACAATTTATGTCATTGCAGCGTCGTTTTACATAACTCCCAACTGTTTCTTAGACACATCCGTGGACTAAGCGCAGTCAATGCGCATGCCACACAACAACAGCAACAGCAACAACAAGTAAGTAAGAGAGCTCACTCATCAGACGGGCAGACGACTTTCGGCTTGGACAAACAAGCAGCTAGCCAGGCGTCCAGCTAGTGGTTAGTGTGTTGGTTCAGATTAAGAGTAGTGTGGTTTGTGGAAGAGTGGAAAGGGTGGGCAACTCATATATGTATATGATTCCGATGAATGCTCGTTATCGATTTGAAACTTATAAGGAAAAAACTAATGAAAATCAGGCAACATCATCATGAAAACGACACAGACGGAAAAACCAAAGCAGAGAGCACAAAACATAGAAAAACAACAAAATTAAGTGAAAGAAGCGCAAAAGCCAAAAGCGAATTAAATTAAATTAAATGAAAACTAAATTCAAATGAGTTTTCGGCATGGGGCACTAAGAAGCAAAGAGTATGAAGCAAAAAAAAAAAAAAAAAAATAAAGATTGGCAGCACTGCCAACCAACAGCGACCTGCCAGTGAGCTTTCTGTTCCCTTCACTGAAGCTGTTCTACGTTGATTGTTGTTATTATTTCTTGTGCTGAACGGGTTTGTGTAATGAATTAATCCGCACAGCGCTTGGCAATTTGACTTGGCTGGTGGCTTTTGCCTTTGTTTCGATGCAAATCAGCTGGCCACACTGGCACACAGCGTTGCATAATGATTGATTTTAATGAGATCACAGTTGCAATGCAGAAAATGGATTAAACTAAAACGTAAGAATAAGAGAAAGATATATGCAATTTCGTATCAAGGGTTTTCAACTATAGTATATTCAATAAATTAATAACTTCATTATTGATTGTAAGAAAATATAAGTTTTTATACCCTGATCCCATCAAAAATGGGGAAAAAGGGTATAATGAAGTTGTGCAAAAGTATGTAACAGGCAGAAGGAAGCATCTCCGACCCCATAAAGTATATATATTCTTTATCAGCATCAACAGTCGAGTCGATATAGCCATGTCCGTCTGTATGTATGAACGCGTCGATCTCAGAGACTATAAGAGCTAGAGACTCCAGATTTCGAACTTAAGCTCGCCTAATCCCTAGGCAGTACAAGTTTGTTTTCGATTTTCGATAACTCATCCCGTTTTCGATATACACATGGGATCGATAACAACAAAATCTTGAATTTAAAAAAATTTTAGATGGCATTTGAATTATTAATCAAAATAATAACAATCTGTGAAATTTTTATTAAAATCGGCTAAGAAACACCGGAGATATGGAACCTTGAAGTTGAGTATGCAATATGCAGTATGTGCGTACATACAAACACACATGCTTGCAAGCATTGACTGTACGCGTAAAATATAGGGATCAGGGTATCGTCTAGTCGGGATTTCTCGACTAGAGCCTTCTTAATTGTTTTAATTGCCTAAATATTAATATATTATTATGGTATGTTGCGAATCCATTTTAATTTAAGATTTTTGAATACATTAAAACTAAAATTAATTACAAAATAAATTTTTTGGTAAATTTGTATATATTTTGCTTACAAAATAATAAAAAAAAATAGTTAACATACCTTATATTTTACGATCTATCAAAAATGTATTTTTATTAAAACTTATCTGAAGAACTTAAAAACCAATATAAAATGTAATTTAACTTCAAAAATATAAGTCTTTGAACTTATTAATTTTAATTTTCATACCTTTCGCACCACTGTTCGCTGCTAACTTAGCCCCTGTACTTGACGTTAAGAAAAAAAAAAAAACAAAAAACAAAACACAAAACAGAGCCACCAAAAGAGACAAATGCAAATTGCATGATTTCTTTTGTAAATAAGAAACTGATGAGCAGAAGCAGCTGCTGCTGCTGTTGCTGCCGTTGTTGAAGTCGTCGCGAAATTAAATCGATGGCTCAGGCGATTGACATGTGCAAGCAAAGGACAGACGAGGACAAGTTGTTGCTGCTGTTGGTTGGTTGAATGCTGTATCATGGATGCAAAATAAGTTGTCTTTTGCATTCGAGCGAAATCGAAAATTAGTTTAATTGTATAATGCATTGAATTCGGGGTTTTAAGCGGATGTGGCGCCAGCTGCGAATTCCAATAACCAAAAATAAAAATGTATTTCAAAGTAAATACAATTCGACGCTCGGTTGAATCGGGTTGCATTAACATTTAACTCAGCAGGGAGCAGGGTGGGCAGTTGGGAGGTGAGTGTCATGTAAATTGTGCATTTCATCAAATATTTATTTAAACTTTTTTACGCGGAGCAAGCAGCTGCCTGATGGGCATAAAACACACACACGCACACACACACAAAAGCACGTGCATTGCATACTTTTTGGCGTAACCGCATAAAACAATTTTCATTTCCTCTCAACTACCAGAAGAATAAAACATATATGCATATATATAATGGCATATAAAAAAATATAAACAACCTTTGCCCAACCCCTCTTGCTGTTGCCAGGTAAGAGCGCAACAATTTTTAACCATTGTCGCGGTCGCATTCAGCCGCACCCACCTTTCACAAAAGGTTGCCAAATGGGCGTAGGTGGGAGGGGGCGGATCTCCAAGTGGTAAACTGACCAGCTGATAGCTGATGCCTGCGCTATTTGGTTGGATAATGGCCTCGCGTTTCCGGTGAATGCTTCAGTACAATACCAAAGGCTACTCATCCCATACTTTTTTTAAATATGCAGTATAAAGTGCAGGTTGTGACGACAATAAATTTCATTTGACTATTTTTGTTACCACAAAAACTCATTGCGACTATTATTAATTATGTTTGTAAGCCATAAATTAGTTTTGGTAAGTTAAGGGATTAAATAATAGATAGAAAATTTGACTATATATAATTGACATTTTCTCGATGCAAAGATACACAACAATTTAACAACTAACTGTAAATAACAACAACTCGTGGAACAGGATGTACTCTAGAAAGCAGTAGCTGCTCATACGACAGCGCGGCACGTTGTAATTAGTGGCAATGGCAAAAACATATTGCATACTTGCAGGCACTCAAACAAGCTGCACGTTTGTGTTTGGGTGTGTGTTTATTTTTATGCCTATTCAGGTTATGCTGCTGCTGTGTGGGAGTGTATGTGTGTGTGCATTTAAGTATGTTAACAAGACTCAGGGTGGCGGGTGGCTGGTGGCAAATGCAATTGCAGCAACAATTGTGCAGCTAAAAACAGACGCAAAAAGCAAATGCAACTGAAGTACAGTAGGTACAAGTGATCGACTAAGAGATGCCCTGTTGTAATGAATATTGCACTAATAAACATGCAGTTGAGCTTAAACAATAACAATTATAACTATAATTTCCTTGTATTATCGGGTTTTAAATTGTATAAATATGATATAGTTCTTACCTTATGTATGTATAGTTAGTTAACTTCTAGTAGAGTATTGGATAAGATTATATCGTTAGTAATTTCCATAGCTACAATTACAGGGTATACACAATAAGAATAAAAAGGGGCCTAACATATTTTGCAGCACTGCTTGCTGGTTGACTGTTAAGTGGCAGTGAAGCTACTCAAAAATCTCTTGTTGCAGTTAAATTATGACATAAAAATGCCCGCAAGTAATTTGACATCATTAGCCCATGACAAGGACCCAGTATACGTATGTTCATGTGTGTGTGTGTTTGTGACAGTTGACAATCTCAAAGGATGCCTTTGCTTTTAAGCTTTGGTGGGCTTTTTAGTGGCACAATTGTTGGCGGAAGTGCGCACACACACACTTGTCGCACTCTTGTTGTTTGTGTGTGTTGATTTTGTTGTTTCCTACTAATTAAGCGTGCTAAAATAAGTTCTCATCTTGTCTATTTCCACATGCAGTTTGTGACTGCAACAATAGTTTGACTGCAGCCAAGAGGTCGGTTGCTGCTGTTGCAAGTCTTTGCCTCTTTTGTTGCTTGCTTGCCCCACACACACACATACATATGTAAACACTTGTCACTTAACTAATTTACATATAAACTAAGTAAATATATATACATATATATGTGTGTGCGTATGTACTTATATAAAAGAACACTTTTCTATATGCACAATTCATCTGCTCGCTCGTTGGCCCAAAAAATTTTGTAATGGAACAAACATGCGAGGGCATTTTCAGCATTTTTGACATGTGAATGCTGCAGTTATGCAGCACTTGCTCTCTTTTTCTCTCTCTATCTCTCTGTCTGTCACTCTGTAGCAGATTGTTGCCATCTCTGTCTAGCATGTGACATAATCCGTCGCCTGGGCCAAAATACCTGAACCAAAAATCTTGCGTAGAATGTTGAAAATCATGTTGAAGTTTTGCTTAATACCTTAGGGCAGGTGTTGTTGTTGGTGTTGCTGATGTTGTGCGTGTGTGTGATGTGAGTTGTGGCAGCTTATGATTTCTGAGCTACACATATCCACACACACAAACGCATTGTTGCACATAATGTGTGCAGCACATGAAAGTAATTTTTCTTAATTTCCTTAGTTTTTTCCATGTGTGCATGTATGTGTGTGTGTGTGTGTGTGTGTTTGGGCATGTCTATTTTAAAGTGCAAACATGCCCCGAGGTCAGGACAAGCAACCTGACAGTACCAGCAAACGCCCAAAGAGCTAAGACACATACATATATATATATATATAGAAACCATACACCTTTAGCTTGATTGTATAGTTAGATAGAGATAGTTGCATGCATTCATTTATCCGATATAGGCATTTGAAAGCACATAATTCGAAATTTATGAGCCTACCAAAAAATCCTTTCAAATTGGTCAGCAGTTGTCCACCCCTCTCCCCATTAAATTCGATTGTGCGTGTGTGTGTGTGTTTTTCTGTTTTTTGTGGCAAATGAATTGAAAATGCTGCATTAAAAGCGAATTGATGTTTGAGGTGACCAAAAATGTTTTGCAGTATCTCTCTTCTCTTTCTATCAATAAAAAGACGAGTGTAATCGAGACAGCAAATGTGGTGTACTCTGCAAATGTTTAATGCAACATATAAAATAAAACTCAAATGATTAAATGACAACAATCTTGCAAATTGGCTCAGCAAAGTGGAAAGTCGATAGCCAAAAAAACTTCAAAAACATCTTTTCGTTTACCAATCAAAATAAATATGTATATATTAATAAAAAGGTTGTCAGGGCGATACATTTTTAAGGGGAGAACATATGTATATGTATGTATATAGAAAGTCAAATTTATTGAATATATTAAAATTTTTATAAATTTTACTAAGAATTTTCTGGAAATTTATAATATTTGGGTTGTTTGTTGAACTGCAAAAACTCTTTTTAAACTTTATCCAATAAAAATAAAGGCTTTAAAATAAGTTTTTCTAGGTCGAATGAATTATAATACTCAGTTAATAACTTTACTACTACTATGATTTCAAAACATTCTATGACTTTGGATCTTTTTTAAAAAGGCCGGGCAACACTTTTCTTTTGTATTAAATATCTTGAACCTATAAAGAAAAACTTTACTTGTCATTAAGAACGAAAATGTTGAAGTTGAGAAATTCGATCTTAGGAATAAACTTGAGTTTTACTTGGGTCAAGATTTTTTTCGCTTATATTAAGAATACGTGTACTTGATTATGGACTTTTATACTCATTTTATATAGTTTCAAGTAGAGTTTTACTTAAATAACTTTTTTTTTTTGCTTTTATTGATAGTATTTGTACTTGATTATTATATTTTATGCTCATTTTATGTAGTTTTGTCCTTAATAATAATAGCTTAGTATTCGAAGAAATTTTTTTCTCTTTGTATCGGAAACGAGGATTCGTTGTGTGTTAACATTGTCAATTGCCTGTCATCATTTTGATGTACTTAAGCCAGTTGAATGTCCTGATTGTGACAGGAGAAGATTTCCAGCAAAAAGAAAATTAAGTAAAAAATGATTTTTGAGTGGCATTGAGTCAAAGTTATATTTGATTTTATTGGTTGGCTCATGGAATTTCTCCACCACCGCTTCACTAGCTTTCTTTCTTGCGTGCGTTTACATTGCCACACATGCCAAAGAGGCATGTGGCATGCAGTTGCAGTTGACCCGACGCCAATTATCAGCCAGTTGCAATTGTGCAGCGCAATGTTTTTGCTGCTGTTTGCAGGCTGACCGTGCCACACCTACCACACGTTTAATCCTCCACTCCCACACCGTCCACCCGCCGCGGCGATGACAGCAACAAACTGTTTTTGCGGCCAGCGGCAACCGCATTATCGAAATCATTGCGCCGTTGGGCGGTCAAGTGCCCCCGAAATGCAATTTTACGTTTTCAATTAATAAACATTTGCGACAACCTGACTGCAGCCAACAAGGATGAGGGGGGGGGGGGGGGGCGGAAGGGAGTAGGCTGTGGGTATCTGTGTTGGCAGTGTGGCCAGTCGATATGTGTATATTTAACATTTTGCGGCTGCATAATTTGGTAAATGATTAACCGTAAAGCAGAAAGCCGTGAAGTGCCAGCAACCGCAGGACATTCCTCATTTACGCAATGCATTTTGACTTCAGCTTCCAGCAGCCAGCATATGTATCTATAATTATTGAATGTATATACGTAAAGTGTATTTCGCATTGTACATCTGAGATATAACTGTAGACTGTTTGTGCGTTTGTTTGTTTTTTTTTTATCCGGCAGTTACATATAGAGTAGATATATTTTCTTTTTTTTCCATATTCTCTCTCTTTTCTGGTCGATTCGCCCAATCCAGCACCAACTGCCTGCCTACACACACGCCCCCATCGCTAAAAAAACACAAATGAGTGTGCAAAAAACTACGCAATGGCCGCACAGTAACAGCAAGAAACAACAACAATAACGGCGACAATAAAAAAACCATACTCACACATGACTCCGCCTACTGCAGCAGCAGTGACGTCAACGCCGACGTCGACGTCATTGGCGCCGACGACAAAAAAATTGTTATAGTTGATTTTTGAAAATTTGTTGTTTTGGTTTCTTTTTTTTAATATGAGTACGCGACGCTGACTTTTTGAATTTTTATTTGTTCAGTGCATGTTTATATGCATGGGAATGTGTGTGTGTGTGCTTATTCTTTTTTCTTGCTTTTTGGTTAGGTTGATGGGTAGATTTTCTTTTTATTTGCTTTTGGTTTGGACTGCCTTGTGCAGTTTGAGGCATGGCTGCCAATTTATTGATAAACATGGGTGGCTTCCACTGGGCAGCTGTCAGGGGTTAAACAAACCTCGAGTTCCAAAAAACACAAACGGGTCATCATTGGTGTTAGTGTTTACACCGAGCGAGTTGTACTCTATTTTGCTAAAATGATTTTATGAAAGGCAAACACTTTTTCTGTATATTATGTCGTATACGTATTACAAATGTCAACTTTTGTATAGTAAAATTCTATTAAACCAATATATCATTCAGCAAATTCGGAAAAACTATGTTGACTAGCGTATTGAAACTCATATTTATAAAAACTATATAAGCTTTGTGCTAGTATTAATTTATATATATTTTAGAACCAACTAAAGTTTTTGACCAAAAATCACAACTCAATAACTGTGTAAGAGTATCAATTGCAATAAGAAGATGATGTTTATTGAATGTAACTGAAAACTGCCTGCATCTGACAACTGTGTGTTGTTGTAACGAGTATTTTTTCAAGTGAAAATAGCGCTTTGGCTTGGCCTAAATCGACTGAACCGGACATTGACTTTATCCAAAACCTACCCCCCCAACAAAATTTAGATGATTTTTTTTTTTACTTTAAATCGCTTTAAAAATTTGTGTAATGCGCGACGTATGCTTAATGCGTGCATTGCTACAGTGTCAATGCATTCACATACACACACACATAGACACGCACACAACCAAAATTAGCATTCCAATTGAGCGCATTTCAACAGGGAAAAACACTCAACAGTGGCACTGGGGTGCGTGGCAGGCCGCATGAATCATCATAACGACAAGTGACTATCCGCAAACAAGCCGCATATGAGGATGAGAGGGGAGTGGGATAAGAGAGTGAGAGGCAGGGGCATTGCCACAATTGGTGTCCAACTGGGCCACATGCGAATTTATAGTTAGGCTAGGAGTGAAAATCACTACAATGCGTTTTGCCAGGCGCCAAAAAATATGCCACAAACACTTTAACACACACACACGCATGTACACACAAAATGTGTTATTTGTTGTGTTTACAAACGCGCCTGCTGGCATTCAGCCAAAAAAGCAGGAGTTTGAGAAATTTTGGCCAGCATTGCGTACGTTGCATTTCCGGCTTTTTGTTGCTGTTTCTGATTTTGGTGTTGTTTTTTTTTCTCTCATTGTTTTTAGGGGTTGCCAGCAACAGTTGGGCAACATATTTTTAAAGCGATTGCTGCCGTTTAAAGTGTGAAAAATATGTCGACAAAGACCTTGACCCGCTTTCAAAATGGGGGCCAACAAGTTGAGTGCCCCTCAAACAGCAGAGAAAACAAAAAATACTGAAAAATACAATCGGAGTTGACCCTCAGCTGTAAAATTGAAAACGTAGACGTAGCCAGACAGACAGTCGAGCAAAAGCTAGCGTCTAGACCCAAAAATGTATTGCATACTTCGTGGCTGAAGTTGGCAAGCACACACACACACAGATACAAAGAGAAAGAGAAAGAAAGAGTGAGCAAGTGAGAGTGTGAGTGTGTTGGCATCTAAAAAGCCAAAAGCGGCAAAAGCATTTGGCCAAAGAACAAGTGGCAAGTGGCAAGCAAGCAAGCCAGAGACAGCAAACGTGGAAAAACCCATGCGACTCGCTTCAAAAAAGTATGCTACGTTTTATGCTTTTTCCGGTTTTTTGTTTTTTTGTCTTCCGTTTTTGTTCACTCCCTTTCTCTGTTTGGTTCTGTCTCTGTATGACTGTATGTGTGGGTGAAAGTCCTTGAAAGCAAACGTCTAAGCTCAAACACTGTCTATACATGCAAGGTGTTTGTATCTGTGTGAGTGTGCATGTAAGTGTGTGTAAGGACTGCCGTAAAGTTGAACGAACGTCCGTTTTGCAACAGCTGCTTCTATTACTTCTTCTTGCCAGCTTCGTATCTTTTGTGAGTGTCTGTATTTTTTTATGCATTTTTTGGCGGCTTTTTCGTTATCAGTTGCGTTCCTCTTTGGTGACTTTCTTTGGCTTTAAACGTTGCCACTTCACCCACTTTGCGACCTTGACTTCACAAAATTTTTAGCATTTTTCACTGTTTAGTATCCGTCTGCGTGTGTTGTTGTGGCGCATGCCTTAAGCCTGATCCTGCTACGGCTCATCCTACTTCTTGCTTGCGTATCGCTGCAGTTTTTGGGTGTCTCTACTCTGTACTCGACTGCATTGACTGCATTTTTTGCATTGCCCCACGCAAACGAGAGTCTAGTGGCACGACACCAACCATGGACGAGCCATGAACATGTACATGGACACACTATTGTACTTCGTCCCGGCTTTTGTTCAATGTGTGTGTGTGTGACTGTAAGGCTGTTCATTCAACTGTCCGTCTGCGACTGCCTTGTACCTGCCTGTGTCTGTGTGTGTGAGTCGCTCACTTTCACTGAGTGTTGCCATCCTTTCATTCAATGATAGAGCTCAAATATGACGTAAGTCTTGCACCGCTTGTGCTTTATGTCTATTGATATGTGCATTGCGTTCACCTAAAATTGAAATTAAAATGAAAATCCGTTAAGCTTTTAGGGATGTCAATATTTGGTGTACTTCTGTCGGATACAAAAAAAGAGTCAGTAAAAGGTGAAAACCGATTTTCAATGTTGTTAAAGCTGTGATGATATGATGCTATGATGACGGCAGTTAAATTAAGCTTTTGTAAAGGTATATATCGCTTTTCGTATTTTTAAATAATTATTATTTAATTATTTTCTATAAGACAAAATCATAGTAGTTCTTAAAAGTATTTTATGTAATATATCCTTGTCCTGCCAAGCAAATTTCTGATTAATAAATTTTAATTTTAAATTTTAATTAATCGACGCATATTTCTCCAACTTAACAACGAAATCCATTTTTATCAACTTACTCTTGTCTGCTTAGCAGCTCAACAAAACCTGCAAAAACACACACACACCCACACAGACATAAGTGCTGTCTGTGTGTGTTGAACTTAGCGCCTAAAAAGGCTACCCACCAATCGCAGACAGCATCAGCGGCAGCTGGCGACCCAATCGCAGACGCCAAGTGGAGGCATTGGCGCGGCAAAAAACGCGCGCGCGTTTTTCGGTAATGAGAAAAAACACGCGCAGAGCTCAGTGCTGCTAATCAGTAGGGAGGCAGAGTCAGCAGCAGCAGCAGCTGCAGCAACAACAACTTCAACTGAGGGATGAAATGTTTAAAGTAAATGGGGAAAAATAGCGTAAAAACCCTAGAAAAGTTATTGTGCTTATAGCTGATTGTTGTTATTGTTTTTCTTGGAGCACGTTAGAGATTCGTTGTGTTTTAGCATGGTTTTAGGAAGTTCAAGGGGAATGAATTTGGATGGGTGGCCTTATTAAGCTGGTAGAAGAAAGTGGCAGTAACTGGCAATGTTTAAAATGACATAACAAAAAGGGAAACTACGAAAAAAAAAAATAAAGCAAAATTCGATTATTTACATCTAACAAAAAATATTATTAAAAACTGTTTTTATCTAAATAAATTTTATCAATCAATAATTTTTATTTTCATTTAAATATTTTGTAAAAAAATTTATTAAATTTATTTATTTTATGCGACAATTTGATTTGTCATTTATTTATTTTTTAAGTTATTTTTCTGACGAAGTAGATTAAGAAAACCTAACAAGCCCCTAAATGTTTTCGAACTTAGAGAAACATTTTGATTGTTTATTTGTTAAGTTATTTATTCTATATTTAGCTATAAACCTTTTATTTACTGCCAAATGAAGTTAACATTGAGCAAACCAATAGAAAGAAAAACTATAACTAACGCCAAATGCGTCAAATGCGAGTAAAATGTTGCTGGTTTAATGAAAATTTATCACTAAAAGATCACAACATAAACATGGTCTTGGTAAATGCCTTTGCTGACAGATTAACCAAATCAGTACGCGACCGGGTCCAAAAAACCACAACAACAACAAAACAACATAACACAACAACAAGTAAACAAGCAAGCAGGCCCAAAAAAAAAAAACAAAAAAAAAGAGACGACAAAATCGACAACCTTTTGAACTGCAAGCAAATCCATTTCACACAATTTATGTACAAGTTTATTTCGCGCTTCCAATTTTCCAATGTCGCTTAGCTTTTTGGGTGGCTTCACCAGCGGCTTTCCACAGAAACGTTAACAAGCATGGACCCCGTTTATATACATACATACATACGAGTCTCCATGTGTGTTGTTAACAAAGTGAAAATTACAACTGTGTGTGCGTCCACCAAGACAACGACAACGAGCCAAAGGAGCCAAAGCCAAAGCCAGCCCAAGTTGGCCAAGTTGTCCAATGACAGTTTGCTTTGCATTCGTCGTCGTCAGTTGTAGATACCGTGCATTCCTAATCTTGTTCGCTGAATTCGTAATCTCATTAAATTTACATATTAATCAAGGGATTTTAATTACTCTTACACCGCAATGGCATTGGCATTGGCAATGGCAAATGGCCAAAAGCAGCTCTGTGCTGCTTCTGCTGCTGCTGAAAATGAGCGAACGCCAAACTCAAGTGAGGCATAAGCAGTTGCAAATCGCAATATCGCCAACAACAACAACTGGTTTTTAGTTCGAGACATGCCCCTGCCCGCAACTTCATTCCTTTCTCTCTCCGCTGTTGGGATGCGTCGTCTTGGCGTGTGGACCCTCATAATTTAATTGGACTTTGTGTGGCGCATGGTCGCTGGGTTCTGTGCCGGCTGGCTGGCTGGCTGGCTGGCTGGCCACATTACCATTGCTACATTGCCACTTCGCCATCGACTTCGCCTTCGACAAGGATTACACGAATTTGCGTGTCAGGCGTCAATGTAAAATCGCAATAAATGAAACTAAATTACAAACTAAAATGCAAAATGAGCAAACTTTAACTCTTGCTCTCTCTCTCCCTCCCTCCCGGTCTTCAGTCCGTACACTCACACACACTCAGTGCGGGTGTCTGTAAGCGGGAGTGTGTGTGTTTTAGTATCTAGAGTGTTGTGCAGAGAATATGTATTATGCATAATATTTGCTGCATTCTATCTTAGATATGCGCTTTCTGAGAATGAAGTAGTGCAGAATGTTAGTGTAAATAAGGCAATTGAATTTGAAAATAACTTTGTGTATACACATAGAAAAATTAGGGGTATGAGAGAATACTTGATCGATAATATTCTTCTATATATATCTTATTCTCTCTTAGTCTTACACATCCAATTTAATTTTTGAACATTATTTTGAACAAGTTTAAAGTTCAAATCTAATGTAGAATCAGTTTTTGTTTAAAACATTGTCTTTCTCTTATATAATTTTTGTTTGTCTGATAAACTAATAAAAACACAAAATCATGACTATTATATTTTTATTCCCATCTATTTAAAGCTCAAAGTTTTTTTCTGCAGGCGTTTAAGTTGTACAAAGAATTTGTTGAAAAAAAAAATACCAAAAGATAATTTTCAAGTCTTCCCACGATTTGGAAGTAGTAAATTTTTTAAACACTTTTATATAATTTTCTTAATTTTTGACGGATTTTAAGACTTTGGCACAACAAATAAGCAAACAGTTTGCAATGAGCCCCTTCCCTTCCCTCTCTGCATTCTCATTTAAGCCAACTGTTGCTGACTGTTGTTGGCTGGAAGTCTTGAGTTGGGGGCTCGAGGCGATCCAAATTTATGGCTTTTATAATGACTACTTTGTAGCCGTGTATTGGAGCAGGCAAATGGCAATGGCAAAACACAACAACACACACATTTTTAAGGCTTCATAAATTATAAAAAGAAAAATAATTATAATGAGATCAATTTTTAATCGCTGCGCGACGTTGCACGAAGCCAAACACGGGGCACAACGCAACACCAACAACAACAAGCAAAACAGGCGACTTCCTGGCCAGGTGAAGCAGCAGCAAGCAGCAAGGTGGAGGCTACATACGGCGAAGGTGTAATTATTATCATATCCTGCATCGCATAAACAACAAGCAAAAGTAGTAGACGACAACGCACAGTGAGAAAGAGTGAGAAAGAGACAGAGAAGAGTTGCAACAACAACAACAACAACATGAAATACAACACTTGGCCTTAACACGCAGCACGTCATGAAGGAGATGCTCTCCACTTTGTGTGTGTGTGTGTGTGTGTAGTCTTCGCTGGCTTAGAAATTGGAAGACGACTCTTAGAGACCATGGCAAGCTCGGCTTGCTAGCACTTTGGTGCAAACATTTAGAGTAGCAACTCGTAAAACTTCAATTTAAGACACGTAATTTGCAATTCACTTGAGTGCAGATTAGAAGCGGCATCTCTTTCGTTGGGTGCGGAGGGGCGGGTTAAAAGAGGGGCGGGTGGATAGTAACGTTAGGGAGTGGCTAAATAACAGGCACGCAGTCGCTGTTTGCTATTCCTGCTGATGATAATGATGATGATGATGATGATGTTGATGAGGCTGCCGTCGCTCGACTCTCATTTTAATAGAAGTAGATGCAAGCTTTAGTTAGGAGAAGCAACAACTAGGAGTCGACATTGCGTACATAACTAACAAACTGTTTGGGATATGTTATTCGAGTTAAGTGTAAATAAATAGTCAACGTAATTGTTATTAAATCCGTATACATTATTATCTTGTTATCAATTCAATGGTGTTAGTTCACAAATATTTTGTAGGAAAGAAAATAATAAAGATTTAACAAAAAGAATCTTGTATGTTAAAATTATTGTAGAGAAATTTTTTTAAGTAAAAGAAAAATATCAGAAACATTTGTAAGAAAAATAAATATTTTTAATAACCTTTTTAAATATATTTTTTGTACTAAGTAAAAACTTCCTTTGGCATTCAGGAGTAAATAATATTTAAGAAATTAAATAAATTATTATATCTCTTTGTTTGAAAAAAAAAAATGATCATGTCTTGAATTTATATCCGCCCTAATCCTTGAACTCATAAGGCAACAACAACCGATTCCTGGGGCAGCTACAGTAAAGACGACAACAGCAGCAACTGGAACAAGAACAACAAGGAGAAAACAGAACAGCAGCATGCTGGCCAAAACAGGCTGCGATTTTAATCGACTTTAATCAAAGAAATTTCATATGTGACCACGCCCACATGCAATTATGTTTAAGAATGCAAAACGATTTTTGCTCGCTTAGCTCCTTTTGCCATCTTTCTTGGACTCGAAACGCGAAGAGAAGCGAGAAAATTAAAACTGGCAAAAATAAATAAAAAAAGGCAAACAACAACAGCATTTAAGAGAAGTTGTCTCTACTACTACTACTACTACTACTACTACTACTACTACAACAACTATACAACTACAACAAGGCAGAAAGCATAAATTTAACAGCAAAAAGAAATATTATTATGAATGCATTAAGTGAACAACAACGAACAACAACAACAACAACAACAGGAAGATCAACTGTGCCTAATTATAAAGTCGTGAGTTGAGGCGAACAGGTTAGGGCTGGACCTGGAATGAATGAATGCGATGCGGTGCGATTTGAAGCGATTCGAGGCGATACGATGAATGGACAGCCAGAAGGTAGAATAAGAATACATATAAGGCATTTGAGGGAGGCTGGACCGGAGGCATTAAAATAAAAAAAAAAAGTTAAGCCAAAAGGTTATGCAAAACTAAAAGCTCAACTAATCATAAAAAATTATATGTAGGTTTAGGTTTAGCCTTCGTATTCCAGTTCAATGTTTGTCTCTCTCTCTCTTTCTTTTTGGCACAGACTCATAAATCTTTTATTGATTTATGTGCTTGGCAAAGGCACTCACACACACACACATAGAAATGCATTTTAATAGGTTGTCTGACGATAGTCATAATTAGAGCTAATTTTAATGCTCCACTCTTAACGCATAAATCACAAAACAGCAAGCTAAAAATCAAAGTGAGTCATAAAAATTTGCAGCAATTCTTCAATAATTCTAAGCTAGTTGACAAAAAAAAAAATAAAAATAAAAAAATGTCCGTGCCACATCGTAAAGTCCGTAATCTAGAAAAAGCTGAACCGAAAAACTCGATTCCGTATCCAGTTTCCGTAATGCGACGAGGCATCGAAGCGTCGCCTGCCGAAGGAGGTGCGTTCAATTAAAAAATACTTTACGATATTACAAAATTACCACGCAGAATGTATATGTTTATATATATGTTTGTACGTGTGGTGGTATTCCAAGGCGGCACAACGCATCTAAAGCCAGACACACACACACACACAGAGGTCTATGCTTCTTCAGTTCAGGCTCATGTCTACGTTTATGCTCAGGTCCAGCATCAGGTCTAAGTCATGGCACAAGTTCCACGAGGCAGTTGTTGCACACGCGCCGTTTGGTTACCGCACTTGGAATGAGGACAGAATGAGGGCTTCAGGCTTTTAAACACGCCTACTTACAGTGGGCCAAGTCAATCTACAAAATAATAATAGTAATCGAAAGATTCATTTTTATTCAAAATCAAAAGATTATAAAACATCAAATCATGAGAACATGATGGCTTAACCGCAAGATTAAAACTACTTTTAAAGTTAAAAAATATTTTTTTTTCATTCGAAATTCATTTGAAATGTTTACCACACAAAATCGCATTAAGAAACGATTCAAAACTTTTCACAGCTAAATCTTTGTTAAAAATGAAAAAAATCGCAAAAAAAAGGTTTGTTAAATCATGTTTTATAAAAATTCTGCTTTAAAGTCGAAATTCCTAAATCTATCTTAGATATCGTCAAAGCTTTTCAGCATTATAACTTGATAAATAGAGAGAGAGAGTTAAAACAAAGAACTTTCTAAGGCTTGACTTCTAGATAAATTCTTCATTCAAAGTTAAAAAAGCTTTTACTACTTGGATTTCATGAATTCCGAAAAAATGTATCTTAAACTTTTAACATTCATAGCTTCGTCAAAACTAAGCCGATTTCAAAAACCAAAACATATTTGATCATAGTGTAGCCTGTAGAATATATCACATTTTAGTTGTCTCTTGTACCACTGTACAAATTATAGTTGTAGTCGTTTATGTTGTTGTCGCCGTTTGTTGTTCGTGTTGCTGCTGCTTTTGTTGTTGTTTTTATTGTTGTGATTGCTGTTCTTGCAGTTAAAGCGCATGCATGCAGCAACAAAAGCAATAATAAAAATTCAATAATCACAAATTTTTATGCGTGCGAAATTTTTGCGTGCCAAGCATTGAATAAAGTTTTTTTTTTTTTCTGTTTTCGTTTTTTTTTTTGACATATTTGGGTTGGGTTCTGGACAGGCTCCTCTTTGGCAATGATTGGCATTGGCGCAATAACAATTAGCATTCATTTGAAGCACTCGCTCTAGAGTGGGGAGTATTTGATACATTCCCTGTTTACCACAGGAGCTCTCACACAATCGAGCTGCTCCGCCTTCTTCCTCATGAAGGTTATGACAGCGCTTTGGCGCACTGTTTAGCTGTTTGCAGGTTTTGCGCTGTGATTAAACTCTCAACTAATTTGGTGCAACACACACACACACACACACATACACACAAACACATACAGAGAAAACCGGTCAGACAGAGTCTTGCCACGTTTAAATGTGCTCCCTTTACTCTACCCTCCTTCCACTCCGCACTCACACACACACACACACACATACCCTGGCTAAGCGAATGAATTATGTTATTTGAAATTAGTTTGTGGCTTGCAACACCGATTTCAAGTCCTACTCCAAACTCAACATCCAAACTACAAAACAACAACAACAAGCATTCAGCTTGGATTCCGAGTTGGCAGCGCCTGCGGAGTAATCAGGTTAATTTTAATATGTTTTCTGTTGAGCGGCGTCGACAACAACGTCGTCAGTTAATGGAAAAATATCTTAAATGATGTTGCAGGATGCCTTTTTGTAATTAGCAGCTTCGACCATAGTTAATTATTATGACCATGGCTCTCATTTACTTTGAGCGCAACACTCTTATGCATTTCAGTCAGCTGGTTTCAAAGCCTTTTGATCATTTGGATTTTTATGATTTTCTATTTGCCATAGACAGTGTGAAAAGAGAAAAGCGTGAAACAGGTCTTAAGCATATCGGTAGATCGGTAGTTGATCGTATTGTTAAAATGTTTATTGTGATCTTAAGATACTCGTAACAAATCAACGAATAATTATTATTAGTATTGTCGATAAAGGTAGGGAGAAGTGTAAATGAGCTTGAGAGAGAGGTTTGAAATCAGAAAATATCGCTTAAATGTTTAATTTAATCTTTAATCTGATTTAACACTATTTGGAAAATGCAGCTCAATGGATATGCTTGAAGTGAAGAGAGCGTAAGGGAAAAGGGCGAATGGAATTATAAAGCTATCTTAATTTAAGCTCTTTTGGTTTATATTATCATTTCGAATCTTTAATCTGAATTAATATGTAAAGAAAAGTGTTAAAGATAAAGGACGTATAAACTCAAAGCATTTATGATATGCAAGGAGGAACAAAAAGCTTCAAATCATTTTGAAAGTTTATTTACAAAAGTCAAATAGCTTTTAATCAAGTTAAACATCATTTGCTTAACGTACCCTAAAAATATATTTCTATATTGCTCTTCAAACAATATGCTTAACGTTAACAACTATTTAACTAATTCCAAACAAAAGGCACAGTTTCCACACTAAGGTCAAGTTTTACTAGAGCCATAACTCTATCAAAAGTCAAACGCATTATTTTTATAATTTTTATATTTGTTTAAGTAAACTATCATCAAAGTTAAATCAATAAATTTACCAAAATAACACCATTCAGTTGGATATCGAAAAATGAGTTATTGCCCGTTGATAGTTTATAACTCATTTTTGTGGATTAAGTTTCGTTGCGTATTTGACAAGATATTTTTCATTCGTATGTTTGCTGAAAAGGTGACCAAAATGAGCCTGCTGGCCATATAAGTTAGACATGAACGCGACGAAGATTTGTATTTAATTAGTGTACGACGCGGAGATTGGAAGGGGTTTGGGAAAATGGTTAGAGTCCGAAAAGCCAGTAAGAAGTGAGTTTAGAAGAGCTGCCTGCGTGTGAGTTCCATGCCAAATGGAATGGCAATGATAATTACAGAAAGCATGTAAACACTTGGACTTGTTGGATGAGTAGTAGTCGAAGGAAGGGGTAGTAGGGGCAGGTACAGACAGGCCATGACAAGCAGCAACGAATACAAATTGCCAAAGTAAGCGGGTGAGAGACAAAGATAGACAGTCAGAAAAACAGATATATATATATATATATATATATATATATATATATGAGAGAGAGAGAGAGGGAGAGGGAGTGTGTTGCAAAACGTTAATTTCAAATTTATGTAGAGCGTCGAGTTTTCTCGTTCTTCTCCTTCGTTTCCTAACTTCTTCACAGCTCCTCAGTTTTCTGATGAGGCTTAGAGCTCAGGCCTGAGTGAGACTCAGTTTGTTGTTCTCTTCTCCTTACAACCCACCCACCCCTCCACCCCACACACCTCTCTTTATACCCCATTTTCTAGTTGCGTCGAGTTGAGTGTGCAGCAAGAAGATGAAGTAGTAGAAGAAGAACAAGTTTCTAAGATGCCCGCAGGGCGCGTGCTGAATTTAATCAGTTTGTTGGCCATGGCCCGAACGATGCCAACGTAACGAATGACAATCAACCCAAGATGGAAAGTGGGCAGTCTGTTCCCCACGCTCTCCCTTCCTTCCCCCCACCCCTTCATTCCACACCCCCTCTTACTAGACTGTGGCTGCCGGCTAACGTAAATTAGACGATGGCTCGCCGTTGTTGCATTTAACGGTAATACAATTTTATAGCTGCCGGTAAAACGCTGCACAGAGAAATTAGACATAAAGACAACAGGCGCACTATATATGTGTGTGATTGTGTGTGTGTGTTGGCAGTGCAGTTAACAAACAGAAGGGGTTGACCAAAGGGTGGTGAGGTGAGGAGAGAGTACCGAATTCGAAAATTAAGTTGATGAGCGCACAGGCAAAAGGAGACGGAGACGGCGTCCAGGGGAGGAACAGCGATGTAAAGTGGCAACCAGCACTTAAATATATGACCAAAATTGGCTAAGAACAACCAGTTAACCATTTGACATGTGACTAATTGGATGCTCTTTGTGCATCACTTGATCAACTAAGTATTAGTACCATAAATCAAATAGGTTTACATAAATAAAAATTTGTTTAAATAAAGATATATTTAAGTTAAGAGCATGATCAAATCAAACTGCTCAGTTCTAGAGGTAATATAAAGTCAGAAGAACAAGTTAATCTATCAATTGGTAAGCAAAAAGCTATAGTTGCCTTATAGAAAGGAGATCAAATTAAAAATAAAGCTGTTAAGTACATTCCTTGTATACATATATGACAATATCTACAAAAAACTTATAGCCTATGTTTAATTCTGTTGCAATGGCTTTATTATTGTAAAGTTTCATTATAATTCAGTCAGTAGTTTTTGCGTGAAAGGGTAACAAACATACAAATAAACTTTTACATTCTTATTATTATAGGATAGGATATGGGATGTAAATTATTTCAAAATGGATACACTATCTCTCTGTATACACAAATATGCTGACAAAGTGTGTATACTTTACCTTTCGGTTAAGTATTACAAAACAATAATAAACAACAAATGCAGATAGAAAGAGTCTGCGGTGAGCAGGACATGAGAATAGCGAGACACGAGACAACAACAGAGACGATGGACGACGACGACGTCATCGACACCTCCGATAGCTGAGCGATAGCTGCAGCTGAAAATGAGCCGGGTGGGTGGCAAAACGACTAAACACCAGACAGCATCCACAGCTCCAACTCTAGCTCCAGCTTCAGCTCTAGCTCCAGCTGCTGCTGACTATGGCTTAGACCGACCGGTTGCAGAGACCGCATGAGTTGGCGTCGCTGCAGCTTCTTCTTCAGCCTGGCCCTGTGAACAACTGGTCAACTGGCAACTGGTCAAAGTCAAGGCACACACACGATATGGAGGGGGCGGGAGTTCAGGGTAGCTGTGTTTTGTTGCTGTTTCAGTTTTGGCTTGTCTAGTGACTTGACTGTAACCTCATTGACCAGAAAAATGCAAGCAACAAAAAACAACAACAACAGCAGCAACAGCAACAGCAGCAACATCGCAACAGACAACAAAACATCAAATGTGAATTAGTGCCCAAGGTAGCAGCAAGAGAGTAGTGGGAAAAGAGACAGAGAGAGAGAGAGAGAGAGCGGCGGCGGTTGGGAGGGTTAGAAATTTGCAAATGCTCCATATTTATTGGCACTTTTCAGTCAATGTGTGTGTGTGTGTGTGAAAAGGAGCAAGCAGTTTGAACAGGAAGCGCAATTGTAGATAGTTGACAAACTGAGCTGAGTTCGAGTTTGGAATCTCTATCAAAATCAAAGCAAGGGATTTGAGAGAGAGAGAGAGAGAGTGTGGAGAAGGGGATAGCTTCTGATGAGCTTTGAATGAGTTATGTTGATGGGCAAGAACTGCGGATTGGCATTTTAATTATTAATTTCTTGATCAAAAAAGGAACATTTTACAAACTGTTCGGTATGCGGCTGCAAGTGACAAATGCCGATTTCTACAGTACAATCGGATTTTATCAACATACTGAAACGTCGAGAGGAAGTGCACAAAAGTATGTGGTATGAATAATTAAACTAAGGGAAATCTATTTCCTTATAAGTCTAATACTTCTTTTTTAAATTGACTGACTGCTATCAACGCCTAGCCCAAACTGATATATATTAAGATCTAATTTAATCGCGAAATTATAGCAAATGCATTGTAAGTAAACGCTAAGAATCGACTCTTCCAAAATATACCCGCAAAGTTGCGCCAATTTGAGTTTGAATTGAAAATGTTCAAGGAAAGTTAGATGTATAAAAACAATTTTAGGTAGTATTATGGAAGCTTTTTTATCTCATCATCTTGTTAACTTTTTATCTAAACACAAAATATCACTACAGAACTGAAAAAAAAAAAAATTAAATGAGAAAAATTTCGCCAAACTTAAAATATTCGAAAAAATTGATTTTCTGCCAAGGAATAAAAAGGCCAAGCAATTAAAATAATTTTCGTATAAATATAAATACAAATTTCGACTAGTAGAAATAAAATGTGGTTGCATATCTTAGAGATGCAAATTTCCAGTTTTGTTGTTGTCGTATATATCATTCGCAATGCAAACCTCAAAACAATTTTAAAACTCGAAAAATTAAAATATGTAAATACAAATTAGAAATCGCCCACGCGCCCCTCTTCACTTCGCTCTAAACGCACTGGTCATCAGTGCAAACCCCTCTCCATCACCCCTCCTCCAATTCGGCAACCGGCAACAAGAATTATATGTGACACAACAACAATTGCTCAAAATTTGCGCTCACTCTTTTCAAAATTCTCTCTACGCACACACACATTTACAAACTACTCACTCTCTCTCTCTCTCTGTCTATCTCTCTTTGGCTCGTTCAGTGTGGGGGGCCGGAGCTTCGTCAAGTGTTCACTTCTCCTGCATCAGAAAACAGTTATAAGTGCTGCCCACGTCGCAGTCGCAGTCACTGCCGCAGTCAGCGTCGGCAGCAGCAGCGCTCATTTGTGCGCTTAATGACGTCATTATTTTTATTTTAACAACACTCGGCAGCGGGCGGGGCTGCGACGAAGTAAAATACGACAACGAGCTCATGTATTTCAATGGTGCATGTTGTGTGTGCGCTGCGCTCCTGCGCAGTCAACGCCGCTGTCGACGTACGCTTGCGTTTTGTTTCACATATTAGCTGAGACAAGACCACAGGCAGAAATAGCCACCCCTCAACTCACCCACCCACTCAACCAACCACTCACTCGCTCGCTGCTTGCGTCGACGTCATTTTGGCTCTGTCTGGTTTTTGCGCTCTCTCGCTCTCTGTCTCGCACTCTTTCCCTCTCTGTCTTGCTTACTCACACTTATTTGCAACTTGGTCTCTCTGTTGTGTCTCGCTCGCTTGCTCCTCCTGAGGTTTGGGCCCATTTGCTTCGGCTTCGGCAGCGGCTTCGGCAACCTTTTTTGTTTGCTCGTGTTTGTCGTAAGTCGTCGTTGACGATGCCGTCGTCATCGTCGTTGTCGTCGTCGTCGTCGTTTTCGTTGTAGTTGTCGTAGGCTGCTTGTCGTTCTTGTTGTTGTGGCCGCGCTTTGCTACTTATGTTGATGATTGTTGGGGGTCCAAGCGCCGTTTGTGCGCCACACGTTCATTCAGTCTGTGGACGACTTTGCGCCTGTACGTACCACTCACGCACCATTACGCTACATGAGCGCGCATACAAGCACACACACACACACACACACTCACAGTGATATCAATACGCACTCACAAACACACACACCATTACTGAGTGCAACGCGTGTGCATTTTTGAATTCCATTGCCGGCGTGTGCCAGGCCAGGCCGAGCTAGGCAACATTTAACAGCTGCATCTGCTTCTGCAAATGCAACTGCAACCTGATTAAAAGTATTTTCAAGATTTCGCGCGCGCGCTTATCCCTTTTGAAAATCGTCGCGTGTGGCTTAGCAAGCAACAACAAGAAACAAAAGTTAACGAAAAGCTTTAAAAACAAAAAACACAAAGCAACTTCAACTATAAACTGCAACTGCAGCATCATTCTCTGTGTGTGAATACAACAAAACAAAAAGAGTGCATTAAAATGTTCCGTTAATTACTCTCTCAATATCAAGCTGATCGTTTCGAAGTGTTTTCAGTGTTTATTAACCTTAAAAAATTTAAACTTTTTGGCGATTTACAAAAATTTAACTTTTGAAAACTTCAAAAAAAGTGATTGTCAGTGGTATTTCAATTTATGTACAAAACAAATCAATTCAATAAATATTTGAAATTAACGTGGAAAAAAATAAATCAGTAAAGATAAAGAAAGCTTTCAGCTCGGTTTTAGAAACAAATTAAATCTACAAAATCGTTGATTGAAGCTTTGATTCTACAAAAAGACGGTAAATTTTGACATACATTAAAAAAACATTATTTGAAGCTTAAAATTATTCTCAAATATTTTAAAACATTTTTAAATTGTGTATAAGTAAAGAATTTATAGCTTAATTAAATGTTTTAGAGTAAATGCATGCCACTGAATTTTTTTTTTAATCTTATTGTTCTTAAAATAAGTTTACTTTAAGTAAATCTAGAATAAAGATCTACAACTGTTGTTATTTAGGTACAAAAATCATCAATTATCTAAAGCTTTAAATCATATTGCTTAATCGATTACAAACAGCTTATTTAATTATTAATTTGTAATTATATAATTAATTGTTTTTATATTACAAACTGACTTAGAACCTTGAGCGTAGTTTATTGATTGGAAGTTGATTTTTTTTTTTCAAATAATTATTACAAATTGATTGAAAGCCAATTAATTATAACATGTTTAAGATAACAATTTTAAACTTGTTTATATAAACTGATAACACTTGTAAAGTTCTTTAAATGGATTTAAATCTCTCAAGTATAATCATTAGCTAATTGTTTTGTGAATTTTAACTAACACTTGTAATGTCATTAGTGGAACATTTGTATGTGTTTTTGTGTGTGTTTTCTTCAATACTCGAAAAATAGTAATTTTGCTTCTCACGCACTTTAAAAGAACTCAAAAGCAAATGCAAGTTTTATGCAAATCTTTTTGCCTTGACATCGTAATGCAATCTAATACCAATAAATTGATGTGATTTTTATGCAATGAGATAAAAGCGTTAATTAAGCATAATTGTGCAAGATAATAACAACCGATCAAATATGTAAACAGCATCATTACCACTGATCCCCATCCCTCTATCTCCCCTTTTTGTATTGTGTTTGTGTGCACAAAAATAGATGCGCTGCCGTCTAATAATAAAAGTAAATACAATAATAAATAATAATAAAGCAAGCAACAAACTAAACTAATCATATGCTTAGCGACGCGACGCGTCGCCGCGAGCGTCGCCAATTTGCAACAATGAGCAGCTGCCTAAATCTGTTTCAACTAAAAAATAAATAGTTCTAAGCCTTGCAAAATGATGCCACCCCACATCAACAACAACAACAGCAACAAAAACTAAATATTATTAAGTAGATAACTAAATATTACAATTGTCATTTCAATGAGTTGCGGACGCTGCTAGTTTTTTTTTGCGCGCGCCAAGCGCTTGTAAAAAATGTGTATCTGTGAGATACAATAAGCAGCAAGTTCACACCAACAACAACAATAGCATTAGTAATCAGTTTCATTTGACAGCAGCCGCAAACCTGAGCGTTACAATTTTGTTGTTCTGTATTTGTATCTGTTACTGACTATAAAGTATATCTATGTATCTATATCTGTAGCTCGGAGCCACTTTTGCACTTTTGCATTGTTCAGCTGCTTGGCTCGTTCATTTAATTAAATATAATTAGCTGCATTAATTGCAAATTAATACAGAGTTTAGTATATTTTTTTTTGCATTGTTGCCAAGTAGGGGCTTGACTTGAGCTGGCCTGGCTTCTCTCGGTCAACGTGCAACCGTGCAACTTGTTTTTCCACGGCTCGTTATCGCGTAATTAATTTTTAAGTTTAAGTTTGCTCGATTTGAAATTTATGCGGCAAATGAGTTGATTGGAGAACTTCAACTATAACTATAACCCCTCCAATAACATATTGGTGAATCAAAATTTATTTTCAGCTGAATTTTCGAAAAACTTTTTTTTTTTTTTAATGAGTTAATCATTTGAAGTTTATGTTAATTGATTGTTTCGTTTGTTTTTTGGTTAAGTTTTTCTCAGCTAAGTTTTTCAACTTGAACTTTTTCAAATCGTGTGAGAAATGCCGTCGGTAACATGTAACTTGATAGCTTTATCAAGTGCTTCATATCTTAATGGAAGCCTAACACTTTGTAAATTGCAATAAATCCGTTTGGCAAAACGAATAGTTTCGGTAATATTTTCAATTAAGTTTGCTAACCGATTAGCGGAGTGGTTTTTAAATTTGGTTTGTAGTCTAGTTTTCAAATGCAAATTGAGAGGCGTTCATAAAACTACAAAATTAATTGCTTACAAATCGTTCGCTATTTCCAGTATTTATACAATTTAGTCAATTAAACTTATGAATCTAGTTTTACAACGACGTTTACCACGCCATCCTTCTGCTTCAAGTCTAGCTTAGAATGTTATGTCCCAAATAAAATCTACAAAATTAAGTTTTATTGCTCTTTCCACTTTAAGTAGAAGTTAAAAATTGTTTAACTTATTATATCTATCTACTTATATATTCAAATTGAAATAATCTTACTTAACAGAATATATATATATATTTTTTTTTTTTAAATATGTGCCATATTTTCGATGTTTTTTGTTTAGAGCATCAAAGACTTAATACTTTTAGAGATGTGATAAATGGAATGCAAGCAATTTCGTCTCTTTAACCAACTGCAAGAAAATGTTACGTTTGTGTAGGTAAAGCCTAATAGAAAAATAAAAATATTTTTGCATACCTTAGTTTTATTTAATGAAAACTAGTTCAACAAAAAACTTATGAATTACAGCACGCAAAAGCAAAATGAATTATATAATAATATAAAAAAATATGTATTTAAGAAAAAACAAACAAATAATATAATTGAAAATTCTATTTAAAATAAATAAGACATCAAATATATATTATTCTAATATACTAAATAGCTAAAAACCTATAAATAAATATGAAACTTTAAGAAATATTTCGTAATATTATATTTCTCATCCATTTTTAAATAATTAAACAAAAAAAATCAAACTTAAACTTACATTTTTAACGCACATAGCAAAGTAAAAAAAAGAGGAATAATAAAAAATCCACACTGCAAACTAATTGGCAAGCAATGTAAAATGCTACTGCACATACATATAGGCTGATTTAAACATTCGCAAAGATTGTTTTTAACGATAGATATTGCGCATTATCAGAGAAATCCATTAAAAAAAAATATATAAAAAAAAAAAATCCGACGTATGTTCACAAAATGCAGTTCGCCAAGTTTTTACTATTAATGCATAAATAGCTGCACGAGATATTACAAACAGTGTTCACTAAAATCAACAACAACAACAAATACCACAATTATTAGATATTAAATAGAAATTAAAAATTTTTGCTGCTGTTGTTTTTGTTGTTGTTGCATTTTTATGACAAACGGATGACGAGCGCATAAAAATGCGGCATACAAGACTATGGAAAATCAGCAAAAACCCAAACAGGCAAAAGAGAAATAAACATTAAAAATAACCAAAAGCCATGCGGCAATTGCAATATCCACCCCGTTCACCCCTCGCTCACTATCTCCTCATCCGGCGTCACGTTGTCACTTTAAGTAGGCAAATCGTAAAAACAGCAAAAAAAAAAAAACACAAAACACAAAACATGAGTAAAACAGACAAATGCAAAAAATCAGCCAGATAAATGTGCGTTATTATGTTTAGAGATTTTAGGTGTGCAGCTGGCTAAGATACCGCCCACAAGCTAATGAGCAGCGTCTCCCTGCTTGCCCCACTTGCCCCATCGCTTTGTTGTTTGCTACTTAAGTCCAAACAAGTAACTCAACCGGGCCAAGTGCACTTCGGGTGGGCTTGGGCTGCTTTCAGATTAAACAAAATTAACATAATAATTACGACTCTCTTAAATGCAAAATTCAGGAGCATCTTGAAAGGATTTTCGTTTGGGTCTTTAGTCGGTTTTTTTTTTTTGTGGCAGCTTTTGATGTGTGCTGCCAATTTGAAGAGTTTTTTTGTTTCGCATGCTTGCATTTTTATTGCGTTTATACGTATGTGGGCTGCAGCAAACAGGAAATGCATTTCAATTGTGAAAGGCGCCAGCCGAAAGCTGGCTAAAGAAGCAGAAGTCATTGAGTAGCATCAGTTGGAAGTTGTTGTTCAGTTGTACTTTAATAATTGGCCGCTGTTCGCGAATAGAGTAAGTAATTAGCGAGTTTTAAGTGTTTGTTGCCTAGTTAAAGAAGATGAGTTGGCAAACTTCATAAACTGTTGATCGAAAGTTAAAGATTTTTCATGAAGTAAATTATTCTGATGAACGATTGATCAACTACTTAACCACCTTACGTTGCATATCTTTCTGCACTTTAGTAACGAATTTTTTCATAGGAGTATTTATGCTGTCAGTTTGGTTAATCAAGCTTGAAGCCTTCTTATATCGCACCATCATCAACATTTTCTCGCATGCCACAACTCTAGAGAAAAGTAAGTCACATGCCCCAAAAGCCCACACAATAAATACCACAAAAAAAAAAAAAAAAACATTCTGCGACGGTCTCAAGTGCTAAATGCATAGAAAAAAATACACTTCTCTATACATTTAATAATGAACAATAATAATAATCAACACAAAACGTGCAAGGAGAAAGAAAGAGAGGCAGCGAAAGAGAAAGATACACACACATATATGTTGGCAAACGAATTTTTATCAACGAACGCGCATCATTTCAATTAAGAAAATGTCACAAAGTGTCCAAATGAAAACGGCACACGGCTCGAGCCGAGCTTACTGTTTCTCTCTCTCTTTCTCACTCTCTCACTCTCTAGCTGAGCATGCGACAACAAAACACGCAAGAAGACACGCAAGAGAGAGAGAGAGAGAGAGAGAGAGAGAGAGAGAGAGAGAGAGAACGAGCGGGACGAGAGAGAAAGTAGAAAGAGTAATCGCCTGTTGTTCTTTCTGATGCGCATTTTCATTTCTTTAAGCGCCGAGCCTCCTTCTCACACAACCCACCGCTCTGCTGACTGATCGCAACCCCCTTCATAATGCTGGCTTCCACCCTAGTCTAGTTTTTGGAGCCATTTTTTTCATTGTATAATTAATGCGAATTGTCACACGCTATAAATGAGCAAAGTGCCTTCGATTCGCCTTTTCTTTCGACTTCAATTCATTGTTATTGTTGTTGCTTATTCTTAATTCGTAATTAAATAATTAATGCTTTGCGTTTTTCATTGCATCGCATTCCAGCAATAAGCAAACATGAAACCATAATTAATTTTGGTCGTAGTTTTCGTAGCCAAAAGTATATTTTCGCTCAATTAGCAATTAAAGTTCTTCATAGACCATTGCGTGTGTCAAAGTGCTATTCCAAAACGCACTTAACTAGTAGTTAATGTATATAGCGAATGAGAGAGACAGAGAGAAACAAACATTCTTTAGGGGTTTAATATATTTTGATGGCTTGATGGATGGATAGCAGATAAATGTCATTGATAATGTAAGTGTGTCGTGTTTTGTTCGAGCATCGAGTATCGAAAGTGTAAAATTAATTATATATATATAAAAAAACTGAAACATATGCTTGTGATCTTAATTTCTCATGTTGATTTCAAATTTGATTGAGATGAAAAAGCTGTGAGAAGCTGATTCTATAACAAATTTCATTAAAATAATGTTTTTTTTGTAAGGTTTAATGTTGCAGCAAGTTGAAAGATGTATAAAATGTAGTAAAGCGCTAGCTGCATAGTAGAAGAACTTTTAAGAACAATCTCCTTTTTATATATATTTTAAAACAAATTGTTGGACTTCATTCAGCTTCATTATTTCTCATACTCCTAAACACTCATAACACTTATCTAAAACAGATAACAATGTTATATAAGAAAGAATAAAAAACTGATGTAAATATAATAAACAGCTCACTTACTGCACCCAGCAGCCCACCATAACATCCGTCCCACTTTTAACCTCCGGCACAAGCTGCTTAGCCACTTTAGTCATAAAAATGTAACACCTGCTTATCTGCAATGCTTTCCACAGCACACTCCTTCTGGCCAAAGAGGCAACCGAAAGGCAACACCAAGGCAACAAGCATGCTCAGGACTTTGCTCAAGCTCCCCACATACACACCCACACTCTCGCACACACACACACACACACTCTTACACACAACCGCAAGCAACCCAAAGCAAACCAAAAACATTTCTCAAACAGGCGATGTGGACAAAAAAAAAAACATAACATAGAAATTAGTTGGGTTTGGGGATGGTGTAAAAAAACCTGACCTAACCCCAACCAACACAGGCGCTGAGCGCAAATACCGTATAAACACTTTACGGAATTTCTCAACGCCTGGTAAGCCATTGCACGGGTGTAAAATCAACCCCAAAAAGACTTAAACCAAAGTAACTCCAACAAAGCAAAGTCGTTTAAGTTGCCGCCAAAACAGCCGACGGCAAAATTCAAAGTCAGAGTGAAAGAAGGTGAGTCAGAGAATGGGCACACCAAATCTTTAAAAACATTTAACGGATTTGGGTATCGTTTTTTTTATTCTCTCTCTGTTTTTTTTTTTTTTGTTGTACTTTGGCAATGTTTTCATTTTACATGCATTATCCTGGCCACCAAAGTGTTGACATTAAAATAATAATTTTAATTGCTTCAAATAACACAAAGTCCGCTTTTTTTTGCTACTATTCTACTCAACGACTTTGACCCTTTTTTTTCGTTTTCTGGCATGTGTGCTAAAGGGACTACAGTGTGTAGTAGAAGTAGTATATGTATGTGTATGGGTCTATTTAAACACAAAGGGTAATTAACATTTTTCTTGCCCTTGCCCTTGCTCTTTCCTGGCTAAAGGATAAGCAGCTTGTTTTTAGCAGCCCAAAGTCAAAATGAGCTGCGGACCTGCCCACGAACCGGGATATATATCTACATGGATATATAGAGAAAAAAGGACCACACATTACGAGGTTTTTTTTGTTGCGGTTTTCGCATTTGGTTAAACTTGGCTGGTTGCTAATGCCTTTTGGGGTCTCTTCTCGGTTTTTTCTCTATAAGTGTGTGTGTGTGGGTGTGCATTAGATGTGTGTGTGTGTATGTGCTGTGCAGCGACCACCTTTCAACACCTTCAGCAAGGCGTGAATTAAGTGCTCGAGATTTTGCAAACACTTAATACAAACAAATTTGCAGCCTTTGTTGCTGTCCCATTGCATGCAACATGTGGCACGCTGTGGGTCACTCTCCCTCCCTCTCTCTTTCTCTCTCTCTCTCTCTCTCTCTCTTTCTCTCTTTCTCAGTCTTTCTCTCTTTCTTCGTGCTTCGTGTCTTGGCAGTTAATTGCGCAATTAGCTGGACAGTTGTCAGTGCCATGTGACGGACTGCGACATGTCTCATTAACTGCACAGATGGTACTTTAGCTGAGAAATAAGAACCGCTCGCTCTCCCTCTTTTTCACTCTCTGTCTCTCTTGGTCTCACTCTCTCTATTTCTCTGTCTTTTCGCTTATGTGTGTTAGTAGTATGTCAAGAGAAGCGACATTTTTAATTGCGTTTAATTAACAAAAATTAAACGAAAAACACTGAAAACATGACACGAAACTGAGAAAAAAAAATAAATAAAAAAAAAATACACGAAGTATGCCTGAACTAGGTTTGTTCTGATAATAAAATTCAATAAACTTTGTTTAATCATTTTAAAATTTTTGGCGTTAGATTATAAGACTTAAGCTTGGAGAAAAAAATAGTTGTTTTGAACTTAAAGTAACGTTAAGATTCGTTGCTTTAACGTACATATAGTTGATTAATTAGAAACATCTTCCTAATCAATTTCTCACTTAAATTAATATATACTGCTCTTTGATGATTTGATTCAATGTCAACTCTAAGCTATTCCCCTGTAGTTCATTTTCTACTCTCAACTGTCTTTCTTTAAGCTTCTTTCTATATTTTACGAATGTTAACCTTAAATTTCAATTATTTCTAGTTTCTTCCTTTCATTTATTTACAAATCAAAAATATTTGACACATTTCATCAGTTAGCATCAAACCTTTAAAATTTTGAGCCACACTTACCACATTCGTGGTTAATAGAAACAGCTGTTTCTGGTTTTTCATTCACGTAGCGCACTTCTAAATGAAAAACCCGCTTGATACTGAAGCCAACAGCACGATTAACTACATAAACAGCAGCAGCAGCAGCAGCAGTAGCAGCAGTAGCAGTAGCAAACAGTAGCCTTAATTGTTTCGCACTTAATCAAAATGAGCAGCACTAGACAAGAAGAAAAGGGGAGAGAGTGTGGCAGGGAGGTTCGAGCCGGGTCTATCCCGCAGTTCGGTAGCCCCATCAAAGGCTGCCCCTGTGCAGAATGTTTAACCCAAAGTTGCACAAAAGCATTTCGTAGATACTCTCTCTGTATGTGTGTGTGTTTGTGAGTAGGGTGTAGTTGTTGTTGCTGTTGTTAAATAGCAAAAAATTGAAAACTAAAGAGCAACTTGGGGCTGCACGCCAGTCAGCAAAAGGGACACAGTTTTGCCAGCCAAGCAGTCAGCCACACAGACAAACGGAGGACAGACTGAAACACAGACAAACGAGGACGACGACGACATCAACACCCGGGCAATGTGAAAAGAAAAACGTTTTATGAGCTCATTCACAAAAAAGGGACACACACAGAGAGAAGGAGCTACTACTGTTCGGGAGGACAAAACAACCTGTTGCATATTTCAGCACAAATTTGCCAAAAGTGTGGCAGCTCTTTTCATCTGTTATTTTTTTTTATTTGATAGCACAAGTCGTGTGCCCGAAATTATATGTTTAAAAAACATCAACATGAAGAGGGAGGCTTTTTTTCCTGCCTTTTTTCTTCTTCTCCTTCTTATGGCTTTTATTTTTGAGTCTTTTGTGTATAAGATTTGTTAACGGTGGTCCCCCCGTCCCTACCCTTTCTTAAAAACGTAGAGGTAGCTTTTGCACAAATCTTTTGCCACTGCACGCTTTTTGGTGTCCTGCTCTTTGAGCCAAGCTGCCAAGTGTCTGTAATTTTTCTTTTAGTGGGTGTTTTAATAGAGTTTTCCTATTTGACTTGCCGTCCGTCTGTCTGACGTTCGTTGTTGTTGGTGAAGGTGTAGGTGTGTGGATGTTTGGTGTATGAATTTGCACAGTGGGCGTTTTAAGTGCGCCTAATGGGCCACTTCAATGCTGCCTGCCTTGTGGCAAAAGCTGAGAAATAAGTTGGCTTGCTGTGTTTATGGGCTGGCTGGTTGTTCAGAAGCCTGATGTCATGTTGACTTGGAATTGAAGCTGAAGGTCAAGAATTGTACCTGTGTGATGTAGATGGAGCTGAGGTTGAATGTGAACTGTGCCTAGTTCGATACAGTTGAAGTTTTAAGTGTGGGCTTCCAAAAAGAGTTAACATCTGGGTAGACCATAGGAACTGTTTGGAATTTTTGATATGTAACTTTCTTGACATGTAACTTTATTTATGGTAAAATATAAAAAGACCTCAAATAGCGGAAAATCGAAGTTTGTTCAAGTTTTAGTGTTAACATCTTTTTTATAATATTTTGCAATCATTATTTTACTATTTTATCAAAATTTGTTTGTATTATTTCTCTATTAAGTTTAATATTTAATATATTAAATTACAAATGTGTTATCGTTATTATTATAAAAAGTTTTTGAATTCCCATACAAAAATCACATCTTTATTTGCTTTGCTTATTCATCTATGTCGCTCTTTGTGGGCGCTGTGTTTTTCTTACTTCCTTCTCTAAGCCCAGTTGCTTGTCATACCAACACACCAGCGATAAACGGCAACAACAACAACCAGCACTTGCAACAGTCGCGTCTGTCACATTAAGACGTCAGAGAGCAGCAGCAGCACCAGCAGTAGACTTAGCAGTCGTCGTTGTCTCAATGTTTTTTTGCCCCAACGCTGTGCGCCTGTTGCTTTTAGCCAAGTAACCCAACGAAGGCGCCGCCTGTTGCGCCAAGCCTGAGTCGGGTGGAATCTTGCTGGCATCGCTGGCAAACTCATGGCTATGGCCATGGCCAAGACGTCTAAGCTGAGTGGCTTTTACAACTTTATAAGTTGTTTTCTTTCCTTGTTTAGTTGTTGTTGTTGTTATGTTTGGTGTTGGTGTTGTTGTTTTTTGTGCGCATCTTCGTCAGGCGGGCATGTGACGTCACGCGGGCTGCTTTTGTCGATTTTTCGCACGCTTTTTGCGTTCATTTTTTCGTCATTTTTTTGCGTTTGCTGTTTGGCGTTTGCTGAGCTGCTGTTATTACGGCGACGTCAACTTGGCGTGTGTGTAGATGTGTTTGTTTTTGTGTGTGAGTGTGTGTTTTTTTTCACATACAAAAACTTAGTCGCAATCTTTGTGCAATCTGCTTTGAGCGTTGCCGCCTTTCATTCATGAACTTTGCTTGCTTCATTCATAATAAGCAAACCAAATAACTGCAAAACCAACAACAACAACAGCTTAGCGCCATTTTTGGCGTCGTCTTTGTGTGTGTGTGTTTTATTTATGGTTTGTTATGGCCGTCGCTCGATTGATGTGTCCGATTAGCAGGTCGAAGCAACAACCAGTTACAGTTGCAACTGCCAGCTCAGTTCTAGCTTAAACTCCAATTTCCATCAGAAAAGGTACAAAAAACTTATCTAAATGAGCGCCGGTCGTTTATTACATGCAATTACTGGCGCACATTGCGTATAAGTAATGCAAATTGTCTGCGATTGCACAAATCAACCGACATTTCATTACGGCTACGGCCACAAACACTTCTTGCATTATAATTTCGCTTGATTTCGAAATACAAAGCAACAAAAAGATCCAAATGACGTGGCACATGACCTGTGGCAAAGAGCAAACATTAAATGGATTGCTCATTTACTTAAAAAAAGAATTAAAAAATACTAGAGCAGTAGAAATTATGCGAAGAGAAGGTACAAAAAATATACAAGACATGTAGAGTTAAGAAAAATGTATTTAAATAATAAAAAAAAATATTGACCAACTTTAAAGTGATTTTCCAAGTCAGAGAATCTAATCCAATCTTTTGCACACAAAATACCCTGCATACTATATCTGCCTATGTTAATTATCAGTTTATACTTTCCTTAAAATCGACAAACAAAAAAAGAAACCACAACAAAAATAACATGCACTGATTTTCAATGCTGATTATCCATTTGCTATGCACAAAGAATGCTTAATGCATGTATGTGTGTGTGTGTTATTGTATGTAATGTTGGCTTAGATACTCGCTGCAAAAAATTCCTATTGCTAGGCCTATAACCTAGTCCAAGCCTATGTCAGCTCAAGTCTTGCCTGCAATTTATGAGCCCGAAACGAGTGCAAATTTCAGCGTTCAGCGTTCTTGTTTTGCCAAATGTGTTGTGTACAAGCTGTATGTGTGTGTGTAAGGGTATGAGTGTGCGTGTTTACGACACACACACACAAGCATACACATTGCTGATACGCGCGAATTGACTGTTAAATTGGCAATATTTCTTAAATCGTATTTAAAGTTCAGTTTTGGTGTTTAACTAAAGAAAATTTCCCTGAAATTTATTTTGAATATTAAAAAAAAAAAAATTTATTTATTTTTGTCTGGTGCCAAACAAAGTTTCATATGCCAAACTCTTTATCGAAACGACCTTGATACAAGAAAGATAAATGATATTTATATATATATATATAATACCAATTTTGGCACACAATTTGTTTAGTCAGAATGCCAAGCGATAAACTGGCAATAAATTCTTATAAGCGACACGAAAAATAAAATTTATCTAACCAATAATTTGCTTATAGAAAGATTCTTTCTCCCTTTCCACCCCTTTTTGTAGTTACCGATATCAGCTTTTGCCCCGCGGGTCGTTCACATAATTATCCAATGCGTGTAATTATTTACAAATAATTAAATCTGTCAAGCTTGAAAATGTATTTCAATTTCAATTGCCGCCAAGCGCGCTTAGAACATTTACAGAATTACTTGGAATACAAAAAAAAAAAATCAATCCAATTACAACAACAACACGCGTTGAAGCGTTGTGATTTGTGATTGGCTGGCAAAGTAAGGCTCGATTGGAAGTTGGAAGGCAGCTGTTGGAATGTTGTCGCCGTTAATTGGGTAAATTATTATTGTTTATTTTTTTTTTCTTTTTTACTTATTATTAATAAATATGTATTGTGTTATTGTTGTTTATTAATTGGCATTTTTAAATTGCGTCATTTGTGATGCGTGAAACAAATAACTTCAAGAATTACAAGTAATGCTATCAAAAATATATAAGAAGTATATAACAATACTTATCACAGAACTACTTAAGTTGTATTTAGATCCCATGGGCTTAAAATTTTTACACAACATTACTTAAAAGCTGCAGGCTACACCCGTTTAGAAACTGTACCTTATCTCTGCCAGCATACGGTATTCGAAGAAATCACCACCACATCATCAGCAACGTAATCAACATCATCATCGTAATTGTTAGCTATAGAAAAGGCAACGCACATGGTACATTGAGTGTGTACGAAAATTAACACATTTAAATGACATTCATTAAAAGTTGATTAATATGGCCCTGATTGGTTATGAGCTTTGGTTTTTTTTTCTGTTCTGTTCTGTTTCAGTTTCAGCTTTCTTTCTTTGGACTCATTGGCGTCATTTGTGGGTCTTCTGGCTCAATTATTGTCGCATAAATTGATCATTTAGTGTGTTTTCACTGATTTCGATTTTATTAATTTACGTATTGAACGGGCAAAGCAACATTTGGCGTTTTGTTGATTTTCAATCAGAGAACTAACGACACACAGATACAAATACATACAACCACACACACATACACTAGGAAATGCCTTCGTTTCAATATTTTTCAATGAGCCGTAATTTAGACTCATTTAAATATAAATATATGTTTATATGTATGTCGTTGATTGGCTTTTGCATTATTATTATTATGACTATTATTATGACGATGATGTCGATGCTGATGCTGATAATGGCCAAGCAATTGCGATAACGAGTTCAATGCAAAGTTATTTAACCTTTTAATAAGCCACAGACACCGACAATCATTAGAAAACAGAACTATTGCCGAATTATTGGTTGGAGCTGCGCAATTGCACGGCACAATTAATCAAAACGGATTGAAGTGAAATCGATTTTCTAAAAGCCCTCAAAAATACAGATGTTATTTGAGGTGCTTTAGAATACTGAAAAATTACCGTTACGATGTTTAATGTAAAACGTTAAATGTCATTCAATCAAGGATATTGCATTTCAATATCTGTTCAGTATTGCTGAAGTTATCTCATCTAATATACAACATAGCTTAAAAATTATTTAACCTTAACTGGAGAGTTAATATTAAGATGAGTTATGTTATGTTGTTATAAGAAAGCTTTAAAATATTACCTTTTTTTAAATTCTATGTAAATGATTTTAATCAGATTGACTAAACATGCATTTCCAAGTTCAAACGCAACTTAAATCTTGAGTGGAAAACATAACAAGAACGCTCTTGGTTTTCAAAATTTAATCAGTTTTAACTAACTTATGGCTATGGCTACAAATCATAAACAATATTTTATTGTTGAGAATCGACCTTTATTTAGCCGTTTACCTTGTTTCTGAGCACTTGCAAACAACAGCAGAATAATTCACATATGCATATCCTAGTTGAAATAATCTAAATAACTTATTGTTGCATTTTCTGAAAAAGGTAAGCCATTAGAAAGTCATTGCGCCTGAGCATGCGCGAACACATTTAATTATGGTACAGTTGACTCAGTTGTTGTTGTTGTTGTTTTTAGTGTGGCGTTGCCCAATCCGTTGTTGCTCATGCATTTATGCATAAGTCGGGGCCGTCACGCACTTAATGAGCCTTAGAGCGTATACACAACAGAAAGACTGTACCTGCATTTGCAACTGCAACAGCAACAGCAACAGTGACTGCAACAGCGACAACAAATTGGCGCATTTAATAATCATTTACACAGTGTTTTTGTGGCCACTAATTTTGTTGTGCGCGCACTTTCAAAATTGCCCTCAGCCACATGGTGCTCGCGAGAGCGAGATAGAGATATAGATAGATGCACGCATGCGCGCAGGTACGAGCAGTGGCCCCCGCGGCGTTGCCATATCGCCGCCATACGCGCCTAAGCCAAGGCGTCACCATTGGTGTTGGTGTCGTGTTGCCACTGCTGTTGTTGGTTGCTGTCGTCGACGTCGCGTAATTTACATTAATTGGCACACGGCGTCGTACATATAAATTTTTTGCGCGCTTAAACTTTAATTTCATGCGTGCCATTTGATTTTAGCTGTGTGTTGTTGCCACTATGAGCGCAAATTATAGGAGAGACAAAGTTTCTGTCTGTGAGTTGTTGCTGTTGTTGTTGCAAGTATCGAGGCGTTTTTGTGGGCTCATTTTATTATTTTTGTTTTTTGGCCATAAGGAATAGAGTGCGCGCATATAAAGGCATCTAGTTATAGGTCATTATATAACAACCGAACGCTATTCAATTAGTCTGTCTCAAGACATTCTCTCTTGCCATAGATTTACCATGCTATTCAAATAGGTAACTTATGTGGATTATAATATTTATGGTTAGTGTCTGTGCATATATTAAAAGACCTTTCTAAAATTTGGCTTGAGCGCATGGAATTTCCTTGAAACTCAAACTTAGCTATCTTCCCATACACTTTAATCTTTATCGTTGATTTGATGATTTAAAGAAACTTTTCATCACTTGGTATGCAAAAATGTTGCTTTTTATTACCCTTCATAGCATGATTTTTGTCTGCTCCTCGTTCAATTAATTAACACACTTTCACAGCGCATTTCTTTCTGGCGACAATGTTTTCGTTGACGTCAATTTTGTACTGTCGTTGGTTGCTGTTGTTGTGCTCATTTTACTACTACTATATCATCAGGTCAAATCTCAATTAACAAATATAACGATTTTGTTGTTGCTTTCTCGCTTTCACGCGCTTTCTTCTTGCAATTTTCTGAATTTTTCTTCTTCTTTAACAAACAATTAAAAATATTAATAGAAATTTATTTCAATTGAAATCAAAAAATTCACAACATTAGCAAAATTGAGAAGAGAGAAACTATCTACATACATTTTTGCATGCGGGTTCAAGAATATGAACTGAACTTATTGTGTGCAATTTTCTTCGTTTCTTTGTAGCGTAGTTTTCATAATTTCCCTTTTGGACCCATGTGGCACTTAAAAATGTTTACAAGCTCTCATTTGCTCTCAAAGCTTAATTAAAAGCCACAGCGCAATCGACTTGTAATCAGCTTATATGGCACTCAATTTACAGTTTGGTGATAATGTCCGTTTTACTACTTTATAAACAAAATGACATCGCAATGTGAATTACGCTTTAAGCCGGGCGATTAAAATATACAAAAGGTGCATTGACTGTGGATACTCTAATTATATCGATTATTATCGATATGTAGAGAATTAACTTCTTGATTTTAAAAAAATTGAAGGTTTCTGGAGAACCTAAAAATAAAAGGTTTTCCTCAATGGATGAATTAATTTATTGATTGAGAGATGCTCTGAAATGATCTTAAAGTTATCGATTAGGAATAAAATCTAAGTTGATTTAAAAATAATCGATAAACGTATGTTTAGGACCTTTAAAATTATGGTTAAACTTAGTAAAGTGTGGAAATTATTTTCGATTTTGAGGTTTAATATACTCTTCATAAATATATTTTCTCAAGAACAGGGTATTATTATAATTTCATGTAGTGCTAGAAAAAATACAACCTTTAATAATCATGACGTAGTATAGGGCTAGTAAGTAAGCTAGTAAGGGGTAAGAGGTAACCGCCATACATAAGTTCCGTAGTCGGTTTTGACTTGTGGGCGTCGTATAGTGCATATAGTATATATATGTATAGACACACACACATACTTATGTAGAGTCATTGTTCTGATGCGGACGAAGCGATGCATTAAGTTGATTTTAATAAGCGTTTGCCGAGCCAAAAGGTAAATAAATAATTATAATAAATAAAAAATAAATAATTGTTAATTGCCACAGCAACAGCAACAACTACAACAACAACAATAACAACAACGACAATTAATGCCGTTCAGTTAGGTACAGTCATTACTCCGCAAATGAACATGTTGCCATCTCGCTTGCACCTGTGTTAATTACTACTTTGACTAGAGGAAGTTAATTATAATTACAGCACTTGCCAGTGCAAAATGAGCTGCATTCGTTTCGTTACCAAGTGCCCCCTTCAGCTAAGTTAAGTTAAGTTTTATTTCTCCCCACCATGCCCGCCTTCACCCTACTTAATCATGGCTTATTAAGCGATTTACAAACGCCATTTCAATACTGCTTTGTTGACAATACATGTTTGTGCATGTGTCTAAACGTGTGCCTCATGAGGGAAGAATGTTTAATAAATACAACTGCTAGCAGTAAGTACGTGTATGTAAATTTTAATTGTAAGTATAATCGATAATTATGACAGAGCGATTAATATTTAATGCACGTTGCACTTGTTTTATTGCAACGTTCCTAATGGCTTTTTGGCAGACCCTGGATTAATGACTCAAAGCACAGATACAACGAAGGTCGCACAACAGAGGCACAAGTTTATGCAGACGCCTCACATCTGTTTGACAATCGCTGGCCAGTTAATCGATTTGAAATTCGATTACCCTAACACTTTACAAGCCAGTAGGCCGCGACTTTTTTTTGTTTGCAATCAACCCGAAAACACTTAACAACCCCAAACAGAGACAGAGACAGAGAAGAGAGCAACCCTTGACTGTGTGCCCCTGTTCACGTTTTTTGTTGTGCCCCGCAGCTAAATTCTAATTATAATCGCGTATCGCCGTCTGTGTGCCAAAAGCTCCAATAAAACCTTTGTCAATCGCCCCTCGCTAAGCTGCAAGTTCCACAACCTCAATTTTTCTTCTTTTTTTTCGTTGTTGCTGTCATTAACGGCCCACACTGTCCAAATGTCAGGATTCGAGCATGCCAGTCGGCATTTGCATTAATTTTGCAATGCCACAACAACAACAACAACAACTAAAAAACGAAACAGGAAACAAAAAATAGAAGAAATTTCCATAATGAGCACGTACACAATCACTTACCCCGGACTTTGACTCAAACCCCTAAAACCGATCTGGCCACATGCAATTCGCATAAAAAAGGGTTTTTCGTACATTAATTCGCACAGGGGTTGCAAAAATTTTTATAATTAGTTGCCCGTTGCCCGGCACCAAATGCAATCCAGCAGCAGTAGAAAGCTGGTTCCACAAGTACCGCATACATTTTTCCAGCATTTTTGCTACCTACTTTTTATTCATACTTTTTGGCCAAATATTTAGACGTTGATTATGTCGCCCTAACCCAGGTCCAAGTCTGTGCTAAAAACGCGGCTCTGTGCAAACGATTTTGGTGCGTGCTCAATTGGGGAGTTTTTCTTCACTGGACGGGGCCCCTGTTCACAAAAAAAAAAAACAAAATAAACGAGTTACCCCGCCCACAAAAAAACACACATGCCATTTCTTTTGTTTTTCGCTAATTTAGCAAAATTATGTTTTGTGTTCTCTCTTTTTTTTCTCTCTCTCTCTCTCCTTCCATGTGCTATGCAGTGAGCGATTCGTGTTGCAGTCAGTAGTCTCGTTTTGTGCTCCACAATCTTTTTTTTTCCTGCAATACTTATTATTATTATACAACTGCAACACGAATAGAACATGCAAGTTATTTTAGCATATAATCATGTGTATACTCTTGCAAAAAGAAGAGTTGGACAGCTTTCTTCGAGATGTTAAGGAACGATTTACGTTAGGCGATTATAATATTTAAGTTTCAATTAAAGTATGATTTTCTCGGCTTAAAAAATAACTTAACCATTTTAACCATAACCATTTTAAATATTGTTAAGCTCATAAATAAATACCTTATAGTATTATTTTGAATGTTTGTAATCGTATTCAGTCACTAATCGTTAAAAATAAAAAAATAGTCGTAATTAAGTGATTATTTTGTAAAATCAACATGATAATCTAATAACTAATAAATAGGATTAGTAATCATTATTTTACAGTCATTAGTAAGCATGTGATTTGTGAAATATGTAAAAATATGTCTAAGTAAAAGTAGGTTTTTCTTACGCTTCAAGTTGTCATGGCAACCCTATGGCATATAAGGGTATTCTAACGTTCACATGTCATGTTTAAGCTTTTGCATTCTTTTTATACATTTTCAGGTTGTTTTTTTTCTCATTATTTCCCTTCTAAATGAATTAAAATTGCCAAAGGTGGGCGGGTTTGGGTTAGGGAGAGGCATGCTTTTTAATGCAAATACAAAATGCGAATAACTCATTACGAGGCGCATTAAGGACAACGCGTGTGTGTGTGTGCAGTCAGGACACACGCTATAAGAGGGCTGCTTTTTCACCTCATACATCGTTGGGTCTGCTCCTTTCCTGACTTCTGCCCCGCCTCCTTCGCTCAACTCGACTCGGCCTAGCATGACTTTGACTTCCTTTCCACGGGTCTTTCTCGCTCTTTCTCTCCCATCCTCTGCCTCTTGGGGGCGTTTGACTGTTCAGCTTGCACATGTTTATTGTTGTTGTCGTTGCTATTGTTGTTGTTGACGTTATTGTTATTGTGATATTGAGTACGCCTCTGGCATTGTTATTGGCATCGCCTAGTGCGTGCTCAGTTTGAATCATGCAAAAAAATTTTTTTTTTAAATATTATTATTATTATTTTATAATGATTTGAGTGAAAAAAAGTCGACAGCGCAAATATGAAAACAACAACAAAATAGTTCACCGGACTGCATTGCATTTTGTAAGCATTCGGGCAGAAAGCTGTGGGAGGGGGACAAAGGCCCCAAGTGTGTATCACGTAATGTAATGTAATGTAATGATGGCTCGTGCTGTACGTTTGATAATGCACCCTTTCATTTGGCCTTAGGTAACTTACATTCAGTTTTCTCTCTCAACTGATAGCAGGCAAACGAGTTTCTTGTTTTTTTCTCTGTTTCATTAAGGTTATACTTTGAACATTCTGTTTAGATTTGCTTAAAGCTTTTTCCAAATGCATTTCTATAACAGTTTGCAAAGTGTATTTAATGTATTAATAATTTTTTTTAAATAAAATCTAATTTAATCTATTAAAGGTTCAAGGTTCCGTTATTAACCTTATTTATGGTTTAACTACTTTTAAAGTAAAATAATATATATTTTCAAAATGGTTTTTCAAAGTGCAAAAATTTTCAATAATATTTGAATAAGCACAAGAAATTTTAAACAAATTTGAACGAATGTTTTTATTCCTTCAAGCTTTAAGCCGTTATACACTAGAGTCATAGTAATCCGTTTAACACTGCACCATCGAAAACTTTTATGACGCTGGCTTAATTTTCAAAACTACATACTTAACATGCATGCGCTTGACTCATGTTCTTTCATTACCAACTTGTGTTTGTGTGTGTGTGTGTGTGTGTGTGTGTGTTCAGCCCTTCTCATAGCAATTTATACACTTTAAATAATGTACTCCACCTTCACGGTTATATATCATGTGTAATCGTGTGTAATTTTTAAGAAAATTGCACATTTATACAAACCAAAACACATACGTACATAAGTGAGTGCATGAACATCCCTGACAACAACAACCCTAAAACAATGCAATATACCAAACAACAACAACTCAACCAGAAAACTTTTTAGCTCAAGTGTGTGGGTGTGTGTGTGTATGTTTCGGTGTGTGTATGTGTGCGTAAGTAAATGTTGCATAAATAATTTTAAGAGAATGACTTAATGTTGTGCCTGAGCAACCCTTTTCGTTGGCATGAGGCGCATTATTGATTATTATTTTTAGCAGGCCAGCACACTCGAAAAGTTAAGCTGCCGAAAAAGTTGCAACACTTTCCAAGTGCCTTTTACCACCTTCCACCCTTTCTCAGAAAAATTCACTTCCTTAAAGTTGGTCCGTCGTGCTTTGGTGCATGGCATTAAAATATGCATTCTGTGCTAATTACAAATCTGAAGGCAATTTAATTGCTTTCATTGCATAATTTGAAGCCGGACGCGCAGTTTTCTAATCAAAAATTGCTTTGTGCCACATTTGAAGTGGATAGATACGAACGTAAACGTATACGTAGCACTAAATAGGATGCCAGAATGTGCTACAATTTAGTTTGACTATTAATTACAACAAGTTCCAGCAGCCGCAGCAGCAGCAACACGTTTGCCATCTTGCAGCTATGCAGAAAAAAAAAAAAAAAATTATTGATGATTTTATTAATTTGAATATTGGCTACGAATCGGTTGCCTCCTTACGTGGATCGTTGTGAAGCATGACAAAACGCTGACCAAGACATTGGCCCGGCTTTGAGTCAAATGATAAATTTTGTACCAATAGAAAGTTGCATGGCGATTGCAATTTATAGCTAGATTTTACAGCAGCAACATGTTGCAAGCAACAGCAAAATGAGTATAATTAGACCGGTTTTGTAATGCGTTATATGCGATATAACCAAGTGCATGTTGCAGATGTTGCATGCTTTTGCTGTTGTTGCTGCTACATTAAATACAAAAAAAAAAAAAAGACTCAAGCGCTTGATTTGAATTATAGCTGCCTGGCCATAGCGATAATTAATCGTGCTATTTAGTGTGCTACATGAAATTCTACCAGTTTGTCGGTTATTGATTAGATTTGTTGCAGCAGCAGTAGCACAAACTATGCTGTTGCCAGGAAGCTCTGTGTGTTGCATGTTGCTGTAGCTGCTGCTGCTGGTGCTGCTCGCCTGTGCAATTTAGACAGACTTTTAATATGCGCAAATTGTACTTAATTTGGCTGGCACATTTTTGTCGCTGCAATTTGCCAATATTTACGGAACGAACTTTCACAACATGTTGCCGAGGTGCAGCAGCAACAATTGTTCACTCTTCGATGCACTGGGAGATTTTTAAGCAGGTTCTTTGCTAAGTTCTTGACTTGGCTTACCTTTCTCGCTCACTGTTTGTTTGAAATAATTTTGTTGATGTTTCTGCTGCTGTTGCTTGATTCGTGTTTTGCCTTTTTTGGTTTTGTTTGCTGCTTATGCATATGCCACATGCCACAATGCCTCTCTTCGGTCTCTCTGGCTACGGCCATGGTCGAGACATTTGCATGCAATGTTCAAAATTAATTATTACTTCTTCTTCTCGGCTCCTTCTGTTGCTGTCCACATCCTGTCCAAAATCTACAACACAACGTCTGTTGTGCCCTGACTCAGGCATTACATGTCCTGCACACACACACACAAACACATCACTTACAAGGCATCGTTCTCGAACCACCCATGAGCACCTTCTCTCTCTCACTCTTCGCCTGTGGCTCATTATGACCAACGATGTCGGCGACGTGGCCGGAAAAGTGCGTTCGTTGACTGCTGCCGGCTGCCTCAGATTCCGACTCGGACTCGAACTCGAACTCGGACACGGACAGCAACACCCAACTCCTCATTCTGACACCAGCAAACACCATGCCAGACTCTTCGCTTGTTGTTGTTGTTGCATGCTTGCTTTGGTTGCGTTGGTCATGGCGGCTTTGCATTATTACAACTGCAGACAGACTCGTAGGCGAGTTGCCTGCGCAGTTATACAACAACAATGCACACACACACACACACATATAGTATGTGTATGCATTTGCATTATGCATTAAAATCAACGCCCGTTTTGTGTACTTGGTCAATGTAAAGTCGAAGACAGCAGCAACACATATATACTTCGCATTTAGTGTTCGATTTTCGACCAGGCACAAAACACATTATAAAACTGTCTATATATGTGTGTGTGTGTGTGTTTGACAGAAATGTCAAGGTATATAAGCAAACATTTTGGATACCATATTTGTTGTTGTTGCTGCTGTGGTGTGTGCCTACATTTAGGCGCATTTCACTTGGCTTAGACAATTTGCAAACTAAGTCCGAAAAAGCTTATAAGTAGAAAATCAGTTTAAGGTAAAAGAGTAAAACTTTAGATGTGTTTATTTAGTGAAGAGATTTTCGAAATGGAAAACCGATATTTGCAAAAAGGCAGAAACGATTTTGGTTAAAAGGTTAATACTATAAATAAAATCGGAAATCTTCATTTTTCAACAAATTAAAATATTCAAAAATATACTTAAACTATTTCGTTGTTATTCGTTATTTTCACTTTACTTGTTATAGTGTTGTAAAACTTTAGTCAACTCAATTCCCTTTTACCATTCCCCTACAATCTCATAAAAGTTCCCCACATCTAATATCCTTAAGATCTAAGACACATCTCTACATAATTTATGAACAAAATTACATAACCTCTCACACACACACACAAGCAAACCTACAGGTCTTGCAATTATATACATACATTCATATAACAAAAACTTTCTTGCCAGACGTGACTCACTCCCCTAGCGGACGGACGGACTTTTGGGCCAAGCCAAGCCACCCGACCGGCATATAAATTATAATGCGGAGTAGGTGTAAAATTTTCGATTACGACAGTCGGCCCATATTACCCACCCCGCTCCTTACTGTGGCTACTTTGTTAACACCCCTCGCCCCCACTCTCTGCTACACTTCTTCGTCCGGCTGCACGGAGTCATTGTCCAGTGCAGGACGTCGTGGCTTGCAAGGACATGCACAGGACTCGGAGTCGCAAGGAACGTTTTGCATTTGCAAAATTATGCGGCATGTGTGCGACGCTTCCTGCATACCCCCCTATCCCCCATCCCCCTTCCACCAACTCCCACCACTCCCTCAGCCGTTTTTCCTTTCCGTTTTGCCTTTTGTTATTTGTTTGTTGCTGTTGCCGTGGTCAACCGGATGGCAACAGGGATAATTAATGAAATTAATGCGCCTGGGCATGAGTTTTAAGTGCACGAAATATATTCGATAAATGTAAATTCTAAATTATGAGCCAAAAACAGGCAAAAGGCAAACGCATAGGTACAGTCACACACATTTAGCTAGCCTGCCAAAATAGGGTTGTTTGCATAACCTGGCTGCATTTTAATGACAATCAACAGGGGAATATATTGCAACAGATTCTTAAACACATAACGCACATTAGCAAAAGTATAAAGTAAGTAAGAGTAGATTGCTTTGTTAAGGTGTAAGCTCCCAAATACTCCTAGAATCAAATGGATATCATAATTTTTAAAGACTGGATTAGTTTTCTGTCCATTTATCTTATTTATTTTTTTTCATATTTTGTAAGTCAAACTTAATATTATTGATGTAAATGTTTGGTAATCTTTCAAACAAAAACTATAGAACGGATTAAAATGAAACTTTACAATAATAAAGTTTATAAGCTCAATTTTTTTGCAATATTATTCGAATATATTTAACTTACTACTTTAAATATTATATAAAGGAAAGTAATGATGAAAAATCTTTGCTTTCAACATTTACACATACTTACATATGTTAAATTTGTTAAGAACAAACCCTCACAGGTATCCTCTCTTTAGCGAAGCTTAATTGCTTGTATTTTAAGCAGCTCATGAATTTATTTACATCCTTTTTTATCCTTCTTGTTGCTTGCAGGCGGTACACACAATGCGAGCGGGTCAGTGACATGGCCGAGGGCTGCGAGGATTCTGGAGGGGCCGCTGAATCAACCACGTCACAGTATAAGCTAGAAAAGATGCTGGGTACGGTGCTACCATGCGAGGCGGCTATTGTTGCAACGCCTGGCAGTAGCAGCAGCAACAGCAACAACAACAACACCAGCAATATTGTGAAGCGAGAATTTTGTGATGCCAGCATTATGCCAGGTGCTAGTGTTAACAACAACAACAACAGCAACACCAATAATAACAACAACAACAATAATAATAATAACAACAATACCAAAATGCAAGCATTGATCTGCACTGGCAACAGCAACAATAATAACAACAGCAACAACAATAATGCCAACAACAACAACAACAGCAGCAGCAGCTCATCATCCTCATCATCATCATGCTCATCCAGCTCGTCCAGCTCATCGGCGAGCACATTAACGAGCTGCACCACCGCGGCCATCGTGCCCTCAAATAGCTCCACAAATGCCAACAAATCACCCGATTCGCCCTACTCACAAAGCGGCACCATTGGCATCGGTGTCGCCAGTCTCGCCAGCTCGCCCCTGCGCGAGGCCAGCCCCCTGCTATCGAGTCGCTGCTCACCGGCAGCCGCAGCTGCAGCAGCGCAGTCACCGTGTGGCGGTGCCACACCCGCATCACCACCATCTGTCTCCTCGAACAGTTCGTCGCATGTGCTGGCGCTAAACATCAAAACCGAGTCGGTGAGTCGCTTAAAGCACAAAACACACATAATACTCATTAAAAATAAACTAATCTGAGCCACTGCGTGACAGACAGTTGTAACTGCTTTGGGGAGTTGTCCAGAGAAGCAGATAATACTGCATTGGGAATAAAGAATGAATATTTTTATACATTTCATATTTTATAAGAATTATTAGCTTTCAATTCCAATTATAAGATGTATTGACAATCATTTTCTAAGTTCTTAACGATGAATAACTCTTTTCAAAAGAATCTTAAGAATCCTGCTCAATTTACTATTTATTAAGTCATAAAATTGAAATTAATATGGTATCTATATAAAAACAAAAGAAGTACAAATATTAAGAATTTACCTAAGTACATGATACATTGACAAGAATTTTTCAAGTGCTTAACGATTAATCTTTTCAGAAATAATCTTTAGAATCCTGCACTATATTCTATTCAAAGTTCTTTCCACAACTGTTTGCCTTGGTTGTTTCCTTTCCGCTCTCGTAAACGTCACGTTTTTCATTCTTGTACGTGAGTGGCGTAACAAATGCGATGATCACGCGCTCATCTCTAGTTGTGTATACTTAAATTGGTTTGCATTTAATTAGCATGCAAGCGTTGCGGCGATCATTAATTAGTTGCGGCACCGACTGACTGCCTAATCATGAAATCACCAAGCTTGCCGCAGAATGTTGCCGCTGCCGCTGCCGTCAACGTCGAAACTGTGACAATTCCTGCAACACAAAGCGTCAAGGGCAAACTTGGCGTCAAACATTTTGCTCCACTAAATGTTATAGAGCAGCCTCCGGCTCGAGCCATGTCGTGCACAAAATAAAAAACAATAGCAAAAAAGAAAAATACAATAAAAATAAATGCCGAAAACTAAAACAAAACAACAGCAAACACTCGGTCAAATATTTGCCCCAATTTTAATGACCATAAAAACTGAGCGCAACAACAACAACAACGAAATGAGATCACAACAAAAAGTTTTTTTTTGCAATTGTCAGCAATAAATAAAAATTTCGCATGTCCTCGTTGGACTTGGACTCACAGTTCGCTATGGTTTTTTCGGCTTGGGTTCGATTTTGTGCCTGCTGGCGCATAGTTGCTCACCGAATCAGCAGAAACCAACAACAACAACTTTAAGACAAGACGCCGATCTGTTGATAGCTGAATCGTTTGAATTCGTTTTTTTTTATTATTTTTTTTTTGGCTGTCGGTTTTCAAGTTTATTTTTGTTTGATTTTTGTCGTCAAAGGCGATTGTTTTCGTTGCTCATAAAATTGAGCAAAATATGGGCTTAACAAAGAGCCAGGCGTAGGAAATCTCTTAAGAGTGGAGTGTAAGTAATGAGTCAGAATGTTCTTAATATCATTTGCTTATAATTCTAAATCAAGATTGTCTCTTGAATATACCCGCAATAATCTACATACAATTCAAAATTGAATTATTGCAAATAACATAATCTTATTAGAAGAATCAGCAAAATGTTTCCAAGAAATATCCTTTATAAGTTCTTTACATTCGTCACAAAATTATAAAGTTATTCGCCAACTAAGCCAAGTTCCTTTCAATGGCAACCATGTTGCATGCTGCGATGGCAAGAATGAAAAACGCATTTGATATCTATGACCGCATTTTGGTTTAGTTTCTGGTCGCTTTGTCTCTGTCCGATCCGCATTCACTTTAATGACACAATCAGCTCACATGACACGCACACATATATGATACCCTCTGAAACCCCTTCTCACCCTCAAACACCCGCTTCAACCCCTTGAGCAAATCATGCAACCAAAATGCTAGCTGTAATGCTCACGAAACCAACCAAAAAAAAACCAAAAACAAAATGTTGTACAAAGCAATTAATAAAAATAAAGCAATCAAAAACAAAGTGCATAAAATTTATGTGCATGCAGTCAAATGAGTAATCGTTTGGGCCAATACACACACACACACACACACAGCAATGGCAAACAAACAACAACATTTATTGAAAATTAAACAAAAAATGATACGAGAGCAGCAACTGCAAAAATAATAACAACAGCAGCAAATAATAAGCGAAACAAGTAAGAAGGCTCTAGTCGAGAAATCCCGACTAGACGATACCCTGATCCCTATACCTTACGCGTACAGTCAGTGCTTGCAAGTATGTGTGCGTGTGTGTACGACCATACTGCATACTGCATACTCAACTTCAAGGTTCCATATCTCCGGTGTTTCTTAACCGATTTTAATAAAAATTTCACAGATTGTTATTATTTTGATTAATAATTAAAATGCCATCTAAAATTTTTTCAATTTCAAGATTTTGTTGTTATCGATCCCATGTGTATATCGGAAACGGGATGAGTTATCGAAAATCGGAAACAAACTTGTACTGCCTAGGGATTAGGCAAGCTTAAGTTCCGAATCTGGAGTCTCTAGCTCTTATAGTCTCTGAGATCGACGCGTTCATACATACAGACGGACAGACGGACAGACGGACATGGCTATATCGACTCGACTGTTGATGCTGATAAAGAATATATATACTTTATGGGGTCGGAGATGCTTCCTTCTGCCTGTTACATACTTTTGCACAACTTCATGATACCCTTTTTTCCCATTTTTAATGGGATCAGGGTATAAAAATAATCAGCACAAGACACATACACTTCAGAAAAAATATAAAGATATAAATTTATATTGGCGACTGGAAACAAGAAAATCCAGGTGCTATAAAGATCGTACAAAAGACCACAAAACAACAAAAAAAAAAAAAAAAATTCAAAAACAACGAAACAGTTTTACACTCCAAAAGGATGTGAGTTGGTAACTATTAAAGTAAATAATTCAAAGCATAGTTGAATCAAGAATATTATGCTAATGAATTGGGAAAAATACAAAGCTAAGCGTTAATCTGACTGGCAAAAACTTTTGGTTAGAGTAGTATACAATAGCTAAGTAATTTTAATGCTTTAATAGTTTGTAGCTTGTTGGAAGTGAGGTGTTCTTGGGTGCAGTCGTATACAATATATTACAGCTAATTATGATCGGGGCAGTCGGGCAGCCACCTATTGGCTACGCAATTTGACGGCTTTGGCAACACACTCTGTGTGTGTGTGTGTGTGTGTATGTGTGTGTGCCGGCTGCACAATTTCAATGCTTGCAATTTCAGGCCAAGGCACACAACAGCCGCCCGCTGTGTGTATATTAGTGTATGAGTCATAGACCTTAAAACTGCGTCTAATGAGCCACAGCCACTGGCCCAACTTGGCCCGATCGAGGCTATATGGTGAAAGCACACACATACATATACACAAAGTGTACTCTAATTTAAAGTCGAAACTCGCTAATTACAACAAGCTACAACAAGAGTACTCAAACTTGCTACATGTTGCGCATGTGCAATGAGGATGCCATTTGGCTGTGCTGCGGCGCGGTGGCATCCACGTTTGACATGCAGCAACGAGGCTACGTGCGTGCCAAGCGGATTTGATGTGCCTCCTCCTCTTTCTTCTTAGTTTCCCTGCATAGGTGGGTGTGCGTGTGTGTGTGTGTGCGTGTGTGTGTACTTGCATTCACATCTGCAACGTCATCATCAACACACAATGATGATCGGCACAAGAGCAATAACATACAGCACAACTGGCAGCTAAATGTGTCGAACCGGTTTCTGCATTTACTTTAAATTTGTTGCAAATATTTTAAGCGGGATAATCCACAATGTGAACCGGAGGCCTGGCCTGGTTCTGGGCCCACTGCTCTGTCTGTCTCTCTCGTTGGCTTGGCTGCTTGGCATGTAAATCGTTTGTAATTAGTTAAAAATGCTCAACGCGTCAACGTTTTTATGTGTGTGTGTGTGTGTGTGTGTGTTCAAAAAGGAGCAGACAATAATTGCTTATTAAAAAGAATGTTCTTCGCTGCAATTTTTATGACCGTCATGCAAAGCGAAAATTGACTGCAAATTAGGTGAGTGAATGAGCAACGCGATAAGTACAGCATTTTTAATACAGGTAACACACTTTTACATCAAAATTGATGATAAAACAAAATGTGATAAAGCGAGCAAATTTAGCTGGAGCATAAATTTATCAAAACTCAACGAATTTGCATGAGAGTTGACATTTTGTTATTTGTCTGAACTCTAGAATAATGGTAAATAAAAAGTTTGAAAGGTATTTTGTATATGGAATCCCATTTCAAACGATTTTAAGCTTGCGAAACTGATCAAAGCTTTGTTAAAACCGACATGACTATTAGAAATCTGATCTTCTTAATCGTATTTTTATCCTTAATACCATACTAGTTTGTAGTTTTAAAGTTAATCATTATACAAATTTTCACTTTTTGTGGTCAAAGTCGGTTTCTCTTACTCAAAAACAATCAATTAATTTACTTGCGTGATTAAGTTATATCAATTTAAATTTATTTATCTTGCTTGAAAATTAATTAATCTCAACTTACATCTACGTCGATATACTCAATTTATGTTTTTGTGGAGTTTTTTTTTATTATTTTTTTCGTTGCAAGCAGGTTTCCAGCTTAGGCTTAAGTTCCACATTCGACACGCCTTCACCGACGCTTTCACATGTCTGACATTTGACAGGCTCTTCAGTTGCACTACCCCAGACCCCGCCCTCTCAAACTCCCTATTTATGTGAATGTAATATGTCCCGGTCTCAATGTAAGTGCAACAACTTGAAGACAAGACCCAAATTCCATGCGAACAATTTGTGGTTATTTTATTTTATTTTTTTCTTGTTTTCTTTTTATTAATTCAAAATTAATTGCAAATAAATTACAAAGCAATTTGTGTGTCGGACAGTTGTTATTGTTGTTGTTGTTGTTGGCGGCATTGTTGTTGTAGTTTTGTAACCTAAAGTTTCTGTGGCTACCACGTCAGCTGCATGCAACTTGAAAATTGGCAGAGCATTTAATTATAATTTAATTATAATGCAAGCTGTACTTATGAACAGTCCACGTTCCACGTAATGCCAATAATCATCAAGCACTGCGTTTAGGGGCAAGTTTGTATTATATGGCAAGTTGATTTTGTTGAGCTCATTTTTCATTTCACATTTCACCCCGTCTACCCCCCAGACACTACAAGCAACGTGATCCCCTTTCCTCGATTTGATCATTATTTGGGCCTTGACTCGCCTTAATTTCATTTTATTAACGCAACAACAACAACAACAAACAACAAATGGCAAATTGCCTTCGTATTAATTATGGTGGATATTAAAAAAAATTATTAACAATGTTTCTGACGTTGTCGACATTTCTGTTGTTGTTGTATTTAATTGCGTTATTATAGGCGTCAGTCAAAGCTGAATGGAAACTTTTTGCGCCACCTGGCGTCTGCAACAGGAAATGTCGTAGCTTAGAGAATCAGTTTATTTGATCTGAGTAACATGTTTAGATAAAAAACGAAAGGTGTTTGCATTATTTAGGTTAGTATCATAATAAAACAAGTAAGAAGGCTCTAGTCGAGAAATTCCGACTTGACGATACCCTGATCCCTATACATTAAGCGTACAGTCAGTGCTCGCAAGTATGTGTGTACGCGCATACTGCATATACAACTTCAATGTCCCATATATCCGGTGTTTCTTAACCAATTTTAAAACAAACTTGTTCTGCCTAGGGATTAGGCGAGATTATGTTCCAAATCTGGAGTCCCTATCTCTTATAGTCTCTGCGATCGACGCGTTTATACGGACAGACGCACGGACAGACGGACATGGCTATGTCGACTCGGCTGTTGATGATGATCAAGAATATGTATACTTTATAAGGTCGGAGATGCTTCCTTCTGCCTGTTACATCTTTTTGCAGAAAACCATTATACCCTTTTTCCCAGTTTTAATGGAGTCATTGTATAAAAATAAGTAAAATTGGAAGACTTTTATATGCGAAAATCTTTTTTTAGTTGTAGATTTTTATTGATACTATTTCTTAGAGCTTTTGAGTCTAGTTAACATAATTAATTCAGCTGTCTTAAATATAAGCTCACTGTATCTTTAATTCTTTGTTGATACATAAATCACTTTGCTTGCCTTTTACAAGCCCAGCATTCTTTTAAGAACTCAACATAACTGACCTTTACACATATATGCAGCTAGCTTTGTAACTGCTAGCCTGTATGTGTATTTTTATCTAAGTGCAAACTGTTGCACGTTTGCGCATTAAGCTGACATCAGCACGGATGAAACAAATAATTAGTTAAGAGTTGAAAACTTTGTTGGTTAAATACTTGTACTTAATAAAACATTAAGCGCAAACATATAATCATAAAGATTGTCTGTGCGACAAGCAAACGCGGTGGAAATCAAGGCAACAACAATCAAAATACCCTATGCCTACTGGCCATATATATAAAAGGAGGCTAAGAAAGAGAGAGAGAGAGAGAGAGAGGGAGAGGGGGGGGGGGGGGAAAGGAGGTTGAATATGCAATGAGCGCGCGCGCATTAAAATAAATTTAATATTGGCGAGAGTGGAGCCGGTTGCAAGCAACCAACTTGCAGTCAGTTGCAAGTTGCAAGTTTTGACCAGTTAGCCAGTTGCTCGTTGCGCATGCGCATGAGCCTGAACTTGGCGGGGCCTCTCATAATTTGCAAGCCAGTGGCAACGGCAAGCAGAGAGGGAGATGCAATAAGAGAGAACTGCGAGACGCGACGTTGTTGGTTCAACTTTGCTACACTCAATTAAATGCCCACGGTTTGTCTCTCTGTCGGTGTGTGTGTGTTTGTGGCAGCAATAGTTAAAGCCAAAAATAGCATTTAAACTCATTAATTTAACGCGTGATTATGACCATGTTTGAACGAGTACAACTACGACTCTGAGTATAAGTTTTTGTTGTTGTTGTTGGGGTATGAAAAACGTTGCCAAAAGGTTGAATATTTGTTTTTTGTTGTTACTGCTGCTTTGTTGTTTGTTTTTTTTTTGTTGTGTTTTTGGCATTTATTTTTCGCTTCTTTTGACCACATTCGCATTCATTGACAGTTTATGCATCAGCTGGACAGTTTGGTCAGAAACGAATGAATTGCTCTGTGAGAGAATTGGTATAGGATATGACTCATTGAATCGTCATTAAATTGCCAAAAAAAGGTATATTAGCTGTAAATGCCTTTAAACTCTTTCATTTCCAACATTTTTTTCTATAAGCTGAAAATTTTGTTCTTACAATTTTTGCATTCATTAACAATTTTTTTCTTTGAGTGTTTCTTAACTACGTCACAAATTAAATGCACACTCGTTTTAAGCTATGGTAAAACCCACAACAACAATAACTGCAAAACCCACAAACACAGCTAGACTAAGGTATAGAACGATAAAAAAAGATGCCACAAATGCGATAATTTTTCTATTTGTTAGCGCTGCGTTTTGGTGGTGGCCCCAAAAGAAATTGGCCATGAGCTAAACGTAACCTGGTCTTAAGCCAGCATTAATATTTTATGTGATTATTCGGGGCAATCGAGGGAGGGGAGGGAAACGTGCAGCTGAGCCCAGTTGTTTATTTAAGCCAGCCATGCAACAAACGGAATCCCAACGGAGAGTTCCAAGCTTCACAAGTAAGAAAAACACAGATAGAAAGAGCCCAAAGTTGCAGTTGGAAGTTGGTACTCGAACTTGATAATTGCAATAAAGGCAGCATTCTTTGGCCATTTAGCCGAAGGCGCTAATTCGTTTATTATGAGCAGGCCAAAACGGGCTGCGAGCAGTTGAGTTTTCATAGATGCACTCCACAGATGGGCTAACTAAATTCAGCTTAAAGAAAATGCATAATTTTTTTACTTCTCTCGTTTTCTCTGTGTTTGTTTGTTTTGTTTGTCTTGGGTGTGGCCCACGGCCACGGCTAGGCTAGGCCAGGAAAAAGCACTAACAATGGCAATACGAGCAGCTCATGCTGCTTTTGTTTGCTTAATGACTCAAGATGGGCGGCAGAAAAGACGGAAAAGCAAGAACCAAAGACTATTTATTGTTAATACATTAAGTATTTATTTTTAAACGTGATAACAACGAAACGTTTTTTTTAAATTTAATCTAACAAAGAAATTAACTATAAAAACATTTTAATTTTTACATTAATCATAGTAAAAATGTTCTTAACTTGCTGACTTATGAACCGGTTGAACTAGTTAAATTCCGAACAATTAAAGTCATGTATAACTAAATTACAATTACAGTTAAGTTTATTTTATTTCACTCTTACAAACACTTAAATAAGATTAGATTAAAAATGCAAAGCAAAAAAAAAATCAGTGCAACGCTTCAACTAGTGCTTAGTTTAAGCAAAATCTTTCTTTATCTTTAGGTTGTTTTAGAACACTTTTGAGTAAGTACTTCAAATTGTTAAATTCCCTCAATGGATCAATTTTGGTTGTTTGCCACATCTGTCAGCTGTTGTCTTTGTGACTGCTGCTGGTGCTGCTGTCCCGTGCAACTAATTAAAACATACAATACCCAAATTAATTACTAAAACAGGTTAACTTGTGCGCAATAATAGTCATCTATCCAGTCAGTTTGGCTGGGTCAACAGCGGCCACAACCTGGCGAGCGAGACGCTTACTTGATGCGGCTGCCAATGAAGCTCACTTTCCACACACTGGTCCGTGCCACATGCCTTCTGGCTGCCGCCTGCTGGCTGCTGCTGGCGCCAAACGAAATTTGTTTGAATAATTATTGCAGTCAACTGTTGTTGTGGTTCGTCCCGTGTTTCGCTTTTTTGGGTGTCGGTTAAGGTGTCCACAAATACGTACGACCTCTTGCTCGCTAGCTGGCACATCAATTGTTTTATTAGTTCGTACAATGCCGTTGGGTGGTTCTGAAAAGGCATCGAAGAGGAGTCGACAGCGGGCAACGGGCAACGGGGCGTATGTGCAATGCAGTAGCGTCATGGTTCTTCTATTCAAATATTCTGCACCTATGTATGTGTATGTGTTTGTGTTTGTATATATTCACTAATAACTATTTTACCTTAGCGACATGTGTCGTCTCCCCCCAAACCCTCACAAAGGCCCACCCACATATTTTTGTTAGTTATCCTTGGGTGAAAATTTTGCTGTGCTCTTTTTAGCTTCCTTTTTTTCGTTTGGCTTGTTGACTCTGACACTGCACATATGTCAGCTGCGGCACTCATAATTTATTGAAGCACATAAATTTCTCTTAATTGGCATTGACAATAATAAAAAAAACAAAAACAATAAACAGCAACAACAACGAAATAACGATATATTGAAAAGTCTTTGTACTCATATGCACATTAGTTGCAATTAGCCAAAAGACTAATTACATGTTGCTTGACATGTATAATACAGGGTGCCACGAAATTTACTTACATGCCAGTCATTATCAATTAGGAGCACAGCATTTTTTCGTGTTAGTTAATAATTATTTATTATTAACTGCAGTTAGATAGACAGATAATAATGTAATAAAAATATTCATTTGGTTCGGAAACGCAAAAACACATTAAGTTTAAAAATGTTAAAATAACAAATCTTCACGAGTTTATTAATGCTAAGTTAAAATGTATTTTTAAGCTTTAAGTAACTTTCAATCTCATTTGAAGGTTTATTTTACACTGAAAGCTTTAGGTAGATTGCAAGTCACATCAACTTTTAAAGTTTAAATAAAAATTGTATTAAAATTAAATTTAATTTAACTTACTACCTCGATTAATGTTATTCCATTGAAAGCTTTTAATAGCTTTAAGCTTTAATAGCACATTAAAGCTTTTAACTTTTACAAATTTGGTTCTAAATAAAATCTGTTAAATACTTTCACATTTTAACTACTTGACCAGTTAATTAAACTTAATTCACTTTGCCATCGACTAAGAGGAACTTTTAGCTGCACCCACTGCAAATCGTCGGGCATATTTATTAACTGGCAAAGCAGGAACTGGAGTTTGTTTGCCGTAGTCCGTTGGTCGCCCCTCCGGGTCATCTAAGCATATTTCAAACCCGGCTAAATACATTTTTAATTATGATTTCACGTTAATAATTATGACCTAAGTAACAACAACAAAACGAGTTCCAAGTTGTTGCTAATGTTGATGTTGCAGTTGTTGTTGTTGCTGTTGTTGTGTGCCTACAACTACACTGGCTAAAACAGCAACTAACTGCGGTTATATACTAGGCGATACCCAGCGGAGTCCGCGAATGCTTTAAATTAATAATTGCGGAGAGAAAAAGGCGCAGGCGACTTTCAGGCGCGTCGCAACATTTGCCACATTTGCCACGTTTGCATGCGGCTTCGTTGGCAAAATGCGAGTGAAAAATAATTAATGCACTTAATGTGTAATTATTTCAATTAAACGATATACGTGTACGCTGTCCCGGGTCCGAGCCGAGCTCAGAGTCCTGGTTCCGTATCGTTTCATTCCGTTTAATTGCCCAACTAGATGCTAAGGAGGGGTTGCCTGAGTATTAAGGTCGGCCTAATTGGCATTGGCTTGCTTGGGTGGATTTATTTCTCTTTTCGCGCTCTTGCAACATCGCGATCATCGATAGAGCCTTCGCATACATGGAGTACTGGCAACAGCAACAACAGCTACCAACCACATCAATCAGCCAGATCAGCTTAATAGCATGCCAGGGCAACCGGTTTTTTTTGGCTGGCCAACAATTTGACTTAATTATAAAATGTCGTGCGACTGTCATTACAATAAATTTCATTTAGTCAAAGTTGTAAATTGTACAACAAAAACACAAAACTCTTTTTGGGTCTGCTCCTAATCGCAATATATAAATTAATGTGAATGCGCGCAATCGCCAATATAATGTTGCCAAGCACTTAACGACTAAGTAAGCAACATGTTGCCAAGGTGTAAATGCAAATGGCTTAACAGCTGATTAGAGTTGGTAACATGTGTGTGAGAATTTTATGACCTTGATCGAATTATTTATTTTGGGAACGAATTTATTTATTGACTAACTGACTGCAAAATTATGTACAACGAGAGAAACAATAACAAATTTTGCGAATCACGGTCACATCTCTAAAAACACAGTTTGGCAACATGCTTACCATCATTGTGTGTTTGGCAACATACTGCAACAGCATTTAATTATTGCTTGGCAGAGCAGCTGCTGTTGTTGCGGCCAACTTATTCTCCTTTTCTTGCCTGCAATTATTGTGCGATTAGAAAGTTTTCCGCTGCCGCATATTGATATACAAAGCCGCCTAATATTTCCACACACACACACGCAAATATATATGTATGTCTGTATATGTATTTTTGCATGTGCGAATGACGTCCGCTTTTGAAGTGGGTTAATGGCATATTTATTTATTACGGCCATTTGGCGCGACTTTCCAAGCGTGCTGCACTCACGTGCTCAGTACTAGTTCTGCCCAATTCGTCCAAATATACTTATTCTGTGTGCTCTCTTTCTCTTCTACGCCGCTCTCTTTCTCTCTCTCTCTTGTCACAGCTCCGCATGGTAGCAGGCTCTCAGCAATGGGCAGCATGTATGTGTTTTGAGTACATTGGGAGCCCACACACACATAGGAAATTTTTGTGTATACCGAGAGCAGGCATTAATACTTGTACTTGGACATTTCTTGGCAGCTTAGAAAATTCCTTTAAGTAGTGTGTGTGTGTGTGTGTGTGTGGTGTGATGTTGTGTTGTGATTGGGCGATGTGGGAGAGTGGGTTGAGCTTGTTTACTGAAAGATTGAAGCTGCTTAGAACATTGACGAACACTTGAAAGTTTTTCATTTGAAATAAGTTAAGTTATTTTATGTTTATAATAACTATAATGAAAAGTTAAAAATTATATAAAATAAACACAAAACTGAAGGAAGCAAAACTAAACAAGAAAATAATGCATATAAAATTTAAGACCAAATTCTTTGCCAAGTTCATGTCTTCAAATCTCTCGAAACAAACTGTGTAGGAAACATCCGCAGCTCTTGCTTTTGAACCACATACATAGTCCAATTTGATTACGTTATGTCCGGCAGCTATTTTAGATTTGATTTTCACAGAAGCACACTCACACATCCCCACACTCTTTCCCTTTGGCTGCTGTTGTTGCTGTTTCTGTTCCTTGTCGCCTCGAGTATTTTTCATATTTTAATTTAAATTAGTGTGAAAGAGAGAAAGAAAGAGAACACAAACATACATTCGAAGAGATGCTGGCACACTCAACTGGCAGACAACGAGCTGTTATAACTCATTCAGACTCATGCTCATCCACACTAACTCTCATACTAGCACTCATTCTGCGCTTAACGCGCTGATGTATGCTAATGAGCCGCATTGTGCCGGAGAGTGTCCGGGAGCCGCTCTAACTAGGGGCCCGTCCATAAATATGCATAATGCAATTAACAACCAAATGTAATTGCAAACAAGAAAAATAAAAAAAAATAAAATAAATGCATACCACGGAAAGAAAGAGAGAGACGAGACTAGAAGATTGTGGCAGTAACAAACCACCCGCTTCACTGTGACAGTGACTGCGACTCGTCAGCTGTCACATGCTGTGACTGTCTAAAATCAAAATGTTGGTTGCCAGCTCCGTTTTTTTGCATGTGCTTGGTAGGCTCTTAACCTGTTCCTGTGCACATTTTAATTAGGCTATTAAACAATTGCAGAACGTATGTTAGCCAGACTTTCAAGTTCCTTTCCTTTCCTCCCACCCACATGTCCACCCACCCAGGCTGGAAACCAGTTAATGCAATTTGGCCACTTGGCTCTTAGTTCCGTCTGAGTTGGTTGGCGAATCTGTGCCAAATTTTCGCATAGCAGTTGCAACAATTCACAGCCGAAAAAGTCGAAATAAACCGTTGCGTGCCTGAGAGCCTGGCTAACAAAACTTCAATGACTTTAGCAATACGTTGTCTCAATCCCTGTCTCTGTCGCCGGTTGTCTGTTAGCCATTTTTGTGAGTTTTGGCTGATTGGGCGCGCGTATTGCCTTGTTTTGCATTTCTTTGCTCTGTCTCTCATGGCTGCGTAATAAAATGTATTTTAATTTGGCTAAATGTTCAATTAAAACTAAACATGTGCAGCTTGTTGTTGTTGTTGTTAACCGTTTGTGCACTGTTCACTGTCATTGCGTAGACTTAAGGCCGATTGATCAAAGAAAAGGAACTGTTGACTTGAAAACTTGTATGTGCATACACAAAATGCTTTTCATTATTTCAGTTTAGTTTTAGTTATTCTACAAGCTGAATCGACATTAACATCACACACACAAATAATTCTAAACGTTTCGATACGAGAAATTTATGAAAATTTTGTCAGAATTCTTCCAAATCCATTGTTCTTGCCAATTCAACTCAATCACTCGAGAACCAACTACAGACTAGTCGTAATGGCGGGCACTTCCATTGTGGCAACAATCTGTGCAGAACGCATGACCAAGTTCCTGACACGTTACTCCAAAGCTCAGATGAGCAACTTGCGCAGCAACATTCAAATGGAACCGATTAAGCTGAACATTACAGCGCCTAATGTTCAAGCACCCATCGCTGATCGCAAGTATTCGCTGTGGCAATCAGCGGAAAATCGATTTCAAATGCCACTACTGGAGAAGCCCAAGTCTTTGGGAAACATTTACGGTTTCACTTTGGGACAGCTGCCGAAATTAGAGTTCATAGACGCCTCTCGTTCGTGCCTGGCCGATGAGAAGAGTCCAGAGCTGACTTCCATTGAGGTCGGCGTTGGAACGAGAGCTCGTGCACAGGCCTTGGGAAATTATGCCAGTGCTCTAATACAACATCGGATGCCATCACTATGCCAAACTCTGCAATATCCCTCCGCATTCACAATGTGTCCAAAATATTTTTAGGTGTCGGTACATATTGTTTTATTTTTAATCTAGCAGCATCTATTATCACAATCGGCTGTAGTTTCATCACTTTAACATTTTGTGAGGAAACTACAGTTGCTTGTGGCTAAGGATCAATGCAGCCGTACTCTAAAAAGAATAATAAAAATATATAGCTGTGAAATGGTTGGTTTCTCTGCCTACATATAGCGATAAGGCTGCAAGTTCAGTCTACAGTTTTTAAGCTAGTTACCCTTAACTTAAACCTCACTTTACCAACGGTGTAACTTTCAATCTGTATAATATTCAAATTTTTCCGGGCAACACTTTTGGAATTTTTTTTAACAAAACTCAAAATTAAAGCACTGTGATGCTGCAACATCTGGGCAAGAGTCTTGTTACTCGTTCGTTAAAGCAGGGCAATACACTTATCGTATCTACAGCACATTTGCACAGCACTGCTAAATTGTTCGAAAAGGTGTGTTCAGCTTGTGGCCAGCAATGCGATAAAAAGACAACTGGTGAGCTGCCCGCTTTGCCTGTATTCAAGAAGGACGAAAAACAGCTTGAGGGGTCTCAAATGTGGAAATATCCACCCGAATGTTGCCCCAAATGTGATTATATGCCTTTTGACGCAATGTACTATAGGCCATCAAACAAGTGTCGGAACTATCAGCGCACCTGGTGGGAGTGCGTTCCACGAATGGTGCCCAAACGCGTTTGCTACCAGTGCGATGCTCTTCCGCCTGAGACATTGCGTCGTGAAAAGCCTAAAACTTGTCCGCCCGTGCCCCAGTGTACGCCGCATCCAAATGCACGTCGTCCAAAGGCAAAGGCACGTGAAGCATGTGGGATGACCGAGTCCTGCTCGCGGATCAAGATGCCTTGCTGTCGAACTGCCCGCGTTCCGCCCAAATGCAACTTAGCTAGGAGATCCACGAACTGCACGAAGGTCAAGTGTCCGTTTCCTAGTTACTCGGAATGTAATCGCGAGGATGATGCTGTACTGCACGAACGACCGGCCGAGTGTCGTTGCTTGAGTTCTCTATCGACCTGCGAAGCTAACCGTTTAAGTGCACGTTTTGCAAATGAGCCTACTCCTTTTTGACAACAATGTCAAATTTTGTCAAGAAATTTTTCAATATTGTTTTAAAGGATTTGCTCAATTGCTTGGACGGCAAACAAAGAGAGTGCTACACTGTTTTGTATACATAAGCGCACGAAGTTTGCATTTATAAACTTTTATTCAGACTACTACTTCTTCCAAATATGACTAGCTTTCAAATCCAGAGCAGTCAATGGCGACATTTCGAGCAGTCAATGGCGACAGTTCGTGCAAACTATCTTCATGGACTGCTCTAGGAGGAGCCCCTGCATCTGAATTATCTCCTTTGAGGCGCTGGACTAGCAGTAGCTTCCCTTAATGCCAAAGGTCTTACGTCTTTTTTCCAAGGCATATGATTCGCACATGTTGAATTGATGTGGGGGGCATTCCTTTTGACGCTGTATTCGATGGCGCAATCGACTATCCGAGAAACAGGGGTGAGGTGCTTTCAACCTTTTGCAATTGCTAGGTGATCGATTTACAGATTTACAGCTAAGATCTTTGCGTACTGGTTTGCAGCAGGGCCAATACATCTTGAGGCATTTTATATTCTGGTCCTTAGCACAAATTTTTCGCATGCGGGCTAAGTCAAGCTCACAATCGGCGAACGGACATGGCTTCTTGACACGTTTCTGCACTTCCGGCGGTTTGATGTTATCTTGGCAGCAGACTTTCTTCAAGCGCTGCTTAACCGGCGGTGGCTCAACCCAGGTACGCTGAAAACATCTGCACTTGTTGGATGGCTTGTAGTACATCTCATCGAAGCGCGGAAAAAAGTCTTTGCAGTAGGGCTGCTCATGTCGTATACAGGGTGGCTCCCACATGGAGCGGAATGGTGGTAACGTCTCCTTGATTTTTCGCTTGCGTTTGGGCCAGGTATACTTACAGGGATAGCAACTGGTCGATCGTAGCACGCAGCACGGCGGCTCTATAAGCTTTTCCATTTTCTGCCTTTTCAGGTCGAGCGTGTTTTTGTCAAATGGCAGCTTCAGGGAAATTACGTTACGTGCTTTCTTGCAGACGTCTTCCACAAAATGACAATGCGGATGAGGTTTAGTGCAGGGTGGATCTGGAAATGCAGACTGGCAGGTGAATTTGCGTAGTCCGGTGAAAACGACAGGAGAGCGGCACAGTCGTCTTAGCGACGATTGGAACAAGGAAAATTTTGACTCCATGACCCAATTAGAATTTTGTTACCCATTTAAAACTTATACGTTTCGAAAGCTAAATTAAAATAGGCTTCAGTAATGATTACGAGTGCCATGCTCTCTAGGACTGAATCATTTTATACTTATCCATTGTCAATATGAATTCCTTAGTTCGAGAATCGGGCACGTCTTTTAAAAGGACAGTAACCGACAATGGCTTGTGTGCAATTTTTAAAATAGTTGGAGTTGCGATGGTGAGCTGACCACATTTCGCACAAAGAAGGCCGCAACTTGCAGGAACATTCCGTTGGACAATAGCGCTCTATGCATTTTTCACACTCCGAGAAGCTGGGAAAAGGTGCAGTTTCCTTTTTGCAATTTTTCCGTTCTTGTTGAGTAACACATTTTTTTTTTATTTTCGATCTAAGTTTCCAGTCCTTGCACATCAATGTCATTTGGAATTCATTTTTCTCGCTAGCAGTCAGTTCCCCACTGAGAGGCCGCACATGGGATCTCGATCGTCGACACATGGGAGGATACATCTCTTTGTCATAGCAACAGACTTTTTTGGGCTGAAGCTTTAGCAATGGACACTCGGACCAAGTGCGCTGATAGCGACGTCTTTTGTCCGAGGGCTGATAATAGCATGCATCGTGGCTGAAAAACTCGCATTTATCCTCCTCGGGTCTTAGCATCTGAAGCAATTGCTTAGGATAATCGTCTTCCTTTTGCGGAACATATGCATTTGGTATATGAGCAGGCGAGCAAGCTAAGCTTTTGTCCACACATAACTTTTGGCGCACCTTGTAGCATTTGCCAGGCGTGACGTCATAGTTGCCCCAATGGTAGCCAGATATGGAAAATGGCATCTTGCGCCGCAATGCCTGAGATATTAACTTCCGTCCTGAAAGCATTTTGTTTTTAAATTTTGAAAAATTTTGTTACTCGAAAAGTGAAAAATTAAATACTGAAACTGTCATTAGGCTATGTTATGTATAGGTAAAGCGATTCGATATCGTTTCATCCGGTTCATTCATATTCATAAATAAAATACTATGCAGAAATTAAATTAGTTATTTTTATTTATAGCGTTTTATTTGTCAGCGTTTTATTGGCAACTGGTTCCAAAACATAACTAGTATTTTTTGCTGCGAAAGTATTCCCACACTTCGCACATGGATGGTTTCAAAAGGCAGTTGCATTCGATACGTGGGGCTTCAGGTAATGGACTCATAAGGCACTCTGAGAAAGCCGGGTACTGGGTCAACCGCTTGCGGCATTTTTTTGGCGGTCTTGCATTCGTGCACTTGGGCGGGAAAATGTTTGCCTTACAAAATGGCATTGTGACACGAGGACATTTTGTCTTTTTAATGGGTGTGCATCTTACTAAGTCTAGTTTTGGAGCGCATGGGTGAGCCTCCTTTCGCTCACAAGAGGAAACCCTGCTCCCTTGAATACGTTTGGGCTTGCGACGCTTTAATGGTATTGGCTTGCAGTAATATTTCATCTTAAGTGCTCTCTTCTTAATCACACACTTTTGCCAGGTACGCTGATACTTGCGTTTTAGTTTGTCAGTTGGTCGATAATAAAGTAAATCGGCACGAGCAACATCGAATGCACACGGATCCGCGATACATTTCTTCTTGTAATCGATGAAGGAATCCATCATAAACTCAGGATCGGTACGGCACTTGTATTCGGTACGGCGCGAGGATTGCCAGCACGGTTGAAAGTTTTTAGATGGATCAGACTTTTTAAGTTTTTTTAAGTCTTTTTTTGCCGATGGCATTTTGTAAGAGCTTACGCAATCCTCACAGGTCTCTGAGCTATACAATTCTCCCTTATAGCGTTTTGACGCCAGAACGCATGTGGAACCGACGACTTTTAGAATCTGGCCCGAGACCGGGTGGGAAAACCCAGGAACTATACGCGTTATTTGACCTAAACTTTTTTTTACAGACTGCATTTTGATTATTGAATTGAAAGTTTTTACCGAATATTTTTATTTTTTTTAAATTTTGTTAAGACCAAAATGTAAAACCAGAAGCTGAAACAAATTTCAGCCAAATTTTGTGTCTGTAATGAAACTACGTCTAGAAAGTCAAACCTAAAAATGAACATGATCATCGTGCTCATCGGGCTATGTGAAAGATTATTTAAGTAAAATTCCAGGCTAAGGTGATGAAGATTTTAAAAAACTATATATTCATATATATAAGCAGCACAACGGAAAATAATACCACCGTTTTATTATATTTACATACTTCTTTGCAGCATAATAAAATAAAAAATATTCCAATAAATAAATAATATGCATGACAAATGCCTTCCGCAATAGTAACAAAATATTGTGCACTAACTATTTAAAATCTTGTATTATCCTTAAACTATTAGAAAAATTCAAGTTGTTTAATACTGATACATTTATTCGGATTACATTTACCTCTTTATATATATATATATATATACATAATGTACTGTATGTAGCACAGGGAATACCGATTAGCATCTCTCCCTGCCGTACACACTTCTTACTACTTAAAAACAATAGTTATACCACGAAAGACGAGCTGTCTTTTCATTTATAATATTTCTGGTAATCGGCTCATGTACGATTGTATGTGCGATCCTTCAAAAGCCTTGGTTTGTAATTTACATCATTCATTCGCTTTGGGAGCAGCGTATTTTTTATAGCTTCAAATGACTTGCTGATAGAAGATGTTTCCATATTATCCTCCTCTGCTGCGACCTTAGTGGCCAGCCTGTTCCGATAAAACTTTTGAGCTTGCTTGCGCAACTCCCAGCAGCTAAGAAAGAAACTTGAGCTGGCAGCCAAACGAAGGCTTCGTCTGGAAGTCATGAAAATATTACAGAATTGTTTTACGCAACGCATTGTTGATTTTTCGGAATTTGGATAACAGTAAAATTTCAATTATTTGGTGTTTGTGGTTTAAAAAAACTTTAAATACGGAATTTATATAGTTTACCTTAGCAATGTGTTAAATTTGTAAGGATTTTGGAGAATTGCATAGTTAAAAAGTTTTTGGGCTGCTACGTTTGCATATAAAAATCAAATGCGATTTAAACCTCCTCATCCCTTAATAATCTTATATCCACCGATTCCCAAGCGAGTTGTTATACTTAAAATAGTATAGTATTAGTATTGATTCTCTCATTTCTTTATTTCAAGTTTGTTGTTATAGGTTTTTCAAGTTATTTAATAATAACCACTCAGTTGTTTAAACCACTTTTTGGTTTGTGTATTGGCGTAAAAGCGTACAATCCTCATTTTTCAATGTCTCTTGTCGTTTTATCAACAGTTGTTTTGCATTTTTATAAATATAAATTGCGTATTAACCTTGGATGTTGTTTTTTGTTTGGCCTTAAGAAGCCGGATTGACTGCGGTTGGGCACACCAGTTGTTGTACCCAGGTCCGCTGATTTTTGTATTATTAAACTATTTGTTGCATTCGCTGGGCGACTTGGGTAAAGCTGGTTCTTTGCCACATTCAGAGCTCGGATAAGGAGCTGGTCGTTTACTGCACCCTGAACGCTTGCGGGTACGCTGGCAACTAGGTTTTGCCTTATCCTTGACATCCTTGGCAAATAGGCGGCGACTATTGGCTATTGAGTATTCAGGAATAAAGCGCGGTGAAACGAAAAAATGCCGAGTAAGATTTTGAAACATTTTCAGTTTTTTGAATTTTAATATAGTTGTTTTCCGATCTGTCTCGCCAAAGTTGTGTAAAACTTGGAGTACAACAATAATGGTCTAAAGTGTGGCAAGTCTGAGTTACAATATTTTTAAGTTTTTTTTTTTGACTGTTTGCAACGGTTTTCTTTCACTCTCTTATTTGCACTGTTTAAAATAATAAATCGTTCTGATCTGTTGGTCAGACTTTTACGTTGGCTAGGTTAATGGGTATTTTTAAATTTTAAGTTTTTCCTTGAATAACTTAGGGTTCACCACAAGACTTTACTCCAGGTTTTCCCGCTGATGCGCGTCGGCGGAAAACTGCCCAAGCATCGCAAATGGCTGGAAGGTCCAAGCAGCGACACTCAATTGGCGGCGTGGGAATCGTTGGATCTTTCTTGCACTCAGAAAAACTAGGATATGGAGTCTTCTTCTTTGTACAAGCGCCAAGTTTTTTTAATGCTTTGGCGCACTTTGGTGGCCGGCGACCCGTTTTGCAGCAAGGCACCTTTACATAAGCGCACCCACCTTTTTTCATTGGTTTGGCGCAGGACTTGGAAGCCGCACTGACTTCAACTTGCGACTTGCGACGCTTGAGCTTTGGACGCTTCATGTTCTCGTAGACGCAAACTTTTTTAGGCTTTATAAGCAGACGCGGGCATTCGTTCCACGTTACCTGATAACGACGCTTTTTTTTATCCGATATCGAGTAATACTTCATGTCGTAGCGAAGATCCAATTCACAAAGGTTTTGTGCGACACAGTCTTTCACGTCCCACATTGACTCAAGCTTAGGTTTTGGAGTGCCTACTGGCTGCACATACATTTTCGGCACCTTCTCCGTACCGCATCCCTCGGTTAGTTGGCCGCACGTCGGTTTTTTTTTGTTTTTTTCACATTTATTGCTTGCATATAGTCGCAAGGGCTGGCGGCTAAATTGACCAGAGCCAAGTCGCGCCAATAAAGGAAACTTGCCTAGACAACGTGCTAACGAATATGAGTTCATCTTGTAAAAATGTATCAAATTTTTTTTTTTTTTTTTATTTCTACTGGGAATTTAAAAATTTTAACACAAGCCAAAAAAAACGAGATGTTTCAAAAGTACAGGTCCGACTAAACCAACTATACTATTAAATGTCTGTATAGAAAGTAAACATCCAAATGACATGCCGTGCCTCCTATGATCCAACAAAATTTGGCGATCTTCGTGAACATTGTGTTTTCTATTGAAATTGTTTACTTTATTTACATTCTATCTTTGAACTAAATTTTGTGACAAGTTAGAATGATTTACAGTCAAATTACAATGTTTGCAATGACATTCCAGTTGGGTTTGTTTGAAGAGTAGGTAGGGAATACAAAAGAAGTAGGAGCAATACAAAAGAAAATGAAGGCTGGGGAGTTCTTTCTATTGACTGTTGTCTAGAAATTGGGTTAAGAGTATCGTGGCTCTTCCAATATATTCAATGGATATTTTCTTTCCCTTGACAACTTTGAAACAAGAGTTTTTACCTATGAAATTTTGATAACCGGTAGTTAATTATACTCGACAATGGTTTGTCGTAATGAGCACAACTCATTTTCAACAATGTGTTTCTACCGCATGATATTACTTTTTACTTCAGGTCTGCCTCGTACGACAATTGCTTTTCAATGCTTTTCATTAGTCTTCCAATAATGAAAGTACACAAAAACACAAAAAATTATATGTGTGCAATGGTTATTTTATTTTATTGTAATAATTTGAAGCTGCTTCCATTGGAAACTTAATTTAAATTTTTGCAAAAAGCTTTTAATGGTTTCTCTTCATTTTTTTTTCGCAAAAGATTTCTTCAGATAGTTCAGCTGGCTTCTCTTCTTTTTGCTTTCTGCCAAGGATTTCATCTAGTGATAGAACTGGTTTTTTTTCGTTTTTTTTATTGCAGAAGATGTCTTCAAGTTTTGCAAGAGGCTTTTCTTCCCTCTGCTTTCGGCAAAAGACGGTCTTTTCCTCCTTGGGTTTATAGCATGAGATCTCATCATGAATAGGTTTTTCTTCTCTTTGCTTTCGGCAGACGACGGGCCCTTCTTCCAAATGCATCCTTGCAAAGATCTCTCCATTAACACTGAGAGGCTTTTCTTCTCGTTGCTTTCTGGCAAAGATCTTACCATTTACACTCCCGGGCTTTTCTTCTCTTTGTTTTCGGGCAAAAATCGTTCCATTGACACCAACGGGTTTTTCTTCCTTCTGTTTACGGCAAACAACTTCTGCCTCGGCTTCGAAATGTGGCATCGTATGCCTGTGCAAGAATCCGTGGTCACTTGCCGCCACCGAACGGAGCGTAATAAGTCTTGAGCTAGAGCACAAGTAACGACATATTGGACTAACGGTACGGAAACCATTGGCTTTCGCAATAGACAGCACTCCGGACATTTTCTATATCAATGAAAATAAAAAAAAAAACTTTAGATTTTGCAGAGAACACAAATAAAAACAAGTAAGAAGAGAAATCCCGACTAGACGATACCCTGATCCCTATACTTTACGCGTACAGTCAGTGCTTGCAAGTATGTGTGCGTGTGTGTACGACCATACTGCATACTGCATACTAAACTTCAATGTTCCATATCTTCGGTGTTTCTTAACCGATTTTAATAAAAATTTCACAGATTGTTATTATTTTAATTAATAATTCAAATGTCATCTAAAGTTTTTTCAAATTCAAGATTTTATTGTTATCGATCCCATGTGTATATCGAAAACCGGATGAGTTATCGAAAATCGAAAACAAACTTGTACTGCCTAGGGATTAGGCGAGCTTAAGTTCGAAATCTGGAGTCTCTAGCTCTTATAGTCTCTGAGATCGACGCGTTCATACATACAGACGGACAGACGGACAGACGGACATGGCTATATCGACTCGACTGTTGATGCTGATAAAGAATATATATATACTTTATGGGGTCGGAGATGCTTCCTTCTGCCTGTTACATACTTTTGCACAACTTCATGATACCCTTTTTTCCCATTTTTAATGGGATCAGGGTATAAAAATTGTATGTGTTTAAGCTTAAAAATACATACTATGAACTTAAAAAACTTCAAAGCAAAATTAAAAATTCAATTTCTTTAAATTTTGTTATTTTTGCCAAAAAGCAGAAAAAAAAAAATTTTGATATTTTTAAATTGTTTTGTATGTGTTTACAAGACCAAAGCTTCTCGTTATTATTATTAACAAACAAATTATTTTTCTTTACTAGCTTTCTGATAAATCGAAGTGCCTACTATGATCTTGAAAAACTTGTTTTTTGATGAGTCTTTTATCCATTTTAGCCAAGAACAGCGGTTATATGTAAGTTTTCAAAACAAGATTTTCTTTTTTATACCCTGATCCTATTAAAAATGGGAAAAAAGATATAATGGTTTTGTGCAAAAGTATGTAACAGGCAGAAGGAAGCATCTCCGACCCCATAAAGTATATATATTCTTGATCAGCATCAACAGTCGAGTCGATATAGACATGTCCGTCTGTCCGTCTGTATGTATGAACGCGTCGATCTCAGAGACTGTAAGAGCTAGAGACTCCAGATTTGGAACTTAATCTCGCCTAATCCCTAGGCAGTACAAGTTGGTTTTCGATTTTCGATAACTCATCCCGTTTTCGATATACACATGGGATCGATAACAATAAAATCTTGAATTTGAAAAAATTTTAGTTGAGTATGCAGTATGCAGTATGGTCGTACACACACGCACACATACTTGCAAGCACTGACTGTACGCGTAAAGTATAGGGATCAGGGTATCGTCTAGTCGGGATTTCTTGACTAGAGCCCTCTTGTTATTTTGCAGCTTGGCAAAAAGCTTATCATTAAACTGTTCAAACACATTTTGAGAGCTAAAATTATAAACCTATAAAATCGGTTAAGAAACACCACCTCAAAGATTGCAGCTAAGTCATGTATAAGCGCGGTAATGCAGGGATCGGGAATGAGAAAGTCATGCCTTCTCGTGTAGAGCCTGATACCTTCTAGCTGAATTTCAATATTTGAATTTTCAGTGTAAAATTTTTATATATTTTTTGAAAAAACTAACAGCTTCTTTGGTACTTGGCTATCAGAACGTAAGAGGTATTTGTAGCAAACTCAGTAGTTTATATCTTAATAGCCTGGCTTTTCATTTTCATGTCATTGCTTTAACTGAAACTTGGTTAAGGCAAGACATTCTTAATTCTGAAGTAGTATCCAACAGATACTGTATCTATAGAAAAGACCGTACGCTTCGACGTGGCGGGGGTGTGCTTATTGCTGTTGATGAAATTTTTTAAGGCGAATTCCTTTTGTTAATATCTATCTTCTGGATAACCTACCATTGGATCGGATTTATTTGGTTGAGGATTTGGGTATCTTAATGGATCCAAAGCTTAAGTTTGACAAGCATATCGCTGTAATCTCAAATCGAGCATCAAGTGTCTTGGGGTTCATTAAACGCTGGTCGAAGGAATTCGACGACCCCTACTAAACAAAAACTCTTTATGTGTCTCTTGTCCGACCTATTCTTGAAAATGGATCTTGTATATGGTATCGCAAATACAGGACTCATCAGGATAGAATAGAATCGGTACAAAAACAATTTTTGCTCTTTGCCCTTCGGGGTCTTAACTGGGACAATAGTACTAATTTACCTGCTTACCACAGTAGACTTTTACTAATAAATCTTCCCTCTCTTAATCATCGTAGAACTATGCTAGCAATAACCTTTTTTCACAAATTAATAAATGGTGAAATAGATTCCCCCATACTAATAAACCAAATTAACTTTGCTGTACTTATTAGAAGTAGTAGACATTTTTTACCAATAGCCCTGCATGCTTGCTTTTCTAACTATGCTATCCATAACCCTTTTCGGATCTTATGTTCAGTATATAACAATCTTTCCCACCTTATAACTAGTACAACTTCTGCATGCTCTCTAAGAAAAATTATCTTACGTCATTTGTCTACATGTTCGCGATCTTCGCAACCGCACGTTACGCGGTGCGCCCCTCGGTCGGATGGGCGGGAGGTGGGTCGCTTTATGCTTGGGTCCGCGCGTTAAAAAGCCGGTGCTTGGTATCGTTGGGCCACTTGAATGTACTGTCCGTTAGTACATCTACGTCCAATACAAAAAAAAAAAAAACTTACAAATTTTTTTATTAAGGTATAATGAAATTTTGAATGCACACTTAATATCTTTATGGTAACAAAGAAGAAAAAAATCTTAATAAAAGCCATTAATTGTTTTGCATTTTGTTCTTGATTTTCGGGACCAAAAATTTGTTCATCCCTTTTTGCATGGATTCAAATTTAAGTTGCCAGTTTTAAGACGCCGGTTCAACACCTTTAACAGATCGCACATAGGTATTTCCTCCCAGCAATGACACTCACTCCTGGGCCTCTTTTTCAGTTTGGGACGCGTGCACTCAGAGAAAGACGGATATGGTGCCTTTATCTTTTTACAGCCACTGGGACCAAAAATTATCTTACATTTGATAGTTTTAGCAACTGGTCTACAGCCAGGAACTTTCATCTTTGGACAAACTAAATCTATGTTCGGGCACTCGACTTTCTTGCAGGCCGTAGGTGGTCTGAATTTTGGACTACGACGCTTAAAGGGAGGTATTTGTTCGCTATTTGGAAAGCAACAAATTTTCTTTGGCTTTATTTGAACTGGCGGACATTCCACCCAGGTGACTTGATATTTACGCTTGTTCTTGTCCGACTCCTTGTACAGGCACTCGTCAAAGGTGGGAAAGTCCTTATCCAAGCAAAGAGTATCGCAGCACTCCTTCTTAAACTTGATCATGTTGTAAAATGGAAAGGTTTTCTCTATATCCTTTGCGGAACGTGCCTTGGGATGATTATCCACACAAACTTCCTTGGTTTCGGCAAAGCACTTGGGAGACGGCCTATGTTGCTTTACATAGCCTCGGTTCAGCGCATTTACTGTGTATCTGGATGTACCTAGCAGGTTACGCGAGCCACTAGTTACTTGCTTGCAAAACTGCATTATGGTTTTTTTTTTAAATTTTGAACCAAAAATAAGGGTACTGATAAAATTTAAATTTGTTTTCCGAAAAGCCTAAAATGGAAAAACAATTTCTGATGATTTGATGTGAGCTATGTGCTCAAATAAAACCTACTAAAGAAGTTTACACATAGAACAACTTTAAAGATTCTAAAATGACAAAAATATCGAGCACTACCATTTTCAAAATCCAATTCAAAAATCTCTTGAAACTAATTTCGGTTCAACATATTGCAATATTTTTATTTATTTTGCTGTGTATCTGTTTGTGTGTCCATCTGCATCCTAGGCTACTTATCAATGTAAATGCAAACTGAAGTCTCTCATCTCACATGCAAATCATCTTTGGGGTTCCTGCAGCGCATGTGCAAATGCAAAAGCAACAAAAACAAAACAGCCACAAAAAAAAATAAAATAAAAAACACAGTTGTGATGGAATGAAAAATCAAGGGGCTGACTGCGTGCCATATTAAAGTCGCCTTATAACATATTACCAATGCAGATATATACACACAAATCAGTTATATTCAGCATCTATCAGCATATGGTAGTATGTGTAGATCGTATATGCATGCAGGCCGCATTTATTTGAGTTTGACTTCTCCAGTTCGAGTTTCGAGTTTGATGTACGAGCGCGTTGAGCAAATGCATGTGCATAATCAAGCGAACCTTGCTGGAAAGACAATCGAAATGAGTGGAATCACATTTAAGCAGCTGCCAAAAGGCAAAGCTCGACTTTAACATAATTGATGGATGGATGGATGGCTTGGTTTTAACTTCGATGCGTTGCTCTTATAAACCAGAAACTAGTATCTTGGCTGCCCTGATGACAGAGACAACCTTCTTTCTGTTTGTATCGCATCCGTTGCTATATCTTTCGCCTACCTGCCTAAATAATGATGTCGCATTATTTATGCCGCTCTTCATTTGCATAGGCATAGTAAACTGGCTCAGTTTGAGTTGTTTCTGTTTGCTGCTGCTGCTACAAAGGAACTGCTTTCTTTAATAAATGTTTAATTTATAATTGATTTTCCCTCAACACATTCACATGCTACAAACAACTCACATAGTATACATATACATACATAGAGAACGCCTTAGTCTTAGCTAAACCTTACAACTTTTACTCAGCCCACGGAGGCAACTGAACCGCAAAAGGATTTTGCCCGCGCACGAAAACACTTAATTAATTCGCATAGACAGACAGGCTGTGTGGCACGGCGGGTGGACAAAGAGGGGGCCATCCGGCAGGACGAGGACCGAGCCCACCCAACTGGTCAGACAGCTACAACTACAACATGAACATACACACACACACACATTATATAAATAATTAGAAATTAGAATGGAAAATGTATGCAAGCCAAGTTGACGATAACAACGCCCTAGAAATGCGAAGCCCACACTCCATTCAGCCCATCGAAGCATATTCAAAGTGTAGCGAGGGCAAAGTCGACGTCGACGGTGACTGCGACTGCGACTGCGACAGCACAACTACTATATGATTTAAAATAAATATGTGTGTGTTTACATACTAAGTCCTTTTTAGCTAGACCACAAACAGCAATCCAAGACCAAGCGCTGGAGCTAGCAGTCGGCTAAAAGTTCTTATACCAACGTCATAAGCAGTTTCGATTTACATTGGAACATACTCGGCAATTAGAGATGACATTTGAGAACAGATATCGAATAATAAAGAATTATAAAAAAATACAAACAAATTAATCACATCTGAAAATATAATAATTTTATAAACATTATTGTCAATTGGACTTGTTTAGCTTAGCTAAAATAAAAAATTAATAATAAGGCTATGGTTCTTCAAAAGATCGCTTATGGTGTTACTGTTACTCAATGAGATTAAAAACAAATTTCTATTATAAAAATATCATTAAATAAATGGCCAATGAAAATAAAAATGGGTTATAATCGATAACTTCAGTCTCATCGACATGTTTAATAAGACTTTTTTGTTTTACAACTTAAAAACTTTTGGCTTAAGGGGAAATTAATACTGAAGCTAATGAAGTAATATTCGATAGCACCGCATGCACAATTCCAGCTATCAACGCGCCCTTAAGAACAGTTTGTTAAATTATAAACTGTAATTGCTCAATTAATTGTCGTCTGCGATGTGAATCAACCCTGCTCACAGACTAATCAGCGTATTCGATAACAAAAGGCGCTTCCATTACCACTCGCTACAAACTGAATTGTGGCAGCAGGACAGGCGGTAAGGACAAATGACGTTGAGATACATTTGCTGCTAATATCCGTTTACGTCTTTAGTTGAAAGAAAATTACAATATTTCGTGTGAGATAGTTTGCCTGACGCGACCAAACCGCAACACCCACCCACACACCCACCATGTATATAGTTTGTATATATATAGACTTTTGTATCTAATTTGAATTTCACAATTTTGTGCTGGAAGAAAAACGCCATGCGAAAAATGAGCAGGGATCCCCTCCTCAGCTTGAGCTAATTTTCTCGAGCTGCGTGTCTAGCTGGACTTGGGTTTGGGGTTTTTGGGTTATATGGGCATGGTTTGAGATGTTCTGTGCCGGATTAAAGCCCGGCAAGTGGACACACACAGACAAGAGCCTAACAAGTAAGATGGGGAACGGGTGAACGGTTTCGGTTTTGGGCTTTTGCTTTGCTTTTGCCTTTGCTGCTTAGCCAAATTATATTATGACTTGTTTAAAATTCAAATTTGAAAACACTAAAATCATGTTTTCAATGTCTGGCCGACGCTCTGCTCCTTACAAGGGATTGGGTCGCATGGGTGGAATAGTTTTCGGGAAAGGGTTTAAGTAGCGCACTGGCGGCATCGGAGGTGAAGGCATGGGCAGCTTGGTGGTAGTTTGGTTTGGTATCTTTGCCTTTAAATGCGCCACTCGCAACTTTGACTGTGTCTGTGTTTGTTTCGGTCGGCTCAAGGCAATGTCCTTTCCTCGTATATCCTTCCTTCCAAGCAGTGAATGTGCGTGTAACTGTGTGTGTGAGCTTATTATATGTAGCCGAAACATAGTTTCAACTAGCCACATAAATTTTGCATGCCACTGTTACACTGTTTGTATGTGTGTGCCATTCGTAAACTTGCCTTTAAACAATTTTAATGATTTCATTAGAAGAAGAACTAGCAATTTAATGAGCACATTTTGAAGCAATTGAAAACTTGAAAATTGATTTAACAATTGGGAATGAAAGGGTCTTTAAATTAAGTTATTATTTGCATTAAACTATCGATTTGAGAGATGAGAATGACAAATGACTCATTAGTTACCTTAATTTAATGTTAAATATATTATCTATTATGTCTAGATATATTTGTACCTAGCTGAGCATTTAGATTTACACTTGCCAGCTTGTCGCATCCACTTTCGTAACCAAGTCAATTAGGCTCATTTACAGGTAGACGTGAAAGTTTTGCTTAGCGAAACTATTGCACCTGCATAGAAAACTCAACATTCGTCTTACACATACATATATCCATTTTACCTATCCTTACAATCTAATTAACTGTCATTGTGTTGAAAAGACGCCAAACTGGCAACCGAAACTCGCAACCAAACTTCTTCGTTGACCTCCCGCCCGCCTGTGTTGTGGCTTGGCAGCCATACAATGACAGGGCGGCAGTCCTCCAAACCTTTAGTCCTGTTGGCTGTTTGCATGTCAGTTTTGATGGCAGCCCCAACCAAGCCAAGTTGCAAGCGCTACCTTCTTACCATTCCACACGACACTCCTCGTACGTGCAAGTCACGTCATTTGAGGCGCTAATACTAATGCGTTGGCAATAACTAGGACTGCACAATTTAACATGCTCACATGGCATTCCCTTCTCTTTCTGCACTCACTCTCTCTTCTCTTCACTTGTTTTAAAACTAATCAATAGCGCAAAATTTTACGTTTAATTAAAAATGTCTGCGTGTGTAAACCGGGCAGGTGGCAGAGCCTCAAGACTTTGTCGTATTGTTGGAGCCTATAACTATGCAAAATGCCACGGAGAAGTTAGCAACTTGGCGTGTCTAGTTAGCCATAGAGTTGTGGCATTAACCAAACTGTCAGACTGATAATTGCATTGCATAATGCATAATTACGAGGCAAAAGCTTCGACTAAACAAAAAGCCACAAACAATCACTCAGTATAAACCTAAGAATTGAGAGTAGAACGGCATATTTTCTACAAACTTGAAAGTATTTTAGTATATGGTATTCAAAATAAAACTGACTTTCATTAAAATCAATAATCTCTCTAGCTTCTTAGCAGTTAGATTCCAATGCTTATAGCTTGCATCAGAGGGGCATTATAATTTATCGACAAATAAAATAGTCGTACATATAAGCCATGAATATGCTGCATACCACATCCTAGCTCTGCTGCTGCTGATGCTGCTACTGCCTTTGGCAACAAAGACAAGTCCGAATGATAGCGAATGTAATTACAAATCCTTGGCAAACACACACACACGCACATGCAATCTACCTGATAATGTGTGTGTGTGGCTGCATTTGGTTTGATGTGCAAAATGAAGACATTTGGTTGTGGTTGCGAGTTTGAGCTTTCCTCCCCTCCTTCGGATATAGATTTTCTTAGGCAAACCGAGTAAACATACACACACACGAAGAAGAGTTTCTGATATATATATATATATATATAACGCTGAGTATATATGTACATTTACCTGTGCCTGGCTCCATACTCATTTCCATTCCCATTGCCATTACCATACCCATATTTCCCCATAACCCTGATTCGCCTGCCCGTTGGCCATGCGGGGGCATCAATATAAACTGCCTTCAACATTTAATTAGTGTGTTCTCGCATACATAGAAACTGGTTGGTCATGTATACAACGTTGGTCGTGTATGCAAATGTCGACGCGCACAACTGTACATGCTTACACATAGTACACACACAAACACACACGCACACATGCATACTCATATGCTGGTCGCATGCAGAAGACATTGACGTTCAGTTGGTTATGCAAATTCCATGCCAACACCTTTTCGGCCAAAGACCAAGACAAACTTAAGTGGGTTGTGCGGCTATGTGTGTGTGAGCTGTGTGTGAGTGTGTGTGCGGTGTGTGTATGTGCGTGTATAACATGCCCAGACACACGAACGAACACACAATTGCCTTTTATAATTAATTTTACAGTTAAGTGTATTTCAAGAAAGTTAAATTTACGTAAATTCGAAAATTTTGAAAGGCCATTGCCTTTGCCAAATCCTACGACCCAAAGAGGGTGGGTACTTAATGTGTGTGTGTGTGTGTGTGTGTGTCCATGTGTTGGACAAGGCATAATGCCAGGACGAGACATCGCTGTGGTCTGTGTCTGAGACATTCGACTGCTTTTTGGGTTTTACTTCGGCCCCAGACTAGCACCAAATTTTATTGAAATTGCCTCGGGTTAGGGTTAAGAGCTAAGAAAGAAAATCTGTGTGCGTGTCTATGTCTATGTGTGTGTGTCTGCCTTGCCTTAGTGGTTAGTCACAGGCCGCCTAGGCAACACTTATGTAATGCAATCTAATTATGTTTGTCAGCACATCTAAGTGTGTGTACTAACTATCCTGTCTGACATTTCCGACCAAAATGGCGTCCGAAGTTCTTAACTTGCCTAAGTTCTTTGAAGCGGTGCGCCAAGTTATTCTTTAAGTAACCAAGATTGCTGGAATAACCAATGATAATTGGTTCACACTAAACTTAAACTAAAATATAAGAAATGCTAAGATTCATACAGTTTTCAAAAGTAAGCTTACTTTAAAAAAAAGGTGCAATCAAAAAGCTAGCTGCAACGTTGTAATTTTTTGTGTTTGCATAATTGTTTATATAGGCTATATATATATACTCATAAGTGTAACTTATACTAACCAACTATTGACGCCAAAGCCTAAGTAAAAATATTGATCAATAAATTGCTGCAACACTTAAAAAAGAGAAATTAAACCAACAACACATTATACGCAACCCCTACAAAGGCAAACTATCAGCAACACTCACACACACACACAATCGTACACATATTGAGTAGAACGCCTTGTCATTGGAGCTCAGGCTAGCATTTAACCAACCGAAAATATTTCAAATGCATTACAAATGCATAAGATTTCAACAATGGAACTAAAAGTGTGGCGTGGTATGGGTCTGGACGTATCTAAGTTTTTGTGTGTGTATGTATGTAACCCTAAACAGTTAAGTGCAATAAATACATGACTCAAACATATATATACATACGTACGTACGTACGAGTCAACTGTACATGCATTGCAATAAACACAATCACAATCAAATAAATTACAAAGCATTTAATAATTCATTCAAAAAATGGCCACATGCAGGAGAAGGCCAGCAAATGGCAGAGCAACAAAAAACTCAAACTCCTCTCTCTTGGCAAGCTTGATAATTTTAGAAATCAACAAGATATGTACATATACACAATCATATGTACATATATATGTCAGTATAATATGCATGTGTGGATGTGTATATTCATAACTGCAAATGCATTTTAACCGCAAAGGAAGGTTTCGGTTTTGTTGCATACTTTACAGCTGCTGCCTTGAATTTGTCTTTATCCACTTGTCTAGCTCACACACACACACACGGACACATAGTCTTTAGGACCTTCTCTTTTACTCGTTCACACATGCCATCATGCCATTGCACTCAATTAGAAGACTTTTGTCATTGTGTCTAGCAACAGTTTTTGCCATATCTCTATCTCTTTCCCACACGCTCACACTTGTTTTGGATTTTGATGTTGTGTGTTAAATTTCGCAGCCATTTTTGTTATTTTGCACTTTTAGTTTAAATATTTGATGGCTTGCATATTGATTGGTGCTCTGTGCAACGTGGCGCATGAGTAATAAATTTATCCATATACTTACAGACATTTCAGATACATATATGTAGTTAGTACATAGTAAGCAGGGATGTTGCACATACATACATATAGATGAACGCAATTTTTCTTTACGTATTCAAAAAAGAGCTGAGCAGTTATATGTACATAGAAAAAAAGAAAAGAGATAGATATTAAGGCTTCGTCTTATAAGTAAATACGTTAAAGTTGGAGGAGAAAGCTAATAAAAAACCTACTTTCAATCTTGTCTTACGTAAGATTTGTTATCATTAACTATAATTTGCTTTAATAAAACCATAAAAGCTTCTGCTTATTTTGCAATTACCTTAATTCTACGCAAATGCAAGAAACAATAAAGCATTTGGTAAAGTCAAACGCAGGACCAGTGCTAATTACAGACCAATATGGCTGCTAGATAACAGTGTCTTCTGTTCGATCCCCCAACACTTACCCCATTATTGTGAAACGTAATTTCTCGTGCAATGTGCGGTTGGCAACCAAACGCCTACGGCCAACCAGCCTAAGAGTCAGTTCCAGTCAAAATCAACTGCCAGTCAGACAGTTGGCTAAAACAGAAACAGAGATACGAAGAGTGGAAAAGAGAAAGACGCCAGAAAGAAAAACCCAATCCAGGCAACAGCAGTAACAGAAACGGCACTAATCAAGAAATCCAAAAAGCATAGCATATTTTCAGGCTGATTATATATGTAGGTGGTTGGGCTAGTCGGTGGCAGGCAGCGTGACACCTGGAGGAACAGGAAGAGCCGGCACTGAAAGTAGCTAGAGCTAGCAGGCTGATGATTGCAACCGAGTTGAGGGGCAAGTCATGGGGTGTTGGCGAAACATAGGTCTATGTTTTGGTGTCTGCCTCAGTCACATTGTTGGGCTTAAGTTGCGCCTAAGCGTTACCCGTAACCGTCCGTCGGTTACTACTAGTCGGGCACTAATGTATGCAACAAATCTCGCCGAAGCGACGCATTTTGTAGCCATTTAAGCTACTTGCATAAATGTAGCTGTCGAGCAGAGCAGAGTAGAGAAGCTACATACAAACGTACACACCCCATCATCAAAAGAAAAGCTGAGCTCCAAGGTAGGCGACTCCGAAAAAACTTTGTTCGGGTTTGGGTAATATGCTCCTGTTCTATGTGCGATGGCTTTGACCGAGACTAGGGTTATGAGCCTGTCCAATGTTGCAGCGCTTCTCCTTCTCTCTCTGTCTTTTTCTCTCTCTCTCTCTTTCTCTCTCTCTCTTGTTGGCAAATGAATCTCATTTGCATTTAAATTAGGAATGAAGCTCGATTTGTTGCTGTTGTTGTTGCAACTTCTAACGTTACATGGGACTAGGTCTGGTTCTGGGTCTCGGTTTCTGTTGGGAGTTTTATGGGTGGCACTTTTTAATGAAGACAGCGCAGCTACTTAGGCACCCATGCATGCATGCATGTCGCCACCTATTGCGCTCCCTCTCTAACACTGTCTCGTTACCACTCTGTGTATGTTTGCATTGGAAATCTGGTTATAGAACTTTTGCTACTTAGTTGAGCTGCTTTGGGCAGCTCATGGTTTTCGGACAAGTTGCTCGATTGCATGCCAACTAATGGTAACAGCTTGGGACAAATGTGCTGGTAAATATCACACACACACACACAGATGAAGAAACTGTAAGGTAAAGGGGTGCAGTGAGAAAGAGTAGCTCAACCAAATGGCCCACGTTATGGCAAATATGTTAATAACCTTTTTATTCGGCGGCAGAGAAACTGCTTCTGCTGCTGCTGTACAAAATTTTAATTGGAAATGTTATATGAGGCGCACGTTTTTGGCTCTCCATATGCTCATGGTCAGTGCTCCGTGTTCTATGCTCCACGCCCAGACAACATATTAGGGTAGAATGTGCAATGTGGGTGGAATGGGTGAAGGGGGAACAAACAGTTGCTCATTTACAACTCAACAACGAAGCAGTAATTAAACTCTAATGGCTAACAATAATGAAAGAAATGATCGGATTACGCGCTTACAATAATGCATGATTAGTAATGTAAATGATTATGGAGGAGGAATACTTTCATATTAAATGTTGAGAAAATGTTGAAAGTTCAATGATTTTTTTGCATTCGTCTCTATCAAAACGTATAAATAACTTAAGTGCTAAAAATTGACAAGTGTTATCTAGATATATTTTTACATATATCTGTGTCCATTTGAATCGTTAAAGTATTGCATCAAGCCACGAGATATATGTGTATATATATATATGTTGACTTGTTTGGTTTTATCACTAAATCGCTCATTTCGAATACGTTCCTCACAATTCACCTGCTTGCTTAACTTCAATTAACTAATCGCTAATGCAAAATTACAATAAAACTAATGTTAAGCTGTTGTTTGCTAGTGGTTGGTTGTGTGTTAATCTTGTTTTTCAAACGAACTCAACGAACACCCTGCCAAATGCAATGAATGCAGCTATTCATTTATGTCAACGGTAATGACATTTTACATTGGGTGTGTGCCATTCACATCCACAACGGCGGCGACGTCCGACTAGTAACAATTGCAACTCATGTGGCTGTCTCTTGGTAGGCTCTCTCTTTCTATATGCTATGTGTTAGTGGGAGGGGAAGAGAGGGCGTGAACAGTGAGGCCTGGGCCCGGGTGCCATAGACAAGTGTCAGTTGTAATTGAAAAATAGGAATATTAATTTTAAAGTGTTGTAGTAGCTTCATGTGTCCAACACCAACGCAGCTGAACGTGAGAATTGTGAGGATGGGAAGGTGGGTAGGTGGGGGTGTGGGGTACGCGAAAGTGTAACATGTTCAAGTAGCACGAGACACGTTGAAAAAATGCAGCGCAAAGTAATTACATTTTGTTCAACTCAATCGTTGAAGTATAAGAGACGATTAAGGATTGGTTAGAAACAAACAATGAATGAAATCATATGAGATATAAATAGTGTAGAAAATGGGAAAATGCTTGGTATAACCATTGAAAAAATTGGTTGTTGTGACTTCGACACAGGAAAAATTAAGGAGTTATGTCTTCTTAAAGTCCTAACCTATCTTTAATATGATTTTTTTGGGTATAAGGAATGCAGTATTAATCTAGATGCAGTTGGTTTTATGTAGGTTTTTATCATCCACTATAAGTAGATGTATATTAAACATTTTCCAAGAGCTTTTTTGGAAGCTTATACGAAACAAACTCTTAAGCTCTTTATTTCTTTGCTATTTTTCCTGTATTCTACATACTTTTATTTTATATCAAAGTCAACGATTAACTGATTTTTTATATTTAAGTGTCATGCATTCAAATATCGAATGGCGTTCTTTATTACTTTACCTTGCCCAGCAGCAGCACCCAGCCCCTACTCAGGGTCCAATCGCTGTATCGATATAGATGACATAGCTGCCGCTGGAACTGAGTGGCTCCAATAGTCATCCAAACTCGCCCAAACCACCCACAGGCTGTGCGACAGGGACAATGGACAATAAAATGGGTGTGTTGCTCTACGGCTAAAACAAAAAATGTTTTCTCTGCTGTTGTCATTGTGGTACATGTGGGTTGCTAGGGGTACTAAAGCGCACAAATGGGATGGCTGGAGCGGGGGGGAGGGCTAACAGGACCAATCAGCAGCAGGCGCACAAGCGTTACTTTTTCGTTTTCTTGATAAAAACGCAACGACGGCAGCGAATGAGAAGTGTAGAGGAAAGCGTAGACGAGCACACACACACGCACATCTCATGTGTGTGTGTGTATGTGCAAAGAGAAGCACAAAAATGCAAAGCTTTTGTGTTTTCTCAACGGCCACCTAAAATAAAAATAACGCATCAACAACAACAACCAAAATGCCAGTTAACAACAAGAAGTAAAAGAAAGCGACAGACAAACAACAAACATAACGTTAGCCAAGCATTGACCGAGGGAGCAACGAAGTCAAAGAGAGTGGCGTATGGGTAAATGGGGTAACTAAAAAAGTAAACAAAAATCCGCCTACGAAAAAATTGTTAAAAATAGCAGAAACAGGCAAAAATTGAGAAATGTAGGTTGGTTTGTGGTAGGATGGTGCTCATAAGTGCACGAGTTAAAGCAAAAAGGTAGCCAACCGAGTGATGCTGTGCCAGGAGCAGCAAAAAATATTTCAGCCTGACGCTAAAGGTGACAAAGCAGCAGCCAAGTGGGACGAAGTAATGGTAAAGCTGTGGGGTTATTGTATTTATGCGGACGACGTAGTAGACCCTATGACTACATTTGGTGCACTGTGGAGTGGGCTTAAACATAAAATAGGAAGTGAGTTAGTAAAAAGGAAACCTAGTAAGCGGTTAAGCAAATGATAGGAAATATGGGAAGAGGCACAAACTAGCAGAGTATAAAATCGAGATAAGCTGGACTGTGAGATAAAAGAAACATTTAAGCGGATGAAGTAAAGGAAAGAAGAAAATTATCTTTAATAATGATTTTAATTATCAACCAATGACTGGAACTTAGTTCAGCAGCTTAAATAATCTTGGCAACAATACAACATTTTCAAATATATTTCTACCTCTCTGCCAATTATTCTTTTCTATCTCTCTTTAATTATTTTTTTTTGTCTTGTTATTTTAACAGTTTTGCTGATTCATTTCTTTCCCAACAGCTTCTTTACAACATTCTAGTAACATTTTTAGCCATTTCCACGCGACGTATGCGTAATATGCACTGGACAATAATCATCATAAAAAAATATCGCCATCGACTTTCGCAATAGGCAAAAAAAATACCCAATCAATTTTTCTAAGCCGCTTCTGGCTTATTGTCTGCCTATCTCTCTTTTTTTTTTCCTCTCTCTCTCTCTCTCTCTTTCTCCTGCTCCCCTTCTTTGCTTTTAATCTCTACTCTCTCTGGCACCAATTCCAATTAAGAATTTGATGTAAATGAGCAGCAGAATCAAACGAAGCGGCCGCCCTGAGGGTCTCTGCAACGTAGCAATAAATGCCACGACAGACGCCCAAAAAATTGAAAGAAGCACTGTGGAATGAGGCACTCCCGACTGACCAGTCAAAGGAGTGGGAGGCGGGGTTGTGTATGTGTGTGTGCGTAACTTTTACTTTTATTTTGGCTTGCAAAAATAAAAAGAAAGAAATGTACCGCCAAAAGTGAAAATCAAGCAAAAGTTTTGCATACGCAATGCAAGAGAGGGCGTTGCCGTTAACCTGAGCCAGTGCAAGAGGGGGCCGGGCAAGAGGTGGGTGGTCACGTGGGGTGGTCAAACTGCATTTATTTGAGCAGCGAACGTCAAGAGGGGCCCAAGAATAACTGCGGCTGACCAGCGACCAAGCAGTCAGAAAGTTGTAGCAGGCAAACACGGCGCTCAGGCCAACATGAAAAATGGCCAACAGCAAAAAAAAAGACCATAGACAGAGAAAGAGAGCGGAAGGGACAGAGCGAGTGTGAGAAAGAGCGAGCAAAAGAAAGCAAACGGAAGAAAAAAGAAAAAAAAAAGTTAAATGAAGCGGCGCATAAAAAAAAGCTCAGCAAAACAGTACGAAAGGAAGCAAAAAAAAGAAAGCAAATTGGACCTGTTGTGAGTTTTTGGGGAGGTTGAAATGCGCTGCCCTGGACAATACGTGGCCTTCATTGTTGTCAAGCAGCAACAGCAAAACCCCACCTCTCCCATTCACGACGACCTTTTGCAAACACCCAACACAAACACATACACACACATCGGCTACGTGGGGTTGATTGAGTGAAGCGCCCATTGATGTCGCTGCTGCTGCTGCTGCCGATGTTGACGGGCCTTTAGACCAGTGGACCAGTGAGGCAGGGGGTTGGGCATGAAGTGAAGGCAATCTACTGTTTCCCACTCTCTTTCTCACTATCTCTCTCTCTCGCGTCAGTTTTGGCTCTCCTGAGTTTTGTTCCATTTTTATGTGTTGCGGCTCTCTCCACACACACTTTTGCTCCATTATTTTTTACACATTTTTGTTTTGGTTTTTGTGCTTCGCTGTTGTTTTGCACGCTTTTTTGTTTTTGTTTGGTCATTCGCCATGCGACTGTCAGCTGCGACTGCGACCCAATACTCCCCCCACCATCCCCATCACATCTACATACTACATACGTAGGCGTTGTATATAGAGACTGAGAGAACCGGTCAAATGCTCGTGAAAATTGCAATGTCTGCAGCTTGCAGCTTTTGTTTGCTGTACGGACTGATTGAACTGCAAAGCGCGGGGGGTGGGGTGGAGCAAGAGGACTATCAGTAATGGGCTTCGGCTGCGACGGCCGTTGTACTCGTATTTGAATTTTTGGGAGTGCAACTGAAGTTTACATTTTTATCACACTGCCTCTGCCTGTGCCGTGTGTGTGCCGAGGAAATTGTGCAAGAAATCGCTCGGCTATTGCAAATGGCGGCTCACGTTTATATTTTTGTTTATTTTTGTTTGTCTGCTGTATTCTCTTCTATTTTGTTGTGCTTTTATTCGTTTATCTGAGCTTTTTTTGTCTCTGTGTCAATTTTTTTTTTGAGGGTTTATTCAGTTGATGCTGCAGGTCAATGGATTTGCTCAATTCACATTCAGCTGACTTCAAATTGTTCGACAATGCGAAGCGATGCTGCGAACTCAGGTATGAATGTTTTGAAGCCTGTGCGTTTTTGCTTTTTCAAATGGTTTTTGTTCATGGTTGGAGTTCTTTTACAAAACTGCGATAAAAGCTGAAAGTTTGATTGCAATATATTTAAAATTTTACAAGCAATTTCCTCGGAAAACATTCTATTAGAATAACTTGCTGAAAAGTGAAGCTGTTTTTAAATGTTATACCATTTTTTGAGCAGTTAGGCATCTAGACTAATGCATTACCATCGTAAAAAAATGTATTCAAGAAAATGATCATTAAGAAATTGACAAACATATCTCTGCCATGGGTTGGTCTTAATCTGATTACATAATGTATAATAACTTATTGGAAATGTTTCGTTATATTCATTCTGCTTTTTATTTAAGCCACCACAATAAATGCCCCTCTCTACTTCATCCTTTTATTCTTATTGGCAATCTCAACGAACCAAAGTCCAATGAACTCTTGCCACACTCTCACATATATATGCAAACAATTGTTTAACTTGTTAGCAACTAGTTCTAGTGTACAATGACATTGCCAATAGCTGGCGCCACGCCCACAGCACCTGGTAAGAATAGAAGAACGCCCACAAATGGTCAAATGCTGAAATGCTAGAAGGCATATCCAAAGGTCCACATTTACCATTATGGCCATTTTGTTTCATTTGAGCTTGGGGCATTAACAATTCAGGCATATAAAGCAACATAAATATTAATTGAAAAATATTTTCTCATCTCTCTCTTTCTCTTTGTCAGTGTATCTGTGTGTTTATGTGCGACTTAACTGGCGCAAAAGTAGAAATAAAAGAAAAACTATACACAACAAAACAGAGAGAAAACAAATACAAATAAACAAATACATATGTACACACTTACGCAACACATACGCATGCTCAGTGATGAAATTATGTACATTTGCATTAAACAAAACATTAAATATGCAAAAGTGCATTGCAGCCAGGCAGAAGGCAGGCTCTACGCCCATGACGCTTCGTGGCAGCATCTACCAAAAATGTTTGCATGCACATGAACAACGAGAGAGATGGGAGAGGTGGTTAGGGGCTGGTTTGGGTGGTGTGCTGGCCAAGCATATGGCATATTGCTGGCCACAGCAGGCACACAGGGCGACCAAAAATAGAACAAGTCAAATATTTTTCGACAATTTATGAGCCTGTTTTTCCCCTGTATCCAACTTTCTGTCCCCTTCTACAAAATGCATGTCCACTCAATGTGGGTTGAGGGTACCCGGGTGGCTGTTGGTCAACTTGTAACGCGCACGCGGCCCCCAAAAAATGCCATTTGCAATTAAAGCAAACAAGCATCGTAGTCGCTGCTGCTTCTGCTGCTTTTGCTGCTTTTGCGGATTTCTTTATTATTTTCTTTTTGCTTGCTACTTTTTGGCAATTGCATTTTTTAACAGGCGACGGCAGCGCGCACCCTGCAAATGGTCAAGCACAACCAGCAACCAGAACCCTTGCCACCTCAAACTCAATTTAGCCCACTCTTCGAAATAACACTCAGACACCCAAAAAGTAATGCCAGAGCCCCAAGCCCTTTCCACAACTCGCGTTCGGCCCTGGTCGCATGTGTGAATTATAATTTCGTATTCGGCGTCGCGCTCAAAAGCATGTAACAAAACAAGCAAGAATTAAGCAATAGCCAGTTGATGACTAGAAGATACCCTGTTAGTGAGAAATGAATGAAAAAATTATATGACATTTTTTAAGTAATGATATCACAAATGGCAAGTTGGTAAAGTACTTATAAATTACTTGATGTATGTTGTTTTAGAAAATGCCTAAATATACTATTTTATAGAATTATGTGTATGTAATATGAAAATGTGGGCAACTTCCACAACCAACTTATAAATACTGGGCATGCAAAACAAGAAACACAACAACATCAATACACATAAAAACACACACACAATAAACACACAGGAAAAAAGTGCCTGGCGCATAATAAGAAGAAAGCAAAAGCTGCCATCGTTTTCCATCGCAGTCGCCGCCATCGCATTTCCATTTCGCGCCGGGGCTTTTGCTTATCACTGGGGCTGTCAAGTGCCCAGCATCCTCTACCATCCCAGCCTACGAACCTTTCCACTTCATCCTATCGCTGGGCAACTGGAGCTCTTTGCAATAATTCAATTCATTTTCTATTTTTTGACTTATTTTCTTTTGACGGCATCGCCCGAAACAATGCAAAAAAAAAGTAAGCAAGTTGCTGCACATTCAAAGTTCGGCGGCTTCAAGTGCTCGCTTGATATGGAACATGTCCTGGGTTTGAGTATCTGATTAAGGGTGGCAACTCGGTCGTATGCCACTGTCCAGCAATGGTGATGGGGTTCAAGTGGCATGGCTATAAATTTGGCGCTTTACCTTTTGTGGTTATTTGTGTTGTATACGTTGAGACGCGCCTGGCCACTGAGATATTAACGTCAGGTGATTGCTTGCAATTGCATTGACAGTAAACACCTTAAAGTTTCCTTTTGAGCTAATGTTGAAATCATTGAAAATGTAATGACAAAAAAAATGTGCAAAGAAATGTAAAATCTTGTGGGTTTTTGTTAGGTTTTTGACATAAGTAGCAGGAAAACTAAGAGTACTAATAGCAATAAATGATTGTTAGTATGCGATCTCATGTATAAAGAGGAAAATTTTGTAGTGGAGTTACGTACTTCTTGTAGGTTAAGTCAAAATATCTTTAATGATTGAAAAGTTCTGCCTTGAATGACGAGAACAAGTCACGCTCAAAATTTTTAAGCAAGCTTCTTCCAACAGCTCGCTGTCATTTAATGTCCTTCTGTTGTCCACTGTTGTTCGGTGTTTAAAGTCTGTATAAAAATAGATCGATAGATCATTATCAAAACTATTTTAAGCTTTAGGCCACCTTACTTCTGCTAATGAGTTCACATCTGCTTGATGCATCTGAATGTTCTTTAAGCTTATTTTATATAAACTTCTTGACACCATACACAAGACTAAAAACAGTCATGTCCATGCCTGCTTTCTCGACTATTCTCCAACCACTTTCTATAGGTACAGCGTTCATACTAAATCAGCTTTTAATTTCCGCTCATTTGCGAAAACTACTGTTACAGCCGGCAACAATAGCCAACATGTCAGCGCCTCATTATAAGCTCCGTTTTGTTCCGTAACTTTGGTGCCGCGAGCACAGCGAACAACCTTGCCTACCCGACCACTTCGCGCCTCTTTCGCACTGCCAACACACAACCACGCCACACCATTCAATTGAGCGTGTGTAAATATGTTGAAAAGTTAATGCATTGCACATCAGTGCATCAGCCCCAGCTCAGCTCTAGCTTCATTTCCAGTTCCAGCTGCAGTCAACCCACCAACACAACTACTTTTCTCTGTCTGTGTGTGCGTGTATGTGTTGTGTGGCATATAGTGAGTGTCAGCGTCGTCGGCGGTTGCCGTCTGTTTGCCGCCTGTTTGCACAAAGGACATGCATACAGGACATTTAATTTTTTTTCCTCATCATTTTTCTCCATTTTTTTGTAGTTTATCATATTTGTTTTTTTTCTGTTCACGTTTGCTGTGTGTCATAAATTTAGTTCGATTTGCTGTTCAACGGCATTAACTTGCTCGTCCTCGCTAGGTGGCAAACAACTAGCGAGAGTTGCTGTTGCACCTCCTGCTACGTATATATTTTTTTAAATGAATTTTACTGTCCTGGCCAGCAGCCAGCTGCTCGCTGCTCACTGCTTAAGTAGTTGTGGTTGTTTGTTTTTTGTTTCACCTGTTTGCGCAACGCGTCAATAACTGTCAATTTTTCTAATGTAGTTTTTGCACGCGGCAATGAAATTTATCAAGCGCTTAATTAATGTCCTTGCATATCAGACAAAAACCGTTACATACTTACGGGCGCTAGTTTTGTAATAGGTGAACAGGTGAACTTGAAGTGTCAATAAAGTTGATAAGAGCATTGAGTTTGTTAAATGCAAGATATGGACACATTAGTTATATGGATTTAAAAACTGTTTACCATTAAACACATAACTCTTACAGTTTTCTGTTAAATGGTAATGTTAAATAATTTTTCTAGCATTACCTTTAACTTTTTAGATACATGTATAATCGCATTTGCAGGCAACAACATTCATTCAATTTGTTTTGCCCATTGGTTCACCGAGCATTTAACGCTTAGATAAAAATTCATTTAATTACCGCATTGGCCAACACATTTCTGTTTGCATTTATTTCTTACTAACACATTTAACACTTTTTGCTATACTGTCACGTTCGCTGTTTATTTTTATTGCTCTTTTACTTTGGTTATATTTTGTTTGTATTTTTTTCTATTTTGTTTTTGGGTTGTTATTTTGCACTACAATTATGTTAATTTCCTATGCAAATAAAATTTAATTGAAGCTCTGGCCAGGGCACGTCGCGACCCACGATGCCGGACGGAGACGATGCCAACAACCCGCACTTAGGCAACTTCAACGCCCTAGCATTAATGTTTGTCTCCTTCCACCCAGCCCTACCCCCACTCCATCGAACGTACTGTTTCAAGCGTCCGTCCCCGTGCCGGGTTAGTCGCACATTTGGAGAGCGTCGCCAGCATTAATTGCCAATAATTATATTGGTTTACCTTTCTACTTGCTTTCTCTATACTTTTTTTATAAATATTTTTTTTCTATGCCATGCTGTTTACCTAAGAGCAAGTTCCTTCTTTAAATTAACAGGAAAAAAACAACGAATTTGCTACACATTTAAAAGCTTTGCTTAAAAGTATTGAAGGATTTTTTTTATTAAATTTCGATAACTGGAAAAAATGCTGTTATATTTTTCTAAATCGCTTGTACAATTCTGTCATGTCCTGCAATTTATTTATCCCACGCACACAAAAGTGCACAATTGCAAGCAATTAAATTTGCATAAATTGAGCTACAACCCCAGCAATATGAGCAGCAACAGCATCAGGCAACACAATAAGTGTCAAACAATAAAAGTGCGTTGACAATTATAAACAAAAATTAAATTAACTTATTAACTCACATAGTAGTACAGCAGTCCACCCCCCAAATGTGATTGAGTATAGGTTTAAAAATGTAAATGAACATTCACACACACACACGCACACAGTAGCTCATTCTCGTTGAGCTGACAAAATGTAATGTAATACGAGTAAATGCCGTCGTCGCTGTCGCTTAAATAATAATCCAATCAGCAAACATTTGGATCCCTGTGTTCACAATAGGCTCCATTCCCAAATGGGCGTGGTCAAACATTTGACAATGCTGTGGATTATGTAATTACCAAATGCGCACAAATATAATTTAATCATAATAATAAAAGCAATCACAACTCACGATTTATTCTGCTGTCCTCGGCTATCCACGTGGCGTATGTGTAAAAAACTCACGCAGTTGCTCATTAAAGTTGTATGCTTAACTTTAAGTCACATTTCGTCCGTTTGACTCTTACCTAATCCTTAAACTTATCTACTTTTGTTGCAGGACTACGAGAAAGAGATTAACTGCCATAAAATCCATTCGCCCAGCAGTAGCAGCCACAACTCCCACCACCATCATCCGCTGCATCATTCACAGCAGCAACACCATCATAACCACATCATTAGCAACAACGAAGATGATATGGAGACAACGCTGCTCTCACCGGCACACTCCATCCACTCGGCGTACGATAGCAAGGATCATGTCAAGGAACTGGAGTTCTATAAGAATCTAGCCGCCAAGGCCGCCTCCCTGGCTAATCATCATCAGCGCGACACAAACTCCACCTCGCCCCTGCCCATGCAAATCGATGCGGACGAGGATGAAGTGGAAGATACAACGGCCGAGGCGTTGCGTCTGCAACACGAGGAACAGGCTCAGGCCAAGGCATTTGCGGCACATCTAAATGGAACTAGTGAGTACATATCGAAAACCAAACTCAAAAACAGATTCACAACAGAGATGGAAACAAGTGTGAAAAGAAATTATTGTATTTGAAATATCGGATGTATATTCATCACTCAATTAGCCTCGCTGTATTCTAATCATAACTTTCCATCTCTGCTAAAAAAAACACTTACCATGCCTTAAGCCCCCGCCAACAAACTAAACGAGCAATTAGTGCCTGCAGCTTTCTAGGGCTGCGTTATTACAACCCTTAAACCTCTTGCTTATAACATCCCCACTCTTTTGGCTTAACTCAACTCAACACAAAAACTAATGACAACATTTTACGTACGTTTTCTCTTCTTTATCCCCTCTCCTTAAAATTATATAGTGCAAGACATGATAAATTTGCAAAAATTACAAAATTTGGCCACGCTGCAACAGCAGCAGCAACAGCAGCAACATCAGCACCAACAACATCCGCATTCAAATCCACATCCGCATACACATTCACATCATTCCCATCATCATCCGGCGACGGCAGCAGCACTTGCAAGTCTTCAGGGCTTAGCCGCCTCCGTGTTCAACTCACCATTAAATTTGAGCGTTGGCGCTGAGGCTGTGACAGCAACAACAGCAGCATCAACCGTTGGCGGAGTCACCTCAACATCAACAGCAGCTGTTACTGCTGCTGCTGCATCAACAACGGCGAGTGCCTCGCCCAGCAACAACAACAACAGCAGCTGCCACAATGGCAATAATAACAACAGCAACAACAAGCACAAGACGTCAAAGGGCAACAGCAACACCAGCAGCAACAACAGCAACGGCTCAGCCAACGGCAACTCCTCCAGCCAACAGCAGCAGCAGCAGCCACAGGATAATCCCAGCAGCAGCAGCTCACCCCATTCGCATCCCCTAAACGCAACGACGCTGGCCAATGTTTTGGCTGCGGCGACCGCATCGCCACCGCCAGCGCTTCAAGCGCCGCCGGCTAGCGCACAAATGCCGCAACTGATACTCGCCTCAGGCCAGCTGGTTCAGGGTGTACAGGGCGCCCAGTTGCTGATACCAACAGCGCAAGGTGGGTGCAAATAACCACATGGATAATACATCCATGCATGCATGCTTGGTATATGTAAAAGGGATTAGTTTTTAGTTATGTATGGGTATCAATAACATAGTTGACTTCACTTGACTTTGGCTTTTGTGGAAGCCGCAGCCAAAGTCGTTGACTATTGAAGCCAAAGCTAAAGCGATTAAACAGCTCCCAATTTCCTCGTCTTTTGCGCTGATTAAACCGTGAATCATTTTGTTGGGCATTACAAATTCACGTACATAAGCGTAATTAGAAATTTTGCTCGAGAATTGCAAAGTACATTAATTGATTTTTATGTAAAGTGATTTAAAAACTTTTAACTTGTACACCATAGGTTAAGGTATTGTTCTCTATTTATTTTATTTAAGATTTTTGTTTTATAACAAAGAGTAAAGTTTATTAGGTAGATCGCAAGCCCAGTAAAGTTTTACTTGCCCTAAAATTTTTTTCTTTTGAACTTAGTCTTTCAGTTAGCTAACATTTGCCAGCTTTTATTTACCTAAGTTCATACGCAGGTTCAACAGCTAAACATTATTATTTTCCTCTTTCAGGCATTGCTGTTCAAACCATTCTCACTATTCCGGTGAGTCCACAAATTCCCACCAGCGAACAATTTCTACCCAATGCATTCGGCGCATTTGCCAGCTATCAGCAACAGCAGCAGCAACAACAACAGCAGCAACGAGAACAACAACGGGAACAGCAACGTGAATTGTTGGCACCACCGTTGGCCGCCATGCAACATGCGCCAGCCTTGCCACAATTGGCACAAACACCCACGAATTTACTCAAGCCCAATCTGTTTTCGACGGGCGTGCAACAGTTGCTGACGGCATTGCATCCGGAGCTGTTTGCTGCCGCCGCTGCCAATCATCAGCAGCAGCAGCGAGAGCAGCAGCAACAACAGTTGGCAGCAGCAGCTGCAGCGGCCGCAGCAGCCAGTCACTTGCCACATGCCGCCCACCTTGCCGCCGATATGCGACGCTCGGCGGAACGAACGCCGCCAATTGGATCACCCACAGTGGGCAGTCCGACGCTGACGAGCAAGCAACCAGCACCACCACCGCCGCCGGCAGCGGCATTTCTGCTGCAACAGCAGCTGCACATCAAGCCGGAGACTCAGACGCATTTGCATCCTCATCATCATCATCTGCATGGCACGACAGGCGTGTCGTCGGGTCAGTCGTCGGCTCATCCACAGATCAGTTTGCGGCATCCGGATGAGTTGACAGCGCCGCAGTTGGAAATGAAACCGCTCGAGTTGAGCAGCGGCAGCAGCAGCGTCTCCCCGCCAACTCTGCCGCCCTCGGCCTCGGCACTGGCACGTCATCATTTCGGGCATAATCTGCGCAGTGCAGCAGGCAACTCACCCAAACATAGTCCTGGACGCGGTACAGGCATGAATCTCAGCCAGCATCATGAGCGAATGGAAAGACGTTCACACACTCCCACAGCAACAGCAACGAGAGCAAGTAGCTCTAGTGGTGGCTTAGTTCATCATTTGCCACATGAACGAGGAGCTGGCAATAATCCGACTGGACGTTTGACACCCACTTCAACGGCTCCTGGCACTGTTTGCAGTGGTGGCAATGAAAGAGGCTATTCATCTCCATTGTTTCGCACCCATTCGCCACCGGTGCATGTTCTGAATATGGGCAGTTCGCCGCGCTTAGAACGCGACTATCTGGGCAATGGTCCAAGTTTAAGTGTTGGCCCAACTGGCGGCACCAGCAACTGCACAGCGTCAGCGACAACATCCAGCTCCGCAAGCAATGTACTTAGCAGCATTAATAGGTAAGGCACATTGTACAACAGTAATAACTTCAGAAAATGAATAACATTCCTACTTTTTTTGCAGACTCAATGCCTCGAATGGGGAGCTGACCATTACCAAATCGTTGGGTCCACCAACGGCAACAGCGACGCGTCCCTCATCCACCTCGCCGCGTAACGATTCACCTGTACCGATGCCATCCACATCGGGTGCTTCTCTCATGCAACCCCTAAAGCTAAGCCCCTCATCCCGCAGCGAGCCGCCGCATATGTCACCAAACGGCAATGACAATGACAACGACCTGCTCATGGATTCACCGAGTGAGTAAAGATCGACTCTTTTTTCACTTAACTAATACTTAGCTAGTTTACGCTTAGTTAGATCTAAGAATCGTTAAAGAGATAGTCTAACAATATTAGGTTTTTCTTAACTTCTGTTGCAACTTGATGTCTCCTTTTCCATAAAGCGCTTTAGTTATTCCCAACAACTTAGTCAAACGCCCTCTGACAGGTCTTCCCAACCAGTTGAAGGCCCTTTGCGAGGTTCTCACTGTCTGCGATGCGTGACAGCTTCAACGATGCCGCTAATTTGCCTAACACTTTCGCCTGACATCTTTCAACTTTTGGCAACAGCAACAAAACAACGCGTTGCCAAAATCTTTGCGCTTGAGTTTTGTTTAGCAGGCTCGCGGCTGCATCAATTATGAACCACGTCCTGAGAAGTCGTGTAAATGCACAGCAAAACTTTCGCACTCACAAGAAGACATGAATCAGGAGCGAGAAACCTACTAGATGATAGTACAAATGCTCCTCTTGCATTTTCTTTTGGAAATCACATATAAGTATATACGTACCTTCAACTTTTTAGAGTTTGTTTTCATTTAAAACGAAGCAAAAAGTTTTATTTCTGAACTGCGTTAATTAATGTTGAAAAAGTTGCCCATCAAATGACTAGCTGTTGATTTGAACATATCTGTGTGTGTGTGTGTTGATATATAACTCATACGCCCCGTTGCACACGGTGTATGAGTTTGTATAAGGGTTAGAGGCCAGCTCTTAAAATATCAAATCATCTGCAGGCTACTACACCAATTCAATATTATTAACAGCAGAAACATGCCCCAATTGAGTTTTTTTTTCATCTGCCACTCAAATTTCATTTGCCCCAATCCTAACTCTGTGCATTACATTATGAGTGTGTGTGTGTGTGTGTGTGTGTGATTCGTGGATATTTTTACTAAGTGTGTAGTCAAATATTTATGTTTGTGGGTTTATTTATTTTGTATATGCTCCAAGTTGAGTACGGGAAAGTCATTAGAAATAAATATCTTATATATTAATTAAGAAAATAAGATAATCAATTGGATAAAAGGATATTTAAAATTTGTATCTTTTAATTCAAATCCACATATAATTGTTTTTTTTCTTATTATGTTATATTTGATATAATTTGAATTTTGCCATATGTTGAATAATTCATTTAATTTAAATTAAAAGATGGAAATTATTATTGCCTTGAGTTATTATTCAAACTAAGCTATTAGCTCTCCTTATTAGTATAATAAAACCTAATTTCTTAGAATTACGCATAATAATTGATTATTAAAGTCATTTCCTATTAAAGCCTTAACCGGGCTCAATTAATGTCATGCTCACTAACAACACTAGATACTTATATTTGTATGTATGTATTCACTGCTGGCAGCTTGGCTTAGACCTTAATTGAAACTTTGGATGCATTAAAAATGCAATCAGCACAACAAGAAGAACAAACTAAAGGCAACAAGCCCCAAGCTCTCTCGAAGCTTAACCATCAGGCTAACAGGTTTAGTACGTTGCGTTGCGTCGTCTCAATTGCAATTGGTGGATCGTTTGCTTGGTTCTGGTTTTGCTGATGCTGATGCTGCTGCCTTTGGTTACTTGCTACTTCGCTACTTGATGGCAGCTCTCTAGTGTCGCATCGCATACAAATTGCAGACAATATGCAGCTTAATTACTACTAATTGATGCATACAAAAACTTAAGATGTTTTCGTATTTAATGACATATTTCACTCCGCCAAGCCAAACAAACAACAACAGCAACAAAGCGTCAACAGCAAAAGCAGCCCAAGTTATGGCAAAGATACAGGCAAAGGATAAAAAGTGGAGCAAGGGTACTGGGTAGGGAGGGTGCATCTTAATTACCGCTAAAGCGACGGGGCTGCAGTTACAGTCAAGTGAATGGCTTTGCTTTTGGGCTGCTGCTGCCTGATGGTGTCTGTTGTAAGGAGAAGTCGACGTCGTTGTCGTTGTTGTCATCATCGTCTCCTTGTTGCCTTGGCTTGCATATCATTAATAAATAAATCAAATTTCTGTGTGCGTGTTCAAAACAATGAGTTAAGGAGCGAACGCAGCAACAGCTGCTAACAAATTAAGCATATAAAGTTAAGCAATAAGTTTGCTCGCGCGTTTACCTAATAGACAAGCATAACAAGAGCTAAGTGACATACAGCAACAACGATATAACACTAACACTAACTGTAGCAACAACAATTATCTACAAGTATCTTCCTGAGCTGAGGGCAAATGAGTTTTATCAATTTACCTACGACACTCTAATAATATTTCGCAATTACCGCAATTAACTGTAATTAAGAGCCGCGCAACTCGACTCGTCGGCAATTTATGTCGTCATTTCGCATTGGCAGTTATTACCTAGGACCGAGCCCGTTAAGTGACTATCAGACTGACGGACAGACAGACAGACAGATAGATACAGAAACAATTTCTTCGTTTTCTCATTTCCCTTAACCATTTTAGCTTAGCACTTAAGTACTGTTAAGCTAAGTAGAGCATTCGCTTGAGTTTAACCATTGAAACCTTTAACGTATCTTCCAGATGAACCCACCATCAATCAGGCCACCACAAATGTGGTCGATGGCATCGACCTGGATGAGATCAAGGAGTTTGCCAAGGCATTCAAGTTGAGGCGCCTCTCTCTGGGCCTAACCCAAACGCAGGTGGGACAAGCCCTATCGGTGACTGAGGGACCAGCGTACAGCCAAAGTGCCATATGCAGGTGAGATATGAATAGAAAATACGAAAAGCGTTGTAGTTTAATCTTGATAAACTCAAAATACTTTAAGTCGGTAACTAATAAGTATAAATGTAAACATATATATGATAAATTGCCTTAAAGTAAGTTTCGTCTAATCTTGAAAATGAAGAATAAATTCAGATAAGTTTAGTAGAAACTTAGCGATAATCCTGCTTATATATAAGTTATTCTACAGGATTAAAACAAAAATTTAATATATTTTTTTACCTAAGAACTATGTTGTACACCAGGCACAAGAGAACTCTCTGATCTTAGTTTTTAAAATAAATTTATTTCGGTTTTTTGTTAAAAATATAAACTTGTTACTATTATACAATAATGCCAATAGCACAACTAATATATTTTTTATAATTTACAAAAATGAATTGGATTCTTTTTACGATAAATAAACACCAGTAAGGGTATTCAAAGTATTTTAATTTACTAAAATTATACGATATTTGAATTTGAAATTATTTTTAATAAGTTTTACAATATTTTATGGAACAATTTGTACAGTGCCAGGACATTTTTATCAAGCTATAAGCAAACGAAACCAAAAAAATATTTGTTAATATAAATATATCGCTATATCGAACATCTAATGCTTAACTAGTTCAACAACAGACAAAAAAATAATGCAAAATTAATTTTATTTATTTTATTTGTTTATTTTTTAATCGCCAACTGTCTCTCCTTCTCACACTACAACAACTACAACTACTACTACTACCGTTTCACTCGCTCTCCATGTGCTGCGACTGTCGAACCAAAAAAAAAAACCCTTAACGCCAAATATCGAATATGAAATGACCAAATGCAAGCAGTGCACTCGCTGCGCAGATGTATGCCGCTCAACTGTCGACGCAACAACAGAACATGTATGTGTGTGTGTATGTGTGTGTGCGAAAGAAACATAACTAAAGTGCAAAAGAGCTCATTTTTTAAAAACATTTTTATTAGTTTGATTTTTATGTTATAAGTATGCGCTTTCCCAAAAAATCCCAATTATATTGGCCAGGGCATTGCCAATGAGCAATTTTTCCAGCAGCTTTGAACAACAAATTTTGTATGTTTTTTGGCATAAAAAAAAGAATCAAAGAAAAAAGTATGCTACTTGACAATGTCCTGGCACTTTAGTTACGTTTCTTTTACGTTAAAACGATTTTTATAGCGCATACACAGACAGGAGAAAAAGAGAGTGAGAGCGTAGTCATATGATACTAAGTAACTCTATCCTATATAGGTTCGAGAAATTGGACATTACACCAAAGAGTGCACAGAAAATTAAGCCAGTTTTGGAGCGTTGGATGAAGGAGGCCGAAGAGAGGTGAGAGTATGAAGGCAGTTCCACGCGCCGTTAGGTCAAACACAAAGCAATTCAACTAACTTCTGATTCTTTCTATCTGTTTACTTACCATACAGTCACTGGAACCGCTATAAATCGGGACAGAATCATCTGACAGACTATATAGGCGTTGAGCCGTCAAAGAAACGCAAAAGGCGCACATCGTTTACACCTCAGGCGTTGGAGCTGTTGAATGCGCACTTTGAGCGCAATACGCATCCCTCGGGTGAGTGGTAACTTTCAGTCGACAAAAAACATTGCATACTTTTGTGCGCATAATAAATAAATTCTCTCTATTTTGGCTTAAAGGCACCGAAATCACTGGACTGGCTCATCAACTTGGCTACGAACGTGAAGTGATTCGCATTTGGTTTTGCAACAAGCGGCAAGCTCTCAAAAATACTGTACGCATGATGTCCAAGGGTATGGTTTAGTGGGGCATTCTCGTGTTAAGGAGCGGTCTGCTTTATATATATATATATATATATATACTGTATATAGTTTGTGTGTGTGTATTTTGTGATAGTTTTAAACATTTAACGTTTAGCATTTAGGCCATGTAAAGTAAAAAGGTGTGTCATAGCATTTACAATAAATGTGTCAGCATATGCCCCTCCTCCTAAGCCCCTATAAAAACGTTTAAAAACAAAAACATAAACAAAAATCAAACACTATTTACGAGTAATATTTATCATATCCCAAATAGCCTAAACGTAGTCTAAAGTCTCACTCATAGGCGCTGACTTGTGCAGTTTTAGGGCCCATTTAAAAAAAATATTGATGTGCCATTCCAAAAAAATTAAAACAAATATAACAATTAAACTAAAATACTGAACATGAAACATAAATCGTATATATGTATAACAAATTCATACCCAAAACGAGTTTTACATTTAAACAATTTGTATAGCTAAGCGCAAAAGATAAAAAGAAAACCAAAATGGCAAAGACACAAAGTAAGAATTTCATTATATTTATTAAGCGCAGATCTAAAAATAATTGCATTTAATGCGTTGGCTATATTGTTAAATAAAACGTGTATACTAAAGTGTATTTTATTTAAACAATTTATAAACAAATTATAAACTCTAGAAATTAACAATTCTCATTTGGCCATAAAAAAATCCAAATTCCTCCCAAAACAAAAATGGAAAATCTACTAAAAAAACTTAAGGCAGCGCACTAATTTAGAATAAGCAAATTTATGTAGCAATTTAAAAAGATGGCAAAAAGCAACAACAAAAACACGTAAATAAAATACAACAAAAAAAAACAAATATTTCAATTAAAAAAGACAAAAATTCAAATGGTACACAAAACAAAGAAACAAATCATGAAAAACTGAAAAAATATTTAAATAATTGTAATAAAAAAACCAACAAACGTAATTAAAAATATGAAATATTCTGTGTTTCACTTGGGAAAGATTTCTTAAAATCATCAAATCAATTTATTTTATTTTAAAAACGTTTTAGTAGAAAAAAATTTAATAAACCTATTCATTTATACTACAAATTGTTCTTAGTTACTCTTAATGTAGACTGGCAATATCACATTGAGTAAGATTTATATGGCAGGCTTATCAATCAATCAATCACTCAACATGATTTCCAAGTTCTTTTGCTTTTGCCACACCCGATATTCAATCAAACCATATCTAGAACAAAAAAAGTATTTCTTTAAATTAATTATTATTATCTTATAATGTTAATAACTTACCCCACACAGCCTACAAGCATAAGGCACATAAGTATTATTAGTTTGGTAGAAGTGCAAAATTGCGAACTGATGACATAGCCAATAACCGAACCAGTGCTTTCCCATAAACGGAAGTTGCTATAAGCGGCAATCAAATGGTTAGGAAACAGGATGCCATAGAAAGCTGTAAGATAAACAAGTAAGTAACGAGCCCAAAATTTTTGAAAGCTTAGCACTTACCATTGACAACAACCAGCCAGACACCATCGCAAATGCCCCAAATGGCCGCAAAAACACAATAGCTCAGATAATCACCTTCACGCGCCTCCCAGTTGTACATATATGTTAGCAGACATATATTTATGACCGCACAAATCGCGGCCAGTGTGACCCGTCCAATGCGCTCAACTAAAGCTCCAGCAATGCCGGCAGCAATTGCATTCGCAACTCCAAAGCAAATCATAGCAAAGCCAATTTTTGAAATGCCCCAACCGCAGGCAACGAACGACTATGTTGAGTTAGGTGTGGTAAATGTTTAGTCAAGTTTCAATGCCAGCTTAAAAGCTCAAAAACTTACACGAGTAAAGTCGACGGCAAGAAATGCCTCCTCCAGGCCAATAAACATGGTTATGGGCAGCATGAGTATCTGTCGGCGTTTGCGCAATAGATAAATGGTAACCGTTAAGAGCTTTAAGCCAGACATGCCACCGCCAGTGTCGCCACGCTTAACACCATACCTGAAATTATATGAAATGAATCTCTACTTTTCTGTATGATGGTTATAGGAATTTCAAATTTACCGCTTTAGCGAGCTTACACCAAAGATCATCATAACCACAGCGCCGGCCATGCACGTGAGGAAAATCGAGTTGAGCAGCTGAATTTGCTCGGGAGAGGGTGGCACCAGATTGGGATTCACTTCAGCGCCAATACCTGGACAGAAGCGAGCACCACACAATTCACCCACTTGACTAATGCTCGCCTCAAGTGGCTCCAGTTCAAAGCTCTCGTTTGCTGGAGTTGCGCTAAGTGTAAGCACCGATGAGGAGATAAGATTACCCCACACCTGAGCCATTTGATAGAAGATGAAGAAGAGCCCAAAAAACTTGACCGTGTTAACTTCCTTCCTCGAATTGTTGCCGCGCACCTGGGTTAGTGCCTCGGATACTGTAGACAAATATGTGCATTTGGAGCACCACAATGGCCCTCCGCCGAAACCCACCATCAATGCAGCCGGAATGAGTGTTTCGAAGCGCGGATAAAATTGTGCAGCTATGTAGGGCATATAAGCAAACAGGGCCAGGGCCATGGTAAGACGGCAGCCGAACCAACTGTTGATTAGAGTAAGTGGCAAGAGCTTAGTGTTAGCCGTTTGTTTGTTTGTTTGCTTGCTTGTCCAAGGTCGGCCATAAATCTAAATAAACCGAGTTAACTGATTCAAGTTTGCCAAGCACCAGAATATTTTGGGCCAACGACTTTGCGCGTGCCTGGAATAAGTCAAACGGGTCGGAAAAATGTTCGTGTGTGGGAAAGAGCAAAACCAACGCAAGTTTCCTATAAATTAGCGATTTGTTTAAATGTCAGCCAAAGCAAAATGGTCGTGACCCAGCCAAAAAGAAAAACCAAATACAAAAAAAAAGATAAAAGGGAGAAAAGGAAAAATGCCAGATAGGCAGCCGCATGGCAAAAGGGTTGCCAACACCCCTAGATCTAAATGTCTTCGTTTCCTGTTTGACATTTAGCAGTCAAACGATTTTTGTTGGGGCACACGGCTTAAAGTATTAAGTGCTGACTGTTGACTGCCTTTTGACTGTCACATCTGCATAAAAATGCCATAAAAATGCCACACAATTGCCAAACATTTATGGCAATGCTGTGAATTTATGGCTACACCATCGTATGAGGATAAAAGCAATCAAATGACAATGAGATGTTCATCTGAAAGTCTAGATTTGCATGAATTTTAATATGGCCATGGCTTAAATAAATATTGATTATTATTATAATCACCATCCCATGTATTAACGCTTTATTTATAAACACACATAATTTATGTATAATTACTCACGCATTTTCTAAAGTCATTGGCTGTTTTTAATGATCCACTCGAGCGGAAAGCGAAGTGCATATAAAATGTTACATAGTTACTCACCTAATCACTGTCATGGGTAAAAATATGTTGGACAATATGAGTGAGCCATAAATGACCGCCAGCGTTGTTGTCCCCAGAGCCTTGTCGGCGTTTACCGAACTCTGCAGATTCGATGTGCCATGAAAGGCCGTAAAGTGTATCATGAATGCCAAACCGATGACAACAACATTTTTGGTTATTATAAAACGTTCACGTGGCTCATATAGGCGTTGATTTGCTTGTTTGCCATTTTCACCATCTGTGTTCACAGGTGTCACAGCTCGAGTGCCCGGATTGCCATTTGTTTCCAGTGCCAGCTCTTCATTGTTTGTGTCTGATGTGTCTTTGGGATAGACCATATTGATGATTTACTGAAATGTGCATTCAATTTGAGTTTTAATAAAATGTTATTTTTAAATAAATTGGTTACATTTATTTGAAAGTTCTTTAAAAGTGCTATTTATTGAAAGCTATTTTTATTGCATTTAAGTTTCATTTAATGGGGATTTGTTTGTGTTTGTGTTTGTATTTGGCTGCTTGGAACTTGCTCTTGTGTTTGTTGTTATTAGTGTATTACAATGTTGTTTAATATATTTTCGTCTTTTTCTTTTATCTTTTGCTGCTCTTCACACAACTGTTACTCAGAATCGTCAGCAAAGCCCTCCAAATAATAGTTATGATATTGTTCAAGTGCGGCTTCCACATCCCAATTCTCATCGGATAAGAAAAGACGTGCGAGTTGCTCATTGATGTAATTGTCCTTGAGGAACTTGATCTTTTTATCACAATCGGGAATTGCATGCGGTCCACCAGCATATACGTTTGTCCAGTGTTTGGCCGTAATCTCAAATATATCCGGATTCTTAATGAGCTGGATGCCAGCCTCAGGATTGTAACAGTCATTAGGATTGCCATCGGTCATTAGGAACTGAATCGCCAATAACATAAAACGGAGCGACATGCCACTTGACCATTTTTGGTACAGGATGTCCAGGCAAATGTGCCCAGAGTTTGGCAATATATTGGGATGCCAGACATTTGTCTGAAAGCGAACTTTCGGTGGGCTATGTGGATACAAATCGGGCACATCGATGATCAACACAAACTTGCCGCCCTCATAGGGCGTACTTAGAGGTCCCGGTATCTCGGCACGCAACTCCAAAAAGCTATCGTTGATCAGCTCGATTTTGTACTGATTGTCCTTGTCTTTGCGTAGAGTTTTAAATTCGTCAATGATACGCATTTCAGCCATTGTTAATGGTGACAGTTTTTTCTGTATTTGTTCGTTTTAGTTATTTCTCATAAAAAAAAAGATTTGATTTTTCACTTACTTGAAGCACAGAAAACGAGGTGCGATACAATAAGATGACTTGAATATATCAGACTGACAAAATTTACAAAAGAAAAATCTGACAGACAAGAAACGTAGCACAACTAAGCTATCGAAAGAATTCAAAGCATTGCTTAGTATCCTATCGATATATCGACCTGCTTTTTGTTCAACATTTAATCGAACATTTTGATTTTATTCAATACAAAGCGATTTTGATTATAATATTTGTTTCTTTGCTAAGTGAAAAACATTTTCAATAAAGACAGCACCAATAAAAGACACAAAACCGCAGACCAATACCCTTACCCAAAACCGGACAATTGGGTATATTAAATGATATAACGAAGCTGCTCTGCTATTGGGTTGCAGTATATTAAAGTCGATCAAGTTGGCTAACAGAATTTACTTGTTTTGGGCAATAACATTCACCGCAGGCGTTACGCCCAATGCCTTTTTGAAGGAAAGTAATATATATTTTTGCGCGGCATGAAACCGTTGTTGCTCTCGAATGCCACACAAACACAGTATCAAGGACGATGTCGGCGGATAGAGTCGAGTCGAGTCGAATGCCGCCTTTAATCCTTTCGGCAATGCCACACAGCACGTCTGAAACAAATTTATGCCTGTCTACGCCCACACACACTTAAGGTTAAAGTTGAAAAAGGGATGTGTGTGTTTGGCAAAAGGCTGCAAAAAACTCAGCTCGAGGCTTGTTTGCATTTGATTTCGCGATGCCAAGGATTCCAACTTTGCTGCAAGTTTAGCACCTTTGATAGGGTTTGCCTCACACGCAACAACACCCAGCACCACCCACCACCCATTTGATATTTATTAAAGGCAATGATTTTGATATAATGTACTTAGAGGTCGCCCACGCCACAGACAACTTGATTAAATTGAATTTAGGCCCTGTCACAACAATGTTTTGAGCTCCTTTGGCGGCATTCAACGCTTACTTAGCGAATTGTTTTGCCTCGTCGAATTTCCGGCACCACGATAAAAGGGTTAAATAATCAAGCGGAATTGGTTCACAGGATACCTTGAGGCTTGACGCAACAAATATTTATTGCTTCAATTTAAAAGCTTCGCCAAAACTTGTATTAATTTTTTAATTTAAAATCACTCACTTTCTCAAACAATTTCACAACTCCTAGTGGGCAATCATCCGAGGCTCTAAGTGAACTTCGTAAATCACTTTTACGTGTGATTTCCCAATGCGGCTATGCTACATTAATCATATGCATTGTTGCTCGCTCATTTCAGCATGCAATTAATTGGTATTACGAAGTGCACATAACCTCTCACTTAAATCAACTTTTTATATAACAAAGTCAAAGCTAATGCTTTATGCTACTAATTACTCGTGCACCTTCAAAGTCAAAGCAATTGGAAAAGCAAACGCTTTGAATTTTCGATAACAACAGCTGCAAATTTGTGGAAAAGCGAATGAGAGCTGGTCAAATTAAACTCTAAATGGGTTAAAGCTATATTTAAATATGCAGGCTGTTTAGGTCAAGGCAAAAGTCGTTAAAAATAGAAAGGAGTGCCTATTAATTGACCATAAAGGTTTAAAATGTAAGCTGCAATTTTATCAGTATCCACAGCAGCATCAGGCATAAAATGAGTTTAAAGTATACAATCACTCCACAAGCAAATAGAGTTGAGTGACCAAATTGTTGCCACGAGACACCATTGAAAATAAAACTTTTTTATGGTTTGTTGCCAGTTCGAGCGACGCAAACATAAAATTTAGCACACGCCCACCGATTGGGCCTATTGCACAGAGGGCAAGAGGAAAGCTGCTTGGACGGCTGTCCATCATCATAAATGAAAATCGGGCATAACAGCCAAATGGAGAAGCAAATGTGACTTTTTCTCTCTATCTCGCTCTCTCTTTCTCTCTCTCTCTCTCTCTCTCTCTCTGTATCATTTTCACAGCGCTGCAGCATAAAACAATGAAACTTGGAAACAGGACCTAGTTTCAGAGACCTAAGGCTGCCATAAAATGTCGTCCAGCCAGTGTGCTTAAGTGTGTGTGTAAATGTGTGTTTATGAGTGTGTGGGAAAGCTAGATAACAATAATTTTGTTGCTGGTGTATTTACTTTTTATGTGGCGCCCCACAGTATATTTTATTAAATTATTGCTGCCAACAAGAACAAGGCTTTACGGAAGCACTCGCTTTTCTGCTGTTAAACTTAAGGACTTTGTTTGATTTGAGATAAGAGAGAGTAGAGGAGGTTTAGTTTATGATCACATTGTGTCATTTGAAATTGTTTTAGTGAACAGTACATTAAATTTTTTCCTTCTCGGAATTTCATGTATTTATGACTTCCCGTTTTAAGATATTTTCGGTTCAATTTACTCTTTCGACTCTTGACCTTAAACATAAAGTGGCAAAGAGAAAAACATCTGTTTGGTAGCCAGCTAATCAATCACTGACCAACTTATGAGGAAAACAACGCAATAAATGGAGCAGAAAAATAAGCTAAATATATAACATATTGAAGGCTGGCAAAAGTCGGTAATTATGCCAATAACTTGGCACTAAGCTGCACATGTTGAGTTTTTGCAGCAATAATGCTGGTAATTAACTTTAGATCTGTCATACTTATTATTTGTTTGTTTTGGCTCAATCAGGCACAATAGCACAAGCACACACATAAATGAGTCGCATACATCATGAAATCAGCGTTGCTTGACCAACTGATTAGCAGCCATAAAATTTGAATAGCTCCTAAAAGCAGGCAACACTAACCGCAAACACGCATTCCAACAAGTCAGCGTGTGCGAATTCTTGTTAGGTTTTGCTATCACAACGTATGTTTGACATTCGACCTAACATTTGCTCCATTAAGTTGCCATCAATTTTGTTTTCCCTCAATCCTCCCAAAATACAGACTATATGCATTTATATAAGCTTACTGGCGCGTTCTGAAAACCGATTTAAGCTTAATTAATGTGAAATCAAATTTTTACTCTATTCAATAAACTAAGCATTAAGTCAGTCAACTTATAGATATTTACGGTTTGTAATTATGTTTTAGTTTTTATTTTATGCGAAATTCTATCGAAACTGATATTCAGAATGGAATTGGACGTTTCATTTTCGTCACACGACGATTTGCAGAAACAAAAGAAATTACAAACGGTTTGCAAGCGTTTACTAAAAAAAAAAAAAAAATAGCGCTCGATAGACAAAGAGATGGCTGAGAGGGCAGAGAGGGAGGGCGATAAATTCCAACAATGGCATCAAAAGCGACAATATCAATTTGGCATGTTGTAGTTAGTAGTGCTTTGACTAGATGCTACCCTGCAAAATGGCATATATTAAGTATATGTTCAGTGATTTCTTATAATGTGCTCTTGTTTGAAGCTTAAAGATATAATTTCTAATTTAAAAAAAGAGATTTCCATCAAAATACTCAAATCCCTACCTATAAAATGTATTTTCTTTCATTCGCTCTTTGACCTTAATCTCTTGACAAGCCCCAAGGCTGTAAAAACCATCAATCAAGTGGAAAGTGCGTTCGTTGTGCATGACGCTACCAATAGTTGACATTGACATTTATAGTTGACATCTGACTGCAATGAGATTTATGCCCACAATACTCAAACGCATGCAGAATATGTAAGAATATGACGAAGAATTTTGATTTTATGGCGTTGCTTAGCTGACAGTCTTCTTTGTGCAGATGTCATAAAAGAGCTTGTAATATGACACATCAAAGAAAGCCGCTGTTCTCATGTCAAATAGCAAACATACACACACAGACACACACACAAATACATACAAATGTATCTGCAGACAGAGCGTCAGGTGCAAACAAAACACATCAAAGCTATAACCAGGCAGGCGTCTTGGTTACGCCCACTTGCACACGCCCACCACACCACCCTTAACATTATAACAATGGCAAAGGTACCAAAAATGAAAGTTAGCTTTAAAAAATGAAACAAAAAAAAGTTTTTTTTCGGTTGCCGCCTAAGAAAAATGAAATGCAATTTAAATGCCGGAACTTCGAGGCTAGAGCATAAATCTTGCAAATACCTTCAATGCGGCTACTTTTGCTTATACTGCAAATGCGGCGAAGGCGTCGGCTCCTACAGCTGTGATTTCCTTAGTGTCGCACACATATTTTACAGCTTACTTTTGGACAAAAATGGTTTTGACTGTCCAGTAAGTAGGTCGGAAAAGTGGTTTGACAAAAAAAGATATAACGAATGCAAGATTTGAGACTATATAAATTGCGTTGCAGTTTTTCGATCCTGTTTAGCCTTTATGCAGTTAAGCAAAGAAGAGTTTTTGCATTTAGATGTATATTTCATAAGATACAGATTGGAATGAAGAAGTCGTGACAAATTCAGCAAGTTTTTGTCCCACTGTGTAAGGTTTTGCGTTCTTATAGACGTTCCGACTGAAACTTTTATCGCTTTGTCGCTTTGAGTATACGATAATTTAGCTTATGCTTTTTTCTGCCGTTTCCTAATGAGCCATGGAGTCACTAAAATGTGACGATTGCAAATTGGCATAACCCAGACATATGACCATTTTTATGGAAACGCACAACACACTTGAAGTCGTCGTCATCTCTGTGTGTGTGTGTGTGTGTGTGTGTGTGTCAACCAGTCAGTCAATCATAAATTTATAATGTCATCAAAACCTATAAGCATTTTTATGTTTATCGCCAACCTCCTTGCGTGTTACAAGCCAAGTTACTTATGAGACTGTTGTGAGAGCACTGCTTTTTAGTATATATGGTCGTGCGCGTCAAACTTAGGCGGAACGTAGTCATAACCAACATAAATAAACATACCGAATGTAATGCAAACGTAAACGTAAACGTTTTTCATTACTTCAGCGAAATTTGAGGACCAATAAAAATGACAATAATAACTGGCGACAGTAAGAAAAGGTTAAGGGCTAAATCAGGTCTTTGCCAACAAAATAATTCACGTTTATTATGTATTTCAATGAAGTAAATTTTGCTTGTGATTTAATGTGCGGCATTTCACTTTCATTTAATCTAAATGTTAGCTCTTAACGTCGGTGCTACTGTTAACCTAACAGTTGGGTTGCAGTACGAAAAGTATGTAAACACAATGTAACTGTGCTGCTAAAATTTCCCTTTAGTCTCACGGTATGTTAAATGCTTTAACAGCTTAAGAGAGAACGTTAAACAGCAAACAATTAACAAGTCACTTTAGCCAGTTGACGTTATCAAAACTGATAAGCAGCTTAAAACAAGTTGGGCGCCAGAAAACGTTCATTTTAATGAGGATGATGCTTTCATTGTTGAACCAAACAAATTAAATCAATCAACTGGAGTTATTGCATTTGTGCTCGAGTAAGTCTGTTGTGTATACCTATATATATATTTTATAAAAAATTATTTATTGAACTGCCTGCGATCACTGCCCGTGTGATTGATTACATTCATATTAACAACTGTTTATGACATTGTATAGCTTAACATAAATAGTCAAGGTCGATTGGTCTGCAAATAAATGATGGACAACAAAGTTTATAGACCATTGACCAAAAATCGCGTTAAACCAAAAGTACACACAAATGCCATCCAACATATAGTCTCTAATGAGCTGCAGCTGGCCAAACATAACAGTAAACTGCAGCAGGAGCAACGAAACAATGTAGTCAGCTTGCAACAGAGTAGTGAGTAATAGAATAGAGTGCACTGTTGTTCCCACAGCTAATTTGGCACGTAGCCATCCTTGGCAGCAGCAACAAAGTATAATGAAAGGTAAGCACGGTGAGAGACCGACATCAGCATGCAAAACAAGATGCAACCGGAAACGGAAGTACAAATGAAAAGCCAAATGAAAATGAAAAACGAAAAGGATTGCTCCATCTGCAATTGAAATGCGTTATATTGACTTGTCGAAGCCAGTAGAAAAACGATACATCTGCAACAAGTTCCTAATATGACAAAGGTTAAAACGATTAAAAAAGTTCATCAGAGCTTCAACCGGTTCACAAATGATGCGAAATCCGATTTGAGCCTGAAAAGTGTATTCCCATATTAAATCGAATGTGCAATTAGACATTAAAAGAGCGTCGTGCAAAGGCGAATCGGCAAAAAGTAACTTAAAGCAACTAGAAGCTAAGTAAGAGTAAGTGTGGATGTAAAAATAGTTAAATGCTAACAAGTGTTCAACCAATAGAATTACAAGCAAGAGCAACTGCTATTTTTTTCTTTTTAAATACACAATGGGATATGTTTGCAGTTTATTGTTCGCGCTTTTGCTTTTGTGCGAGGTAATGCTTAAAGAGGATCGGATTGTGGTAAGGAAAACTAGACACAAACATATGTACAGATGTAGCAACATTCAAATACGTGTTAGTCTCGCATGCATGTTGGCATTTGCTTGAACTGCACAAACAAAAAACGTTAAGTTTTTCTTTTCCTTTCATTTCACTTCATTTTATTTGCAGAGTACTTCCGCATTGTTGCACTTTATGTTGCGTATTTGCTGCTTGCCTTTCTTACTGTCTGTCTAACTGACTGACTGACTGACTGACTAAGTGAGTGTGTGAGTGGGTGACTTAGAAGAATATTGAACAAAAGAAAAAAAACATCACATTACTGCATATGTGAAATGTTGTAGTATTTTCTTCTTTTTTTTCTTCCTCTGCTTATTTGTGGAGGAAAGAACTAAATGTGCTGCGTTTCTGATTAACTCTTTTGGGTATTGTGCTCAGTTGAGCATTAAGACAATGTCTTAAAGTCCTCTTTTTTTTTGCTTTGCGTTTGGCCAACAAAAGGCAAAAACGTCGGTCAAGAGTAGACAAATAATTGGTTGACTCATTAGCAACGCGAAAATATATTGTTATAGGTGGCAGGAATTTATTACTTTTTCTATTTGGTCAGGTGAAAATGTAGGTGATTAGTCATATTTTTCTTTTACTTTAACATTTGTCGTGACTTAAAGTTAAAACTAACTAATAAATTATACTAAATTCATTCTTCCAATAAAATCTTAATAAATTAATCTATAACACTTAATTTATGCAACAAAAAATATTAATGTGCTTTTTTCAACTGTTAATGATAAATCTTGATGCTGAATTATTTATTTTTCATTATTATTCCCCTTCACTTTATGCATAACCCAAACCCAAACTGACCTGCGCTAACTTTTTCAAAACACCCTTTTCCACACGCATTTAGTATTTTTCCCTTTGATTTTCGCACTCTGTTTTTAAACATCCTCAACAAGCAATTAATGAACTTTATTGCACAAGCTGCTAATGGCCATGAACATGCGATTGTATATACTTATAAACGAGCTGTATATTAAACTAAAGCTCTGCAGCTCCCTAACTTTGTTTAGATTTGTGAATTGCAAATGCAAACGAATAGCTAATTTTTACAACTCGGCGCCCCCTTTTTTCCCTCTACACACTATGATTCCCCCTTATGGGTTAAAAGCGTGCTAACATCTTGCTGTAGCTAATCAGCCAAGCAGCTGGAAATCAGGAATTGAACGATTTTGTAGTTGGCATTCAATATGCATAACACAAGCAAGTTCATTGCATTACCGAGCGTGAGAATATCAAGGCATAGGAACAATCGTTCCGATGCTGATGCAATTTACTTGATGGCTACAATCATCGAGCCATAAGCTCAAATTTTGTAAACTGCTACTATTCGCTATAACTAACCATAACCATAATGTTTGGTGGTGTCACATTTGCCATGTGTTATTTATTGCAAATGAGCAATTAAGGGTTTGCTTTGGGAAGAGTGCTAGTAAGTGTGGACGAAATAGAGATGATCATAAGTTGAAACACAGCAAAGATCTTTGAAAATAAATTACACATCCTGAAAGATATTAAAAACAATAACTTTCTTTACCAAATTGTATACTTTGCCACCTCAAACGCTTCACGCTCTCATCTCCAATTCGGATTAAGATGGTCTTGCATGTTTTCGTATGGCAAAACTCATAACTTAATTTATTTATATAAGAGAGGGAGGGAGAGAGAGAGAGAGTGAGGGAATTGTTAAAATTTTGCACGTTCTGCACGCTAAAAATGTGATGCCACAAACCGCTGCCTTTAAATGGAGGGGCGGTGTTTGGCAACTGAGCTGTAGCATGCGTGTAAGTATAATGAACGCTAGGGGAAGGCCAATGTTGCCGCAGTTTCGCGTTTCCTGCCATCACCACCTGCCACATGCCACGTGCTCCTTGTGCAGTAGTAGTATTGTGTCTGTGGGTGATAATCAAGCAACGCATCTCAACGAATCACACTTTTGCGTTTTCGTTTGTGCATTTTAATGAATTTCACGTGTAGAAGTAGAGTAGAAGTAGAAGTACAAGTAGAAGTGGAAGTAAGAAAAGCGCTTAGTCAATTAACAAAAATAGACACTCCTCCACTTTACCTTATTATATTTATAAGAATATCAACAGCAAAATTTCACGTGTAGTTTGAGTAGAGGTATAAGTAAAAGTGGAAGGAAGGAAAGCGCGTAAGACAACTAACGCAAATACAATTAATAAGAAAATCAACAGCTAAATAAGTTTACTTTAACTGCTTGAGTATCTTTCTTTAAATGTTGCGTCTTTGCTTTTCTGCGGCTAAGCAAAGTTTTATTTCTTGTATGAATTTAAAAAATTTGTCTCACGTTTTACAGCTGTCCGTTTTTTTATTTTCTTTACTTATCAACTTGAGCGTCGCGTTTGCGAAACTAAAGTTGTTCACTTAAATAGATTGCAAAATTTCTAAATTGATCGCAATTATTTTAACTGCACTTATTTTACTTTTACGCTTAAAACGCTATCACACAAAACTTTCAACATGGCAACTTTGTTATTCCTAACTTAATTTATACTGTCCGGGGCGAACAAGGAAAACCAACAATGTGGCCAGTACTCAAACCATTCAGCAGACCAACGCACATTTCAATTATCATTCCAATTTTCCTCCCCTCTTTCCTGACTGTAAGCAAAAGTTTTGCCTTCGAGCGCCTGCGGTGCCGTTTGTCAAAATTGTTTGACCAAAGCAAATGCCATTCGAATATTGGGCAGAAAATCAAATCATATCGAAAACCGCATGCATTAAATTAAGGACAGAGAATGCAGTACATCAATCTTAAAAGTAATAGAAATATTTTTTATCCATTCAAGCCACAATGAATAAAAAAAATTAAGAATTTATGTTGAACAAACTGTTTGATAGCAAAAAAATTGAATTTAAACTAAAGCAAATAAAATAAATAAAGTTGAATTAACTTGTTGAGCTTTTTATTAAAGCAAAACTGAACATATATATTCTTTCCATTCAGTCACACTTTAAATAAGAATTAACTGCTATTAAATTTAAGCACTTAAAAGTTAAAAAGTTAAACAACAAAATCTTCGTCTTTATAAAACTGGATTATAAATATATATACATTTATTATTTCACACAGCAAAGATGTTTATGCAAATTGAGAATCTTTTTCATCGTCAGAAAAACGTCTCAAAACAACAATCAAAACTGGAAACTCAGCTCTTTACAAATATGGACTCGAATTAAATTCAAGCACACACACCCAAGAATATATCTTAATATGCCTTTAAAAATAAGTCGCACATCTTCTGCTGCCTTCATTGAAATGTATGTAGTATATTCCGGAATGAGGGCATATTTTCGTGAAGGCCCTTACTATTTATCTCTTTTGGAGTTGGCACTTCTGCGATTCTCTCTGTCTTTTTTTTATACCCTGATCCCATTAAAAATGGGAAAAAAGGGTATAATGGTTTTGTGCAAAAGTATGTAACAGGCAGAAGGAAGCATCTCCGACCCCATGAAGTATATATATTCTTGATCAGCATCAACAGCCGAGTCGATATAGCCATGTCCGTCTGTCCGTCTGTCTGTCTGTCTGTCCGTCTGTCCGTATGTATGAGCCAACCGAACCAACAGATTTGAAACTTAAGCTCGCCTAATCCCTAGGGAGTACAAGTTTGTTTTCGATTTTCGATAACTCATCCCGTTTTCGATATACACATGGGATCGATAACAACAAAATCTTGAATTTTAAAAACTTTGAGATGACATTTAAAATAATGAACAAAATAATGACAATCTGTGAAATTTTTACTTACATCGGTTGAGAAACACCGGAGATATGGGACATTGAAGTTGTGTATGCAGTATGCAGTATGTGCATACATACAAACACACATACTTGCAAACACTGATTGTACGCGTAAAGTAAAGGGATCAGGGTATCGTCTAGTCGGGATTTCTCGACTAGAGCCTTCTTACTTTTGTTATTAATAAATGAAATTTCAGTCGATTGTGTTTGCGTAATTAATGCAATCTCCTTTTTGAACGCACGCGGCGAATACGTGATAAATCACATCACTTGCAATTAATTATGTTCTGTATGTTTTAACATTGCACGTGCCTTAAATTTGCATTCGAAATGATTTATTCGCTTTCTATTTTGTTTTATGTTTTACCTGTTTAACAAAAACACGATGTTTTAGTGCACTCTTCACTCCCTGTTAATTTTGGTTGCGTACACATATACACGATAACAAACTGGCAGATAGATAGCACTCTCGAAAGATATATACGACCGTTTTCCGGAGCTCTCCGGTATCGAACTGTGTTCCGTTGTCGTGCGCTATTAAAACTGAACTGAAACCTCAAAGCGGCGGCGAACTTCTAAATATGAAATGACATGGAATTGTATGCGACAATGATCAACAACATTAAGAGTAGTCAGCCAGCTAGCCAGCCAGCCAGCAGCGATGGAGACAGGTTTTAGTTTTTTGACTCGGGTTCCCCCTGATTATTTTTTTTCTGTTTGCATGTTTGCGATTCGACACAAATTAAGCATTGTTTAGATTGTTGAACGTATTTGTTGCTACCTCAGTCACTTGCAGCATCGTGACGCTTTTGGCCTTTTCGCAATATGTGTGTTTGCATGTGTGGGTTGGGCGTGGTAAGGCGTCAACATCTCAAGAACTTGGCCAGCAAAATGCTTAACTCAATCAGCTGGACCGCGATTTGCGGTTTGGCATGGGTTGTGCATGTGACGCAAATGATGCGGTTGTACATCTATCTGAGTGTGTGCAAATGAAGGCAAAACACTTTTAGATCAAGTTTACACCTGATTACTCATACGCCCTGTGTGGTTTACAAACGAACCCGTTCTAAGCCAGTCAAAAAGTCAATAACAAAATAAATCTTGACTTGTCATAGCCCAACAAAACGAGGTCGGGATTCTTGTTACTTCTTTGTAATCTGTTTTAAGTGTTTTGGCCAAGATAAACCATTTAACTTGTAAGCTATCGAATGGCTACAAGTTCAAAAATCAATCCAAAAGTTCTTGAAAAAGTTGCTTTATTCAACCTTTAACGATTCGTTAAGTAAAACGACAAGCCAAAAGCATTGTATATTAGATAGCAAAAGATAACAAAATATTGGCTAACAAGTTATTGTTGCGAAACACTCAAAGAAAAATATTGGTTCCAAGATAACTTCGTTTAAAAAGCACATCATCAATTTGGTTTACTCCCAATAATAATTGGTTATTTTGCGTATTTATTAAAGCAAAATTTAAAGTGCTTCCAACTATAAAATGTCCGTTATTTATATAATTTTGTCTGTTGAAGTATGATATATATATTATCTATTCAAAATCGTATAAATCATACAATAATTATACATTATTAAACATTTATCTCTAATTGCATACATATGTTTCTGCTATAATGTCGAAGAAAAAATATTTAATGTTTTTTAAAAAATAATAAAAAATATGATTAGCTGCAAACAGGTTCATTTAATGCAATTAAATAATATGTTGACTGTTTAATAATTGATTACTAATATATGGTAATTAAATCAAAACGCACAGAAATAAAACTCGTCTGCAAATATGATTTTTTTTATTTGTTTCGCATCAGCTATTCGACAGGCAGATACAGGTGTATATAAATTAACAGTTTATCGACAATTACTGACGTAAAAGTAAATGAGGAAGGGGAAGAAGTTGAATGATTTAAACTTTTTTCTGCTGCTATTCTCTAGGTATTCCCCCAAATATTTGCTGGTGCGTCAGTTAAAAAAAAAAACTGGGTTTTTATTTGTTTGCTTGACTTTGTTGTCATTTGGGAATCTGTTGTGCTATCTCTAAGCTTGTGTATGCTGTACATTTTGGTTTGGTTTAGTTCGAAAGATGACCGGTATGCGCAATATGCACTCAGCAAGTGATAAAAGTGATTCTTACATCTTGTTTGCTTCTTTTGCATAAGCCGCTTATATGTTTAAAGCCGAAACCAAACATCGTATGAACAAGCGCTCTTAACCCTCTCTCTTCTATTCTATCCGTTTATGTCGCATATGACGCTTGTGGCTGGGTTGGTTTTTTTTTTATTTTTGCTCAAGCTTAAAGTCTTTTTCTGCTCGTTGATGCCTTTCACTTGAAACATTTGGCGAATTGGAATTGAAACTGTCCGGAATGAATTTACAGCTCTGGCTTTGTTGCCATAAATCCAACTGAAGGTCGTCTCTATTTTTATAAACAGTTTATATTTTTTTGTACGCTTTGCTTAACGTTTTATGTTAACTGAATGTCGGTCTTAGGCGTGCATATGTGTGCTTATATGTTGTTTTATTATTATTATTTGTTTATCGTATCTGCACTTTAAGTTAAAATAAAAATAAATCAACAATATTATGCATGAGATAATAAATAATGAGATAATTCTACTTTATAACTTTGACTCTAAGCTTGAATAAACCCTTTATGTGAATGACTTTCAAGCTTGTATTAAAGAAGTGTGTTTAAATGTAACCCAAACTATCTAATTCACATTTTATTAAAATGTACCAACCAAATTTAAGTTTGCTTTCAACTTTTTCTATAATTTTGATACCCTTTTTAAAGTTCCTTAAACTTAAACTCAAACCAATCTACTGCATAATCAAGCTTCACAATTCACTTACTTTATGGCATTAATCAAAGCTACACACTAAGACATATGTTAACTATTTCTCGTTTAAGCCACACAAATGAAATTGAGATTGACTAGTGAATCAATGATTTAAGATTTTGATTTATGAGCCATACTAATGTCGATGGACATTTTTATAATTAATTTGTAGTGCCAATTAAGCATACTCAATCTCAATCAATTTGTTGCACCGGCGATGAGAGGCAAATTGCTTTTCGAGCAATCGATACAAAATCATTTAGTATTTATTATTTGTGGCTATTGTGTCAGCTGGCACGTGTTAATTTCGGCAGAAATTGTTCTAAGGAAGCATAACAAATACGGTTTCGTGTTTTTATATCATTTTGTAATTATTTGTGCATGCAAATCAGTTGCATATGTTGATTTTATGGCACATTAAACACCAAGAAACAATGTCTAAACCATCATCATCTCTATGCAACACTGAAATGACTGTGGGAAATGGGTAAAACAAGTTGTGTTCGCCGGTGCACTTATAGATTAATTACAGTATTTTGTTTAAAGAGTTGTAATATGTTTAAAGTCGAAGAAGAGATAATAGTCTTAACGATTGCTTAATGGTATAATTACAAAACTAAAGTCGCACACTTCCTAAACCTGTTTGAAAAGATAAGTTCCACAGCTGGCAGCTCAAAAGCTTTAGCTAGTCGATACACAAACCTGCCATTGGGACAATGTTTGGTTGTTTACATCACCTTTGACAGCGTGTGCAGCTGTTAATGGAGGAACTTGTTGCTTAATCAAATAAATAGAATAAAAGATATATATTTGCTTTTTATGTATATATATATATATATATATATGTATATATGTATTTGAGATAAACTAAATAAAAAATGTTATTATTAATAAAATATCAATTAACTTTATTAAATAAGTTTCATCTTCATACAGCCAGTCGCATTGTTAATGTTACACATTTATTTAACCATTAACGTAGTCAATTGATTTATGATAATGTATTACCATATTACCGATTACAATAATAAAGTGTAACACCAATGAATAACTTTATGGCTTTATTTAAATGCCCACCAAGGTAATAAAGCTTAAAGCGCCAATCTATATTAATGATTAAAAGCCAATTCATTTAATTGACAGAAAAATGTATATATACAAAGGCAAAGATTCCATCACCAAACAATGGTACACAAATAAATGATATTTAATGCACAGCTCGATTTAAATCTGTTTTTCTATTGTTATCAGTTGATTGATAAAAGACAGGGGATTTTGATATAAGGACCGAATACTCCTATCAAAATTGCTTAATCGAGTGTCAAAAAAAGCATAACAAAATAAATGCAAATAAATTCAAATTTAATGGAAAATGCTTAAGTATAATTACAAATCGTTCTAAAACGAATTGTAATAAAACCTAATATTTATGTATGCATGATTTGATAATAAATTAATTGTGCAGCAGGTGTAAATGACAGCAAATTCTGCCACACATCAACTGCAAACAATTTTGCAGTTATTTAAAGTAATATTTTAACATTTTTGTGGTTTGTTGTGATTGTAATTGAATTGGTTTTCGACAGGTGTTTACTTTCAAAGCTTAATTATTGTCAGGACATGTTCTAAACACACACACGCACACATATTTGTATAAATGACAAACTTATATTGCGCCTAAATTTGTTTAGTAACAATTAAAAGATTCGTGGATAGATTATACAACGTCCTAATTTTAATTAAAGCAAATCACAGACTATTTTCCGGCTCACAACAAATAATGCAATTAATTTTTGGAGCATGATAATAACGAGAAACGAATGTATAAAGCTTGGTTGGCTTTTGGGAAAATTTGAAATTGTGTAACCGCAAAAATGTGCTTTAGCAATTATGCTCAATTACTTGTGGACGAGTGCGTAAAATTACAAATTCAATTAGGCTGAATGGATGCGTGCAAATTCAATAAATAATCACGTAACAAGTTTTCGCACTTTAACACGCCGAAAAACTTTAAAGCCCACACAACCATCGATCAACGTCCACGTGCCACCACGTATTTTCAGTTTTATTTTTATTTATTTTTATTTTTTTTTTGTTACATGCACACGCAAATATTGACAAAAGAATCCCGAACCTGTGCCCCAGCGTGAAAATTACAACAAAAAATGTACAAAACATTATCAGTAAAGGGAAATATGCAAACATAAAGAGTTAAACAAACATAACGAATCAACCACAAAATTTCATAGAAATTGATTATTTTGCACCGTTTGTTGTTCATTTTTTTGTCAATTCGTTTAAATATGCGCTTTTTTTAGTTTGTGTGTTTGAAGCATTTACAGAATGTTTAAAGTATTTAACGGCGCGGAACAGTTTTAATGGCATTATAATAGTGTTTTAACTCTAACGGTACAATATATTGGCCAAAACTTGTTGAACCCACTTTAAACTTAACGTACCTTAAGACACCACGCTTCTCCACGATTCTCAAAAAGTTAAATAAGCCTTTGCCGATTCTGATGAGCTTTATGTTTTGTTAGTGTATGTGCTCTCTTTCTTTATCTTTTTCTCCCTGTCTCTCTCTCTCTTTCTCTTTCTCTTCTCTATTTCTCTTCTCTTTTTCTCCTCTCTCTTAATTTTTTCTCCCTCTATCTCTCCTCTCTTCCTCTCTGCCTCTGCTTTACTCTCATTTTATCATTAAGTGTCTTTCTTTTCATCATTACTTCTCTTTGTCTCTTCTTCTACCTTTATCTCCTCTCTTTTTGTTTTACACTTTTAGTTTAGTTTAAAAACTTTTTGATGCAAAAAATAAATTTACCCGCGCATACACACACACACACACACAATCGATTTCATACAACAATTTGTATTTTTCGGGCAGGCCAACAAATAAATCATTGTGGATTAGTTGGGGTGCAATGTTGGCCTATAACATGAAGTAAAATACCATATTGTTGGTGCCGTTGTTGTGTTAACGAAGCGGCAAACAAAAGAATTTCGACAGCCTTAAAACTAAATTCTTGCCTGTCGACCCACCCAGCAACATCTGACAATACGGGAGAAGCCAAAATCAAAATAGTAGCAAACAAAATGGCGGCGGTCAGCATCATGCGTCGAAGTGATTTATGTGGCATGCGAATTAGATGGAAAGAGCGAGGGAGAAAGAGAGAGAGAGAGAAGAGAGAGGTGCTTCTGAAAAACAGGATTCAACGGAGCGTGTGAAAGCCGTGGAAGTAGCGCAGCCGGACCAAATATTAAGGTTTAATGAACTCGAATGTTAATAAATAAATTTGTCAATAGAAATGTCGACAACAACAACACAAAAACAAGAACAGCTGCGTTCACAAATGACTGCCAGCCTACCAAGGTGCCCATTCAAAGTGCAAACAAAAATGGCGACGCCTGGAAGGTGAGAGTCCGGAGTTGGGGTGTGCCTTTTAGATCCTGGTCTGGTCCTGGAGTCTTGGTGTAGGATTGTGAGTACCTTAAACACAATATACAATAACGAAACGAAATGAAGATGAATGTCATTATCAATTGTCATTATGTCATTACCAATTGTCATTTAGTAGGCGCAAATTGTCATTTGAATGGGAGCCCTTAGCTATTTTCACTTGGACCATGATGAGCTGGGCCCAAAAAGATATACATTAGACTAAAAAAATAGGTAAAAACAAGTAAGAAGGCTCTAGTCGAGAAATCCCGACTAGACGATACCCTGATCCCTATACTTTACGCGTACAGTCAGTGTTTGCAAGTATGTGTGTTTGTATGTACGCACATACTGCATACTGCATACACAACTTCAATGTCCCATATCTCCGGTGTTTCTTAACCGATTTTAATAAAAATTTCACAGATTGTTATTATTTTGATTATTAATTTAACGGCCATCTAAAGATTTTTCAAATTCAAGATTTTGTTGTTATCGATCCCATGTGTATATCGAAAACGGGATGAGTTATCGAAAATCGAAAACAAACTTGTACTGCCTAGGGATTAGGCGAGCTTAAGTTCCAAATCTGGAGTCTCTAGCTCTTATAGTCTCTGAGATCGGTTGGCTCATACATACGGACAGACGGACAGACGGACAGACAGACGGACAGACGGACGGACAGACGGACATGGCTATATCGACTCGGCTGTTGATCCTGATCAAGAATATATATACTTTATGGGGTCGGAGGTGCTTCCTTCTGCCCGTTACATACTTTTGCACAACTTCATTATACCCTTTTTCCCCATTTTTAATGGGATCAGGGTATAAAAAACACACACACAATGATATTGCATTAAAGCATCAATTGGCAAGAACAGGAATCTGCATATTTAATGAGCATCCGCTTTTAATTATCGCTAATCTTGTAACTGACAGACGACCAAAATAAATTGCGAACATAGCAAAAAAAAAAAAGAAACAATCAATTTAAGTGATTGAATCACAAGCAGCTTTGATTTTGCAATTTATGCTTTGTAAAGCGCAACAAAAAACAAGTAAGAAGGCTCTAGTCGAGAAATCCCGACTAGACGATACCCTGAACCCTATACTTTACGCGTACAGTCAGATTGTCATTATTTTGTTCATTATTTCAAATGCCATCTCAAAGTTTTCCATATTCAAGATTTTGTTGTTATCGATCCCATGTGTATATCGAAAACGGGATGAGTTATCGAAAATCGAAAAAAAAACTTGTACTGCCTAGGGATTAGGCGAGCTTAAGTTCCAAATCTGGAGTCTCTAGCTCTTATAGTCTCTGAGATCGGTTGGCCCATACATACGGACGGACAGACGGACAGACAGACAGACGGACGGACAGACGGACGGACAGACGGACATGGCTATATCGACTCGGCTGTTGATGCTGATCAAGAATATATATACTTTATGGGGTCGGAGATGCTACCTTCTGCCTGTTACATACTTTTGCACAAAACCATTATACCCTTTTTCCCATTTTTAATGGGATCAGGGTATAAATAGTACGGTTGCTGTAACTCTTTTAAAAACATTTGAATAATACAAATGTCAAAAAGTCGATTAAAATGAAATATTAAATATACAAAAGTAATTAAACGCTCAAAATGGTTATTTAAATATTTATTTGTTGTATTTTGAGTCTGACAAAAAAGAAAAACATATTTTAACAGCTTAAATCACTGTTTATTTATTTTTATGTGAATGTTTTTTTGTATCAATATAATTTAGTTTAATTTAAATTGAATGCTGAAATAAAATTTCTTTTAAAAAGTGGCTAAGAAAATAATAGAGAAAATTTTAAATTTTTTTCCATAAATGAATCAGATAAAAAATGTATTAACATTATCTTATTGCTAGCTAAATTATAAAACCATTTCTTCTTTTTGTTACTTTATCCTTAAAATACTCTATAAAAATCTTGATTCGCTTTCTAAGCACAACATGGATAACCATTCCGTTTACCCTACCAAGTACAATTTAAACCCATTTGACCGAACCATTTAAACGTGCTTTAATTCCAGTTTCAGTTTTATTTGATACGCGAACATCCTGCATTCCTCCGCATACCTTCTTAGATGTTTGTTTGTGTCTAGATGCTTCACGTATGGCGCGTCTTTGGTCAATTTTCCACTTGATTTTATTGTTTGCTGACCAATTGACTTGTCTCTTCATCCTCATCCCGTTGCCGTTTAAAATGCTTCGCTCGAGGCAATCAACACATCGTTCACATGAGATTGAGGCAAAAAAAAATCCTTCGCGTGTCATTAAAGTGGCTTTGGTGAGCACACACACATACACACGAATACACATACAGACATTCACATTCCAACATCCTTATTATCCATCGTGTGCACATCATCAATGACAGCAACATTATCGGTTGTTTTGATAGGATTTTCTTATTTTTTTTTTTGTGCTGTTGCTGCTTTATATTTATTTTTATTTTTTCCTGGCATGAGAGTATATTTTTTTCATTCGTTTCTATTTTGTTTTCATTTCACTTTTGCAGCTTTTTGGGTCTGTTGCTAAACTTTTTGTTGCCACACACGTGTTTGCTGTTGTAAGTCAATTTTGTTTTCAACGTAGCTTAATCTTTACTGAAACAAATCATGCAAAGCATTCATTAATTTTGTTATCCTTTCGGCGGTTGGTGGAGAGGCATGTGGAGGGGGGGTGGGGATTGGGACATGGTAAGTGCTGTGCCCTGGGCTTAGGCTTTTAGGCCAACAAACATGAGCGTTATACACGATTGTTAGCAGTAGCAAACATTTGCAGGTGCTTAGTCAACATGTTACGCATCCTAAAAATAGGCAATGTAAATTGAAATTGATAGGCTTGTTTGTTGTTGCTTGGGGTAACAAACCCAAAGCTTCTACTCTGATATTGTGAAATTTTTTAAGTTTTGATTAGAGCATGGAAGCCGCTTAGCACGTTTAACAGCCCAGCTAAGTGGGATTCATACGAAAATCGGCTTAAAAGCATTAAGTGGAAACAGATAAAAGTAGCTTACAAGTTTCAATTACAAATCGTTTTGCCTAACAAACAAATTTTTTTTTAATATTGATTAAACTTTAAAAGCTACAAATAAGTGTATTGTTTGCAAGCATTTAGATTGATTAGAAACTAAAAGTAAGAATCGATACTTATCGATTAAATTCAATTAAGGAACTTTAACACTTGCTTAAAACCACTTTAATCCCATCCACACCAAAAGTATTTATAAAACGAATACACACACACACACTTACTGACACTAACATGCGGTTAGCAACAGCTACGCTTTCCCACTAAAAACCTGCCCAGCCGTCACCTCCCCCTTTGCTTACACACAATGTCAACACATTGGCAAACAGCCATCTATCAAAGTTATATTTTCGGTCGATTTTCCCCAGGGACAGCAGAATAAACACATTTTGTTATAATCATATGTGACGCCTGACTGACTTACACCATACAAATACACACACACTTACGTATGCACATACATACTTACTTACACTCATACATAAGCTAGTTTTTGCACATGGAAATGTAAGATGACATACATGTTGGTTACCTGGTAGTCGTTAATTGGTTACCTGGTAAATGACGCATTGTTGGTTACATGGTGGTCAATTGACTTATTGTTGGTTAGCTGGCTTAACAATAATTTACACGACTAGCTATAGTTCTTATTCTAATTGTGTGGGTGCTAACTAATTTGTGCATTTTGCTGTGGATGTGCATTCTATTCTGATCGTCAAAAGCATTGACAGATAGTGTCGAAGATATTGATATTTTTGATGTGTTACTTTTTTCGTTTCTGCTTTGTTGCATTTGCTTGTTATTGAATGATTTGATATTTGGATATTTTTTCGACTATCGTTTTAAATTCAACAGTTCTTTGCAATTAGTAACGAAAATTTATTGATGGATTGAGCTTAAGTTGATGGATTCTGAATGAAGATTTAGTTTATGTGTATAAAGTTCAGGTGTTTAAATGAAATGTATAGTTAAATTCTGACCAAACTTAAAGTTTAGCATGAATCGAAGATGATGAAGACCAGCACATAATTCACAGAAATAGTAGAAAATATTTCATTTGAACTTAATTTTATGATTCTTTCCAAGGAGTTTTAATTTTACCTGAATTCATTACCTGAATATTATTTCAAGTTCTGCAATCATTTACTGAACTTTCCTTGTTAATAAGTGCAAAAACAGAAAGAAAAAACTGTAATCAAACTGTCATTAAATAAATTTGTTCTTTGCTTACTTTTATTTTATTCGCATTACCGTTTCTTTTGTAGTTTTCTAGGAAAAACTTTATTTTCTGCTCTGAAATCGAACGAAGAACACGAACACAATAAAATGTCAAAGGAAATGAAACTTTGACAACGCGAATATTTTCACTTTAAGTGCATACAATTTATTTGCAACAATTTCGCGACAGGATATTGTAACAAAAGAGCAAAAGGTAAAAGAAAACACGAAGAACAACAAGAGCTAAATTGAGAATGTAATCAAAGTTTATTTTACATTTGTACTTATTAAAGCATATTAAATATCAAAGAATTGTAATTTTGACAAATTCGAGCAACTAACCAACTTTTCTTTAAGATTAATATAAAATTATGTTAATTTTAACATATAATATATAATATATATATGTATATATATGTTTTCATCAACTTTTGATCATTTGTGTCGATAAGCAACAACAGAAAATAAAAGAAACATAACAACAATAAACCACAAAGTGAGCTTAACAAATGCGAAATCATACACAAAACACCCACCCACACACACACGTCTATACACTCTCGCACACACAAAAGCAATTTCAATCCTAATGAGCAACGCCAAGCTCAAAGACAAGGTCAAGCAATCCACAATCTACCTACCCGCCCCCCCCCCCCCCTTCCCTCTCTCAACCACATCGCTTTTGTCCTGTTTGTTGGTCGGCGCGCTGCTGATAAAACTGATAAGCCAAAGTCAATTGTTGGTGGAGGGGGCAAGAATAGGGGAGCGATTGTGTGGTATCTACCGAAGCATTTTTAGTACAATCTGTTATACGCTTCACTCGCTTTTGGTATAACAGTTTAGAGTTTCCCCTATTTTTAGCTATCTGCTGTGCAACATATTAAATCAGTTCGATTGTTTTGATGGAGATTTTGTTATAAAAATTAATTACATTATTTGATAAGTTGCTAAATTGTTGGTATAATAAATTTTTTTAAATATTCAAGTTTTCTTTATTTATTTTACTTGAAGTAATAATATTATTTGACCACAAATATTTTACGTTGGTAAAACTAATATTAAAGAGCAATAAAAACATTTTAAAATTAAATTTTTGTATTTTTTAAATTTAAATAAGTTTTCTAATACCTTAAATATAATATATTAATTATAATAATGCGTCCATATTTATATTATTTTTAATTTTTATATTCACCAAAATACATTTTTTCCTTTAGCAAAATAAATTTTGATTTATAAAAAAACTTAATAGCTCAATTAACCTTCTACTTAAATTAAAATAATACCTTAGCCCGGAATGTATGAACACGAAAGAAATTAATACATAACTTTAACTGTTGCTCTCTTTATCAACATTGTTAGCTATATATTGAAAAGATTCTTGCTGTCATCGGCGTATGTCAAATTAAATGACATTGCAATAAATTAAAATCTCTCTATTTCTCTTTTCTTTCCCATTTACAAACAAGGTGAAATTGTGCGTGTAAAATTCAAACATTAAAAATAAGTAACTCAATTTGTTGAATTTAGTTTACTTCTATTTTTTATACCCTGAACCCATTAAAAATGGGTAAAAAGGGAATAATGGTTTTGTGCAAAGGTATGTAACAGGCAAAAGGAAGCATATCCGATCTTATAAAGTATATATATTCTTGATCAGTATCAACAGTCGAGTCGATATAGCCATGTCCATCTGTCCGTCCGTCTGTCCGTCCGTCTGTCTGTCTGTCCGTCTGTCCGTCCGTATGTATGAAGGCGTCGATCTCAGAGACTATAAGAGCTAAAGACTCCAGATTTGAAACATAAGCTCGCCTTTTTTTCGATATTCAATAACTTTTCCCGTTTTCGATATCACATGTGATCGATAACAACAAAATCTTTGGAAATCTTTGCGACATCGTTTAAGCCTTTTTGACAATCTGTGAAAGTTTTATTAAAATCGGTTGAGAAACACCGGAGATATGGAACATTGAAATTGAGTAAGCAGTAAGCGCGTACACACACACACACATACACAAGTGTATGGTTAAGGGTATCGTCTAGACGGGATTTCTTCGAACAGAAAGTTCGAAAAATGCACAAAAAAATGCAGAAGAGATATTTTGAACATGCACACGATGCCACTCAATGTGAAAATCGAACTCGAAAAAATTGAAGCCTAATTGCAAATGGGTACTCATTAACCCAGCAAGCATATTCAACCTTTCCTACCAACTACCTACTGCATTGTGTAACTATCAAGAATGCAAATGGTGTTTGCACCTATTGACCACGGCATCTCGGACTTTACTGCAGCTGCAAGGCAAATAAGAATTGTAAGCGATTTACGGTGGCTAACAAAAGATAGTGTATGCGACTTGATAGCTTCAAGTCTTTAAACCTTGATCTTTTCCTTAAGGGCATTTAACCTTTTATACATATATACGTATATGTATATGTATGTGTGTTCGCCTTTTTTAACTTTTCATAATCGATGAGCAGGCGAATCCTCAAATCTACCCACACGGCGTCACATTGTAAAGGGTTTCCAACTTTGACCTGCAACCTTTTTTTTTGCTATGTGCAGTGTGTAGAACAATTTTTTTTTGATTTTATTTGTCTTTGTGTGCAGACTTGGAAAATAATAATAAGTGTGGCCAAGTAGCAAGACACAGTTGATGTGGGAGAAAGGCATTCTTTATGATGGCTGCCGGCATTTTTACATGCGTTCCCCAAGGAATTGAGATGTGTGTGGGTGGATGTGAAAATTGTTGTACGAGAAAGCGCAAAGTGTTTTAAGCTGAGAAGTTTTATTAAATTGAGTGGCTTTAAAACAATATACAAAGTCGAAAGTGGTTCATCACAATTATGATGAATGAAAATGTAAAAAGAAAAGGATGCAAAAAGTTAAAGTCTTTGAAATAAACGATTTAGTAAGTAAAGTTTAGTAATTTAAAGTATATTGTGAGAAAGTAATAGATTTTGGTGAGAGCTATACCATTTATTTTATTTGAAATTTTGATGCGCGCGCAACATCCAGCCATAACATCCAGCTTTTTGACCGAGTTCAGCTGGAAGCCCAACTGTGAACAGCTGTTGATGTGAACCTATCGATGGCACTGCTACCGATACATTTTGCTTTCGCATTGACAGCTGAAAATTTTCGCAGCATATCATCCTAAGCTTATCGATAATAGTAAAATAGCTAAACAGCTGTGCAATTAAAAGCAGACAAAAATTTAAAGCAAATTAGACGCAAAAATAAACAGATAAAAATGGCACAAGACATGCTGCTAGGCACTGAAGAGCCCAGCAATAACAAAGAGACATTTCTGCAGCAGTTCTGTCTGCTTGCAAAGAACGCAACTGGCGCTGCGCTCTTGGATGTCATCAAACAAGTTTTAGATGCGCCAAATGTTTTTGTTTTTGGTGAGCTGCTAGCGGAGCCCAATGTAGTAGAGGTAAGTTTTCACTATGCACATTGTGCAATCCCCTTGCTAACTGTTGTTCTTGCAGCTAAAAGACGGACCCGATGCCAAGTATTATAATACACTAAATCTGTTCGCATACGGCACCTACAAACAGTTCCGTGCCCAGCAACAGGATTACATCGAACTCACGCCGGCAATGCAAAAGAAACTGCAGCATTTGACCATTGTCTCGCTAGCGATTAAAACGAAGAGCATTCCATATGCAATTCTGCTAATCGAACTGGAAATTGACAATGTACGACACCTGGAAGACATCATCATTGAGGCAATCTATGCAGGTAAGTTGTTAATTTCTGTTTTAAGTTTGGGCAGTAAAAAAATAGTTAAGAAATGGTGTAGAAAGATTAGTTGGTCAATAAGGAAGACATTTACAGATGAGTTAAGTAAAATTTTCTTTTTTACATTTTATTTAGTATAGCAGGCAGCTTATGTCAGTGGTAGTAAGATCTTATTATAGGCTGGCTGCCATAGAAATGCTGGATAAATAAAACTTGAATAATAAGAAACACGTTTAAAAGTTTAAGATACTCAACCCAAATAAAATTTATTGTTTTTACATACATACTGAGCACACTCCATATAGTTAAATTTAGGTTATTGTTTAATTAATTTTGCTGTAAATTCATGACTTAGTTTTCCCTCTTATTTCCTGCTGTAAATTGCGCATAATTAAAATAAAATTCTAATATAATCCACTTTTTAAGCCAAGTCGCGCAATAATTACCATTTCCAGGCTTTTTCAACAGCTGAACTGATGTTAAAAGCGGCTCCGAAAATGAAAATTTACACACGTCTCTGAATAACAGACCGACTGGCAACAGTTGGCACAAAAATACAAAATAAAGTCGTGTCATGATTCTTGTCTGCTTCACAAATTTTGCTAAGTCAGTGCACTTGATTACATTGCCAGGACAGACAAAACGTTTTCATTAAGTTAAGCTAAAATGACGTTTAACAATCCCCAAAACTTCAACTCCCGAACGATTCGCCTTTAAAGTATGTTTATTGATTCGAATCTTCCTTTGAGAAGAGTTTTCTTAACATTTTGTACACAGTTTAAATTTTTGTCTCAATTCCCATAATTTTGTTTTTATAATTTAGAAAGCTGTAAACAAAAACAAAAAATTTGTTTAAGCTTTAGCCAGTTGACCGAAATAGCCGCTAATTTTGCGTAAGGCTTAAATCGCATTTGCATACTGCGAAGGATTGTTGCAGCTTATAGCTGTTTGCCAATTGCGATTTGTGTGCTTATTTATATTTATATGTATGTAACATGGCTCGAAGCAGCAACAAGGACAAATGTTGCAATTGCCTGCTTTACACTTTTATTGCCCAAAATTGTTAGAATTCATTCTGTCTACCTCTCTCTCTTTCTCTCTCTCTCTCTCTCTACCCTGCGACCTCAAAAGCATCCCATGCTATTTTTAATTAATTTTTAGACAGACCAACCGTGCAGCAGGAGCAGAAGCAGAATTCTAACAACGAGTATTACTAACTGTTTGTGCATTTTTGCTGCAGTGAATTTACATTTTTGGTGCAACACACACACACAAAAACAAAAAGCCGTAAGTTAAACGCAAACCGAAACAATTTTTTTAAAGGAAGATCCTGCATGGAATTTTCGCGCTTGATGCTTTTTTGTTTTGTTCTAGCTCGAAAGCAATTTTATTGAGCCCAGCATGAAAATCACCTCCCGAATTTCAGGGCGAAAAAATCCATTGCAAATACCCAAATCTCTACAGCTGCTCTTGTTCATGTAAAATAACGCTTTAGCATCATGAACTCTGCCATTAAATGAGAAGAATATGAAAAAAAATATATGATTATATATGCTCGACTAGCAGATCCTCTTCTTTCATGTATACTTAGCTTGGAAACGTTTCGTTGGATTAAAAATAAATTGCCAAAAAATGTTTCAACATTCAATTAAGTTCTGCTAAAACATTTTGTCACAGTTTCCAAATTTTTCTTATACTGTTCATTCATGTCAATTACCAATGCTCCAACATAAAAATCAAATGAAATAATTGCATTGAAAATGCTTGTGAGCAAGTTTTTAAATACACTTTCTTTTCATTCGTTTGAGTGTAGGGTATAATACTAAAATGCAAACAGTGCTCAAATGAAATCTTCGCATCCATTATCGAAGTAATCAACTGAGCAAATAAAGTGACAACTGTTATGCTATATGCGTCGCGTTGCCCGCAGGACTAAGGACACTCCTAGTGTCCACTCGTCACTGTCCGTCCAGTTCTCATCTCAGCTAAGTGTCCTCATAAATAAGACGCAATGTGATCCGACTAGCCGCCTAGTTCCCTTGCTGCCTGTCCACACGCGCTACCTGTTTAATTGCTTTTCAAAACCTTTGCCACAGCCGCGGGGCAAAGTAAATCCATGCCCAGATTTATATTATGACAGAAATCATTGGTGTTGATGCGAGGGAGGACCAAAAATCTCAAAGCCTAAAAAGCATTGCATACTATTTTGGGCGCAATCTGAATTCGCAAGTGCTGAAAGGTTGAGAGGAGGGAGAGATGAAAGCATCTTGGCCATAAGCTGCCATTAGACTATGGCTACTGGGACGCCAAGGGACACAGGACTCAAATTGTTTGCTGTGTTTGTTTGTTTTTTTGTGCTGTTAATGTTTGCTCTTTGGTATGCCTCACGTTTAATCCGGCCCATTAGAGCATCATTTGTCTCGACCGTTGGGGGGCGGCAAAGAGGGTGCGGTCGTATGGTTGGTGTGGTGTCCCCATTCCAATTTGCTAACGGTAATTAAATGCGTTTTATAATTGAAATTTGGTAAGTTGAGTGGAATCTAGTTGAACCAAACAGCTACAATTAATAGTGGGAGGCAACTAAAAACGAGATATCGAAGTCGTTTAGTGTAAGAAAGATGCTTTAATTTAATATCATATAGATGTTTCTAAAATGTTAAGTTGAGTAGAAAAATCGTACCGGAAAGACTTAAAATCAAAGTATTTGAAAAAAGTATCTGAAATCGCAAAACGTAAATAATTATAAAAAAGGAAACTTTCACCGCACAATAAAAACTTTTGTTAAAAGTGAATCACAATTAAATTAAACTAAATCGTTGTCTATTTTATGTGTCTTTCTTTTTGTACTTTGTTTAGCTTAACCACTAAGCAACTTTTTGTGGTTTGAAACTTAGTTTTCTTAACTTGTGTTATGTTATACAAACTTAAATTGACATTAACCTTTCACCTTTGTATGTCTGTCTACCTGTTGTTGGCATATTGTATCTTGCGTCTTAAGCCCTTATTATCATTCACACAGTTCAAGCACGTGTCCGTTGTCAGTTGCATCAACTTTTCAACAACTAACCGAGAGTTGCTTTTGTTTTTTTTTTGTTTTCTTTTTCTTCTGCTTTGCTTCGGTTTCTGCTGCTCTGTTTTACCTGGCCCAAAAGAATCGCATATTCAAAAACCATAAGCAAGAGGAGCACCAACAACACAGAACGACAACAGCAAGAGAGCTTTAATACAAATACAACGTGCTGGCAAAGTCTGTTTGTGATGTAAGTTCCACGGTGCCGCGTTGTATGAAAAAAGGGTTCTTATTTATTTTTTTTCGTTGACCGATATTGTAGCTGTAAAATGGTTATGATTAATTTAAGAAACCATGAACTTATTCGGTATAAAATGTTTTATTTAAGAACAAAATTGAATTAACAGTTTAATATTTTTTCCATAGTTATAATTAAGACGTCTGGCATGACTTTTGTTTGACGATTACAGCCTTGGCTGTTTTTTTTTTTTTTTATATGTCCCGATTGGGATTTTTTTGTCGCTGGTTGTTGAAAGGTGCCAAGAGCGAGACTCTGGCAAAGGGGCAGGACTTGTTTTAGTGCACATTGCGCTTAGTTTCATCTTCGCTTCAAAGTCGTCTCTTTTCAATGCATGCAAGACGCTTTTTAGCCTGAACCCATTAAAAAAAAAAACCATTGTTCTATAATTGATGTAACTTAAAATGAAGCTTTCATAGAAACACTTTTACTGTACAACATGTCTACAAGCATATCTTCGTCAAACTAACAAAACATATAAAACTTTCTTCACTTTCTGCATATGCTTTTCCAGCGTATGCACTTCTTTTTGGTTTGCCGTACGCTTTATGTGCTATGACTGACAACATACAGGATGTGTGCTACGCCACTTGGGCGACGCCCGCATCATTGCAACAAACATAGTTTTTTAGTTGTTCAGCTGTTTTGATTGCTGTACGCTTGCATTCCATGTTTTTGGGTGTTTACATCGCACATACATAGTATTCGTGTAAGTGTGGCAGGGCCTCGAAAAGTTTCCAGTTTCAAGAATCTACCACTGGCACTTTGTCAGTTTTAGGTGAAAAGTTTCCAATAGCTGTTTGCCTGCCTGCCCTAAACTTAATATTGACGGTGCAAGTTACGGCGTGCCTTCTGTTGTCTTTCTTTTTTTCTCTCTCTCTCTCTCTCTATTTCTCACTCTGTTCTTCCGCTGTCTCTTGTCAGCCGGTCTGTCTGTCTGTCTGTCGTTGCTGTTGGTATGCTGAGTTTTCAATTAATAAGTTTTCATTTTATGTTCGCTTTACAACGAACTCAAAAGCGTAAGCTGTCAGGGACAGGTGTAAGTAAAGTTTTCATAATGCTCAGCATTTTCATTTTTTAGAGCCTGGCCATTAAGATGCGACGCGCCGTTAAGCACACAGCGTGTGAAGGCATGCAACTTATTGAGCCTTAGGTTAATATGACAGTGGAACATGAAAATTATTGATTAGTGAGATAGATTTATATTGAAATTTGTATTTACTTATTTGTTTATATTATATGTCATCTAATTGAAGCGTTGTTTGACTCATTTTCATGTTTTAAAGATTAAAATTAAGACTAAAATAATTTTTGTTTAATGTGCATTGAAAATCTTATATACTGTATCCATTTTTTCCTTGTAAATTTCAATTTGGTTTTTTAATATTTAATATAATTTGTTGTTTGTTTTTATTTCTTTTAACATTCCGTTGCCAATCTCTCGAAGCTTTTACGCCTTAACACATTTTACATTTACATTTTACTTACATTTTTTAATATATATGAATGTTATATATAAAACATTAAAATACAGCCACACAGAAAGCCAACCACCAAACCATGCGAACAGGCGTTGCCGCAACAAGAGATTCTCGTTCGGACAGCCAGACAAGAGTCGCAATTTTTGGCACAATTTGTGGCGCCCCCAAGCGGGTGCGGCTTGCATGCTCACAAAAAGCATGATTGATTGTTTTTGCGTTGAATTTTTCAGTTTTACGAACAAACACCCACACACAGATACACAAATACACAAACACACAAAAACAAGACACATGTCAACGGCAAGAAGGGGGGGAAAATCGTACAAGTCTTGTGGCTGCTACGCCCACTTTGCCATGCTACTAGCATTGTTGAAAAGGCGTGCGTGTTCTTGTTTTTTGCAGCATGTCTTTTCAATTATTTGTTGCCTACAAATCCAATAAAAAAGCTGAAGCTAATTAAACTAAATGTTTGAGGCGAATCACATGGAGAAAAAAAATGAGGGTGTGTAATGGAGAATGGGTGAAGTGGAATAGCGGGGAGCTGGAACTGAAACTGAATCCTTTATGGATATAGTTATTACAAAAGTTGGCTCATATTCAAGGCCAAGTGGCCGTTAATGTCAATGCCAAAATGCGCTTGTGGTCTTAACTTGAGCTTTGAATTGGCTCCAAAAAGAGAAAATCGCATTTAAACGGATTCAGTTGGTCATGTCGAAAAGTTTCGCGAACTCTTGGCATTCATAGTTGTCCTTTTTTTTTATTGTTTTTGGGCTTATGCAACATTAAAGCAATGTTTATGTTGACCATTTAACCTTTTTGCCAAACTCTGTCGAATTGCTACTAATCCATCGTTAGCCTTTTTAAGCGCATTTTACAACCAACCAACCCCCTTAAAAACCACTCCGATAACAAACTCAAACTAATTAGCACGGTAAATAATCGCGTTTTGGCCTGGCCAACTGCAGCAGCGACTGGCTTTTGGTAATTGAGTAGATTTGATGGCCGAAAATACACAGCTCAAACAAACTAATCACATAAACCCTCTGATTTGCTCTCTCTCTAAAACACAAACTCAACATTCGATTAAAAACAATGGATTGTATTTTTTAATTATTCTACCAGCTTCACATTTCGCAGAGTATTGATTGGGGGTTGGAATTTTTGCAGCGTTTGAGCACATAAATATTATTATCGTTCGTCATAATACCTCATCAGTTTTATTGATATCTGATTTGGCTGCGGAAGCGGAAGTGAAGCTACTTAAAAGATGAGTTATTATTAACCTTAATTTATAAAAGTGCTACTTAATAAACCTTAAATAACAACAAATGGATTATTTGTATGGCATGGATAATAAACAACTTAGTTATTCCCTACACAATTTTATATTAGTTCCAGCTCAATCAACATTGGATAATAAAATCTCAACTAACTTTACAATTTACCAATAAAAATAAAAGAAACAGCTTCAAAAAGTTTATACTATAACCCTGCTAGCAAACTTTTTAACTTATTGTTGAATCATGTATGGGAGAATCTAAACCATTTCAAGGTTACAGCTGGGATATAAAGTAAAAGTTAAACTTTCTTCTTTTTGTAGCTGCTGTTACATGGAATGAAGTCCAACTAATGACACATGGACGCACTTTCGAGTGTAATCCAAGGACACTTTGTCACTGTTATCTGTGGCCAGTTACTTTAGTGTTTTTGGCCTTAAAAAGTTAAGGCAAGGCAAGAGGCAACACAATTGCTACACATATACTGACTCAAGCACATGGCTGCTCTCGAGATCGGAGACTAAGGCATGGTTGTGCATGTCGAATCCTTTGAGCTCTTGCTGCAGGCGACACACTTGAGTGGCAATAAAACCTAAAGTTGTGCAGTTGACCAAATCTCTACTTCTCTCTCTCTCTCTCTCTCTCGCTCTGTTTTCATCCAGATCAATTAATCAAGCTGATGCAGTGCATAATTTATTTGCATGTTTTGCAAAAAGCTACAGTTTATGACATATTCAACTACTTTTACATTTTAAGGCCACTTTCAAGAATAATAACCATAAATTTTAACGAATCTCGTTTTTCTCTTGCTTCCTTTGCAGACATTATACATGGCAAACTATTTCAAAATACACGCATTCTAGAGGTCGACTATGCACAGGGACGTGACATACCGCCCGGTTATACGGGCAAGATAGTGGAAACACTGCAGGCTTGGGTCAATTCCTGTGACAGTGTCTCCAACTGCATTGACATGCAAATAAAGTATGCGAATACCGAGAAGGCAAAGCGTTTCTATAACAAGGAGCGCATCGAACAGGAGGTAAGTAATAGCTTGTAGGATTATTTAGCTAAAATGTATATGGTACTAAACGATTTCAACTACACGTGGCTAGCTCATCAATTTGAAGAAAGTACTGAAGAGTCAGGCCTCCGACAGTGATGAGAACATGCAGGTGGATACACATGGACTGGGTCCCAGTGGCAGCGGTGGCTTAAATCAACCAGAAGTGCGCAAGAAGCCCACCAAAATGAAGAATCCACGTAGCGGTGCGGGTGCGATGTGCAATTATAACAAAATCAACAATATATAATATAATCTAATCTATTTCTTACTCTTTTCTTTTAGTTGGCCTCAAGTTTAGCAAGTGAGTGCAGGTTGGCCGAGTGTCAATTATTCAGCCGGAAGGCTACTGAGAAAAACTCAAAACTGGGCATTGGCATCGGCAGAACATTCGAAACGCAACACTCATTTAAAGAATTGAACACAATTATACACAACTGCATACGCATCATAATCGGTTACATCATTAGTCATCAACAATAAACGCTAAATAAATAATGATATGAAAATATAAACAAGTTCAGGCAAATCTCAAATTGAAATACATAAACAAAAATAATACATTGCCTTGTAGCTTGTGTTTTGATAAATGCGTTTGTCTAATTGCGTTATTTGTTTTAATGTGCTCGTGCCAATATAATAACATTAAATTAAAGCCAGCATATTAAGCGCCATACATCAGTGATTTGTGGCAAAATTAGCAAATCGGCGCAACGAGCCGCATAAACGGTATGTGTGGCTGTGTGACTGTGTGTAATCTGCCCTGCAACATCAACAATCTATTGTGGCTTTTCCTCTTCTTTTTTTGCCATTCAGGCAAATGATTGCAATTCATCAATATGTGCGGCACAATGTGAAAATAATTATCCAGATATCCATTTCAGCTGTAAATTTCGGACACACTGGTACCTTAAAATTGACAATAAAAATTTTTGTTTATCGCCTTTTTTACAATAACATTTGATGCGAATCTTTGGTATTTAGGTAAGTACTATTCGTGTGAATGCAACCCACAGGGTAATATTTCTTCTGTGAATCAAAATCAAAATTTTACCTACAAACACATTCCATGCTTTATATCAACAACATACCATAAACTTTCGTAAGCTTGACTTCATGTACTTCTGTAAATGCAAAATACAGATTTATGGAAAACGCGAATTTTTATTGTTTGCCAGGTGGATAAAATTGCAAAAAAAGTGGGGGAAATGAAACTGAAAAAAGCGAAAATGCATCTCAATTGTATACAAGTTTCATGTTCTTCTCCTTTCTGCTGCAGCTTTCTCACGCTTGCTTGAATGTAAGACATCAACTGTAGTCGCTTTACAATTTTACTCACAACTCAACATTAAAGCGTTATACCAAGTTATTGTTATTTAATCATAGTATTTGCTGGCAGAACTCTGTATGCATGCAATTTTATTTGCTTAAATCAGATCAGGTATAAAAAAAAATCCTGATGAAAGCTGAGAGACAGCTGGAAGGTGCATGTTTAACACGAAGAAGCGATGCAGCAATTGCTTAATTAAATTGTACTTGCAAGTTGCAAACTTAATCGTAAGAGGCGAGTAAGTCTAAAGTCAATAAATTGCTCATACGTTCGTTGGATGGTTTCTTAATTAGCCTAATCGAAAATAATAATATAAACGCTTGCGTGAATGTTTCAGTACTTAAGTATTTAAAAATGCTGTGCAAGGATACACAAGGATAGTTTTATTAGAAAGTTTAGAAAGTACAGAGTTTATTTGTAACTAAACTGAAAAAGTAAACTGCAAAAATATTATTTAAAATTAATGTCTATGCATGAATGAGTAAATGGGATAATAAGAATTTTTAATAGATAACAAGCTTCCGTGACCCTTAACACAAACATTCTTTAATTGGCATTGTGACTGATAGGGATTAAGAAAACTGTTACTATACCTGTTAGCATACGAGTATAAACAAGTTTTATTAACATGCGTTCAGTTAGTTATTAAATGCGCTCTATTAACTATTAAAGCTAGCATCCTAAATTGTTCATGCTATTTTTTACTACTAAAAGCCGAGAACTTAACCCGTTTATTACGTTGTATTGAATGTTTGAAAGCATACGTTACCATATAAGTAACGTAAACAAGTAAGAAGGCTCTAGTCGAGAAATTCCGACTAGACGATACCCTGATCCCTATACATTAAGCGTACAGTCAGTTCTTTCAAGTATGTGTGTATGTGTGTACGCGCATTGAGCATACTGCATACACAGCTTCAATGTCCCATATCTCCGGTTTTGTTTTGTTGTGTTAAATGTATCATACACCGTCTAAAAGTTTCCACATTCAATATTTTGTTGTTATCGATCCCATGTGTATATCGAAAACGGGATGAGTTATCGAAAATCGAAAATAAACTTGTACTGCCTAGGGATTAGGCGAGCTTAAGTTCCGAATCTGGAGTCTCTAGCTCTTATAGTCTCTGAGATCGGTTGGCTCATACATACGGACGGGCAGACGGACATGGCTATATCGACTCGGCTGTTGATGCTGATAAAGAATATATGTACTTTATGGGGTCGGAGATGCTTCCTTCATACCGTTACACACCTTTGCACAAAACCATTATACCCTTTTCCCCATTTTTAATGGAATCAGGGTACCTTTGCACAAAACCATTATACCCTTTTTCCCATTTTTAATAGAATCAGGGTATAAAAACTGAGCATGTCAAATTTCAAACTTAAGCTACTTTATTCTTGTTCTACTTGAATTGTTGCAACAATGTAGTTCGTATTATATTATTGATTGCAATAGTCTTGATAGGTAAAATGTACGCAGTTGAATTGCATCTGATTTAGTAGTTTCGAATAGCTTGAAGCGTTGAAATGTTCAGTACATTATTACTTATCGGGATCAGTGCTATCGCAGTGCTTTGTGCCTTACTATATAAAATACGATTTGGGCGATATCTGAAACAAATCAATGAACAATTACCGGGTCCCAGTGGCTTGCCAATTATTGGCAACGTGTTGCAGTTCGGTTTCACGCCACCTGGTAAGTGAAAATGCCAATGAGCGATTTAAATTTTAAGATTATGTGCATATTGCATATGGACTGGTTTTGTTTTTGTGTTAATAAAAAGTCTGGTTTTCTCTGTCGCTATCCTCAAAAGAACAATTACTAATATGTTTGTTTCAATCGTGATCTGTTAGCGCCTTTTGGCATTCAGACTCAAATCGGGTTGTTGCTGTCATCTGTTTATGTTCAAGACCAAGACATTTGTTTACCTGTTCAAATCAAGTTTGTTATATGATTTAAACAAATTTTAAGTTTTTTTTTTTCTTTTTGATGTGAATCCAAAATTAACTAGTACCGTGCATTTCTATTAAAATGCTTATTATTTGTTACTTGCACAAAACATATATTTAATTTCAACACATGCAATTGAGTAAATTAAACGTATTTGAAGCATCATCAAAGTCAAATCTGGCAATAATACTTACACAAATTGCTTTCATTTATGCATTAAGGATTCACTTTTATACCCTGATCCCATTAAAAATTGGGAAAAAAGGGTATAATGTTTTTATGCAAAAGTATGTAACAGGCAGAAGGAAGCATCTCCGACCTTATAAAGTATATATATTCTTTATCAGTCGATATAGACATGTCCGTCTGTCCGTCCGTATGTATAAACGCGTCGATCTCAGAGACTATGAGAGCAAGAGACTCCAGATTTGGAACTTAAGCTCGCCTAATCCCTAGGTAGTACAAGTTTATTTTTGATTTTCGATAACTTATCCCGTTTTTGATATACACTTGTGATCGATAACAACAAAATATTAAATTTTAAAAATTTTGAGACGGCGTTTGATACATTTAACAAAATAATGATAATCAGTGAAATTTTTATTAAAATCGCGTAAGAAACACCAGAGATATCGTTATTAAGAGTATATTTCTATGATGAGTCAAAAAAATCCTTGTCTAAATCTAAAATCTAAAAACAAAATTTACAGTTTTCGTTTTAGTGGAAAAGGATATTAAAGTAATAATCCAATTATTTTATTGAGAGCTTTATGAAACAAAGAGTTTACGAAAAGAGTCTGGAAATAAAGATCTCAATTAATTTTTAATTGCTTCAAATAGTGATACCAATTTCTCAATTATTTGATTCTACTAATTAGACTATTAAGATAATAAACAGATTAAAAGCCAGCTACAGTGTTTAAAACACATTTGTAGGCTATTAACTTATAATTGCAGTTTTATGAAGACAACAACTATAATTTCATATTTAGTTACATGCCATATTGATTATTAGGAAAACATGTTTCATATACCACTAACCTTAACTTGATAGACGCTCGTCAAGCTGGGAGATAATTCAAGTCGATTACCGGCCGGCAGCATAGTATTGATGCCAAGTTCGAGGCAATCGTATAGCTGTTAAAACATGTTTTTGCTTGAGCTACTGGTTGATATGTATTTGTTTTTAATATTCACAAATATGGTGCGAAACGAAAGCGAAATCAAGGTGTGTTGAAATGTGAACCTGTTGTGCAGTTAACTTTTTTTTGTGTTATGGATGTTTCATGGTCATTTGTTAAAGTTTTTCATCTTGATATAGTTTTGAAGCTGGGGAATACTTTAAACTGACTAATATAAGCCAACAGCCTATAATATAAACATTAATTTAAAATGCTATCAACAACTTTGTTGCATATATATTTATCTATTCAACAAAATAGAAAACAAGAAAATTATTACAAATTTTCTTATCGGTGTTGAGAATTACACGTGGTGTTCGGGTGCTGGAGGATGGGCAGCAATCCAGTCCAGACCGCGCTGTATCTCAACGGGGATTGGGTGGGGTGTGGGTAGAATATCACCATGGGGCTGATAACCATTCTCATCAGCTGTATAGGTCAGACCAACGTGCTCACCTTCGGGTGAGGTCCAGCCGAAGCTACCATGAATGTTGCCGTGCACATCACCGCTCTGGGATTGATCAATTCCATTGGTGGTCTTCAGGGCGCTATCAAAACCATCTGGACGCACATCCTCCTTGCGCTCCAAAACTTCAGCATGCACATCTGAATCACCAGCGGCGGCCAGGCCAATAACAGCGCAGATTAAAAGCTAAAAATATTTAAATTCGCTATAAATACTTTCTTATCCTTGCTCATCCTTCTAGCAACTTACAATTTTGAACATTTTAAATTTTTGGGGCAGTTGCTGATTGTAGAGAACAAGCGTTGACTGATGATCCCCTCTAGCTAGGCGCCGTCTTTTATACATAATCCCCTATCGTTTTGCTTATAGCTTCGGAAATCAGTTCAGACCTGTTCCTGATTATCGCATATGCAAAATTTCAATCGCAAAGTTAAACATAAATCACAAAAAAAATAAACAAGTAAGAAGGCTCTAGTCGAAAAATCCCGACTTGACGATACCCTGATCCCTATACTTTACGCGTACAGTCAGTGCTTGCAAGTATGTATGTGTGTGTGTGTACGCATTTACTGCATACTGCATACACAACTTCAATGTTTCGTATCTCCGGTGTTTCTCAACCGATTCCAATAAAAATTTCACAGATTCTTATTGTTTTGATTAATACTTCCAATTCAAATGCCATCTAAAATTTTTTCAAATTCAAGAATTTATTGTTATCGATCCCATGTGTATATCGGAAACGGGATGAGTTATCGAAAATCAAAAACAAACTTGTACTACGTATGGATTAGGCGAGCTTAAGTTCAAAATCTCTTATAGTCTCTGAGATCGACGCGTTCATATATACGGACGTTCATACATACTTTCAAAATAAATTTACTCAGCATTTGTTATAAAAAAAAACAGGTATCATTATAATTCGAGCTTTTCTTAAGCTCTTCCATTAAGTTTGTTTCAAAATATCAAAAACTTTTTCCGTTTCCGGAAACTATACACATTATAATATTCAGTTAGAAATATTTTATGGAAAACGTTTCAGAAATACTGGAGATATCGAAGATTGAACTTTACTCAAGCATGCAGTATCGCATAAGAATGAAACGAGGCTACCTTGTTATTTTTTAAAAATATTCAACAAAGATTAATTTGAAAAAAACTTCAAATGATTCATGCAAATTGTATCTTAAATTTATTTACATTATTATATTTGTATAGATGTAGTGGTCTACCCTTATCTTATAACAATTGAGGAAAAGCTACAAAACTTTCTACAATTTAAAATGACCAATCAAACCGCTATGTTCTTAATCTCCGTTGTTCAATTGCTTAATATTGAATTTAGTTCGTATGATTTAAATTATGTACTCTTTTTGATATAATCATAAAAAGGGGAATTCAAAGTAGAACTCGTTCAATTAAAAAAAGATGTATTAATCTAGTCACGTCATATGCATATTTAAGCTACAACAGACGCTATTAATTAGCACCATTGGCTAATATTTATTTTAACAATAGTCTTAAATAAGATATTATGATTTATTATCTAACTGCATTTTAATTATTGACTTGACTTTTTTTTCGTTTCCTAATTAAACATTTTAAACTGTTTTTAAATGACAAATAATTAATTGTAAACGAGTTATAAATTCACTGCATATTTCGTATTTATTTCATTGAAAAATCATACTGTGAAAACAAAAAAATTTTGCACAATATTGTTGTGAAACTTATTATCCGGTGAGTCGATCATTTTTTTTTTTTAAACATTCAAAATATTCAAAGCTTAATGATCTTCGGGTGCGTGGGGATGGGCAGCCGCCCACTCAAGAGCGCGTTGGATCTCAACTGGTACTGGGGGAGGAGTGGGAATCCAGGAGCTCACGGGCTGGTAACCGTTCTCATCAGCCACATAGGTAAGATCAATGTGCTCACCTTCGGGCGAGATCCAGCCGAAGCTACCGTGGATGTTGCCATGCTCATCACCGCTCTCCGAGCGTGTGATGTGGTTGCTCGTCTCGAAGCCGGAATCGAAGCCATCAACACGGACATCATCCTTGCGGCTTAGGACATCAACGTGAGCATCTTCACCTGCTGGCATGGCGGCGGCAAGGCCGATAACAGCGCAGATTAATACCTTTTGAAACAAGTAGATAATCAATATTGTGTCAGTATTAACTTCCTTTCAATACTCACAATCTTGAACATTTTGAAGGCAGTTGGTGATTGTAGAGAACAAACGTTGACTGATAATCCATTGTAGCCAGACGTTGTCTTTTATACTGATTCCTCGTTCGTTTAGAAAAGATAAGACCTGTTCCCGAATATTAAATATGCAAATCAAGAATTTATATAACAAGTAACATTGCCAAATTTCTGGCATCCGAAACTGTTAAAATGCATAAAATAAAAGGTCATACATATTTATATGCGTTCTAAGCCACATTTTATTATGTCTGTAAAGAGGTCTTTCACGTTGTTAACAATGCTCTTAAAATCTTAGTAAGATTATCAAAAGAAATTTGTCTTTTTAATTTCCTGTACATCGTTTCAAATGTTAAAGTGCATTTGAGAGACTGCCTATGAAACAGGTTCAACTGCCTCAAGACGCCTTTAATAAAGCCATAAATACTTAATACTACGATCATTGTCAATCAAATCAAATCAACTATGTATGAATATTCATGCTAATTGTTTGTAAAGTACATTCAATTTCTTGCAGATATCTTTTTCTACACGTATTGAGGATTTAACTAATGAATTTAATTTTCAAATTCACTTGCCTAACTGTTTATATTCTCAGCAAGATGCAGCAAGCATGTTCATTTAATTATGGCTGCCAATCAAATTGCAATTATAAATTATAATGTCAAAGATTTGTTATACCCAGTGTAAAATGTTGTTTTACTATGTGTTTAATTGTTCTATAGTAAATACAAATTACATTTACTGATGGGACGTTCATAAATGCATTTACTGTTTAAAATAACTGTTTTTAATAGGGCCCGAAATGTTTAGTTTTTTGTTAAAAATCCAGTTAGTTTGTTTTTATACCCTGAACCCATTAAAAATGGGAAAAAGATATAATGGTTTTGTGCAAAAGTATGTAACATGCAGAAGGAAGCATCTCCGACCCCATAAAGTATACATATTCTTGATCAGCATCAACAGCCGAGTCGATATAGCCATGTCCGTCGGTCCGTCCGTCTGTCCGTCCGTATGTATGAACGCGTCGATCTCAGAGACTATAAGAGCTAGAGACTCCAGATTTGGAACTTAAGCTCGCCTAATCCCTAGGCAGTACAAGTTTCTTTTCGATTTTCGATAACTCTTCCCGTTTCCGATATACACATGGGATCGATAACAACAAAATATTGAATTTGAGACGGCGTTTGATACATTTTACAAAATAATGACAATCTGTAAAATTTTATTAAAATCGGTTAATAAACACCGGAGATATGGGACTTTGAAGTTGTGTATCCAGTATTCAGTATGAGCGTACACACATACACACATACCTGAAAGCACTGACTGTACGCGTAAAGTATAGGGATCAGGGTATCGTCTAGTCGGGATTTCTCGACTAGAGCCTTCTTACTTAAGAAAAAGTTTTGTCGAACTTCTTTGGTACGATTTTCCGATCAACAATTGTGTTTTTTTTTATCAAAAATAATTTGATATTTGGAATTTTTTTTTCAAACCAAGTTTTTTGTGTCTTCTGCGCTATATGTAAGTTCGTATGTTAAGGGAATTGGCAATATTACCAGAAAAATAGTTTCTATTAATTTATCCAATCACAAGTTAAGTTAAAGTGTTTGAGCATTATGTATGATAAGAGCGTCTCATTTTTTCCTGGAAAGCTTATAGATAACGTATTATCAGATTTTGTGTGAATGTTTCAGGTGAATGGTTTAGTTTTTTTTTAAAGTTCCAACTATTTAATTCAAAAAAATCATTAAATCCATTTAGAACGATTTAAAAAAGTCATATATAAAACAATAACAAGCGTTTAGAATGCTTTCAAAAGCATCAAATTTGGCTTAGCAAGTCCAATTAGTGATACAAAATAATAATCAAATCAGAATATAAGACAAAAAGCTTTCTTTATTTGCCATAAACATTGCGCGTTAAACCTAAACACTATCGTTGTCGAGGGTAATTCAAGAGTCAAGTCCAGGTTTGATCAAAAGTCTCTTAATGATGTTCGGGTGCCTGGGGATGGGCAGCCAACCACTCAAGAGCGCGTTGGATCTCAACTGGTACTGGGGGAGGAGTGGGAATCCAGGAGCTCACGGGCTGGTAACCGTTCTCATCAGCCACATAGGTAAGATCGATGTGCTCACCTTCGGGCGAGATCCAGCCGAAGCTACCGTGGATGTTGCCATGCTCATCACCGCTCTCCGAGCGTGTGATGTGGTTGCTCGTCTCCAGAGCAGAGTCGAAGCCATCGGCACGGACATCATCCTTGCGGGAAACGACATCAGCATGAGCATCCTCAGCAGAAGGGCCACTTGGATGTGCGGCGGCAAGGCCGATAACTGCGCAGACCAACAGCTGAATTGAATAGATTGAATACTGTTAACTACAATTCTTAACCCTTGAGTTCGCAGTGAGCTTCTTACAATTTTAAACATTTTGATTTGTATGCAGTTGTGGAACGTTGAGCGATCGATTACTGATGCTTTAGTCTTAAAAGGCTGTGGCTTTTATACAACTTTCTCAGGCGATTTGTTGAATATATTTTCGGATGCATTAGACATGCAAATTTGGTTAAAATTAACAAAATACTGTTATAATACAGTGCATTAATTACTAGACGAAACGGGTCGAGCTACCTTCAAACTCGTTTATATTTCTAAATAATTGCTAATAAATTTTTCCAAAAATAAACTCAACGCAGCCTCGCAACAATTCTAAGGCAGTTAAAAGCTAATAACAATATAAACTTGCTTCGAACTGAGTCGCAATTAAATGTTACCAAACTCAGCAACGGCCCAAACATATGGGAAGTGGGGCCTAAAAATTTACCAAATGGAATAAAGAAAATGCAAAATTCGATTATAATCTTTGTAATAATCAGTTTGAGTTTATCTTGTGCAAGTATATATATATATAAACTTACTTTAATATTAATTTCGGGTCGTAATCAATCTATCATATTATATTAACTTTAAATCCGCAATTCAAATTTTCTTTATAAAATGGGTAACAAGGGTATAATGGTTTTGTGCAAAAGTATGTAACGGGCAGACGGAAGCATCTTCGACCTCATATATATATTCTTGATCTGCATGAACAGCCGTGTCGATATAGCTATGTCCATCTGTGCTCTTAAACTAAATTGCACCGCATGGCATTTTGTCTTCGATCAGATTTCTTATCCAATTAAATTATTTAATTATTGAAACAAATTTAAAGAAAGAATATGAAAGAATATAAAATCTGCCTAAAAGTATGCCATCAAAATCACTTAATCGCCTTATTTTTAGGCACTTTTTGCTTTTTATACCCTGAACCCATTAAAAATGGGGAAAAGGGTATAACGGTAACGGTAACAGGCAGAAGGAAGCATCTCCGACCCCATAAAGTGTATATATTCTTGATCAGTATCAACAGCCGAGTCGATATAGCCTTGTCCGTCCGTCCGTCTGTCCGTATGTATGAACGCGTCGATCTCAGAGACTATAAGAGCTAGAGCCAGATTCGGAACTTAAGCTCGCCTAATCCCTAGGCAGTACAAGTTTGTTTTCTATTTTCGATAACTCTTCTCGTTTCTGATATACACATGGGATCGATAACAACAAAATATTGAATTTTGAATATTTTAAGATAGCATTTGAATTAATAAACTAAACAATGAAATCTTTTTTTTATTATTTAATGAAATCGGTTGAGAAACACCGAATATATGGAACATTGAAGTTGAGTATGCAGTGTGTGCGTACATACACACACACATTCTTGGAAGCACTGACTGTACGCGTAAAGTATAGGGTTCAGGGTATCGTCTAGTCGGGATTTCTCGACTAGAGCCTTCTTACTTGTTGCCAAGAAACGATAAAAAGTTTAAGGTAATAATTAAAACCTATATTTTTCTAAGCAGCTATTTTTTGTTAGGCTGAAAAAGCTACATTTGCAAACAACGGTTTCATCAACTAAATCAAACAATACAAAATAATAAAACAGAAATAGTAGGAAACAAACAATAAATAATAATAAGAACCTAAATTATTTTGCAAAAAATAGTAAAACTTTCCATTTTACTTAATAAAATTTTTTAAACATTGCTTAAGTTACTTACTTGTTAAGCTTTATAAAGCTAGTGCTCAGTTAAAATCAACAAACACTTATGAGTTATGACACTTAGGCACCGGAAAGTTAAGCTTATAAATTTTAGTAGTGGACCACAATTGACTTAACATGCATAATGGTTGCCACCTTTAAAGGAAGTGTTTATCTTTAGGTCGAACCAAGAAAAGTGGGCTAGTTTTGCCAGAGCCATAAAAAGATTTGACTGTTGTCTTTTTTCTTAAAAATTGCGTTTAAGCATTAAATAAAGTGTTGACATTGAGTTCAAGTTCTTAAACGTCCTGGTTTTGTTTTTTAAATATAATCAGTTTTGTTAAGATGGCTGTAAAAGTTAAAACATATTCCTGTTTCAAAATCTTGTTTTCACATTAAAGTGATTTTATATCGTTATAATATCGATTAAAAAAAAAACTACTTAACGTTTTTCGATTTTTGCAACAATAAATTTTCGTTTAAATGTGCAAATAGTATTAGTTTTGGCTCAGGGAACTAGTTTCAAAGCGAGTTGATGCGTTATGATGCTTTTTTGTTTTTGATCTAATTTTTAATGTGTTAAATAACGTGTTTTGTTAAGTTTAAGCTGATCGCTTTTGTGACATATTGGAACAAGTTTGTGACAAGTTGACCAGTTCGCTTCATCCGCTATTGATGCACCTTAGCATTCAATAAAATATATAATAACACTATGTCATTATATTTTGAACTCGCTGTGCTTAAACATTCAATTTTAAAGTGGGCGTGCCGCACAAGCCCCATAAATTAAAACCATTATTGCTCGATGCGCCTGAACTGGTCATAGAGTATCCGTAATTTGACCATTCCGGTCTGTGGACGGATACGTGCCGCCGGTTGTTGTATAAAAGACCCCGCCTGTCCAAAGTGCAGCATCAGTCAGCGTTCGTTCTTCACGTTCAATAACTGCCAAACAAACAGATCAAAATGTTCAAAGTAGTAAGTAGTTGGGCAGCGCCAGGAATTAACAAATCTCTAATTCGACACCGACTCTCATAGTTGATGATTTGTGCCATTTTCGGCCTAGCCGTTGCCTCTCCCTTGAGCCAAGGAGGACTTCGCAAGGTTGCACACCATGCAGCTCCAGTGTATCATGCTGCCAGCCACTCCGCTGGTCACAGCGATGATGTTCACGCTGAAGTCGTTTCCCGCAAGGATGATGTCCGTGCCGATGGCTTCGACTCTGGCTTCGAGACGAGCAACTACATCTCACGCTCGGAGAGCGGCGATGATCATGGCAACATCCACGGTAGCTTCGGCTGGACCTCGCCCGAAGGTGAGCACGTCGAAATGACCTATGTGGCCGATGAGAACGGTTACCAGCCCCAGGGCGCCTGGATTCCCACTCCTCCCCCAATTCCAGTTGAGATCCTGCGTTCTCTTGAATATATTGCTGCCCATTCTAAGCCACAAGATAAATATCATAACTAAGTGAAAGGATGCCATTATCTTGTCACTTAAACATCGGTGAAATGCGTTTGCATTTAAGTAACTTTGATGTGTAATTTTGCGAGTGTAATTAATAAACAAAAAGAATTGATCATTACTTAAATCGTTTTTTACTCTCTATATGTTGAGAATGGATTAATCTTTAATTTATGCAAATGAATTTTTAAACTGAACCAAATCAGCTCATTTAATCTGCCATATATGAACAATGTGCTAAAGTGACAAGGCCAAGTCAAGTGTTTTAATCAAATTTATGTTAATAAGGCTTTAGATGGTCAACTTGAAATGTTATTAATGTATTTTATACATGTTATGAAATGCAAAATTTTTCAGATAAATTGCAAGTCATTATATTGTTCATTTTAAAACCAAAGCTAAGCTCGCAACCCACTTGCTTGTTATGCCTTATGAAAGACTTTAAAACAAGAACTATAGATACATGATAAGAGTTGGTTGATATATGTATAAGTTTGTTTCCAACATCATATATTTCACAAATCATACTTTATTAGACTTTAGTTTTGTACTCCGCAAACTATAAAACAAGTTTAAAGTAACTTAATTAAGAATCAAGTAATCACCAAGAGGAAATCGCAAAAAAACTGGCAGTTCTCTAGTCATAATCTTCAAAATCGTGAGTATTTAACGAACTTTTATTGAAAAACCGTTTTAGAACTATAAAAATTTTACTTATCTGCTCATTTGCGCCCTAGCCGTTTGAGTCTTTGTAGGAAGAAGCTATGAGGATGTTCATTTTGTAAAATCGGATCAGGAAATTAAAATCGATAGCTTTAATTTCAACTTGGAAGCTTTAAATTCAACATGAATCAGGCCAACTAAAGAAAGTCGGTGATGAAGGAGCTCTGCTTCAAAACGAAAATTTCAAGTCGAAATCCGTGCAAGTATCTTATGTTGCTGAGGAGAATGGATACCAACCCTAGAGTAACCTTCTGCCAGTCACACCACCAATCCCTAAATTTTACGCTCATTTGAATATATTAAGGCACATCCATCAAAGGAGGAATAATTATATATTTATATATAACTATACTTAAGGTTACCAAATAAAAATGAAAGTTGACCTTTATAAATTTGGTTTTTTTTTGCGTTATTATTACTTATAAGTAAAATGCGTGTTATGATTTCCTGTGTGGATACTGTAAAATCTTTGAGAACCTGTTGAATCATCGCTTCTTTTTCAATTTATTTTATTAATGATTAACTAAAACACACTCTAAATCTTAAGAAATTAAGTAAAACTGGATTTTAGAAGTCAATTAAACTTTTAATTTATAAACAAATTCCAATATGGAACAAATTTAAACATAATTAATTAGCAAGTATTCCACAACAAATATAAAAGATTTGTTTCTGATGCGAAATGACACAATAAATAATATCTTAATTTTAATTCAGCTCATTTAAATACTATCTTGCAATGGTTTTCGGATTACAACTACAAAAACTTTCGTGTTTTGATCGGACCACAAGCGTATGCGTTGTTCGTTGAATGCAAACATGTGGAGGTGAGCATGTCAAAAGCCCTATAATACCATATTTTAATCATTGTCTTCTCGTGGCAAAGAACGTGCTGAGCAGCACTACACTGACGTTCAAGGAAGAAGTATATAACTTTTTATATCCTTGGTTGGGCAGTGGCCTGCTCACATCAAATGGCCGTCAATGGGCATTGCGGCGCAAGTTGATAACGCCCTCATTTCACTTTCGCATTCTTAAGGACTTTTTAAACATTATGAATGAGACGACGAGCCGTTTCATGAAACTACTGGAACAGGAATCCGATTGCGCTGAAGGCAATGTGCTGGACATTCAAGCGCTGGTCTCCAGATTAACCGTCGATGTGATTTGTGGTGAGCTGAATGAACCTTATGTATAATTCGTGATTTCAGCCAACAGAAAAATTTACTTATAGAGACTGCAATGGGCACTCGAGTAAACAGCATTGAGGGTCGTCCATCGCCAATCGTGGGTGCCATCGATACCGTCTGTCAAGTTATTCCGGAGCGATTATTTTCAATATTCAAGCGTATAGATATTTTTTTCAAGTGTACACCTCTTTATAGGGAGCAACAGAAGGCCCTAAACGTTCTCCGAGTTGAGTTTGCAGAGGTTGGCCACTTAGCAAAATAACCTTTAAGGAATTCTCTTGTAATCATATGCTGTTTGTTTAGATCATTGAAAAGCGTCGTCGCTTACTGAAGACATCAAGTTATCAAGCTCCACAATTGGATGATTTGGTACTGGATGCTAAACGACCCAAAATGGCATTTCTGGACAATCTGCTGACCGCCGAAGTTGACGGCAAACCTTTAACATTTCAGGATGTATTTGAGGAAGTTTCGACATTTATGTTTGAAGTAAAAAACCATTATTATTATTATATGGATATATATTGTATATTTGCTATATCAGGGTCACGATACGACTGCCTCGGCAATAACATTTGCGATCTATTGCATGGCCTTGACGCCAGAAGCACAGCTGCGTGCCTACGAGGAGCAGATGCGAATGTATGGAGAAGGCAATAAGGATGGGCCGGAGCGACCGCCAACATACGAGGAGCTGCAGGACATGAAGTATCTAGAGCTGATAATCAAGGAAACCCTGCGATTGTTTCCCAGTGTGCCAATAATCTTTCGCACGCCACGCGAACAAACACTCATTGGTGAGTGTTGAATGCTTTGATACCCACTTCTGTGTATACTATGTGAAAACATATTGTTCCATAGTGGACACAACTATACCAAAAGGCACAACGATTGTGTTGCCCATTCTGGCAATCGGTCACAGTCCGCACAGCTTTGAAGCGCCCTTTGAATTTCGACCCGAACGTTTCGAGAACGCTGAACGTACGCACGCCAATGCCTTTGATAATGTGCCATTTAGTGCTGGTCCCAGAAACTGTGTGGGTAAGTACTTGTCAAATAATATTGAATGTATAGATTATGTACGTCATGTATCTTTAATGTGTAGGTCAAAAGTTTGCTATGCTCGAGATGAAAGTGACACTCTCGAAATTGTTGCGGAAATTCCGCATTCTGCCAGCCCCATTGGCCAAACAAACAATCGCTACGCTCTTCGATCCTAAGTATAAGCCTGGTCCACAAGAGATAAAACTTTACGTTCCTATTACACTTAAATCGTTGACCGGAGTGCCCGTTAGACTTCAAAGACGTTAAAACAAACATGGAATTGGGTGATAATAGGTTCTTAAGTACGTTTTACATTTGTTTTTATAATTTCCAAGGTTCGTTGTTCTTCATTTTCTTTATAACACAAATTGACGTTTATCAATAAAAATTGTATTCAGGAAACTGTGTTATGCTGCAGCGCTTTTAAGTGAATATTGTATGCAGGAATAAAGTCGACACTAAGAAATGTTTTACTGCGTTGCTGTGCGTTGTTTGAGCCTGATTTGAATTCCGTTCTCTGATTTGAGTGTAATGCGGATGTTCAACACTGGATCGTATTCACTCTGCGGCACGCAATCCTCACGCGAATGGTCATTGATGCCCGGTGGCAGATTATCCACAGCCGGCAGTATTTTAAAGTGTCGCACTAGCAACGAGAGTAGCGCCTGCAGCTGATACATGGCGTACTTTTCAGCTGCAATGCAGTTAAATTCAGTGTGATTAGCAGGTTGAAGTGTTAGCAAAGCCAACATGTGATGAACTTACCAATGCAGCGTCGGGGTCCGGCGCTAAACGGCACACTCTTATAGGCTTCGATTGCGCTATTCGAGTTGGCCTGCTCGAAGCGCTCGGGTCGAAAAGCGCAGGGTTCCTCAAAGTAGCGTTCATTGTAGCCCATAGCAATGAGACACATGATGACCGTTGTGCGCTTGGCAACCTTTGTTCCATCTTAAAAAGAACTAGGTTCATTAAGTTTGCTGACAAATTTCAGATATTAACTAACTTATGTCAATGGCTTGGCGATTAGTGCGTGCTTTAAGAGGCACCGAGGGATAGAGACGCAGGGTTTCACGTATTACCAACTCCATATAGTGCATTTGCTGTAGCCGTGCAATATCTGATTCACCAGACAGATCCTTGCCAAATATGCGCTGTTGTTCTTCAAAGACTTTCTGCTGGATTTCAGGATGCCTGGACAACGTGTAGATCGTAAACGATATAGCAGAGGCAACTGGATTGTGACCCTATTGGCAAAGAGATTAATACTAACTGATGCATAAATAAATTTCATGAAACTTACTGTAAATATAAATGTGGATAGTTCCTCGATTATCTCGCGCTCTTTAATTGGACGTCCATCGAGCTTTGCGGACATCAGGACATCAATGAACGGTTTATTGTTTAGCTCCACTTCGTTTTTAGTCTCCTTGGGTTTTGACAAGTATTCTTGTCGTTGTGTAATTATCTGATAAGGACATTTAACAATTAGTTATAGATTAAAGGTTGAACTAATTATTACACTTACCCTTCTTATTTCGTTCTTGAGCACGTTGAGCGCTCGTCTCTGCTTCATATAGTATGGAGTCAGTCGGAAAAGTGCATCAAAGCGTTTCACAATGCTAAAAGTGCGCTTCTGAACAATATCGCAAAGGCTGTTTAATATGGGGTTGGGCATTAAAAAGAGAGTTCGTTTATGTTTCGACATCTAATTAAACTTACTCCTTAATGGCGCTATGAAAATCTGATGGTTCGTCTTTTAATAAATTGCTGGCATTGCCCGTGGCGTTTTCTATGTTGAAAATAAATTGGAGTAAAAAAGTATTAGTTATTGTATCCCTAAAATGTCAAAAAATAATTAATAGGTAAACTTCTATCGCTAAACGATATTTCACATTCAGCCTTTTTCGCCTGTTTCACATTTATTTCCTCCATATTTTTCTTTATTAATTTTGTCCAATATCTCAAAGTTAATATACCTTGAAAAAAAAACCACTCGCAACATTTTATGCGTTGCAAAAGTTTTTACCGCACAATCTCAGGCACTTGTACCAATTTTCTATGCCATAAATCTTACTTATAAAAGATTCTTAATAAATTATAAAAATAAACGAGTGCAACGCGCTTTACCGCACCCAATAATGTTACCAAAAAAATAAAAAATACCCATGACTAATGTTTAAAGTTTCTCAAAAGGATGTCTGCGCCAGGCATCGTGCCACCAAAAAACCAGCAGCTCGCAACCCGACAACCATTTAACCCTTTAGCCAGCCACCTACCGCACACGATATCCAAAGTACATTTGGCAACCAGCTCCTGGGCGTCAAAAGGCTTTGATGATTCAGCATGCTGGCGCAGCTTCTTCACAAACTTTAATCCAGTTCGATGCACCACACGCAAATATCCCTCTATGGCCGAACGCTCGAAAGCTGGCACAAAGAGTTTTTGGTGCTTAAGCCAACGGGCACCGGAACTTGTGAGCAGACCATCGCCCAGCCAGGGGCGCAAAAATGAATACAAGTGCTCCTTGTACAACAGTGAAGAGCTCGATAACATGTTCTGTGAAATAGATGCAGTTGGATTAGCATCGTGTTGTGTTTCAGCTAGGGGATTGCAAAACGATGCAACTCACCTGAATTTCTGCCGGATCGCTCAGCATTATATGATACTGTAGAAAAACCAGCGAGCGGAATCCTTGAAAATCATACTTCCGACAATATTGTAATACCTTTTTAGGATACTCTGTGTGGGAAACAAGAAAAACCATGATTAGGATTTCATAAATTGTTGTTTGATTTTTTACTTTACTTTGGGTATTTAATTTTGTATATAATCTTTTTTGCATGTTTTAATAAAGTTATATAAATCTCATCGCATCGAATGCAGTCCCAGTACATTTAATCTCTATGCTTTTCTTTACATAACACTTCATTCAGTTCTCATGTGCCATTAAGACAGCAACCATTTCCAGGAGCGGCAAAACTTGCCAAAAAGTTTGCTCTACGCAATTTCCTAAATGATTCGAGCTTGTCTGCCTTAGTAAATTTTAACATCTACAGTTACGCTGTGCAGTTACCATTTCAATTTTGCAAAACTTCATTTTCAAATCAAATGTTGTTTTGTGCTATGAACTATTAAACAGCAGGGTTTTGGCTGATAATTGTTGCTTGAACGACATTGCTGTAAATGTAATACAAAATTAGCCCAAGCACAAGTTATGACAAGCAAAATAATAAAGCAAAAATGAGCAAAAACTGCAATTGTTTGACAAAGACTGCATCAAGAATCTATTAAAACGCAATGAGAGAAACAAGAGTGATGCAAACCAACAAGTATTCCATTCAATGTACAAAACAGACAAAAACAGCATAATCCTAGTCATACTGAGCCAAGGGATTCCATGACAGCTATCAATTGTTATGCTGGGTTTTTGTTTGCCAGCTATTGTTCACTTGGAAATGATTATTTGTTGGCAAGCACGTGCAAGAGAAACAACACCAAAGTTACTCAACAAATTGTGTAGGCGCCTCGATTGGCTTTGGGACCAGTCTCCATTTCTCAAGGGAAATGCGCTTCATGCGCAATTGCAAAAAAATTATGTACAAATATATAAATAAGAGATTGCAACTAAAATCCACCAAGATATTTGTACCTTAGATGTAAAAAAACGCAATTCATATTTTAGCCTCTTACTCTGACAAGTGGTATTGAAAGCAATTAACAAAACGAATATTAAATGCTCACATTAAAATAGTTTTTTTTTTGCGCACTGATAAATAGTGCATAAATATAGTAGGCTATATGTTGTATATTGTACTTACCAGCTGGCTTAAGTCCAAACTGAAAGAGATTACCAACGAAGGTATCATTTCCATTATACCAGCCATGTGATCTATGTAATTGAATATCCTGACACCCTTGAACACCAAAAAGGTGGCCAAAATAATACCCGCTGCGAGCAGAAACATTTTTCAATCGTTATTATTAACTTTTGGATATATCTAACTCCTTCTTATCACGGTCTGCACAATTTGCGAACGGTTTGTTAACTGATCGCCTAACATCAAAATGTTTTTTACATTTGGCAAAAAACTCGAAGCATTGATAACATAATCGATTGCTTATCGAAGTCCAGCTACTATTTATGGCCAGCTACTTACTCTATGCGCATTAATTTAAGCTTGTAAACAACACTTAACAACTGGCAACACTATAAAGCTATTACAATTATAGCCAGTTACTTGACATGCACATAAATTAACGCTGTTGTTATTTCGCCTTAAAGATTCTGATGTTATTTTTTCATAGTAATTGACTTACTCACAATTAATAGCTATGACGTGTTAGTCTAAAGGGCAACAGCTATTTAATTGGTGCTGATAAGGCCAATCAGTTTGATTGGTCGCGATTGTAGCTCTGCCAATTGCACTACAATACAAGCTTATGCTTAGCAGTTTTGGTATTGCTTAGAATCTGTAATAAGGTCTTGTTCTCTTTTAAAAATACTTTATATATTTAATGCAATTGAGTTCATATTTTATTTAGCAAAGACCAGAACCTTTTCATGATACTTCGATACTAGCCAGCAAAAGTTTGGAATAATTTAAAAAAAAAGAGTAATAAACTGATAAAGCTCTCTTAAAGAATGCTTACAAAGAGTGCAATCTAAGAAACTCAGCTCTTAGCTATTTTGTTTATGTTTTTTCACTCACTTCTCTTTTTGGGCCCTGAAAAACCGGTCTCTTAAATGTTGTCATCTTTTGTTTATGTTTATGTCTTTATCTTTGAATCGATTAAAACATACTATAAAAAGTAAACAAAAAACCTGCTTTTTGGTCGAAAAACATTTATGATTGTTTGTTGATTCCACTTAATGTTTAATAAGTCTGGAAAATGCTTGAATATTCTCGTCGTCTCGCTGACTGCTTCAAAGATTAAAACGAATTATACCTAAAGGGGAAATAAAATATGTTTATTTTCCTTTTCGCTTGTATTCGTCACGTAGGCTTTCCGTTATTTACCGTTCTCTCTGTATCTTAAAGCGTTAAGTAAAAACTGATTTGATGTTTGTAATTATATGCAATCGAAGCTAGATTTATTTTTATGTGTTATATTATCTTACCAAAATGAAAAAATTTTATTAAAAGAGATCGTTTTAGTTGCAATTCTACGCTTTCACACTTTTCCACTTTTCAGTAAGAAATATAGAACAAGTAAGAAGGCTCTAGTCGAGAAATGCCGACTTGACGATACCCTGATCCCTATACATTAAGCGTACAGTCAGTTCTTTCAAGTATGTGTGTATGTGTGTACGCGCATTGAGCATACTGCATACACAGCTTCAATGTCCCATATCTCCGGTTTTGTTTTGTTGTGTTAAATGTATCATACACCGTCTAAAAGTTTCCACATTCAATATTTTGTTGTTATCGATCCCATGTGTATATCGAAAACGGGATGAGTTATCGAAAATCGAAAATAAACTTGTACTGCCTAGGGATTAGGCGAGCTTAAGTTCCGAATCTGGAGTCTCTAGCTCTTATAGTCTCTGAGATCGGTTGGCTCATACATACGGACGGGCAGACGGACATGGCTATATCGACTCGGCTGTTGATGCTGATAAAGAATATATGTACTTTATGGGGTCGGAGATGCTTCCTTCATACCGTTACACACCTTTGCACAAAACCATTATACCCTTTTCCCCATTTTTAATGGAATCAGGGTACCTTTGCACAAAACCATTATACCCTTTTTCCCATTTTTAATAGAATCAGGGTATAAAAACTGAGCATGTCAAATTTCAAACTTAAGCTACTTTATTCTTGTTCTACTTGAATTGTTGCAACAATGTAGTTCGTATTATATTATTGATTGCAATAGTCTTGATAGGTAAAATGTACGCAGTTGAATTGCATCTGATTTAGTAGTTTCGAATAGCTTGAAGCGTTGAAATGTTCAGTACATTATTACTTATCGGGATCAGTGCTATCGCAGTGCTTTGTGCCTTACTATATAAAATACGATTTGGGCGATATCTGAAACAAATCAATGAACAATTACCGGGTCCCAGTGGCTTGCCAATTATTGGCAACGTGTTGCAGTTCGGTTTCACGCCACCTGGTAAGTGAAAATGCCAATGAGCGATTTAAATTTTAAGATTATGTGCATATTGCATATGGACTGGTTTTGTTTTTGTGTTAATAAAAAGTCTGGTTTTCTCTGTCGCTATCCTCAAAAGAACAATTACTAATATGTTTGTTTCAATCGTGATCTGTTAGCGCCTTTTGGCATTCAGACTCAAATCGGGTTGTTGCTGTCATCTGTTTATGTTCAAGACCAAGACATTTGTTTACCTGTTCAAATCAAGTTTGTTATATGATTTAAACAAATTTTAAGTTTTTTTTTTTCTTTTTGATGTGAATCCAAAATTAACTAGTACCGTGCATTTCTATTAAAATGCTTATTATTTGTTACTTGCACAAAACATATATTTAATTTCAACACATGCAATTGAGTAAATTAAACGTATTTGAAGCATCATCAAAGTCAAATCTGGCAATAATACTTACACAAATTGCTTTCATTTATGCATTAAGGATTCACTTTTATACCCTGATCCCATTAAAAATTGGGAAAAAAGGGTATAATGTTTTTATGCAAAAGTATGTAACAGGCAGAAGGAAGCATCTCCGACCTTATAAAGTATATATATTCTTTATCAGTCGATATAGACATGTCCGTCTGTCCGTCCGTATGTATAAACGCGTCGATCTCAGAGACTATGAGAGCAAGAGACTCCAGATTTGGAACTTAAGCTCGCCTAATCCCTAGGCAGTACAAGTTTATTTTTGATTTTCGATAACTTATCCCGTTTTTGATATACACTTGTGATCGATAACAACAAAATATTAAATTTTAAAAATTTTGAGACGGCGTTTGATACATTTAACAAAATAATGATAATCAGTGAAATTTTTATTAAAATCGCGTAAGAAACACCAGAGATATCGTTATTAAGAGTATATTTCTATGATGAGTCAAAAAAATCCTTGTCTAAATCTAAAATCTAAAAACAAAATTTACAGTTTTCGTTTTAGTGGAAAAGGATATTAAAGTAATAATCCAATTATTTTATTGAGAGCTTTATGAAACAAAGAGTTTACGAAAAGAGTCTGGAAATAAAGATCTCAATTAATTTTTAATTGCTTCAAATAGTGATACCAATTTCTCAATTATTTGATTCTACTAATTAGACTATTAAGATAATAAACAGATTAAAAGCCAGCTACAGTGTTTAAAACACATTTGTAGGCTATTAACTTATAATTGCAGTTTTATGAAGACAACAACTATAATTTCATATTTAGTTACATGCCATATTGATTATTAGGAAAACATGTTTCATATACCACTAACCTTAACTTGATAGACGCTCGTCAAGCTGGGAGATAATTCAAGTCGATTACCGGCCGGCAGCATAGTATTGATGCCAAGTTCGAGGCAATCGTATAGCTGTTAAAACATGTTTTTGCTTGAGCTACTGGTTGATATGTATTTGTTTTTAATATTCACAAATATGGTGCGAAACGAAAGCGAAATCAAGGTGTGTTGAAATGTGAACCTGTTGTGCAGTTAACTTTTTTTTGTGTTATGGATGTTTCATGGTCATTTGTTAAAGTTTTTCATCTTGATATAGTTTTGAAGCTGGGGAATACTTTAAACTGACTAATATAAGCCAACAGCCTATAATATAAACATTAATTTAAAATGCTATCAACAACTTTGTTGCATATATATTTATCTATTCAACAAAATAGAAAACAAGAAAATTATTACAAATTTTCTTATCGGTGTTGAGAATTACACGTGGTGTTCGGGTGCTGGAGGATGGGCAGCAATCCAGTCCAGACCGCGCTGTATCTCAACGGGGATTGGGTGGGGTGTGGGTAGAATATCACCATGGGGCTGATAACCATTCTCATCAGCTGTATAGGTCAGACCAACGTGCTCACCTTCGGGTGAGGTCCAGCCGAAGCTACCATGAATGTTGCCGTGCACATCACCGCTCTGGGATTGATCAATTCCATTGGTGGTCTTCAGGGCGCTATCAAAACCATCTGGACGCACATCCTCCTTGCGCTCCAAAACTTCAGCATGCACATCTGAATCACCAGCGGCGGCCAGGCCAATAACAGCGCAGATTAAAAGCTAAAAATATTTAAATTCGCTATAAATACTTTCTTATCCTTGCTCATCCTTCTAGCAACTTACAATTTTGAACATTTTAAATTTTTGGGGCAGTTGCTGATTGTAGAGAACAAGCGTTGACTGATGATCCCCTCTAGCTAGGCGCCGTCTTTTATACATAATCCCCTATCGTTTTGCTTATAGCTTCGGAAATCAGTTCAGACCTGTTCCTGATTATCGCATATGCAAAATTTCAATCGCAAAGTTAAACATAAATCACAAAAAAAATAAACAAGTAAGAAGGCTCTAGTCGAAAAATCCCGACTTGACGATACCCTGATCCCTATACTTTACGCGTACAGTCAGTGTTTGCAAGTATGTGTGTTTGTATGTACGCACATACTGCATACACAACTTCAATGTCCCATATCTCCAGTGTTTCTTAACCGATTTTAATAAAAATTTTACAGATTGTCATTATTTTGCTTAATATTAAAAATGCCATCTCAAAGTTTTCAAAATTCAAGATTTTGTTGTTATCGATCCCATGTGCATATCAAAAGCGGGATGAGCTATCGAAAATCGAAAACAAACTTGTACTGCCTAAGGATTAGGCGAGCTTAAGTTTCAAATCTGGAGTCTCTAGCTCTTATAGTCTCTGAAATCGGTTGGCTCATACATACGGACGGACAGACAGACGGACATGGCTATATCGACTCGGCTGTTGATGCTGATAAAGAATATATAAACTTTATGGGGTCGGAGATGCTTCCTTCTGCCCGTTACATACTTTTGCACAAAGCCATTATACCCTTTTTCCCATTTTTAATGGGATCAGGGTATAAAAATAACATTCCAGAGTACTTTTAAGGGATTCTGTTAATTTGATCGCTTTCAGGTGGTTTTACCACTAAACCGATAGTGGAACAGTTCTGTGCTCTCTTGTACTCTTTTTTTACCCTTTCTACTCTCTCGCAGTTGTTTTTGTTGGTATTTTGTCAACTCATTGTGAATTGCTAAAACTAGCGAGTTTTGAAAGTTATGCTGATTTTGAATTTAAGCTGAGCGAAGTCTTATACGGACAGCATTTGCATTATTGAGCTTGGCGTGATCGCATCGGAACGGCCCGGACCGCATCGAATCGAATTAAATTGAGTAATTTTTTCAATTTTGCTTTGTAGAGTGTTCGTGAGTGCGTGCGTAAAACAAAATGTGGTTTATACTGTATGCGTTTCTGGCCCTGCCAGTGCTAGTTTTCGTGTACTTTGAACTTCGGTTTGCGCACAAGAAACGCGCTCTTAATAAGATACAGGGACCGCCTGCACTTCCCGTCATTGGCAATGCTCATCAAGTGGGCAAAAATCCAACGGGTAACTGTTCTTCTTTACAAAGAAAAATTACATTTAAAATTGAAACGATAAATATTTAAAAAAAAAGTATGAAAAGTTTTAATGGCTCATTACAAATGGCTAATTGCTTTTTCTCGAATTGCATTATGCCTGATGACAATTGTCGATTTACATCAGTTATAGTGCCATTCGGTGTAAAGCATTTAGTAATTGGCAACGAGAATTCATAACACAATATATATGTTTTCAACTTTAAATCCATCCAACAACTGTTATGGCCTAAATTAATTAATAACTTTGCTAACAACTCTTTTGTTTGTGTGGAAGTTTGTAAGTTGACCAAATAAATTAGTGCTAGATTAGCGTCAAGATTGTGCATGTCGGACCATACTGTGTGATAGTGCAAAGATACGTTTCACATAACACTGATTGTCAGCTATAAATATAAAAATTGTATAGGAGTGTGTGTGTGTACAAAAAACTTGCAGCTTTTTAAAAGTCTTATCGCAAGGTATATGGGAGAAGATCTCTTCGCAATTTTAAGTTACCTTAATTTATTTGAAATTTTAAGGGCTAAACTTAGTTTGATTGTTATAATGGCAGGTAAACAACCATATATTTCTTGTTATACGTGGGTGAATTCGGTTTATTATAATTTTATATGCTGATGTAATATTATGTGGGTTTTGCTTCGAATTATTTTTTAACAACACTCCTTGAATAATAATTTGTAATTTAGTCAGTAGCTTATACAAAGTTTTCATTGCAAACATTTTAAATTTTTATACATTAAGCTTTTGATTATAAAGAAGTATTTGTTGATCATTAACTTATTAATAAACAAGATTGTTAACAAAACTAATTAACAAACTACAACTCGTATGTTATTGCTTATGATAGCTGTTTGAAAATTTTGTTCTAAATCTTTTCAGAAATTCTTAACACCTTTTTTGATTGGTGGCATCAATATGGCAAGGATAACTTTCGATTCTTTATTGGCTACTATTCCAATATTCTGGTCTGCAATCCAAAACATTTAGAGGTTAGTCTATACTAAATATATGTTCAAAGCGTCTTTCAATTCAAAGATTTCTTCCTTTCAGGTCATATTAAACAGCAACACTTTGATACGAAAATCAGACATTTATGACATGTTGCATCCTTGGCTGGGCGAAGGACTTCTTACGAGCACTGGCAGCAAATGGCATAAACATCGAAAGATGATAACACCAGCATTTCATTTTAATATTCTGCAAGACTTTCATCAAACTATGAATGAGAACTCATCGAAATTCATCAAGCAGCTAAAGAAGGTGTCAGCTGGTGATAGTATAATAGATTTCCAAGATGAATCACATTACCTTACACTGGATGTTATCTGTGATACGGCCATGGGTGTGACTATAAATGCAATAGAAAAGCGGGACACTGTCGAGGTGGTTAAGGCCTTTAAAGAGTAAGTTTTCCTTATACAATGTATCTAGTTTACTTTCTTAAGATGTCTTTTTCCATACAGCATGTGTTACAATATGAATATGCGCGCTTTTGATCCGCTCAAACGAAACGACTTGATGTTCCGCTTATCGCCAACCTATCCCGCTTATGCTAAGACACTGAAAATTCTTCAGAACTTCACCAACGAAATCGTTGAGAAGCGAATTGCAGCACATCGGTTAGGTACCGCCAAGAAGACAGAGTGTGATGAATTCTCCCGCAAAAAGATGGCTTTTCTGGACACACTGCTTTCCTCTACCATTGACGGTCGACCGTTGAATCAACAGGAGATCTACGAGGAGGTCTCAACATTTATGTTTGAGGGTCATGACACAACGACATCGGGTGTGGCCTTTGCTGGCTACATACTATCTAGATTCCCAGAGGAGCAGGTAAGAGATGTATAATTTATCAACCCAATAGATGCCTTACTTTTTTTTATTAACCCAATTTAACCCAAGCGCAAGTTGTATGAAGAACAGCGTACTGTAATGGGCAACGAGCTGCATCGCGATGCTACATTCCAGGAAATTGCTGAGATGAAGTATTTAGATTTGTTCATCAAGGAAGCGCAGAGAGTATATCCCAGTGTGCCCTTTATTGGTCGCTACACTGAAAAGGACCACGAAATACGTAAGTTAATAGAAACAAACTTTAAAGTAAGAACTTAAATGACTTCTGATTTCTTCTGTTTTAGATGGTACTACTTTGCCTAAGGGCACTACTCTCAATCTAGCCCTAATCTTCATGGGCTATGATGATCGCGTTTTTAAGGAACCACATCGTTTCCATCCGGAACGTTTTGAGCTGGAGAAACCCGGTCCATTTGAATATGTTCCTTTTAGCGCAGGCCCACGTAACTGCATCGGACAAAAGTTTGCGCTGTTGGAGATCAAAACTGTGATTTCGAAGCTAGTGCGTACATTCGAGGTGCTGCCCGCTGTGGATGAACTGGTTTCCAAGGATGGCTACCTTAATACCTACTTGGGTCTGCCCAACGCCGAGAAAGTAATGAAGGAGAAGCAAGGTCACAAATACGATCCAATCTTGTCCGCCGTGTTGACACTTAAGTCTGAGAACGGCCTTCATATACGATTGCGTGAAAGAAAATAGGTTCAATGGCGTCATTTAGATGTATTCAGTTTTCGCAGTTTATTAATATTAAAATCTTTTTTAAAATTATTGACTAATTGCGCTGGAGTTATTTAGATGCCAACCAAAACTGTCGCACAATATCCATTGGCGTCAAACGCGTAAGTCTTGACGGTATCACCATTGATGTGTTGCGATTGCAACGAGCTGGTAATGACTTCCGCATCAGTACCCAAGCTGAAGTATTTAGTTAGATCAATGGTCTTGTTGCTTTCATTCAGATTGATGACAATAACATACAGATCACTTCCTTCAGTTTGGCTGCAGTAGATACAAAGAGATAGTTGAAGTACACAAATTCTTTGACATAGTTTGATATCAATACCGTGAGTAGACAAAGACATCATCATCAACAGTTTGCATCTTTAGAGCACCTTTACGGAACGAGGGCTCCTGCCTGAGACGCACAAGAGTCTTAAAGATTTGCAGATGCGACTGTGGAGCACGCAGCTGTTGCAAGGCATTGTTTGTCTTATAATCATCCGAGACTGGCAACCAGGTATGATCAGCACTAGTGAAGCCTAAGCAAGTAAATAAATGTTTGATAGAAATGACAAGAAAAGAGGTTTGACTTACTTACCCGCCATTGGGGAGGCATCCCATTGATAGGGTGAGCGTGCAGGATCTCGGGATCGAGCATAGTAGTGTTCCTCATCTGAGTTACATGCTTGTGGATCCACAGTATCTGCCCAACTGATAAACACATCAGTCATGCCAAGCTCCTCGCCATTGTATGTGACAGCATGGCCAGGCAAGGTCTGCAGCAGAATGTTAATCAGATCCGTACGTTGCACGCCAAAACGTGAAGCCACACGCTTGTTGTCATGATTACCAAGCACCCAATTGGCATAGACACCGGAGGGCATGGCATTTAGCCACTTTTCAATATGCTCCACATAATCGGAAGCCTTTGAGGCGTTGTTAATGTTGGTGATAAAGTCAAAGTTGAAAGGAATCTGCGAACCATTACGAGTGCCATCGCCGTAGAACTTAATCATGTTATCGAAACTGGTGTAGGCTTCAGTCATAAGCACCCGCTGCTCACCGCCGTGTTCCGCACGGAACTCATCGACGACCTCGCGCCACTGGTAGACCATGTCGAATGTCTCGGGCTGGTCCTGGGTGTAGATGTGCTTTGTGTAACAGTGATCGTCGGGATCAGGGCAGTTATCATCGTTGGAAAGTGGTTCATCTGGATACAGATTGTAGCGGTCCAGCTCGATTTCAAACAGATAGGGCACTGCGTCAATGCGGAAGCCGGCAACGCCCTTGGCCAGCCAAAATCTGATCACATTCTTCATTTCATTGACTACAGCGGGATTGCGATAGTTCAGATCAGGCTGGGCCACCGCAAATTGATGCAGATAATACTGTTCTCTAACCTCGTTCCATTCCCAGGCACTGAAGCGGAACTCCGAATTCCAATTGTTTGGTGGCTCACGTTCACCGGTTTCCTCATTGATTTTGCCATCGTGCCAAATGTAATAGTCCTTGTAGACAGGATCACCATTGACAGACTTAAGGAACCATTCGTTCTTGTCGCTCGAGTGATTGGGCACAAGATCTAAGATAATGCGAATTCCAACCTCCTTAGCACGAGCAATCATACGCTCAAAATCCTCCATGGTTCCATACTCCGGATGTATCTGATAGAAATTGGCAATATCATAGCCAAAATCCACCATGGGTGATTTCATAATTGGCGAAAGCCAAGTGGCAGTAAATCCAATATCCTTGAGGTACTGCAGCTTCTCAGTAATACCATTCAAATCTCCAACGCCATCTCCGTCGGAGTCACGAAATGATCGTGGATAGATCTGATAGTAGTTTCCGCTCTCCCACCACTCCGTGGCGCTACCGATGCCCAGCACTACAGCCAGAATTACAACCACTGTTAGCAATCGCATGTTGAATGAATTTGATCCAACTGACGAAACACGGGGGCCTTTTATTGGGTTCGATAAGAACATGCCCAGTTAGTTTTAGCCCGTTTGGAGTGGATATTTCAATTGCTAGACAAACAACAAGCTCGTTTCACGTATTTCATGAGCTACCATACTATGGAAACACTAATAATAATACTCAATTCGAATGTCATTGTTTTTAAGTATAAACACCGCTACACTTCACTATGGGAAATCAGACAAAGCCATTTCGCATTAGCTTTTTTTCTAACGTTACTCAAATGAGATTTTTGATAGTGGAAAATTGGTATACTTCTCGATGTTGTGTTCGTTAATGTTCTAACTGCAAATGAAGTGCATTGGGTACTAGTCTGTTGGCAATCATAATCTTTTGATAGGAAGTAAAAACGAATTGTCAGAATACTTCAAATGAATGAAGCTTAACTCTGAGAGGTATTATTTGAAATAGAGATACTAAAAACAATGTTATTTGTACAATATGCTATTTGTCACCCATTTTAGATAACCTTGCTTATGTCATCAAAGGAATGTAGTTCACCATTTAACCTTAAGAAAAGTGTAGGTAAATGAATTTCAAGCATTTTGTGATATCTTTTAATTGAGTGAGTTTAATACTAAAGGGTTAACTGAGAATACTACATTAAGAGATATTCATATTACTTTTAAACACAGTTGTCTTGTACAATAACAAATAAAAACAACGCGTTATGCTCATGTTTTTTATATCAAGTTAATTATTTAAATATAAACGTTAAAAATTAATTATAAAGATATATTAATTATTTTCGAGTTTGTTCTGTAGATAAGATTAAATTTGTCAAGTTAAAGCAATAAAATAAAAAATTATGCGATTGTGTGTTAAAGAAATGTTGTTTTGATACCACAACCAGTTTTCCTAGAATTTCATAAATAATTTAATGCTTTAGAAACTGAGGTGTGAGAATAATAACCAAAAAGAATTGAATAAGTCCAAATAGATACAAAATATAGAAACATTTGTTGCACATAAGTATTTATTTTGCTTGTTTAAAATAAAACATTGTTTAAGTTTGAAAATCTTAAAGGCTATGGAGACATTTGCGAGACTAGTCCGTTGTACGTTCAAAATTCATAACGAGCCATCGAACACAGGGCTCATCATTGACTTAATGGTGAGCACCATGGTGAACGACTTGTGGGTGATGCTCTTCATGGTGATGCGCAGCATTCCATGCAATGGAGCGCACAATGTAGTCGGGAATGGGGTGGACACCAGTTCCTGATGGCTGATAGCCGTGCTCATCGGCAACGTACTTGATGTCAATGTGTTCACCCTCGGGGGAAATCCAGCCGAAGCTGCCATGGATGTTGCCGTGCTCGTCGCCGCTCTCCGCGCGTTGGATGTGGTTGCTGAGATCAAGGGAAGAGTCGAAGCCATCGGCGCGGACATCATCCTTGCGGGAGAGGACTTCAGCGTGCACATCGTCAGAGTGGACACCTCCACCATGATGAACTGGCGCTGGATGATGTGGTTCAACATGGTGTGGCACTGGGTGGTGCTCCACCGGGTGGTGCACAGCGGCGACCAAGCCGATAACAGCGCAGATCATCACCTGTGTATAATGATATCAATATCGGAACTTAGATCCGGCTTCGTGCTGCTTACAATTTTGAACATTTTGACTTAAAGGTGGTGCAGTTGTAGTACGTAGAGAACGAAAGTTGACTGATGCTCCACTCTGGCCAGCTGGTGCCTTTTATACAAATTTAATTGGGTGTTGCCCGGTATAAATTTTGTCCATTTTATGACTTGTTCCCATCTCACAGTTATTGCTCTGAGTTATGGGCTTACCCGCCGAGCCCACTTTCAAATTATTTGCTTAGATACAGTATGACAGCGTACTGTAATAATCTTCAAATTAATATTAATGCTAAAGTGCATCAACAGCGTGCGCATCAAACGGGTTCGATTTGCTCTCCAAAACTCGTTTCTATTTCAAAGCAACAGAGCATCAGTGTGTCACGAGCAACCTGAATGGTTGCTCACATCCATATTTTATTGGCTTCTCGTATTTCTTTGGGGTTCTTAGATCTTGCAAATATTCCATTGAATTATATTCAAAACAAAAAAAAAATAAGTTATTTATAAATTTTAGGATGTTTGGTATTTGTTTGCTCAAAGCCAATCATTAACAAAATATTGCTAATCCTTTAGTAAACATACAACACAGAACCAAACACGAATGTTTTATAATTGATCAAAGTGAATAAATAAAAACAAGTGTGAATCGGATAATGCATTAAAATTGTAAATAAAATTTCATTTTTATAACGACGCTTTATTTTTGGAATATGTGTTAATTTAAACAATTTTTGACCAGCTGTTACAGGGTATGGCAAAAACATTTAAGTTAAGCACTCAACAAATATAATTTGTTTGATTTTATTGTGACTTCATTAACATAATTTACACACAAACATCTGGCAACAAAAACAACAGTAAAATAACAACAAATATTTTACTTGAATGAAAGCAATTTAAGAACTTGGTTTTCAAACGTGATTTTTTTCAATGGGCTGCACCTTCACAATGGGAGGTGCATATAAGGAGTAACGTATTCATATGCGTAGCTCTTTTTTTTGGCAAATGGCATGATTGTGACTTTAATAAAGGTGCTTAGTTTATGTGAAAACACAAACATTAAATGTTCTATATTAATTAACTAAGTGTACAATGTAATTTATTTAAAAGCACATCAAGTTATTTATGGCCGTGGGCTGGCAAAAAATTTGTCAAAAATAAAGTCAAGCATTTTTAAAAATGTCAAGTGAGCGGTCGGTCACAGTTGACAGCTGACAAGTGGTCAAAAGGACACGAACATGAACTTTCGTCCGTGGGATTTTATTGCGTCGCTGTCGCTCCTTCTGTGCCCATCCTACCGTGTAAAATACGAGGTTAAATCGAAATGTATTTATTCACTTTCAATATGTGGCTTGACATATTTGTTGCAAATACAGTTATTATGAAATAATCTTAATAATCTTTAATTTTTTTTAGTTGTGAATTTATTTTTAAACGCTTTCAAATGTATGTTCTCACTTATAAGCCATATTCAGTTTCAGTATTTTCAGTATTTTGTTATTTGCTGTTATATTTGCGATTTAAATATGATCAGTTGAGAAAAACCCATATAAATTTTACCAGAAACCTTTTGATCAACTGTTTTGAGTGTGGAAGCGAAAGCTGTTGTGTATCAGAGTGCTATGCTCAGTTCGCAAAAAAGCATATTATGACAGTTTCTGTGATTCTAATGGGGGCCCAACAAGTATCGACAGCAACTTCAACGCAAACGATATGCGTATCATAAAACAAGTGTGCTCTAAAGAGAAGTATTCGACGAAGAGATGCCTTCTTACGTGATGTGTTAGTTGAGCATTATAACGAATAATACTAAAGTATGATTCGATTATACATATTGTCTTGCTTGTTGGAAAATAATGTTGTCGTGACAGAATCAGATTCTACTAAACCAAAAAAAGCACAACTTTAGTTATCTAACAAGAATTTCATAAAATCAGGCAGATTACCCGTGTGCTTTTTGGGCTATATCATATATACCGTATGCAGTATATCGTTTACGAGTATTGCTTGTGTCGTTGATTTGCGCCTTATCGCCTCAATCCCTATCAAAACAGGCAATTGTTATTAGCTAATTGAATTTTTGCACTTAAACGCGAGTGAAATGTCAACGCGATTACTTCTCGGTCTGCTCGCAGTACTGTTTGTGGGCACCACCACAATTGCCTCGAACGACATCGATTGGTGGGAGAATGCCGCACTGTATCAAATCTATCCACGATCCTTTCAAGACACCGATGGCGACGGAGTTGGTGATCTGAAGGGTATTACGCAACGACTGCCCTATCTGAAGGAAATTGGCATAACAGCCACCTGGCTGTCACCGATATTTCGCTCACCCATGTCAGATTTTGGCTATGACATATCGAACTTTAAGGAAGTTGACCCGATTTTCGGCACAATGGATGATTTCGATGCCATGATGGTGCAGGCCAAGAAACTAGGTCTCAAGATTATATTGGACTTTGTGCCCAATCACTCCAGTGAAGATTGCGAATGGTTTCACAAGTCTGTAAATCGGCTCGATGGCTACGATGACTTTTATGTGTGGCACGACGGGAAGGTGAACGCGGAGACGGGAGTACGGGAACCACCCAGCAACTGGGTGAGCGTTTTTGGTGGATCACAGTGGACATGGCATGAGACGCGTCAGCAATATTTCCTGCACCAGTTTCAGGTGCAGCAGCCTGATCTCAACTTCACAAATCCCATGGTGCGAGAACATATGCTGGATGTGCTAGGCTTCTGGCTGGATCGTGGTATCGACGGCTTCCGCATTGATGCCGTGCCCCATATCTACGAGCATCGGAATGCTAATGGCAGCTATCGGGACGAGCCATTAAGTGGCTGGAACAACGACCCAAATAGCTATGATTATCACAATCACATCTACACCAAGGATCAACCAGAGACTGTTCAGCTCATGTACGAGTGGAGGGACTACCTCTTAAAATACCAAGACGAACATGGCGGTGAGACGCGTGTACTCCTAGCAGAAGCCTACAGTCCAGTAGAAACGCTGAGCGCCTACTTTGGCAACGGAACGAGGCAGGGCACCCAACTGCCAATGAACTTTCAACTTATGTATCTTAGCGGCTTCTCAACAGCCAAGGATGTTGTTGGTTCCATTGACTACTGGATGGATACCATGTGGACGAATCATCAAACTGCCAACTGGGTGGTAGGCAACCATGATACACCACGAGTGGCAGATCGCATGGGTGCACATAAAGTGGATCTGCTCAATGTGATTGTGAATGCTCTACCGGGTGCCTCGGTAACGTATTATGGGGAGGAGATTGGCATGTCAAATGTGAAGACCGAGTGCACAGAGATTTCTTGCGATGGTCGTGATGGAGAGAGAACGCCCATGCAATGGTCTCCAGCTAAGAATGGTGATTTCTCCACTGCTGAACCTTGGTTGCCAGTGGGACCCGACTTTGAGCGTTACAATGTGAAAACGGAGAGAGGTGTGGCACGTTCCTCTCTACAGGTGTTTAAGGGTCTGCAGCAGCTAAAGCACTCTTCGGCATTTAGAGCATTCAAGCAAAAGGATGGCTTCTCCTACAAGGCAGTCACCGAACAGGTTCTGCAGATTGTGCGGTAAGTGGGATTAAAGCTACTTTCAGGATTATCTTACAAGTGATAATTTTTATATAACAGCACTAATAATCGGAACGAGGAATATCGCATTCTGGTCAACATGGGCAACAACATAGAAATTATCGACGCTCTTGCGGATAGAGTCTTTGAATACAAACTTGTTACTGCCTACTCCGTTCACAGACCTGGGTAAGTTATCCGTTTTTTCCCTTTGACTATTGCTCATCTAGAAATTGTTTGTTTAGGGATTCTGTGAATCTGAGAGAACGACTGATCCTTATGCCTTATGAAGCAATCGTACTACGCTGGCTGGCCTGAGTTACCAATTTGAATTTAGCTTAATCAGTGCATTTAACAATCCTCATAAAGATTAAACTTTATGGTGGGTATGTAACCATGTGCCTTCTTACCCAATCAGTTCTTTGACGCATGGCAATGAAAACTACGTTATTAATATAAACTTCATTTTGACATTGAGTGGCAATTACTCGAAAAATTTTGTAAATTAAACACTCGAAGAGGATTTTAACAAAACATTGATTGTGATCGTTGTATTGAGTATTACGCTTACTAAAAGGTTAAATAAGGCATAAAAAATATTAATATTATTCATAATTTGTTCCTCGCAAAATACCAATAAATTGCATTTACAAATTCTTGGTTCTATAGTGAGAATAATGTGTGCCGATCTTCTGTGCTGATTGCAAGGTAGCACCAAGTCGGTTTCTTTTAATTGCGGCCTTACACACATAGGTTGATAAGGTATTATCACAACCTAATACACGAAATGTGAGATTAGAATCAAATATAATGAAGTGCTTAAGTTATTTTGTTTGTGGCATTATTTTATTTTCTGTTATCAGTATTTCAAAAATGTTTTCGCAATACAGTTTACTGATAAGGAAATTTAAAGTTTTCTGAGTATTATCCGAAAGATGAGTAATCTTAAGTACAGCTTTAAGTTTAAACAGTGCTTAGAACGATGGCTTCTTTGGGCATCAGTATCACTGAATTGGCATATGTAAGATCGCTATTAAGACGAAAACAAAATACATATAATAAATGAATTTATCAAATATTAAATTTTTGATTTTACTTACTTCTTACGGCGCACACTTTTATCGGTGACAACAACGTAGCGCAGCTGAGAGCTGAGTTCGGTGAAAACAGTGTCTAGATTAACCGATTCGACATCATCGTTGATGTTCCAAACAGTTATGAAAGACCTTTGACCCGCAAGAGAGCTTTTAATAGATAAAAACAATTAGATAAAGCTCTTAGCGCAGATGTACTTCTACGAACCGCTTAAAAGCCAGTACATTTGGACCAATCGCATTGATTTTGACATCGCCATGCTTCATAGTGGGCTCATCTCGGAGAGCACGCAGCTGCTTGTAGGTATTTAGATGGCTGTTTGGAATACCGCGCTCCCGCTTTACGTTAACTAACTTGTAGTTGTCGGCTACAGGTAGCCAAGTGGAGGATGCACTGGTGAAGCCAGCTTGTGCTTCATCACTCCAGTGGAATGGTGTGCGAACAGGATCGCGCGTAAGACGTTCAAACTCCTGCTCATTGGACTGGCAGGCTTGAGGATCGACAGTGTCCTCCCAACTGATGAAGACATCGGTCATACCTAGCTCTTCACCCTGGTAGTTAACACTGATGCCGGGCAGCGTTGTCAGCAGCATATTGGCGGCATCGATGCGGTCGGCACCTAGTCGAGAGCCAATGCGACTGGTATCATGATTGCCAAAGACCCAGTTGGCCACACGACCGGAGGGCATGTTATTCAGCCAGTTGTGCATCAACTCCGAGTATTGGTAGGCATTCGAGTGGAAGTTAATATTGGCCTGCAGCTCAAAGTTGAAAGGAATCTGTGAGCCATTGTGGGTACTGTTGCCGTAGTACTGCATCAGTACCTCCAACGGGGCATAGGCCTCGGTCAGCAGGACACGATCGTCGCCACCAAGCTCATGGTCCATATCTTCGAGCACTTCGCGTAACTGGTAGACAAAGTCAATGGTCTCGGGCTGATTTTGTGTATAGATATGATGCAAATAAGAATAATCCTCGGGATCGTTAACAGCCTCATTGCGCGGCTCATCGGGCCAGTTGCCATTGGAATCGGCTTCAATTTCAAAGACGTGTGGCACAGCATCGATACGGAAGCCATGGACACCCTTGCGCAACCAAAACCGCAGTACATCCTTCATGGCCTCAATAACCTTGGGATTGCGGTAGTTCAGATCCGGCTGCTTGGCCAAAAACTGATGCAGATAATAGGCCTGACGTTTCTCATGCCAGGTCCACTGCGAGCCACGGAATACGCTTATCCAATTTGTTGGTGGATGTCTAACACCGTTGACTAACTTACCGGTGTGCCACACATAGAAGTCCTTGTACTCCTCCTCGCCAGCTGCAGAGCGAATAAACCAATCGCACTCATCGCTCGAGTGATTGGGCACAAAGTCTAAGATGATCTTTATATCTAGCTGTTTGGCCCGCTGCACCAATTTTTCAAAGTCTTCCATAGTGCCAAAAAGTTTGTCAATTTCGTAGAAGTTAGCTACATCATAGCCAAAATCTGCCATGGGCGAGGTGAAAATCGGCGATAGCCACGTGGCTGTGATTCCAATCTCTTTCAGATAATCCAGCTGTTGCGTAATACCTTTTACAACAAAGAGAAGTTATACAAAAGTTATATTGGACTGTAGCTCAGAGAAATTTGCATCCTACCGTTAAGGTCGCCAATGCCATCACCATCACTGTCCTTGAAGGAACGAGGATAGATCTGATAGAACTGCGCCGAACGCCACCAGCCCTGTTCGGCCAATGTTGGCAGAGCAAGTGCCAAAAGGCAGCAGAATGCCAGAGTTTTTGCTAACATATTGTCGAAATGGCAATGCGGCCATGGATTAACTTCGTCCTCTATTTATACACAGGCAATTTGCCAAGAATCAACGATAAGCTATGGACGCGATAAGCCTTCACATTATGGCAAGCTATTGGCCATTGATTAGATCTGGGTTTTTATGAGCGTAGCGTGATAGACATGGTAGTATTATATGTACACATATGAAATCAGAAGTGGGTATTTATGGGATCTTTGTGTTATCACATTTCTGGTTTCACGTATGCAGATCATGCGTCAGATAAGCAGCAAATTATTGTCGTTGTTGCATAAAAGTTATGACCCTAGCCGAGGCCAGATACCAGATGTTTTCTAATCGATAATTTATTGGCATAGTTTTTGCTGGGGGTATTTTTATGAGGTACTTGGTATTTATTGACTTCTTATGAAAAATTTTTTATTAGAAAGCCACAATCGAATGTCTAGCCAGATTGTATACATACATATGTACGTATTGAGAATAATTATTATCGGAGGCTTTTTTTCGGTGGAGCTATCTTAACAACATTTTAACTGTTAACTGTATGATACTGATTTCGTTTTGAAAAAAGCTAAGTTGCTTAACAATCTGAATCAGTTAATTAAATTATCTTGTTATTGCATTATCAGAAACATCGTTGTCTATACGTCTCCCATACCTCAACCGGAATGTGTCCAAATGAAATCTAATTTAATCGATTCATAAATAACAAAAATCGGTTGCTTGGACAATGACGATAAGCCTTGATTCCATATGTTTTACAATTGAGATTTGAGCATTTTCGATAGCAAGTTTGTGCATATAAGAGTTCGATGGACCCCACTAGTCCTTTAGTTCAAAATGACCACTTGGTCTAGCATTGTCATACTACTGGGAATAGGCCTTTTGGCCGCTGATGCCGCTGCTCCCTGGTGGCAGACAGCGTCTTTCTATCAAATCTATCCGCGATCCTTTAAAGACAGCGATGGCAACGGCATTGGTGATCTAAATGGCGTTACTGAGAAATTGGAATACCTCAAGGAGATCGGAGTAACAGCGACATGGCTATCGCCATTCCTGCGTTCGCCCATGGCTGACTTTGGATATGATATTTCCGACTTTAAGGCCGTTGATGAGCTTTTCGGTTCAATGGAGGACTTCGAAAACATGGTGGCACGCGCCAAGCAGCTTAATGTGAAGATCATCTTGGACTTTGTGCCAAACCATTCCAGTGATGAATGCGACTGGTTCATTCGCTCTGCTGCCGGTGAGGAAAAGTACAAGGACTACTACATTTGGCACCCAGGATTCGAAGAGAACGGTGTGCGCAGACCACCCACCAACTGGGTGAGCGTGTTCCGTGGCTCTGCCTGGGAATGGCATGAGGGTCGCAAGGAGTACTACCTTCATCAGTTCCACAAGAAGCAACCAGACTTTAACTTCCGCAACCCTGTCGTACGCGAGGAGATGAACGATGTGCTGCGTTTCTGGCTGGAGAAGGGTGTCGATGGTTTCCGTGTGGATGCCATCTATCATGCCTTCGAAATTGAGGCCGATGCCAACGGCAACTATCCTGATGAGCCCCGTAACGACTGGACCAACGATCCCGATGAGTATGGCTACACCCACAAGATCTACACAGTCGACCAGCCCGAGACTCCCCATTTGGTTTACGAGTGGCGTGAGATTCTGGATAAGTTCCAGCAGGACAATGGAGGTGAAGAGCGGTAAGTTTTATATAATAAGTTTAATACAAAAATATATTTTTATTCCCTGATCCCATTACAAATGGGAAAAAAGGGTATAATGGTTTTGTGCAAAAGTATGTAACAGGCAGAAGGAAGCTTCTCAGACCCCATAAAGTATATATATATTTGTGATCAGCATCAACAGCTTAGTCGATATAGCCATGTCCGTCTGTCCGTCCGTATGTATGAACGCGTCGATCTTAGAGACTATAAAAGCTAGAGACTCCAGCTCTAATCGCCAGCTTGCCTAATCCTTAGGCAGTACAAGTTTGTTTTGGATTTTCGATAACTCAACCCGTTTTCGATATACACATGGGATCGATAACAACAAAATATTGAATTTGGAAAACTTTGAGACGGCGTTTGATACATTTAACAAAATAATGACAATTTGTGAAATTTTTATTAAAATCGGTTAAGAAACACCGGAGATATGGGACATTGAAGTTGTGTATGCAGTATGCAGTATGTGCGTACATACAAACACACATACTTGCAAACTGACTGTACGCGTAAAGTATAGGGATCAGGGTATCGTCTAGTCGGGATTTCTCGACTAGAGCCTTCTCACTTCATTAAGGAAGAACATTTTTGTTTACTAGAGTACATCAAAATACCAGACTTAGCATATTTAATCCCTTAAATATTGTTATTATAGCATACTCATGGTGGAGACCTGGTCACCAATTGAGGTTGTGATGCACTATTATGGCAATTCAACGGCCGAGGGTGCACAGATACCCTTCAATTTCCAACTGATAACCAATCTGCATATGAATTCCGATGCTTATCACTACGAGTACTTGATCAACAACTGGTTATCGCTAATGCCGAGCGGCAAGAGCGCCAACTGGGTGGTAAGTGACCTTTAAAAATAGTCAGTTAACCATGTGACTAATTTTTTACCGAAATCAATATACCGATACGACCACAAACAGATTGGCAATCATGATAAGAACCGCGTGGGCTCGCGTTTCGGTGCCGATCGTGTTGATCTGTTCAATATTCTGCTGTTGACTCTGCCAGGATGCAGTATAACCTATCAGGGTGAGGAATTGGGCATGCTGGATGGCTATGTCTCCTGGGAGGACACTGTCGATCCACAGGCCTGCAATGGCTACGAAGAGAACTACATGGCCATGTCACGTGATCCGGCTAGAACACCCATGCACTGGACCGATGGCAATCTCGCAGGTTTTACCACCGGCAGCACAACTTGGCTGCCTGTTGGCCAGGATTATGCCCAGCGCAATGTGCAGACAGAGCGTGGTGTTCCACTTAGTCATCTGAACATTTACAAGCGTCTGCAGCAGTTGCGCAAGGAGCCATCCATTGAGCATGGAGCTGCAGAAATCAAGGCGGTCAGCAGCTATGTTCTTGCCAACAAGCGGTAAGTGGAGACACCCAAACACCCAACTTTGGAATATCTTTTAAATAATTTACCTTCACTTGACAGCTATTTGAGCGGCAACTATGTTTACATTTCACTTTTCAATATCTTCAACCATATTGAGAATGTGAATCTGCACGAAGTGTTTAGCGGATTGCCCGATGACTTTCAGTATGCTTTGGTCACCGGTAAGTCCATCAAGCAGCTGGGCGACAAGGTCTCCGCCGGTAGTGTCACTTTGATGCCCTACGAATCCATTGTCTTGCGCACCTCAACGACTCAGTAAACACAAATCTATAAAGTTGTACATTGTATATGCTACAAATAATAAACACCAATGCTTTCTATCACAATGGGATTTTTCTTTTGAACTTATATCTGAGATTCCGACATTGTTTTTGTTTGCGGGTTTGAGTCACTTATTGTTATCGCAGTCGCTGAAGCCATTAAGTGTATAACTACGTACAAATGCCATGCATAAGTTTCCACTCATAACTTTATTTATATACCACTGTGTCAGCAAATATGCTTTTGTAAATATTTAAACTAGACTACGACATATCCAGCAGTTAGCTTAATAGCGAGACGAATAGAATCGACCTATAAAAAATGCTTAGCATGTGTTTATTATTGTTCCCTATCCTCAAGTACTACAATAAACAATAAATCAATAGTGTTAACGTTATCATCTAATCTTTTTTCCCTCGAATGTTTATTTATGTAGGTACATAATGCTAAGCATGTACAACAAGTTAACTAAAGGGTATTCAAATACACACAGTAAAATATGTAAACAGTTGGTTGACGGCGGCTGCTGTTTTACACACAGTAAAAACGAGAGAGAGGAAATAAAGAGCGTAGAAAGCAAAACCGATTGAAAACAACTCACAGAGTGACTAAATTAAAATACGAATATTGCAATTGTGGGTGACAAATGTGAATAAACATTAAATTAATGCAATCAAAACTGCATTTTGTCATGCAGTGTGAACACATTAATTCATATATTTTAGATGGCCTTGATGAACATACATACGTATGTATATATGTACATATTATTATATGTACATATACCGAGGTTTTTTTTTTCTCCCTCTTTTTTTCTACAACTCTCTCACACTCTGTTTTTCTTTTCTTTACTGTTCCCTTTTATAGCTCTCTGTGCAGTTTTCAGTCGATGCGTGTCGATCACACTAAAAATAAACGCTCAGCACTGTGGGAGAGCTGCAGAGAAGAGAGAGAGCGGTAATCGCTAGTGATTTACCGTATCTCGCGAATGTGAGTACCGACCTTCAATATTGAGCTGTACAGTCGGTATAATATTTTGGTTTTCAAGTGTTTTTAACGGCTGTTGCCACACTCTGTTGGCTTCATCATAAAATACCACGTCGTCTCAATGTGAATCTGGCTGTTCCATGTGAATCCTGTGTCTGAACATTTTCCGCCAAAATCAATTTTTTTTCGAGCAACTCGAGTTTTACGGTTGGTACTTTTAATGGCTTTGCGGGCACATTCGCGAGATATGGTAATTCCACATTAATTTTTCATCTTCATCATTGGCATGCGATCTGATTAAAAAAAGTTTGACTTTTTAAAACATTTCCAATTGCTAATATTTCTGCAACCTCAGAAGCCGAATTCCCGAAGGTGGGGCTGTAATAAGCCAACCGGAAGGTAATTGCTAGGTAGCATTTGAAAACCTTCTAAAACTCTCCCGATTATATATAAATTCTCTATTCAAACTATGAAGTTTCTCAGAAATGAAAAGAATGCATCACCAAGAGCTGCGCATTACTGCCGTTGTTATTATTCTTAATTGTTCTTTGTTAATGTTGATGTTTTTTAATTTTTGTTTCACAGGTTTAAGAGATAATTGATTAAACAACTTATTAAAATTAAAAACAACAACCAGTGTGTCCCTTATAGATCTAGAGTAAAATAATCAAAATTTTTCACCTTGTGTGAACACTTTCGTCACAAAGTGTTGATAGAGAGCGGTAATCGCTTGTGAATTTGCATATTTTTCAAGTGCTCTGCTTTTGGTCGCCAATCGTCTCTGTTTGTTTGTTGCGTTCAGTTCCAACAGAGATCGCGGTGCAAAATTCAAAATCCGAGGAACCGCAAAACGGTGAAAATATGTTAAAACACGTGGGGGTTTCGTTGGTGCTGCTGATGCTGCAGTTGATTAGCCCATCGTTGACTCAGCCATATCCCAACTATCATGCTGATTTTGTTGACATTGATAAGCATAATAAAGAGCTTAAATGGTGGCAAACCGGCACCTTCTATCAAATCTATCCAAGGTCATTTAAAGACAGCGATGGCGATGGCGTGGGCGATCTAAACGGTGAGACAAAAACAAAATTGGAAGAAAGCAATTGCAAATGAGACTAATAAATTGATCACTTTAGGCATTGCGGCCAGCCTGCCTTACCTAAAGGAGCTGGGCATTACGGCCACTTGGCTCTCCCCAATATTCGCGTCACCCATGGCAGATTTTGGTTACGATATTGCCAACTTTACCGAAATAGCGCCAATTTTTGGCACTATGTCCGATTTTGAGCATCTGATGAAGGTTTCCAAGCAACTGGATATGAAAATCATTCTTGACTTTGTGCCAAACCATTCGAGTGATGAGTGCGATTGGTTCAAGCGATCGGCAGCAGGTGAACCAGACTACAAGGATTTCTATGTGTGGCATTCTGGGCGCATGGTCAATGGTACTCGCCAACCGCCAAGCAACTGGGTGAGCGTCTTTCGAGGTTCCGCATGGCAATGGCATGAGACACGCAAGGAGTACTATCTGCATCAGTTTTTGAAGAAACAACCGGATCTGAACTACCGCAATCCGAAAGTGCGAGATACAATGAAGGTGAGATTAAGATTGTAATTGAACTTAAAGACACCTAACTTTATCTTTCAACTGCAGAATGTGTTGCGGTTTTGGTTGGCCAAGGGCGTTGCCGGTTTTCGCGTTGATGCTGTACCTAGTCTATTCGAGATAACGCCCGATGCTGCGGGTCAGTATCGCGATGAACCGCGCAACGATCAGGTCAACGATCCCGATGACTACGGCTATTTGCAACACATCTACACTGTTGATCAGCCCGAGACCATTGACATGGTATACCAATGGCGTATGGTGCTTGACGAGTACCACAATGGCGACGAACGTATTTTGCTTACCGAGAGCTATTCACCCATTGATATTGTCATGCAGTACTACGGTAATGCTACAGTGGAGGGTGCTCAGCTGCCGTTCAACTTTCTGCTGATAACTGAAATATCAAACAATTCGAACGCAGAGGATTATGCTCGAACTGTGCAAAAGTGGTTGCAGCACATGCCACAGGGTCGCACAGCTAACTGGGTGGTAAGTTTCGAATACTATGTAAACCTTTAGCCCGTATTAAACATTCCCTCTTTCCTTTATTATCATAAACAGTTGGGCAACCACGATCAGTCGCGTGTGGGTTCGCGTTTAGGCGCTGATCGTGTGGATATGTTGAATATGTTGACTACTACTTTGCCGGGTGCCAGTGTGACCTACCAGGGCGAGGAACTCGGCATGACAGATGTGTGGATATCGTGGAAGGACACTCAAGATCCCTCGGCCTGTAATACTAATGCCAGCATCTATGAGCATTTCTCTCGCGATCCCGAGCGCACACCCTTCCAATGGAATGGAAATATTGATGCTGGTTTCAGCAATGCTAGCAAAACTTGGCTACCCATTGCGGAGGATTACAAACTGGTTAATGTCGAACAGGAGAGTCAACAGCCCTTGAGTCATCTGAACACCTACAAGCAGCTGATACAGCTCAGAAAGCAGTCAAAAACCCTGCAACAGGGCGAAACGGAAGTGAAAGCTCTAAGTGGTGCTGTTCTAGGCGTTAAACGGTAAGTGGGGTATGATCTTAATATTGGTTAATCTAAGCTAATAGTTTGTGTATGTGCTTAGCTTCCGTCAGCATGACTTTACCTATTTGACATTGATGAACATCTTTGATGGCATTGAGACAGTTAATCTTAATCAGAGCTTTAGTGATTTAACAGATCAAATGGAAGTGGTGCTGGTATCAGGTACCTCCAGTATCAAAGTTGGGTAAGTTCTAAAAACCTATGTTCTTATGATTACCTTTTGACTCTTTCACATTTTTAGCGATCTCATCGATAGCAGCTCATTACAACTGCAACCCAAGGAATCGCTGATTCTGAGAAGCACATCGACCTATTATACGTACTATACGAATGGAGAACAACGTCAGTTGCCTGTGATTGGAATTTATCTGCTGCTGCCTCAAGTGGCGCTCTATCTGAGCTCTCGACAAGTTCTCACACTTAATTGTTAGCTGGAAGTCATCTATAATAACATGAATGCATGCTATAGTTATCCTAAATAACTAAATAAATACTCAAAAACATTATCAATGCACTTGATGCTTATCACGATTTGTTTTGCGTATATAAAGCGCTCGAAAAGCAGTTATTCGTCAGTCATGAAATATTTTTACACATTAATAGTCACGCTTTTTTTCTTGCATCTGCACTGCAGCCTCAGTCAGGCAGCTGCTGTGGATCTGGAGAGAGCGAGTGAAGCCACTCGGGATTGGTGGCAGGTAGCACAGTTCTATCAGATCTATCCACGCTCCTTTAAGGACTCAAATGGCGATGGCATTGGTGATCTGCAGGGCATAATCTCTAAGCTGGAATATCTCAAGGATCTGGGCGTGACAGCCACTTGGCTATCGCCCATATTTACTTCACCCATGGCTGACTTTGGCTATGATATCGCTGATTTCTATGACATTCAGGAGGAGTATGGTACCTTGGAGGACTTTGATCAACTAATTGCGAAGGCCAAAAAGCTTGGACTTAAGATAGTCCTAGACTTTGTGCCTAATCACTCAAGTGATGAAAATGTATGGTTCCAGAAGTCTGTTAGGCGAGAGAAGGGATTCGAGGATTACTATGTGTGGCACGATGGTTACTTGAATGCCGATACTGGCAAAAAGCAACCACCTTCCAATTGGCTGGCGGCCTTCCGAGGCAGCGCCTGGGAATGGAACGAGGAACGTGGCCAATACTATCTGCATCAATTTGCGGTCAAGCAACCTGATCTCAACTATCGTAATCCCGCCGTTGTTGCTCAGATGAAGCGGGTGCTCACCTACTGGTTGGATCGTGGCGTTGCCGGCTTTCGTATTGATGCCGTGCCATGGTGCTTTGAGGTATTACCCAATGCTGATGGTCGTTATCCGGACGAGCCACTCAGTGGCTATACCAATGACCCAGATGATTCGTCCTACCTGAAACATATATACACACAAGATCAGCCTGAAACAATAGACATGGTGTATCAGTGGCGTCAGCTCCTCGATGATTATAAGCGTGTGCATGGCGGTGATACTCGCGTCCTAATGGTGGAGACCTACTCAGTTGTGGACTATGTCATGAATTTCTATGGCAATCAAACTACAAAGGGCGCTCAAATACCCTTTAACTTTCAGTTCATTGTCGGCGGAGAAGGTAATAAGGATAATACGAAGTTGAATGCCAATGGATTTATAAAGATTATTCATAGCTGGATGAGCCACATGCCGGCGGGACAGACAGCCAATTGGGTGGTAAGTAACTAAGTGATTAAACATCGAAAGCGTCAATCATACAATATTAATTTGCCTGTCAGATGGGCAACCATGATCAGCGTCGTGTGGGCAGCCGTTATGGAGAAGAGCGCATCGATTTGATGAACATGTTGCAAATGTTTTTGCCTGGTGTCAGCATTACGTACCAGGGTGAGGAGTTGGGCATGACTGATCTGGATATAAGCTGGGATGATACACGTGATCCGGCTGCCTGCAACTCCAATTCCAATATTTACCAGCAGTTCACAAGAGATCCTGCCCGAACACCCTTGCACTGGAGCAGCGAACTAAATGCTGGTTTCTCCACAAACAGCAGCACTTGGCTGCCCATCAATCCCAACTTTAAGACGGTTAATGTGGCAACAGAAAGTGCCGCTGATTCCAGTCACTTCAAGCTGTACAAACAGATGCTGCTGCTGCGTCAGGTCAAGACGTTGCAGTATGGTGCCACTAGGTATTCTGCCATCAATGACAATGTGTTGGCCATTAAGAGGTCGCTGAGTGGACAGGCAAGCTATGTGCTGGTGGCCAATGTGTTGGACACCACAGTCAGTGGCGTTAATGTGGCTAGTGCGCTTTTTGCCTCTGGCAGCTATAAGATAAAGTTGGCCAATCCACAGGCCAAGGCCAGTGTTGGGTAAGCTTACAAAATTTCATGGCTAATTAATGGCTCAATTTATGACTTATTTTCTTTCTTTTCGTTCTGTGCAGTGCTAGCGTTACTTTGAACAACTTAACTTTGCAGCCATATGCGGCTATGATTATGGAATCTGCTTAGATGTTTTTAAAATTATTTGCCTTGCCATAAGTTAACAAAAATTATATATATATATATATATACATATGTATGTATGTTGTACGTGTGTTTTCTCTCTTGTATAAAATTCATTGTCAAAAATCATTGGAAAACTTTTCAATTTCGAAGTCGCTGGATATGGCAACTTATTATGAAATATTGAGGAACTTTGTCTGCCTCAAGTATGCGGCGCACGAAAAAAAAAGAAATTCCATTAGACGTGATTGATAAGACACGCACAAATCACGCATACAAAGAAACAAAAAAACAAAAATGTTGTTGTAAAGTGAATGGTTTGGTGGCTGTGTGGAGGTGGAACCAGATACACGACCGGAATGAGAAACGCCAGCAAGCATCGTGAACTGAGGTTAGCTTTTTAATTTACTCTTAAAAATTGAAGTAAATTATTATGAGTACTCACTACTCTTAAAAATTGAAGTAAATTATTATGAGTACTCACCTCGAGGTTATTCTGATGTGCTTTACAACTTATGCGCACTTCTTTCAGCCACAAAACATCAAAAACATGCTAGGAACTTTTACTCAAACAGTACCGCGTTCTCCTGCAATATTTCAAATTGTAAAGTTTTTGTTTTACGCTGGAACGGTAAGAAAAAAAGCCAGATAGTGTAGGTTAAAAATAATTGTGTGAAAATATTTTTCATTGCAAACTTGAAAAGTTTTATTAAAAGCTCCATGCATCGAAAGCACAATTTTGATGTTTTTATTATCACGTTGCTCTTGCCAATATAGCTAATTGGTTAGCGTTATCTCCTACAAATCTAATCTCATTTTGCAAATTTTAAAAAGGGGGCTTTGCGAAACCGGCTAAGAACGTTAGTTCATTCGCAATGTTCATACTGATCAGTTTTCTGGTGAGCATTTTACTCAGCCTTCAGATATTTTACAAATGGATGGGCTACCTAACTGGAAAGCTGTACGATCGTATGGATTTATTCCCGGACAGATTTCTCCACTTCCGCTTTCTACTTAATATCGCAGTGGAATTGATCCAACTGCGAACGCCAAGACTACAGAACGCACGACTACCAAATTCGAGGCAGAGATTGCCGATAATGCAACCAAAGTTTAATGCTGCGTGTGGCGTTGGAAAAAAACTTGGAAAAACACAGAAAAAATGAAAAAAAATGTTTAAAAAAATGTTTGAGAAGTGTTTTAAGTTGTTAAAATAAAAAAACTTACAATGACCCTTAATGTTCGTTATATTATATAATATCCGTGAACTAAAAAATTCAAGTTTGAAATAGTTAAAGGTATCAATAAGTTATAGATTGTGTGCAAAACTACAAATCTAATCTCGTTTGCAATGTCGATAAAGAGGGTTTGCATTTTCGGGATCGATTAAAAGTCAGCTTTGCAATAAATATTGCGTACTTTTGAAATTACCCATGCATTGAATTGTAATTAAACATTGAAACGTTCATGCTCAAACTTTACGCTTTGCCCATAAGCATTCAATGCACTTTTTCTTGTCGTTGCGGTACATTGTCCGGACATTGGAAAATTAGCAGTCGGCGGCAAAGCGGCTTACAAAATACACATAAAAATCGTGCAAATGGCCGTGTGACTCGCCAACCCATTAAAAGAGTCGTAGACACAATCACAGCCAGAGACCAAGGCACTTTACTCTCGGCTACGTGACTTGAAACCCAAAAAAAAAAGAATCCAGAAACATATATATACACATACATATGAAGATGAAAACCGCAAGAGAAATCACAAAGCCACCTGACGGTTGCTGTCTGCGTTTTGCCTGCTTTATGTGCCCTTTTTGTGTGAGTTTTTATTTTGTGAAGAGATAATGAAGTTAATTTCCCCAAGAAAGGGTGCTTAAAATATCAACGCTTTACGCATTATGTTTAAGAAGCTTCCAAAAGATTTACGGGTGGAAACAAGATGAAAACTTTTACCTCGACCTCAGACCATTTGTAATCTGTAGTAATTTTGTAGGCAGGAAGCAAGAAGCGGCACATTTACTTAATGTATTTCAACTAAAACAGCGTTTGCATATTAATGTTTGCTTGCACTCCCCCCAAACACATACACAGCGTATGCGTAATATTTGTGTGCGGCTTACCTGTATATTGAATGGTTTTTCTAATTTTCCGGGCATGTATAGGCAAACTGGCTGCTTAGTTGTTGTTATTATTAAGTTGTCAACGAGCCTCGTCCCTTTTCATACCCTGATCCCATTAAAAATGGGGAAAAGGGTATAATGGTTTTGTGCAAAAGTATGTAACAGGCAGACGGAAGCACCTCCGACCCCATAAAGTATATATATATTTGTGATCAGCATCAACAGCTAAGTCGATATAGCCATGTCCGTCTGTCAGTCCGTCTGTCCGTCCGTCTGTCTGTCTGTCTGTCCGTCTGTCCGTATGTATGAGCCAACCGACCTCAGAGACTATAAGAGCTTTGGTTTCGATTTTCGATAACTTTTCCCGTTTCCGATATACACATAAAATCGATAACAACAAAATATTGAATTTGGAAAACTTTGAGATGACATTTGAAATATTAAACAAAATAATGAAAATCTGTGAATATTTTATTAAAATCGGTTGAGAAACACCGGAGATATGGGACATTGAAGTTGTGTATGCAGTATGCAGTATGTGCGTATATACAAACACACATACTTGCAAACACTGACTGTACGCGTAAAGTATAGGGATCAGGGTATCGTCTAGTCGGGATTTCTCGACTAGACCCTTCTTACTTGTTATTAAAAATGGGAAAAAGGGTATAACGGTTTTGTGCAAAAGTATGTAACAGGCAGAAGGAAGCATCTCCGACCTTATAAAGTATATGTATTCTTGATCAGCATCAACAGTCGAGTCGACATAGCCATGTCCGTCTGTCCGTCTGTATGTATGAACGCGTCGATCTCAGAGACTATAAGAGCTAGAGACTCCAGATTTGGAAATTAAGCTCGCCTAATCCCTAGGCAGTACAAGTTTGTTTTTGATTTTCGATAACTCATCCCGTTTCCGATATACTCATGGGATCGATAACAATAAAATCTTGAATTTAAAAAAAAATTTAAGTTGGCATATTAATTATTAAACAAAATAAGACAAAATGTGAAATTTTTATTAAAATCGGTTGAGAAACACTGGAGATATGGAACCTTGAAGTTGAGTATGCAGTATGCAGTATGGTCGTACACACACGCACACATACTTGCAATCACTGACTGTATGGGTAAAGTATATGGAGCAGGGTATCGTCTAGTCGGGATTTCTTGACTAGAGCCTTCTTAATTGTTTTTCTGTGTGTGTTTGTGTTGCCTGCTTTTTGATCTGCTCTATGCGAATCACGTACGGGTTTGGTTTAGTCAGGTGAGCTTTGAAAAAAGCTTTAGCCTTTCAATGAATCGTGTTTATTTGAATTTATGTAGCTTTAATCCGAGCAGAGCGAAAGGACTTGAAGATTTTTCCATTAACGATCATTTTATTATGCATATAAAATTTCATCTCATAAATTAAAAATAGTCATGTTCTTTATCTTTCGAGCATTAATTGTTACTTTATATACCCTGAATCCATTAAAAATGGGTAAAAAGGGTATAATGGTTTTTTGCAAAAGTATGTAACAGGCAGAAGGAAGCATCTCCGACCCCATAAAGTTTATATATTCTTGATCAACATCAACAGTTGAGTCGATATAGCCATGTCCGTCTGTCCGTCCGTCCGTCCGTCTTGCTGTCCGTCCGTATGTATGAACGCGTCGTTCTCAGAAACTATAGGAACTTGAGCTCGCCTAATCCCTAGGCAGTACAAGTTTTGGATTTTCGATAACTCATCCCGTTTTCGATATACACATGGGATCGATAACAATCTCGAATATGGAAAACTTTGAGACGGCATTTAAAACATCAAACGCAATATTGACAATATGTAAAATCTTTATTTAAATCAATTGAGAAACACCGGAGATACGGAACATTTAAGTTGAGTATGCAGCATGCGCGTACACACACACACACAATTGCAAGCACTGACTGTACGCGTAAAGTATAGGGTTTAGGGTATCGTCTTGTCGGGATTTCTCGACTAGAGTCTTCCAACTTCCATGCGAAAGTCACTCAACTTGATGCGGACCATTTATTGTACCACGAACGTAGCTCAAAGCCGTTGGGTAACTGTGAGAAAAAGAGCTGAGATGGTTGCGTGGCGCTGTTTTTAAGTTCTTTCACGCAACTGTCACTAAAACGATGACAGTTAAAGCCAACTTAAAAAGCGTTTGAAGATAAAAAAGCAGTTGTCGTCGGTGTAGTTTGGTGGCAGGATAAATTAAATTACGCTTAAGATTGAGCAAATTATAAGTGAATTTGGGAATCATTTTTTGATTTTATTTCTTAAACGTAATGATGCTTGAACAATTGTCATTGTTGTATCCTTTTTCATATTGTCTTAACATAAATTGACACATAAAGTCAGCTTCATGCCAATCAACACTTACACTCAACAGGGCAATTGCTATTGTTGCCTAATGCTTTTGTGCAGCCTTCTCTCGCACACCTGAATCTTTTTTATCTGGCATAGAATCTGTTTGGGTGCCTAAGAGGACTTAACCCAGCTGCGTGCTTATGACCAGAATGTTGTGTGCTGAGACTATGTTTCAATTTTTATCACCTTAGGATCGTTTAACAGCATACATATATGCTTTGACAGTAGGATTTATGTAATGTGGTTTTCTACGTGGCGTATGCCTCATTAGGCTTGCATGTCTGTTAACTACAAATTAACATGTGTAAACGCAATTTAATTATCTATAGCGTAATTGAAATGTCTCTTTCCGCAGCCCAAAAATAAGGGCATTTCACAGCGCGGGTTGATTGTATGATTCTTTCGTTAATATTTTTATTATTAACTTTTAACATTGTGTCATCTTTTTAGGAAGAAGATTGAAAAACTTTTTTTTAAACATTTTCAAGCTACCCTCGTTCCTAGCTTTGGGACTTCAAAGAGCGCCAGGTCTCACGTCTTCTTGTGAAGCCTATAGGATCCAACTTGTATCTGTATTTGCATTGCGTTACGCATACTTTGCCTTTCGGTTGCTGTTTCTTTTTGAACACACAGAGTGTAAAGTACAAAATACATAAAAAAAAACAACCAGATGGTTCGCAGCTTGACTTAAATTTGTGAGTAAACACTTTAAATAGCAACTCTCGTTATCCGTAACCCACCTGTCTTGCAGGAAATTACATGAGTGTGACGGGCACTTGAGCCTATCTGAAAGCTTGTGTGTGTGTGTGGTGGGTAAAGTGGTTTGTTTGTCGATTTGTTTGTTTGTTTATTTATTTACTTATACAAGCGTCGGCATATTTGCTTTGAACCATTGGAACACACAAAAAAAAAAAACAAGTAAGAAGGCTCTAGTCGAAAAATCCCGACTAGACGATACCCTGAACCCTATACTTTACGCGTACACTCAGTGCTTCCAAGTATGTGTGTGTGTGTCTACGCGCATACTGCATACTGCATACTCAACTTCAATGTTCCATATCTCCGGTGTTTCTTAACCGATTTCAATACAAATTTCACTGATTTTCTTTGTTTAGTTTAATAATTCATATGCCACCTTTTTTTGTTTTGTTATCGATCCAATGGTTATATCGGAAACGGGATGAGTTATCGAAAATCAAAAACAAACTTGTACTCCCTAGGGATTAGTCGAGCTTAAGTTCCGAATCTGGAGTCTCTAGATCTTATAGTCTCTGAGATCGACGCGTTCATACATACGGACAGACAGTCAGACGGACAGACGGACAGACAGACGGACATGGCTATATCGACTCGGCTGTTGATGCTGATCAAGAATATAAATACTTTATGGGATCGGAGATGCTTCCTTCTGCCTGTTACATACTTTTGCACAAAACTATTATACCCTTTTTACCCATTTTTAATGGGTATAAAAAAAATGCTTGAGTCGTCGAAAATTGTTCTAGAGTGCGATGGCAAATTTAATTGGTTAGGCTTAACAAGTATAAATCCAAGTATAGGGAGTATTTATTTCGCATTTAACTTTCGCTTAGGACCAGAGCCTCACCAGCAGCCAAGCTCAGACCTTTGGTTTTAAACAGATCCCTGTAAGATATATGCATATAAGTTAAGATTATCAAGTGCTAAGCAGAGCTGAAAAAACATACCCCTCCGCCTTGCTGGAATCCAAGCTGCGAATTTTAAGGGTTAAATTTTCTGGCAAAGTCTTGTCAAACTGGTCCAGATTAATAGTGGTGAGGCTGCTGCCCAAATTGGCCACAAGAACAATGGGAGGAGAGCCAGAAAGTGACCTGTAAACAGGTAAAGAAAATAAAGTTAAAAAGATTAAAGAAGAGAGACAGAAAATGAAAATAAATTATCACATTTCTTAAATGTTTTTTTCCCGAAGTGAATAAACTCAACTTAAGCTCTTCTTCTTCACTCACCGCTTGACCACAAACACATTCTCACTGAGTACAGCATATTTGGTTGAACCGTTCTGTAAAGTTTTGGAGCTCTTGCGCAGTGCTACCAGCGATTTATAGATCTTAAGGTGGGAAAGAGTGGCTGATGATTCAGTCTCCACATTCGTCGATTTATAGTTGTCGGCGAGTGGCAGCCATGTCTTGGAGGCAGTGGAGAAACCAGCATTTGTTCCACTTGTCCACTGAAAGGGTGTGCGTGAAGGATCACGTGTGAAATTTTCATAAATTTCAGAATTGGAATTGCAAGCAGCAGGATCTTGAGTATCCGTCCAGCTTATCCAGCCATCGGTCATGCCCAGCTCCTCACCCTGATAGGTAACACTGGCACCAGGCAGAATCATGACCAACATGTTCATTGCATCTATGTTGGAAACGCCATAGCGACTGGCAGCTCGTCGCTGATCGTGATTTCCAATCACCCAATTGGCCGTGCGTGAGGCTGGCATCTTAAGCAACCAGTTGTCCACAGCCTGCTTGATCGAGCTAGCCGAGAAGCCATTGGACTGCACCGATGTTATCAGATTGAAATTGAATGGTAAATGAGCCCCCTCAACGGAGCGATTGCCATAGAACTGCATTGTGTAGTCGGGCGGAGCATAGGTCTCAATGAGCAGCACTCTTGTATCTCCGCCATAAATGCGCTGATGATCGTCCATCACGGTACGCCACTGATAAGCCATGTCAATGGTTTCGGGTCGGTTCTCAATGAGCTCGTGATTTAAATAGGCACGATCATCCTTATCATCAGTCTGCCCGCTCACCTCCTCGTCCGCATACTGTCCTTTCTCATCCACCAGTACCTCGAACAACACGGGAACCGCATCGCATCTGAAGCCAGCAACACCCTCATCCAACCAATAGCGAAGTACACGCTTCATCTGAGCAACAACACCCGGATTGCGATAGTTCAGATCTGGCTGTTGAACTGCAAACTGATGTAGATAGTACTGCTGACGTTCCTCCACCCACTCCCAGGCACTGCCTCGGAAGCTCTGTAGCCAGTTGGAAGGCGGTTCACGTTTCCCTGTCTCTGCATTCACTTTTCCGTCGTGCCACACATAATAATCGACATAGCCCTTCTCACGCTTCACTGACTTCTTGAACCAGTCGCTCTCATCACTCGAATGATTGGGCACAAAATCTAGAATAATCTTCAGTCCCAACTCATTGGCTTTCTTAATGAGTGCTCGAAAATCCTCAAGAGTACCATACTCTGGCTGTATATCATAGAAGTCAGATATATCATATCCAAAATCAACCATTGGTGACTTGAAGATGGGAGAAAGCCAGGCAGCAGTAACGCCCAAATCCTTAATATACTGCAACTTGCTTGTAATGCCATTTAGATCACCGATGCCATCGCCATCCGAGTCCATAAAGGAGCGTGGATATATTTGATAGAATTGCGCAGTTTGCCACCAATCCTTGCTGTTTGTTTTTGTTGAGGTTGATGTGTCCTGGCATGCCTGGCCAAGGAGGACCAGGCAGAATACTGGAATCAGCAGTTGCAAAGATTGCATTTTAATTACTTGTTTTGTGGTCGCTCATCGCTTTGACTTTATATACCAGCCAACCAGCTAGCTAGCTGCAAACTGTCCAGCTCAACTGGGCTTAAATGATAAGCGCGCCTCAAGTAGCTAAGGAATTTGCCAAGCACTTGAGTAGCTAACATTGCAAAGCGTCAAGCGCTGAAGAAGAGGGAAAAAGACAAAAAGTTCTGTTTATGAAACGAAAATAAAATACCCTAGGAATGAAAAATAACAAAGAATAAATGTTTCCTTGTTTAAAGTTGATATTAAACATTTAACATTTTTTTACTTGTGTCTATTTGATACTCAAAAAATTGGAATTTTGATTCGGTTTTATTTCACAATCGCATTGTCTTTGATAGAACTGATAGTCCATTCTGACTCACCTAACCTGCAACGCATTGGCATTTTCCACAATTGACTGCTTTTCGTAGCTTATCTAACTTACCGCTCGTAGTATATAAGGTCGATAGACAGATTATTCACTTTAGTTGTTTTGGCATGCCAGGACATAGTAACAAGGTCAACAACAACCACCAAGGATTTGGTTTCAATCTGCGCAATTCTATCAAATAAATCCACGTTGCTTTATGGATTTGGATGGTGATGGCATTGGTGAGCATACTTCAGTATCTTAAGGAGTTGATTTTTGATGATTTTTTATATGACATCGTGAACTCTTTAATATACATCCGGAGTATGGTACTCTTGGCGATTTCCGAGCACTCATCAAGAAAGCTAGTGAGCTGGGACTGAAGATAAGATTTTGTGCCCAATCGTTCGAGTAACGCGAACGACTGGTTCAAGAAGTCTGTGAAGCGTGAATTTGGCTATGTGGATTGTTATGTATGGCAATTGTGTTCTGTGAGTATTGAAATATATATCATTATCTCTTATAACTAAAGCAGCTTTTTCTGCTCTGGTAAGTAATCATGACAAGCTAAGGGCAGCCAGTCGATATGGTCAGGAGCATATTGACGCTATCAATATGCTGAGTCCAGTGAGAGAACGAGGAGCTGGGCATGACAGATGGCCAAATTGGCTGGAAAGACACTATCGATTCCGTGAGCTGCAATTCCAATCCGGATATCTTTAGAAATACAGCAGAGATCCTGCAAATGCAAGCTTTTCAGTAGGCCCAAAGACACCCAATTTTACTTTTTTAGCAGCCTAAGATTCCAGAAAAGCAGAAGGGTAAGGAAATGAATAAAGCACAATTGTTGGAATTATTTAATATGTTTTATTGATAGTTTTTTGTTCAATGCATTTTGTAAGTTCTCGTAAATATATTTATATGCCACCTAACAACATTTAGCAGTTTTAAATATACATATACACTAGAGTAAATGTATAAATATGACTTGTATTTTCATACGCAATGTGTTTGTTACTTATTTACAATTAATACACACAGAATAGTTTATACACATGCATTTAGCTAACAGTTAAACTCTTATAATTTGGCTAGACTTTTTTTGTTAAGTATTTCATTTAAACTTTTAATTAATTTTATTTGCGTGTTTGATTTTTTATCACCTCATCAAATGACCTTAAGTTAAACATTTGTATGCCTTTAGATTTAAATATTTTTAATTCTTGGTAGAAATGCTAAACAGCAGCACATTTAATAATTGTGAATACACAACAACACAGAACGTACAGCTAGATTATTTTTAGTGTATATAAAATTCGCTTATAATTAAAATGCCTGGACCTTTGACGCTGTTGTATTTTTTTTAACAATTTAATTTACCATGTTGCTGGGCTCAAACAACACAATAAATGCAATTGTTAAAAGCGCCGTTGCCATTTTCGTCGCCATGTTGCAGAGGGGTTGCAACCCCTTTGTTACATACTAAAACACACCACCAAGAATTCCCTCAAGTATGCGATGATATTCCTTTAAGCAATTTTAGATGTTTACAACTTATTCTAAGAGTTAGCAAGTACGAGAATTAGGTTTTGTTTCTTTTGGTTTTAAGAAAACACACATTTTTGAAATTATATCACAATTTTTTTCTTTTTGGTTATCTTTGCTGCGATTGCAATTAAAACCACAATATCTATAACTAGTTAAGCTTACAAGATGTAACATTTAAAACGTTTCGCAATTTTTCAATTTAAATATGGCTGACAACTATTTATTTTTCTTTTTCATTTTTTCGTTGGGTTTTTTGTAAAAAAAAAATTATTTTTACAATTTATTTGTTTGCCTTATCAGTACTGATAAAAAATTTATAAATAAATAAATATGAATTAAAAACAAAAGCCTTAAATAATGTCTGAAAAAACCTGTTTATTGATTATTATATGTTTAGTTGGAAAATCAACCGGAAGCTTTCTTTAACAAAAAATAAGATTCAAGCAAGATTAAACACGACTATCTATTGAGAATACTTTCCTTAACATTGCATTAAAGATGCGGCCAGGCTTAAACTGGTATGGCAGAGCGTTTTTTGCTGCTTCCATTGCCAATCGTTGCGGTGCTTCCGCTATTGCTACCAACACTAGCAGCATCGCTGCCATTGCTGTTGCTGTTGTTGCTTGCGGCACCTTCAACAGCTGCCGGTTGCGGCTTGTCCGCCTCCACCGGATTGGCTAAGTCAAGCTGATGCTGTTGCTGTTGGCGCTGCTGCTCCTTTAGCAGTTGCTGTTGCAGTTGCTGCGCGTTTAGCTATAAATTTGTCTGCAGCACGGGCGCTCGTCTGCTGTTGCCGTTTGATGTTGCCGTGGCGACAACATCCGACGGGGCTGCAGCAGCATCCGTTACGCTCACTGTCACTGCGGCTGCTGCAACTGTTGTTGTGGCCGGTGCTGGTGCCGGGGCCGGGGCCGGTGCTATTGTTGCTATTGAGGTTGAGTTTGAAGCAACTGGACTGCTGGCATTGTGTATACTGTTTCCCATATTGGCAACAACATTCGCCTGACAATGTTGCTGATGATTGATTTTGTTGTTGTTGGCTACAACTTGCTCTTCGCTGGGCTGTTGCTCTCCGGCCTCAGTGGTCGTTGCCGTTGTGGTATTATTTGGCACATATTGATCAGCATACGGTATTTGATTGTAGGCATTGCAATCCAAAGACGCAAATATGCTTGACAACGCAATTGTTTGTGTGGCCATTTCACACAATTTTTTCGTTTTTACTAAGTGCTCTGGAATGAGAGAAAATCTTATGCTTACACAAGACGACTTCAACATCTTAATATATAATAGAAAGAAACGCTCAAAAAGCACTAAATACAAACATAGAATATATTAGTTACAGCCACTCACCTGTATCGGGGGGCGTGATATGTTTTTGTAGTTTCTCCTCCTGTGCACAAGTGGCGGCTGTAACAACTGCTGCGGCCATCATTGAAGAAGGTCCAGTGCCCGCTGTGCGATGCATGTTGCCACAACGTGGCGGCATCATGCTTTGACGCACATTACGCTCCGGACGAACAAGAATTATGTACAGCTGAAAGGTGAAACGCAAGAGTGTTAGGTGTTAGGAATTTGTAACAGTTTCAACTCAGTAAAAAACTCAACCCAACAATTGTTTGCTTGCTTCATTCATTCATTAATCATACGCCCCATTGTACACAGTACGGTATTTACGGCAGTTTTTCTTTCTTTCTCAGCTGTGTGCGAACGCGCCCACAAATAGCTGACTGTGTGTACCATTAGTAATTTCCCGTCTTTTGGGGACTGTACTGTAATTATTATCAAAGGCCACTGACACTGAGGCGACGTTCAACAATTTCAGACCATTAAATTGTCAACGCTTTCGCTACAGCTACGGCTACGGCTACGGCTAAGGCTATGGCTTAAACTGCGGCTAAACGTCACGTGAAGCTCTTTCACTCCTTTGCGTTGCGTTGTACTACGCAAGGCGCTGCCATTTCCGTCTTGGCGTGATATTGTTTGGCTACCATTTGCCGGCGTTGGCTATTGTTTCTGACCTCAACCAAAAAACAAACAACGGAAAACGGCACACAGGAAAAGGACCAGCTGGACCCATAAACAAGTACGGACGCGGCAAACGCAAAAGAAATACATAAAGGCAAGGAAGTTGCTTACTAGCATTATTTGCTATTTGACTCTGTGTGTGTGTGTGTGTGTGTGCGCCACGCCCCTTTAACCCTACACCATTCCAACTCTTGGCTGGATCTAACTCAGTGATCCCAGTTGCTTTGTGCCTGGCTATTTGTTGTCGCCCCCTTTTTTGTAGTTGCTAAAAACAGCAAATACTAAATTGCATTTTTATGACCTGAGGTGTTTATGTCATTCAGGTGAGTCGACACATGTATTTGTGTGTGTGAAGCAAACTGTGCATTATGTGACATCGGATAGCTGAAACTATGCGAACCTTTCTTTTTCTTGTAGCATTCTTAACAGCAAAATTGCTTCCAGTTTGTGGCTTTGGCAACTGCGCTTAGTATTTATCGCTGCTGCTACTGCTGTATGGTAAGCACACTTTATGATAACTAGTTTGGAGTTTGTTGTCTACCAAGGAAGGTAGAATGGCAATATTCAGCATTGTCGAGGAGTGCTAAAATAATTTTTTTGCAATGTATTGTACGGACATAGTGGTTACTAAAATAAATATTAAATTATACTATCTTACAGTTTACAGAGAATATGTACAGAATAAACTGGGCTTAGAAACACCAGTTACAAAAAATAAAATAAAAATAAAATAAATAAATAAATTGTCAACAAGAAATGTTTAAAGATATGACATAATGCCAAAGTTGGTTTCGTTCAATATTTTTGCACTCAATTTTTTCTCCATGACTTTTGCCTTATGCATCTTGGTTGATACAGCAATTAACTCCTATAAAACCTGACGAAAATGTTATAATAAATTCGGTAAAAATAAACTAGTTTTGGTAAAAACAATAAACGATCAACTTAACTTACTTAAGACTTTATCCTCTGGTCACGAAAGCTAACCCAATAAAAGATATAATCCAGCCAGCAACTTAAACTTCTGCAAATTTTTATATGTAAGCAAACAAGCCTGACGACATTCTAACTGAGTTTTGTGTTCACATTCACAAAAAAAAAATAAAATTACACCAAAGTAAACGTCAATTTTGTTTGTCTTGGCAAACTTTGAGTTGTCAACTTTGTGCAACAGTTTCAGCCATCTCTATCTTCGGGCCACGTTAGTTGTAAATCTTGAAACTGTTCAAGTAGATTGTTAGCTTAACTTTTATGTGCACAGCGCAACAGCAAAGTCAACCAAATCCGCCAATACCTCCTACCCGCTTTCTCCATTTAAACCCCCTTGAAACGCAATGAAGTCCCATGCTATGACCATAAATTGCTGCAGATATTAAGCTAGACGTGCAGTTGGCCACAGCTTAATGGCTAATAATGAAGCGTTATTAAAAGTCTTGTATGGCAAATAGCGCAACCCCGCAAATATGTAGCTGGAAGCGGTGATAAGAGGAGTTAAGGGCAGCAGCAACATTGCACATTGCTGATGGACGACTCTTTGCTTGTTGACAGTTTAAGCTTCTTAATGTCTGCCTCGATTTAAGCACAAGATGTGGCAGCGAGAGCTGCATTAAATATTATACGGGATACTTACTTGCGTGCCCGTAAAATGCACCCCTCCGACCCATCCTCCCCAGCGTCAACCGTAAAGTAAATGTAATCAGCGAAAGCGAGATCAGACAAAGCTTGCCTCAATTATTAATAAGGAAATAATGGCAATTAAGAACGCAGACCCCGACTGGTAATCAATTCGCGAATTACCCAACTCACAGCCATAAATTGTTAATGGTCGTCGGTCTTACCTTTGGCGAGAAGAGACACGCAATCGTCACGCTGGCCGAAAGACTAATGGTCACCGACATGCTCGTTATTCGCAACGGCACGTGATTGGCAGTTCCAAAATATAATGGTACAAAGGCTAGCCAGATAACGCAAGTGGTGTACATGGTGAAGCCTGCAAGAAGAAAATCAATCGATTTGGAAAATGTAATTATCAAAGCTTAAGATTTTTATTTGTTAATATATCATTTGCTAGTACTTTATGAATGATAAACTGACATTGCCAGATTCTTGATTTATCTGTTTATCGATGTATTGACGTTGCCAGAAAGCTTATTTTATTCTTCGTATAAGCAATTGAGTTCGGTTTTAGGCTAATTGAACTGAACTCAAACTCTATTTGCTTCTTAAAAGCGCAGCTATACATCGCATGAAAAATAAGTATTATTATTATTATGTGAATATTAATTCGAATTGTATTTATAGACAACATTAACAAGTGCACTAACGTTAAGTATAATTATGTTGGAACACTCACCGATATGCTTTGATTCATTGAATGCCTCCGGTATCTTGCGCGTGAGCACCGCATAAACGGTACACACCACAATCAGGAAAATGGGATAAGAGAACGCAATCATGTAGGACGCATCTATGTACGAGTCGCACACCAGCAGATTATCTTCGCGTGTCGGATAATGATGCATTGCATGTGATGGCGCAATTACCATCCAAACACCATTAATGAGTATCTGCAACGAGCAAAAAAAAAACAAAAAATAAGTAAATAAAATGGGCATAGTTAAGCAAAGATGTCTTGAATAAGTTAAACATCTTTCTTTACTTACCTGCACGCTGATCAGGCACGTGCAAATGACCAACTGTGATTTGGGACTAATGAATGAGGGCCGTTTTGCTGACTGTTTGCCAGCCTTGAAAATCCGTGCAATGCGATTCGTTTTGGTCAACAATGCGGCATAAACGACCGTAAAACAGAAACCTACACCAAACCTGCAAAGTTCAAAAAACGTTTGTTGAAATCTAATCAACCGTTCGTTTGCAGCAAACACTTACCGCTGTATGGCGCAGACAATATTCGTTGGCTTTAGTACAAGTGCAAAAGTTACACCGTAGCACATAAAAATGCCAGCCAATAAAATATAACTAAGTTCACGGCCAGAAGCTCGTACAATCGGTGTTTCGTTGTGTCTGTTAAGTTATCAGTTCATGAAATAAAAATATACTCGAATTCCAATCAAATATGCCAATGAAATGGCAATTAAATTAAATTTTTAAGGTATCTGCATTCGCAAGGATTTCAAACTTTTTAATTGCCACACACATACACATACAGAGATATCGAAACTCTGCATTCGTTGCTCAATGCCAGAGAACAGATCGAAAGCAAACAAACCAAAAAAAAACAAGTAAGAAGGCTCTAGTCGAGAAATCCCGATTAGACGATACCCTGATCCGTTTACTTTACGCGTACAGTCAGTATTTGCAAGTATGTGTGTTTGTTTGTACGCACATACTGCATACTGCATACTCAACTTCAATGTCCCATATCTCCGGTGTTTCTTAGCCGATTTTAATAAAAATTTCACAGATTGTTATTATTTTGATTAATAATTAAAATGTCTCTAGCTCTTATAGTCTCTGAGATCGGTTGGCTCATACATACGGACAGACAGACAGACGGACAGACGGACAGACGGACAGACAGACAGACGGACAGACGGACGGACAGACGGACATGGCTATATCGACTCGGCTGTTGATGCTGATCAAGAATATATATACTTTATGGGGTCGGAGATGCTTCCTTCTGCCCGTTACATACTTTTGCACAAAACCATTATACCCTTTTTTCCCATTTTTAATGGGATCAGGGTATAAAAAAACACACACACATAGACCAAGCTTACCTGACAAACACACCAATTACAAAGACAGTAATCAATATGCCTGTTGCACTAAATGCCATGGCCCCAATGGCCCAAGCGGATTCTGGCCTTAGGTAGACCTCCGGTATTGGTCGACAATACTGTTTGTGCGCATCGGGCAGTGTGCCCAACTGACACACCAGGCAATGTGTCTCATCGTCTGGATGACGGATCTGCAAATGCTCACATAATAAGTTATAAACGTTGAGAGGCACTCAATGGTCAACTAATGCAGGAGACCAGAGAAATAAATGATAAATAAGACAATAAAAAAGTGGAAAGTATATATAAATCATAAGGAGCTATGATTGGAAAACGTTTTAAAGTTAAAGCTTTTTAGTTTCTAGTACTCCCACAATAATTCACAACATTACATTTCAATCACGACAAAAGCCTTGCAAATAAATTACAAAACTTTCGCCACTCTCCTTCTTCTGCGTCTTGTTCCACTTAAGCTTAAATCAGGCGACCAGCTGAAAGCACGCTGAAGTGCACCAAATAGGGGAAGGAAATGAAGGAGAAGGAAGTTTCACTTACTTGATAAGTTGTACAATTGAAACAGTGCCAACAGCAGCTCTCGCCCTCAACGTATCTCTTTGCCTGACCACGCTCACAGTCCAAACTGCAAACGGACTCCGGTGGTTTCGGGTGCAACAGTTTGAACTTTACCTCTGCAGCATAAACCGAAGAGCAAAGCAAACATGGCGAAGGTTGAATAAATGTTTATGCACCTGCTAAAGTGGCACCTGTGGAGTGTTACTCCATCTGTCTGTATCTACTTACCGGACATGTTGAGACGCAGTTCGCCTTCGTAGTATTCGCCAACCTTGACCCAGCGATACTGACCCGCAACAGATTGCTTAAAGTGAATGATGTTGTAGCGGGCGGGGCCATCACCATTGCCATCGAAGCGAAAATCATCGCCGCTGAGGCCTGCACAATGAAAGATTTGTTCGTTCGTTCAATACGTTTATGGCCTGTCGCCTTTAAGTCACAGACCACAGAGAGTTATAGAGAGAGAGAGAGAGAGAGAGAGAGAGAGAGAGAGAAAAAGGACCCCAATGTTCGATATCTGCTGCTTATCAGAAAATTGACAATTTGCGCGTTTTACGTCAGACTGCCTGCTGCCTGTTGCCAGTTGCCAATTGTGTACTATGGCACTGGCCTGTTCGTCTCTCTTGTATAATTTATTGAATTTCAAATCGAGTTCAATGACGATGACAAGCAAGTCAATTTTCCACTCGAAAGCATGGCCAATACGCACTGTGAGCAAAAGCAATGACAATGACTAGACTTAGCAAAAAGGGCAAATGAATTTTTCTATCTCTCTTCTAGCACTTAAATTATTTGCGCAACACTTATGAAACGGACACGCCTTAAAAAAAAAAGCCTTTAATCAACTTATCTCATAAAACTTTACTTAAATGCTTAAATTATTCATTTTAAAAGTCCTTGTTATCCTGCTAAGACTGCTATCTAATAGCTATCTTTACGCTTCTTACAGCTTTTGTTGACCTAGTTCTTTTTTTTTGACACAGTGCAGCTGAGTAGCTCAACTGTGAAACTATAACGTGGTAGAGTTAAGGAAATTAATCATCTGACGCCGAAATGCACTTTGTACTCTACTCTTTTTTATGGTTTTAATAGTTAAATAGATAAACCAATATAAAGTGATTTTAATTGCCAAGAATTGTTAAAAGCTTTATATTAACTGCTTTGCAGTAACATAAACTCAATTTTCCTCTAAATCGATTTATATACTTGAATACCTTACCCTTCCACAAACACACATACACTAGGTGTTAGTGATTAGACAACTTACCCTTAAATTCGACCTTACGCAAATATTTGAGTAAGTCAGCACCCTTTGTTGGTTTCATGGCATCGCACAGTGAAGGTCGACCGCCACACAAATCACGATGCATATCCCTATTTAAAGATATTAAAGTAAGCTGTTTAAAGCTATCGACGGTCGGGGATAAAGGATGCCACATGGTGTGCGCGTGGATGTGTGCACATGTATGTTTATGAGTGTGGGTGTGGGTGTGGGTCAGCTTACCTCAAGGCATAGGCAAATGCCATAACCGCATCGCTAACGAACTGCAATTGATCCTCAAAGTCGGTGTTTTGGCGCGAGAGGCGCTCCTTGGTGGTGCAGCTCCGTGTGTAATTGTTGTACGGTGTGCTCGTGCTGCCCGGGTAACGGCATTGGAAATGGTCTTCCCAGAATTCTGAAATACCAAAATCGTTCAGTAACACTTAATTAGCAGAAGCACCTAGGTGCACACAGAACACAGTGAAAGGTGCATATGGATAAAGGAATTTAGTAATCGCGTACCCACAAACCAAGGATTGCGCTGGTTATTCTCGACGGTCAGGTTAAGGAAATACTCCTCGAAGCCACGCACGGGATTCGCTTGTGGTTGCACGGATAATGTGCCCTCCACCTGTGAAAAACAGAGAGAAAGAGAGAGAGAATGGAGTGAGAAAAACGGTTGCCAACATTGCGTATGCGTAATTAATTTGAGTTCATTCTCGAATGTTGTGTGTGTATTTCTGGGGGGCCAAATTAATTTGCCACAGCCTCGCCTTGCATCACGCATACACAATTTATTCCAATTAAACCATAATTCATCATAGTGATGTAGTTTTTCATTGCGCTGCTTTCGTCAGTTGTCGCCATAATTTATAAATTTGTAGTTGGGTGTCATGTCACTGCACGCCCGTCATCACTCATCTCTGTGTGGGCGTGGCATAGCAACCAGCGATTCATTAATCACACACTTTTCCCACATATTTACGTTCATAATACCCGCGCACGACAAAAATGCTAAATATATCAAATATAGTTTCTACTTGCCTCCGGTTCATAATCATCAGATACCAAATTTCGTGCGCTCCATCCATCCGAACCGATCCAGGAGAATGCGCCTGTTGCATTTGACCGCCTCACTGCACGCATCACTTGACGCACTTCCTGATCCGAGCCAAAAATGATTGCGCCTGGTCAACGTTAACATTTTCGTTTTCGCATTTTCGAGTGTCGAATGAAAAATGAGGGAAAATGTTCAAATTAATTTTAGTTGCATTTAACAGTTAATAAGCCGAATCACATGCAAAGACATTCCGTCAGTCTGTCAGTCCGTTAGTCATATAGTACGTGTTTCGTATCTGCCACTTTTCAATAATTTTATTTCATATCGCGTTGACCTTTTTCAACAGCAAATTGATTGTAAGTTTCATTTTTACTTGTAGACCCAAATATTAAAAATATTTCGAAGCTCAGAAACCATACGTTTGGCTTTAAGAACTCGAAACATTTTTGCCAATTAAATATTCAACTGAACTTCTAAATTTTCAATTCTTTTTAAAGTACACGTGGCTCGGAAGATTGTGATAAAAATTCATTTGATTTGATTTATACGCTAACGCCACTTCATCTCGCTCGACACGCCAAACAATAAAAGCGAATAAAAAATTAAATTCACAACATTTCCCCCTACGTCAACTCCATGCAATACAATACTTTATTGCCAAAACTTTCTGACATTTAACATGACGAATCGTGAAAGAAGAAACGAAAACTTATTCAAAACAGCTAAAATTTTAAATAAAGGCAATGCAAGCTGTGTCAATCATACGCCCAGTGGTACACAAAAATTTATAAAAAAAAAAGATTTCATTTCAATTCAATTTGCATACCCTGTTTGTATAAAGAAGAGTATGGTGGGCAGGCCAGAAATTGTTATAAATTCAACTTCCTAATGAGCTTATCAGTTTTTATTGTATAAGCTAAGGACTTTTATAACAAATAATGCCTTTCTTCAATTTTTACCTGAAGGATATCTACCATTCAATCACTCTTTGTTTGATAAGCACATCCACTTGAATTTTTTTATTGCTTTCAGGTATTTGAAATGTGTATAAAATTCGCTTTGATTTGCAAATATTAATCAAACGCCAGTTACAGACTGCCAAGGAAAAATATATTAAAAATAATTACCATCCAAGGGTCTAGGCGCAAATCATTAATCAGGCTACTACTGAATGGAACTGAACTGCAGACAATGCCACTGCTGCCGAGTCAAAGTCAAAGTCGAGGCCAAAAACATTCGAGTTCTGGCTGCCGTGATTGATTTACATAAATACACCATCAGTAGTCGTTAGAAAATTGATTGGCATCCACTTTTATCGTAAAGGGTTGCCAACTCCTATCATTATTTATTGTGATTTGTGATTTGACGCCATTTACCAGCACTTTCCCATTCAATAAACTCCGCTGCTGTTGCTGCTGCTGCTTCAATTTCGCCAAGTCATTAATCAAACTGACAAAGTATTTGCGCTTAAATTTTACATATGTAAAAAAAAAAGGGAGCCAACTTCTGTTCGTTGCTTGAAAAATTTTATTTCGTCTATGGTAAGTGTAACTGCAACTGCTTACCTTGCTTGGGGTAAGTTTGCCCCGTGAGTGTGAACTTATTTGTGTGTGTGTGTTTTTTATTTTTATTTTTTTTAAGGTTTGTCTACATGGTTTTGCTCTTTATAGCACAAAACTGCCAGTTGACTGACTGTCTATTACAGACTGCTTGCCTTTTTTGCGATTGTGCTCCGGCTAAAAGTGTTGAATTTATGGCAAATTTAATGGCAAATAAATAGAAACGCATATCATTTGAACACAGAATTTGTTCATTAGATGATAGCAGTCATCTATTATTATCTAGTCATCTATTATTAACAGCAAAACTTAAGTGCTGTTATATATTTAAGATAGTATCTGTATTGAATTGGTTTTGCGGAAAACCGATTAAACCAGTTAAATTGTGTAGGAATGTTTTTGACACTGTTCAAATTGGTTGAAAAAAAGACAACAATTGCGCTTCGGGCTTTCGTCCACATGCAGCTTAAATTGGTAAAATACTACTGACAGTTTATGTACTACTTGCGTGCACTTTGGACAACTCTCAGCTTGAAGGTCATCGGTGCCTAGTCACATAGAACAAAGAAGTGGCTTGTGTGTAAATCCAATTGGAGCACAAATGCGTCATCAGCTTAATTTTTTTATTTGTATTGCTTTCTGTGTGCAGCTGTGGCTGCTGCGCCTGATTAAGTTTCACTTAACTTTCAGATGGACACAAAAGCCAATCGATAAGTTTATTAGAAGAAAGCCAGAAAGTCAGTTGGGCAAAATTATAGTACAAAACAAAAGCATCAATATGAGTAAAGAATGAGTTTGAGCATAGGTATGAGGACGTTGTCTGAGGATGGTCAAACCTGCTGCTGCTGCTTTTGATAGGAAATGACAACTGCAGTTTGTGTTTGTCCATAACAATGAAAGTCATAACAATGAAAGTAACATTTCCAAGGGACTCTGCTGAAGTGTGTCTTGTCCTGTTGGGTCCTGTCCTGTGCGCCAGGTCCACTGTGACCATCGAGAGTCATGCGACAATAAAACGGACACTTTTTGTGCCCTCCACTTCCATCTTGGCCCATAATACAGAATACAGCCACAGAGGAAGAAGAACGAGCGTTAAGTGGCCGGCTGGTCGCACAACAAGGATTTATTGCTTATTGTTTGCATTTTGATAAGGCAAAGACACAGTTTGTTGGTCCTCCTAGTGTCTTTCACCAAAACGTCCCACTCCCTCGCTCTCTCTGTCAACTTGTTTAATTAAGTATCGAGCAAAATAACTTTTGTCTTTTATTGTATACAATTAAAAACGTTTTTTTTTATCTTCGTCCTTTGCGGCTTTGATTTGCACTTGATATTGTTTACATTGTTTTCGGGTTCTTAATTTACATTTTGTATATTTAATTGGCGTGTCTCGCTTGTTCGACTTTGTTGACAACAGAAGCTAAAGTGTTTTTTTTTTGCGGATAGACATGTGTGTATTCGGTTGAACGAATATCGCTCAATTAGCATGAATCGATTATTAATTAGACCTGTCATTGAAATTGTTTATGAAAGCAAACTTCAGTACTTGAACAAATTAAAGCAAAGGAAATAATTTTCTATTTGCCTTTCACTTTGGTAATTTAACATGTAATTGACAACGTCATCAATAAGCCAAAATATTCTTCACATTTGTTCACAATTTTTTCGTCAATTGTAAGTTTTTTTTTTGTGCTGTTTTTTTTTTACCATTGTTCTATTACAACTGAACAACTTTAGCTGCTGCAGAACAGCAATTTCCCATCGGTGCCTTATTGTTTATTTTGTCATTTGCAAAGTCGCTTAATGTAACATTTTAATTTCCTGCACTGGAAAAATTGCGTGGGCAACGTTTAACGTTGTCAAACTGAAACTGCAATGTAAAAAACTGCAAAGCTTGAGCTGTGAAAAAACATTAGCAAACAGCTGGTAGAGATTGCTTGACTAAAAGATGCCCTATTAGTTAGCATACTGAACGCTGATGTTCCTTAAATATTTTTTTTATAATTATATACATATTTGTTTAAGGTATTTCTTAACGTTTCTTCTAATTATCATTAAAACCTGCTTCAATATTATTTTACCCCTTTAACACCGTTGTTCCGCCTACAAAGTATTAAACAAAAAATATCCAGGAGTCTAGTGTTATTTTAAATATTTTGATTTAATTTGTGCGTTTTTCTTGCAGCGGAATATTCTCAGTTATCAAGCAGCATATGCGTCTTTGGCTACTAGCCGATGACATTTAATTTAAAATTCGTGTATCTGATACCTGACGCACGTAATCTGATGCAAGTTATATGCAGCAGTAAAAAGGTCAAAAAAAGTTGAAGTATGCATTAAAGGTAACTTTTAAAGGATGGCAGCGCTTTCTCAGTGCTTAAGCATTTGAAAAACTGCACTGGTTTCAGATTTGCAAGCAGTTTTTAATGCATTTGGATAGCACTTACCTCGCGCGCGCGGTTTCGTTAGTAGCTTCTGTACAATATTATCGTATGCAATATCCTCAGCCACTCCCGAGTCCTTGACGAGCTTCTCCTTAATGGCAATACAAATATTGTGGCGTGCCAGCAGCTCTTCTAGCTCCTCAAATGCCTGCAACAGCAACGTATATAGAATTACTATATAGTATAGAAAACAAAGTTTTTCGCTGAATTGCACCATAAGTGCGATAAAAACAAAATAAATGTACAACACTGGATAAACTAAGAAATTGGGAATTCAATCTGTTAAAGAGAAACTGTCCCCAAACACGCAATGTGTCTAAATCGGAATCTCTTAAGAACTAGTGAAGTAAAAATAGCCACAGAAAAGCCGTGCTGTAGAAGTGTAGCCTTTTTTATGTGCTTAAAAGCTTAAATTCTTCACACTTGCTGCTGGTGCTTTTCACAAAATTGTTAACAACGTGCTGCCCTCACCTTGATGCCATAGTTGCTCTCCTCGTAGATAATCGAGACATACGTCCAACCCATGCTTTTCACAATCTCAACCATGGCTTTCACCTGATAGTGGTCGGAGGGAATGGTGCGTGAGAAATATTCAAAGCGTTGCTTATTGCTCAACTCCGGGCTAGTTGAGAAATAAGATACCTGCAAAAGACGAATGTGAGCGAAAGCATGATGAAAATACAATTCCACTTTGAGTATCAACAATATAAAAACCGAGCTTGTTATACACGGAAATTTCTTTTGCTTGTCTGAAATTATTTGCAGAAACTGCTTGGTCGATGTTCACATATATAACATTCATTTGATACTTCTTAAGGCGTATTTGTAACCATGTATTACAGGAAAATCAGGAAAATTATGTTTACTTACTTTCAGTTTTCCATTCCTTGCTTATGCATTGTGTAACAATATTATTTCAGGTTATCAAAAATTGTTGTAGCATGTGTTTTTACTTATGAGTTTTTACAGCTACTTCAATCAATTTACATATCCAACTTGCAATTTTGCATGCATCAGTGCACTTATGTGTTACATTTTCTTTTCTCCAATCATGGCTAAAATATATATATATTTTTTTTTGCTACGGCTGGAAGCTCTATCGTTTCCACACCATTTTGCACTGCTTATTTTTTGCTTGACGTTCTTTGACAACGTGAATTTCTTTCCGCTCGGCAGCTGTCAGAAGTTGTTTGGCTTTCGGTCGTGGAGCTAACGAACCACAAATCCCACGTCAATGCAATGCACCAAAAATCAAAATTAAATTCAAAGCTCAAAAAACAACAATCAAATACTTTTGATTTTCCTCTTACCATCCCCAATTTTTAAAAAAGCTTTGAAGTGTTTTCCAGTTAAAAGCTAATGCCACTGAAATTCAATTCCACGCACATTTGCCACTGCAATGAAACGTGGCCGTTTTAAGCTCCCTAATCACTGACGCCAGCTAGAAGCCGACATCCTTGATGGAAGGAGCGCGTGCCTCAGAATCCCCAGCAGCTGCAGATATTTAGCTAACAACTTGATTTCTAATTAAGTGTCATTATCATTTGAGTGCACCGCGACCTCCCAGCACACACTCGGTCTGTCAACAGTTTTGCCAGACAAGTGTTTGCACTGCCTTCGAGGTATATAATGAAATTCTCCGATAGCTTCGCAAACTGTCGCCGCGGTTTTGTGCCAAGTTTCTCAAGCACCTAAACTTTCAATGAGGTGTATGGTAACAAGGGATTTCAGGAGTGTTTATTTCTATGTGGGCGTTTTCAACAAAATAAATCGAAAACTGTTTTCTTATGCTTCATTGAATAAGTATTTATAAACAAATTTTCTCCTTTTAACAGTTTACTAAATAATGCTACTTTAATATTTACATTTTTACTAAAAGTCGTGTACTGATACTGTTTTTTAAGTTTTTAATTACCTAAGAACCTGAAGGTTAAGAGACCAATAAATTTGCGCTGCTGACATTGTTTGCGCAAGACGTAAACAGACATAGACCTACCAACCGAAATGCAATCAAATTCTAATATTGATTAATGGCCAGTTTTGCTGCAGTTAGTGCTGCGGGCAGGCTGACTGGCTGACTAGAAGCGTGTGCGCTATATGGCACAGTTTGCAGGCGTACTTTAGCCCTAAGCCGTGTTCCTTCTTAACATTGCATATTGATTTTTGGCCAATGCTCACGTACTGGCAACGCTGCGGCTACTTAATCTTGCGAGGCGACGTGACTTTTGGGCTGACAGTCGACGCTGAGGGGTATGTAATACTACTTAACTGAACAGGGCAACAGGCAAGATAGCAAGAGCGGTCGGGGATGAGCAAAAGGAAACGGAAGCGGATACTTTGACAAAACGGAAGCCGTGTTAGTGCCCTTGACATTTGCTGTTGTGCAGCAGCTGCACTTTGGCAGATTTGTAATCCCCTTAAGGGCCAAACTAAATTTTAGTAGCGCGTGGCGTCCCTTAAACTAATTTCCAACTCAACAGCAGCATCATCATCATGCGATAGTTTTGGTACACTTTTTAATTACAAACAAAAACTTTTTTCACTACCAATCTGAAAACCACATATTGCAGATGGTTCAGCAGCTGCAAAAAAAGTTTTGGCAAACGACAGAATGAAAAATGGCAAAAGAGAAACGGACTTCAAACGGTGAGAACACTTTGTGCTAAAGGGAAAGTTACGTATACGCAATGTGCCACCAACCTACCTGTGGTATCCGAAACAATCTCAGCAAATTGGCCACCTGTATGGATGTCACCGATGAGGCAGCGCCCACCACACCCGATATGATTTTGCGCACCTGCGTCTTGTTGCAATGATATTCGGCATCGTCAATGTTACTAATTGAACCTGTTAACGAGAAAAAAAAGCAGTTCAGAAAATATTTTAGAAGTGCAAATGGTAATTAATTATTATGAATCATCTTATATACTTATAGTCATTATTATCACACTCTTATTATTATATAACTTAGTGGTATAATTTCACTGTTTCACAGTGCCAGGTCAACTTAAAATGCACAGTCAAAGTTGTACTCTTAAAAGGCCATCTGAAAACAAACTAGTTAAAAGCTTGTCCAAAGTAGTTGGTCATTTTGTTTTTACTCTTAAACCTACACACACAATTGCGTGGCGACCCCAACATTTTATTAATTTGCATATTTTTGTTTACGTTTTTTTTTTCAGATTTCGTTTTTGTGGTCGCTTTTCTTTAATTATAAAACTTTTTGTTGTTTTTGTTGGTTTTGCTACGCGCCATTAGCAGAACTTTTTTTCAATTTTTACGTATGGCAACGCAACACTTTTTTCTCGTCTGTAAATTATTATTACGCTTTTTTACGGTTTGTTTACAACAACAAAATAGGAAGAGAAGAAAATACAAGGATTAAAACATTTTGCTGCAATTTCTCGTTTAGCTCTGCAGGTATTTTATGTTTATTGCTTAACCATTCGAAATTGCATATACTATGTAGCTACACTAGCTATGTAGCTATAATATGGGAAGAAAACTAATAACATACACTTGCCCTTATTAAACTTTAATAGGATAGATCTAAAAACTGAGATGCACAGAGTATTTGCCAGCTTTATAAGCTTCTAATTTGCTTTTGCTTTCAGCGTCAGACTTAGCCTGAGCTCTTCTGTTCTTATGTTCGCACACATTTACGTGTATTCCTAACGAAAATTTACAGTTGCAGTAGTTTTAATTGTTGCCTACGGTTAATCTGTGTGAAAATTAAATTAAATTTCTACTCGATTTAATTCAGAAAATATGTCCAACAACATTGCTGGTGGCTGATCATACAAATGGTTTGGGGAGTTGGTTATTGTTACGAGCTTGCAACGCCCACGTCACATCAATGCGTAGCACTTTTTGGCAGCTGTACTTCAATACAAATTAATTAACTCTATGGGCAGAATGCTGCTGCCTTTCGGTGATGGTGAAATTGATGCGAGTTGATGACTTGTACGTATATTGGTTAAGTGAAAGGGAGAGAGGGAGAGAGAAAAGCTGCTCATAGTTTGCGGCCTGCCTTATCCTGTCAATATTATTCAGTGAATTGGAAAATTATATTTTTCATACACTAGATGCAAGACTGAATGGAAGCGAAGAGTAGGCAACATGCTTTGCTAGTCGCTGAGGCACGTCTCTCAAATAAATCCTTGCTGCGCACATAAATAATGAAATTATGGAGATTAGAAAGTGTTCTGGCCTAGCCCAACAACAACAACAATAACAACAACAATGGCAACGACAACGACAACAACTACGGCACTTGTAGAATGGCAAACCACAAAGCCTTTACCACCATTCTGGCGCAATTGATTATTGATCGTTTTTTTTGTTGTTGTGGCATTTGCTGTCTCATGTGCCGCTTTTCTGTCAGATAAAAGCAATAAGCGCTTCTTTTATGTGTCTCTGGTAGAGTGCCAAACATAAATGACGAACTTACGGGCCAACCTCGACAACTTTACACATCCGCCGTTCACTTTGCTAACTTACGGCCAACATGTGTGTGATTTTATCTCCGACACGGCGGCTCGCGTTCACACGTGGGACTTGTAGTTGGCTTCTTTTTTCTGTGATGTGTGTGTGAAATTGAATAAATGACACCGTTTTGTCTTAAGGGAATTATGTATATTAGTTTAGGTGCATGAATAGCGTTCAGAGCTGTTTGCTGTTGACGCTGTTGCTGCTGCTCTTGTTGCCTTTGAGTTATGCCCGCTGAGAAAACGTATAATTTATTTATTAATTCTGTTTATTAATAAAGTGTTCGACGCTTGAGTAAATAGCTAATGGTGGAAAGTTTAGCGTCAGCTTTATATTCAAATGAAAGCAAGTGGTTTCCAGGTGAGATGAAAGCAGAATAATAAATTGTAGTCAAAAACAGAATCCCAACTGAGCAAAGAAATTTGATTAGCTTTAAAAGTAAATAGAAGGAATTATTAGATATGTTTTTTGCACCCTTAATACCACCAACTTGTAATGAAAACTGTTCAACTCAATTGATTAGTTTTTTAATTTACCTTTAATAAAATCAACAGCCATTTCCAGGCCATACGAATCCTTGTCACAATCGTCGAGTAAATGTGCACCAAGTGTTATATTCGGCAACAATGCCATCTCGTTAATGCGATCAATGGTATACAGCATGGCCTCTAATGCCTGAATGCCACCCTGTGGCATGATGGGACCGCACGTAATGCTGTCCTCTCGCGAATGAACCATCATTAGACCACCCAAGATGACATCGCCCTCAACAATGGCCTCACGTTTGACGGGCCAATGACGTTGCGGCTGTGTTGCATACAGACGATCCTGCAGAAAGTCTACGGAATCGGGCAGAGAACGCATATACTTTCCGCTCAGCTCCGATATCGATGGAAGCATTACGTTATGGTTGCCATTGATGTTGTGGCTGTTACTGTGCGTAATCACATGTCGACCACGATGTCGACCAGAGCGGGGTGAGGCGGGGTTGGGCAACTCAATATTTATGTAGCGTTGATAGCTTTCCAAGTCAAAATGATTGTTGTTGTAGCTGTCGTCACGCTGATGTTGCTGTTGCCTGTGTTGCAGCTCTTCTTCATCATTGACATAGTCGGGCATGTTTGGGTTAGCTGTTGTTGTTGTTGTTGCAGAGTGCAGCCAGTGGAGAGAGTGTTTGCCCAGCTGCTGTCGTTTCTGTTCCAGTTCTAACGCCTTGTAATGACTGCGCCTGTAAATTCCGTCGTGGTCATCATAATGATGATGATGCTGATTTGTATGCATATGTGGACGATGATTATGCTTTTCTTGATGGTGATGAAGTTGTTGATGATGTTTCGCGGCTATAAAGCTGTCCAACAGTTGAACTGGAAACGGTCGCAACTGTTCCAAACTCTCCTTTTGCTTCTCCACCTCCTTGTTCTCCTGTTGCTGTTCGTCATCGTTGTGTGTCCACTTCTCGTATATGTCGCCAACAACCGCATTCTCAACACTACCACTGACAGCATTAAATTTGCCCAGCACGACAAGAATTACACAAATATGCATAGACAACCGGTTGACACATTCTAATTTCATGTTTGCATTAACTTTCTATTGTAGTTTGTTTGTTTATTGGTTGGGTTTATTTTATTGTTTGCTAATTTATTTGATTTTAGATTTTGGATTAATTAGTTCCATTTTTGGATTAGACAAACAATTTCCTGTTTGTTGTTGAGTCGTGCACATGTTTTGCCAAAATTTGATTGTCATTTAGTTGCACTTATTTAAACATCTAAAATTTAATAATCATTTTACTAAACATTTCAACGGATATTCAAATTGCCAATGTTAGAATATGTTATTATTTGTATACAATTCATTTACATGTTATATGTTAATTGCAAAAGTAATTAGCATTAAATTTTTGCTATTATTTATTATAATTGCATTGTCATTAAAATTGCTTAATTTGTTGCGCTGCTGTCAGTGGCCAGCCTTTATTGCAACCGAACTCTAAAATATTACATTCTGCCTGAAGCAGGGGCTTACAACTGTCAACCGCAGGGAAAAACATAACAACCGGTGAGTGAGGCGCCATGGTCTGGTTTTGGCCATAAAAATTATTGCCTTGTGTATTTGGCCTAAAGTAAATTAAAATTTCTTGCATATAATTTATGCGAGGCGAAGGCTCAACACAAAACGAAACTAATGCAAAAATTCTTTGCGAGGAACAACATGATAAACAGACAAAAAACAAGTCAGTGTTTGCAAGTATGTGTGTGTGTGTACGCGCATACTGCTTACTGCATACTCAACTTCAATGTTCCATATCTCCGGTGTTTCTCAACCGATGTAAGTAAAAATTTCACAGATTGTCAATTGTTAATATTTAAAATGCCATCTCAAAGTTTTCAAAATTCAAGATTTTGTTGTTATCGATCCCATGTGTATATCGGAAACGGGAAGAGTTATCGAAAATCGAAAACAAACTTGTACTGCCTAGGGACTAGGCGAGCTTAAGTTCCAAATCTGGGGTCTCTAGCTTTTATAGTCTCTGAAATCGACGCGTTCATACATAAGGACGGATAGACGGACGGACGGACGGTCAGACGGACATGTCTATATCGACTCGACTGTTGATGCTGGTCAAAAATATGTATACTTTATGGGGTCGGAGATGCTTCCTTCTGCCTGTTACATATTTTTGCACAAAACTATTATACCCTTTTTTCTCATTTTTAATGGGTTCAGGGTATAAAAAGTGTAGCATTCAACCCTGCGCAAAAAAGGTAATTAATCAAATTGTTGGCGGCATAATGAGCTTGTCGTGCTGTCAAAACACACCACCTTTAAAATTCGAGAGCAAGAGAGAATGAGTGATTTTGACTTTGACTCTGACTCTGACTAATCAACGGGCGCATTAGCGCCAAGTCTGCACTTGGAGTTTATAAAATTACTTATCATCAGCATAATCGGCGGCATTATCAAGCTAAGGCCAAGTAGGTGGTTTGATGGGAGAAAAGAGCAAGGAGGGCCTGTCATTGCGCCCTGACCTCAATACTTGTCACTGTCAGGGGCACCCCTAACGCCGGCAGCAAGAAGCCCTGTGGCTTGCAACACCAGTAGCAACAGCAGCAACAGCAAACGCAAGAGCAGCAGCTGTGCCGTCGGCTTTGGGACGCATCTAATAATGAGATTGCGTTAAACAAATGGTGCTTTCCTTTTATTGCCCTTAATAGACACCGGAGGCTGCTTACACGCTCGTAATTTATTTTGATTTCATTTTGTGCTATCTCTTCCTCTCAGTACTTGCTGTTTTGCTCTACTTATGCAAGTGTGTGTGTGTAAGTGAAGGGTATTAAAGTTTGCTTAGCATATTTGTAGCTCAATTTAAAAAGTCTTACTTGAAATGATTCATTGAAGGGAATAACTCTGTTGAGGCCCTGTAAAGATTTGATCAAATACCATTAAATATTTAATGACACTTGAATCTATCTAGTGAGAACTTTTTATTGAACATATATAAGAGTTGTAAAATATTCGTCATTGGTTAAAAGCTCCATCACCAAAATTGAAACAGAACACAAGCTTATACAATTTGCATACATTTCTTCGAATTTTTTTCATTATCATTCTCTGTGAAATTAACCGAAGAGTAAAACATCTCAAGCATTGATGTCGTACAACTATGGAATACATATGGAAAAGCATCAAAAAATTTCGGTATGTGCATATGAGTTATGTAAGACAAGGATAATGTTCCACTTGAAATTCACTGCATTAAATATAACAGTGTAAAACATTCGAAATATATATATGCATTGCTGGATATGTCTCTAGGCTTATCCTTGGAGGAATCTGTGAAACTGTAGCTGACACTTTGTACCATGAACCCACGGACTCTTCGTCATTGCGCTGTGTCCTTTGCCCTTTGTCTTATTTTGCATTTCGTTGTGTGCAGGGGTCGACGAGGACGACGACTTTGATTTGATTGAGCATTTCGCTCACTTGCCATGTCCCTTTTCCTGTTTTGTTTTGCGCTTATTTGAATTTTCACGACTGTGGCATTGAAATTGAAATATGTGTAAGCATTGGAAAACAAACACAGGAAGAACGACCCAGGATTTAAAAATAATTTGTGTGTGCCAGGGACAACTTCTGAATGTGGCCAATTTGTTGCTGGCTGCTGGGCGCATGACAGATCCTGGCATACTGTCAGCCTTGCGTGTTCGATTTCATCATTTCAGCTTGTGCAAATTGATTTCCATCGATAGCAGAAAAAGTTGCATAAATTGGCACTTGATGTGTTTGTGTTAAGCCCTGTCACAAGGTCAAACACTCGACACTCAAACGATTGCCGCTTAAAAACCAATATCGTATTAACCATACGCAAACTGAACAGCTATAAAATAACACTCGATGCGCTGATAAGTAAGTAGCCTGTGCAAAAAACGAAAAGCAAAGTCTGTAATTTATGCATTAATTTTCAATGCCCGAGGGATAAGCGTCGAGTGCTTGGCTCTTTTGCCTGGTGTACACTTTCAATAGGCAGAAATTCCAAAAATATCCATACACTTAAATGTATTTTTTTCAAGTGATTTAATTCAATTTTTTTAAAGTGTTGTGCAATTAACTTTACTTCTTTTGCGAAATTTGATGCCATTGCGAAGGTTTGAAGGTTTTGCAACACTTGTAATACATGAAACCTCAAGACAAACCTGCTTCCCTTAACGTTTTTCTCTGACAACCGTTGAAAATGCAAAACAAATTGTTACATTTACATAAATGCCAAGCGGCGTAAAGAAATTTCACAAAATTCACATCAAATAACATTCAATCATACTTTTCTTTTTATACACACTCACACACACACACATATAAAGACTGTGACACCTGGCCAAAGATGTCAACGTCCTGAAGCTAATGGCCTGACAGCATTCGATGTGGGTAAGAAGGCATTGTAATGCAGATTAGGCCAACGTCTTCAATTTGCTACGCGACGAAGCAAAAAATTAATAGCAACATATGTAAAAAAATGCTGCCTGCCAAAAATAAAACGCAACCAAAACAAAAAGTGCGCAATTTCTGAAATATGAATAACTTTGACAGGTGTACATATACAAAAAAGCTGATATGAAAATTCCCTACACTCAACTTCGTCTCCTGTGTGATAAATTTTGTTGACACACACCGAGAGAAATAGAGCGAGAGAAAGTTTAGATATAGCCGGCAACAATCCTTGGCAACCGGCATCTGTTATGCTACTACCGCGTCTGCATACGTACGCGTAGTTGCGTATGTCTAGATCTCAAGGTAATCAGCAACAGTGACAGCGACACTTTTGACAGTTGCACAAACATTTCTTTTTTTGTTAATTTGATTAGCTCTGACAAAGAAATGTGTATGCGAATGTCTGGGAAATTGTAATAAATGTCGGCTAATATATACATAAGCTTTGTTAAGAGAGAAACAAAGAAAAGTATAAATAATAGTAATATAAATAATACATCGTGCAATAGTTGATTAGTCAATCAATTAAAATATTTAAAACATCTAAATTCCTTAATACTTTAAACACTCTAAACACATTTGTCTTAGGAATCAAGTTAAAATTTTGCTTTTGCTTACATTTTATTTAATCTCATTTTTAATCAAATAAAACTTAGAAGCCACAGAAAGTTAATTTTATTTGCTTCAGCCTCCTAATTAATTTGAATATCTCAACAAGTCTTGATTACTTTGGCAGCGGCACTCCTTGCCACTTTCATTATATCTAGCTTATGAAAATAATTGGTGATTTTATTATGTGGGACATATTAATGAGCGGCAGGCAGCAATGGCTGCGAAAGCTATAAAAGTCATTTTAATAAAGGTCAACACACATAAATATGGGCAGAAAACGATTTTGCTTTCATTTCCTGTCCCAAGCAAGAAACAAAAAGCGTTGTGAAAAACTTTCTTTCAGCTAAAATGTTTTCTCTTTTTTTTTCGACGCTTCGACTAGTTTGAGTTTGAGTTTGAGTACGAGGAACGCCTCAGTAAATTCATAAAAATATGCGCAAATAACAATAAAATCCATGAAATTATTGATATTGGGTGCATAAAAATTGTTACTCAATGTGGGTGTAACTCAAATAACGTTTGCGAGCCAAAAGCTGACTCTGTGTGTCTAAAGCTGTAGAAAAATAAGCAAACAACCCTTATATGTTGTGTATACGCATTTTATGCATGCTCGAGGCGAACCAATATTAAAACAAATATGTTTGAGACAAGACCACGTGTCTTAAGAAAACTTCTGCAAACAAAATACTTTATGGAAAACTTTATTAGCTACCAAAATACCTGAGATTTGTGTGTGTTTGCTGTGCCATCAGACTAAATATAGGCTGGCATCGAAGGCCACTCTCTCTCCCAATCCAAGCCCAAAACCCAACTCAACCCAAACCTAAGTTATGTGCATGTGCCATGGAACATAGAAAATTGGTAGAACTGTAATTGGATTTGTGTGTTTAACGCTTTGCGCCTTTAGGGCACCAAAATGTGGCTCATAATCTCGTCTAGGCACGCAGCTCACAGCTCAGACAACAACAGGTTCTCTCGACTGTATGATTGAGGGTGTTGCACAAACAGGTTACTATCAACAATTTTCGGTATTGTTAAAATGAATCTAAAAGTTTGTTAAACTCAAACTTTGCAGCATTTTTAATTAATACTTAAACATTTCTAAATAAATTATGCAAATGCGAAATATCTTTAATTATTAAGTGGGGAAATTGAATGTTTTCATTATTTAATAACATTAAACAATTTTGCACAAAATTAAAATCAAACCTAATGAATCATAATCAAAACTGTTTCCTACTTATTGTTAATTGCGAAACAAAATTTTCTAACCGTTCTGCGTGTGTCAAGTGAATGATAGATTCAATAAGCGTTAAACAATAAAAAGCAATCACTGTAATTTATTGCAGAAGTAATTAATCGATATAAATGGGAAAAGGCGCAATGCCAAAGCCAGATAAACTACAGCGCAGCGGAAGTACCATATAAAAATAAAATTATTAAACACACACACACACACCCACAAACGTTTACAAAAGACACTCAAACATACTTTATCACACATGCTGACACACGTGTCAAACAAAAGAGAGAGAGAGAGAGAGAGAGAGAGAGAGAGTGAGAGTGTAAGTCCTTGTGCTAAAGTAAAACACATTACTGGAAATTGACAGGTTCTGCCATGTAGCAATTTAGCAGCAAATTGTTTTCTTGCATATGACAGCTGCAGGCCCGAACTCAAATGTCATGTAGCGCCGTGAACCATATGCCAACTGCGTGTGTGTTTGCTCTCAAACATGCACTGATTTGGTCAATATTTCGGTACAAATTAACCAATAGACAAAAGCAGTGGTTTGTTTTTGGTTTGTTTAAGATAAAAAAACATTACTAACATATTACTTTATTGAATTTGCGATGCTATTTAAATATAACTAACTAACCAAGTAATAGGTAATAAACAAAAAAAAAATTTAAAAAAATATAAAACTCTGAAGAGTCGAAGATATAATATCTAAGCTCAAGATCGACCACACGTTCAACCAATGGATATGTGTAAGGAACTAAACTTCTTAGCTTCAGATTGATATTAAATGAATAAAAATATGTACTTGCCATACATTTTTCATATCTTTATGTTAAGTTTACATCAATGGACAAGAAACTTTATTTTTAGGCGACATTATCTGATAAGAAAAGAACATGCAGCTTTTTTGTGAAACATGAGACAATTTCATAATTAAATTTTGCATGCCAAATAAACGCATTAACTTAACAAAGTTACAAGTAACCAAAAACTTAGACGTAAAGTGAAAATTTTCATAATTAATTTTTGTGGGCACCAAGCTGTAAGGGTCTTCGTTTTTCTGTCTGTGTGTCCCTAAGCCTACAAATTTCAGCTCGACCGCAAACTGCCCTCGTTTTCCATGCTTTTGTCATGTTTACGCGCAATTTGTCCAATTTTCGGCGCGTCAATTTAGACGACTGTTTGCCCAAAGCCAACACAACACAACACAACACAAAACAACTGAGGACTGAGGAAAACGGAGCACAGGACAATAAACCTCACACCGTAGTGCATGCTACAGAGTGGTAAAATATAGAGAGAAGATAGTTTGGCTGGCCAGTAGCCACACAGTTTTTGTTAGCACTGTGGATGAACGCGCCTAACACGCATCTAATGTTAGTTCCACAACGACATCCTAACATGTTGCATAGACTCAAACGTACTCGTACAATGAATTATTGATGCGCCAAACAAACTTCATCGGCAGACAAACTAAACTTGTACGTTAAAATAGTTGGCAGTTTTTGTAGTACGAGTCTAGCTTACATTTATGTCTGCATTTGGCATGCATTAATCCTGTCAGTGGAATTTAGATAGCGCCTTTGCATATACACAATGACTTTCGACAATTTGGATAATTGAATTCGTAAGAGAAGGCTTTTAACTAATGTGGCTATTTATAGTTGTTTACTCTTGCTGTTCAAATGCAAAATTATGTTGTGCAATTTTGCTTGTTTCCTTTTTTGTTTTGCGTATTTCAATTGTTGCTTTTTGGCTTTAAATACTGTGCTAAAAAGGTTAATTTAATATGTTTGCCAGTGGCAATTCGTTTAGACAAATCAAACGAAACAATGTTGTTAAGAGTGTGTTTCGTACGTGAAGTCAAATTGAATATATGCAATTGATTTAATGCAGTTACTGCTATAGTTAGAAATTATTGCTCTGATCGAATTTTAATTGAGTATTCATTCAGCTTCAATGCCTTTTGACTTTATTTATTAAATTAAAGCTATTAAATTTTGCAATGCTTCAACAAATCAAACCAAATTAATATAGTCTTGAAAAGTGCTGCACTTTCTTATGGGACAAGTAAGTCAAAGTGACTAGCAATTACATTCAAACCAAAAATTGAGATATTTGTTTGCCTGAGTGTAAATTAAAGCTTATAACATCATCTGTTCGCACTTACATATGTACGTACATACTTACATACATACATATTCTCAGTTGCGAGTTGGAGAGTGGCCAAGTTGGTTGGCATGGCAGCTGGCAGTCATCAGCATTTGGTACCGCAAGCCCTCAATCTTGCTTGCACAATTTCATTTGTGCATTCGTGTAGGGCCATAAACAATTTTTCGTTTGACAAGCGACAACAGCCGGTCCTCACGCTTATCAGTGGCTGTTCACACTTCTGACTTCTTCTTTTTTTTATATGCTTTTGGCTACAGTTTGTGCACTCTGTGTGAGTGTGTGTTTGTGTGTTAGCTAAAGTTGGTTAGATCAAAGCTTGAATGACAGCTTCAATAGCTAGCAGACACTACGTTGTGCATGGTTCTGTAAATAATCTATTTCATGTTTACTTGCCACTTGCCATCTAACCAACCGGGATATCCGCGCTAGCAAAAACCTATATGATTATGTGTGTTAGTCAGTGTGTGGGTGTCAACTCTGTAAGCTGCTGTGTGTATGTTTAAATGAACCGGCAACACTAGATGGCGTCAGTTTGTTGGCAGTTTGTTGGCAGTTTGTTTGCTGGTGTGACAAATTATATGGTGTATTGGTTCGCAAATCAAATGTGCACACATGTCAGCATACTTCACTACATTAAAATTGACTGGGAAATAGAGAGGCGTAGAGAGAAAGAGAGACATACCATAAATATCCTATGTGGTAGGCTGCAATCGAATATATTGCTAACATTGCCATGGCCGACTTTAGATTGACACACATTTAACGTTTTGCGTGTCAAAAGCGATTTATTCGGTTTGAGCATATTAGCACATATTAACATACATAGTACATGTGCGCGTTGTGGAACATAAGTAAACATAATAACATTAAAAAAAACATATCTGTACCATTAAATTATAAAATGTGAACAAAAACAACATACCCATAGGGTGTTTTTAGTTGTATTTAAGACATAATGAGTTTGCTATAAGAATCTTGATTAACAAACAAAATTCTTGTAAAACTCACTACCTTTTGTTGCTAGGAAGTACTATAGTTAGGTTAGTGCTTTAATTTTTCTAGAAATATAAATAAAATTTGGCTTACTAGTGACCATTTTATGTTGACCTTAGTAGAGATAAGACTGTTTTATTATTTGAAATTGTTGCCACAGAATCAAGCTGCCAAAGTCACAAATCAATTTCAATATTCGGACAAAGAACTGAATTTACCCTTTCATAGATAAAAGATTATTGCTCTGTTGTTGATGTTATAATAAAATTAATTTTGAGATTTCAATTTCAGATTTGCTTCTATGAAATGTTTCTTTTGGGCATGAAAATTCATTGATTTTATTTACATTTAAGCTTTTAGTATATTTTAATTAAGTTTCTGGCTCTTTGTCGTGCAAAATATTTTTACCTCGCAAATATGTCCACATAAATTCCCCTTTGTTGTATAAATTCCAATAGAAAATTTCTTAATAATATTTATTTGTGGCAGTTGCACGAGCTGAACATAAACATTGTGTGCCTGACATATCATATCCAACAATTTTCTAGTAACAGCCACAAAAGCGAAATGTCAAATTGTGTTTTATGCATTTTAACGCTGCTCGAATGCAGTCAAAAGTTTATGAAATTTTCATGAAACCTGGACTCGTTTTAAAAGCATCGCAAACAAAAACAATAACGGCGCATGGGCACACTAGTGTGGTCTGTGTTATATGTATTTTTTGCCCAGAATTATTAGATTTTTATGCAAATTTCGTGCGGTACTAAAACTTAACATGCACATCATTGTGTATGAAACCTGTTAACAAAGCTGTTGCCAAAGTTCCGGTTGCGGAAATTGAATCATTGCTTTTTAGCTCTTTGTTGTAGCTGTTGCACCTGACTTAGCGGGTCATAATTAAAGCTAACATGCACACTGATTTCGTAAAGTTACCATAACTCACGAGCTTCTCCAGCAAACAAATTTACTGGCTCTGGACATGCAACAAAATAACGAGTAGTATCCGAAGCACATAAACTAAGGCCAGGTGGCAGGTCAACATTAAAATGGTGTTAACTGTTTTATGCAGTTCACTGACCAGCCTATAAAAATATATACAGCATGTATGGATGTATGCTACTCGACAGAGAGGATACCGGAAATTGCCAGGGCAGGTTAGTTGAATATTTCTTTCTAGCTACAGAAATGGACAAAAGTTTCATACTCTTTTCACCTGTTTAAGCTTGTTGCATTTGTGCAACGCAAGCGTTAAGCTTTAAGGTCACGCATACTATCACACAGAAACCATGACTCAACACACAATTGAATAATAATTCAGATGGAATGGATATGCTCTTAAAACCGACCATCAACATTTCACAAGCAGCACTTTATGAGCCAGAAAGTACACTCCCTGTTCAACATGAGCTCTGTGGGCTCTGATACCACAATGACTAGCCGCATAAACCATTCGAGTGCCTTGCTACTTGTGGGGCAGCTGGAACTGTGCAAAGTATCAATGGCCATACATTTATGAAGAGCCTGCCACAAGCGGCTGTTCCTAACTCATTCTGAATGCCCCTGCGGAAGCACATGAAATTAGGTGCAAAGTATTGGCGCCGGCAAAAAAAAAAATGTCTGAAAATAACAAAATGTTATGCGGCTTTAAGTGTATGTTGTATTTTGTATGTGCTGTTGCCTGGCAGATGGCATTAATTTCGCACGCCAATATCAAGGCACGTAAATGCCATATTTACTTTTTACGATAACAATGTAATTTCTCTTTTTTTTCTCGTTCCGTTTTTTAAAGATCGTAAATAATTAGTGCTGCTTTTGTGTCATGAAATGCGTCGTTTGCTGCTTTGTTTGTTTTATATGCGATGAGAGTGACAAGTGACATGTGACGGAAAAGATACAAGACACTTATGTACTTTGCGTCGCAACTTTTTTACGATTTGTGTAAAATTTTTTGAATAGTAAAATTAAATTTACTGCAATCTGACGATGGTGTAACGCATGTAGAGTGCATGTCAAATGGGCGTGTTAACATTGTCTTAAGAATATTATAATGTGTGTGTACTTTTTTTTATGTAATTTTAGGTACTTTTACTTCTGTTCTTATTCAGTTGTCCTTTCACAACACTTAACTGCAAGCTCAGCATGCTGCACGAAATACAAATAGGTTTTACGTTCCGTTTCGTTTTTACTAAAAGCAATCTTCGTAGCGTGTGGCAAAAGTTTTTAATACCACATTCGAATGTGCTTTACAAAATTAGTTTTGCCATCGAATGCAGAAAGGAAAAACATTGATAATTGTTGTAGTTTTTTTTTTTTTCTTTTCCTGGCAAAGACGTGTGCTCATTAAGCCAACCAAGAAGCCAGCCTTATAAGAAAGAGTATCAAGTGGCAATTTCCGTTTTTGGTCAATTGATTTTCAGTTAACGTTCCTGTTACAGTTACAATTATAGTTGTACAAATGGGTTTTTTCTTTTCGCGAATCACAAATGTCGAGTTGGAAGTTTCATAACCCACAAAATTAAAATTAAACACTGAAATAGTATAAAAACGAACATTGCCAGCTGTGCGTCTGGCAGAAAAACTTTGATTAAGAAAATAATAAAATATAGCAAAAAATGAAAAAAATGTCGAATGCAAAAACACCAATTAAAAGTGTTTAAATGCCAGGTTACTTTTAAAGTAATATTATAACTAAATGTTTTTTAAATTGGGCAATCGGCTTATCGGATTATTTCACAAACTACCATTAAAAGCAACTACGAAATCATGTTCATTTAATATTCAGTTATTTTAACACTGCGTTAAATGAATAAAATATGTTATAATGACTTTTCGTAGTTTATTTTCTGTGCATACATTCAACTAAACGCAGGTGTTTGCTTTGGCCTCAGTGTGACCAGGCTCAGTGATTGACTATGCATTAGGCATTGGCCGAACTCTGCTGTGCCCAATTCTCGCTAGCCCGAGGGAAGATTTATTGAATTACTAACCGGCAGCCAGTTAGCACATAGAGCTGTTGACGTCAAAACTTTTGTCAAGTTTGGCTTGATGGATTGATATTTATGACCCTGGCTGCCATGCGTTTTTCTATCCTTCTTTTTACTTATTTTTTATACCCTGATCCCATTAAAAATGGGAAAAAAGGGTATCATGAAGTTGTGCAAAAGTATGTAACAGGCAGAAGGAAGCATCTCCGACCCCATAAAGTATATATATTCTTTATCAGCATCAACAGTCGAGTCGATATAGCCATGTCCGTCTGTCCGTCTGTCCGTCCGTCCGTCTGTCCGTCTGTCCGTCTGTATGTATGAACGCGTCGATCTCAGAGACTATAAGAGCTAGAGACTCCAGATTTGGAACTTAAGCTCGCCTAATCCCTAGGCAGTACAAGTTTGTTTTCGATTTTCGATAACTTATCCCGTTTCCGATATACACATGGGATCGATAACAACAAAATCTTGAAATTGAAAAAATTTTAGATGGCATTTGAATTAATAATCAAAATAATAACAATCTGTGAAATTATTAAAATCGGTTAAGAAACACCGGAGATATGGAACCTTGAAGTTGAGTATGCAGTATGCAGTATGGTCGTACACACACGCACACATACTTGCAAGCACTGACTGTACGCGTAAAGTATAGGGATCAGGGTATCGTCTAGTCGGGATTTCTCGACTAGAGCCTTCTTACTTGTTTTTTATCATTTAGAAGCCAAACCTTTTGGCATCGATTAGTTTGACTTTGACATATTTGCGTTGAAGCCAAAGTGCAAACAGCACATACAGAAAAAAAGACAAACAGTGTACAGCGCTAAAGTAATATTAATAATAATGATTACACGCCCCAAATACCGCTTTGAACTTAGTATATGTTCTTGATTACTTTTTACAGCATTAACCTTTTTTCATAATTTGCAAATTTTATTATGCTTGCCTGCTTGTGAGTTTTCTTTGTTTTAGTACACGTATGTGTGTGTTATTTACATTTTGGTTTTAATTTTAATTTCTGCTCACGTACCACACAGATGTCGACAATGTTACGTATACGCAATGTTCGCTTTACTACTGTGAAAACTATGGGTTGTACATTAAACACATGTATATATATCTCTCTGGCATGTTGTAAAAGCTGCCTGTCGTGTACCACAGGCGAGATTTAATTAAAAGAAACAAAGAATAAGCCGTGATCAGAACGTTGTACATCAACAGCAGCTATCGTTTCCAATTTGGTACAATTAACTTTTTAAAGAAAGCTTAACAGTTCGGTGTATTGTAGAACATTGTAAGGGATTTGAATACACGAATGAAAAATGAGATTTGGATAGAGAGTTTTTCCTTATCAATAACTTTGAGTTAAGTTTAATTGAAAGCAAGTGTTAAGAGATCATATCAAGTGTTTGCCACTTAAGCACGAGAGATTGATATCAAAGAAGAGCACAAGTATTTGTATGTGGGTATCGGCTGATGTCAGCGACATTTACCTAAGCGACCATAAAAATCATTAATAAAGCACTCAGGGTGTGGCAGTGGGAGCATCAACAACGGAAGCAGCAGCATCATCGTTGTTTTCAGTCTTACGTTGCGGCTGCTATCAGGAGCCAATAAATAAAATCTCATTAAGTTGAAGCCACAACAGCGTATCTGGCAAGAAGAGCGAAGTCAATGTTTAGATGGTTATGTGTGTGTATGCGAGTATGTTCGAGAAACTCATGGGAAAATTATAAAATTTCCATTTTATCGACATACGAAATTGACTTATATCAGGCGCGAAGCAAAACGAATACTTGGCTGGTCTTAAGTGTTTGCCTGTTGGCTATTCTCACTTTCTCAACACGAAACAAGGCCACGATAAATCAGCAGCAGAACAAAAAAAAAAAAGTGTATGCAACAACAATAAGTCAATCAAGTTTGGCGAAATGGTTCAATAAAGTCAACACACACACATATAGCAGACGACCGCAAGGGGTGGTCGCGGCAACGCCCTGCAGCACCATCTGAGTTGAAGTTCAAACAAATAAATTTTGAGGGTGGTTGCCTCATCTCCCATTTCTACGACATACACAAATTACATTAACACCGCACCCAGAGAGCACAATGCGCAGGAAAGAGACGTCAAACGAAATAAAAGGGAATACTGAGACAAAAAGATAGAGAAAGAGTGTGAATGAGAGATAGAAAAAGACAGTTAGAAAGGGAGAGTGTATACAAATGAGTAAGAAGGAAGCGCAGTGGAGTGTCGATTGCTGATAACAGCCGGAAGCGAAGTACACAGCAAAAGCAATAACAACAACGTCAACAGCAACAACTAACAAACGCCAACAACAAAGCTCAAAAGACAAAAGCCTTGGGCCTGTCTGCGGGGAAGGGCAAATAAATTTTAATAAATTTTTTTTCTCTGTGCTAAGGCGAAAATTTTATAAAACGAAATTGGCTGAAAAGCAATTTTTGCATAAAGTTCATATACAAATAGGTGTGGCATTATTGGTGCGATGGCAGGCGGCTAGGTGGATGGTTGGCATGTTGGGTGTAGGCGTGGCATCCTTGTGGCATGACACAAATTTAGACATTGTTTTGGGTCGCCTTTTCGAAACACACTATGCTTGGTTGGCTTGCCAATCAATAATTTAAATTATGTTTGGTTTTTTTCCCGTGCCTATAGCGTGGCATATATGGTGGCGGGTTGAGGGAAAGACGGCGCGCTGGAACAAAGCTTCGCGATAATTTGCATGTAAAGCAAAAAAAAACTTCAACTTGTCACTCAATATTTTTCTTTTAATAATTATTTATTTACTTGGCAACAGCAACTTTTTCTCTCTCTCTCTCTCTCTCTCTCTCTCTCTCTCTCTCTCTCTCTCTTAAACTTTGTTGGTGCTATTATAGTTGTGCAAAAAGCTTCTCATAATTTCTACACACAAGTTTGGTGTAAAGATTGTGTTGTATTAATAAACAAAATTGGAACAGGTAGTTTTCTTGATTATATATAAATTAAAAAAGTTTAATGAACTTCTAAACTTAAAGTTGTAATGATGAATTTGAAAGAAATAAGAGATATGATTGTTGTGTTTGGTTTCTCAAAATTATACTTGCAGAAAAAATTTTGTTAGCCAAAAAGTGAGGGAGGGAGGCTAGAAAGCCAACTTTGCTGTAGGCCGAACAAACTTTTATTAGAAACAATAACACAAACATTGGCCATGGCAAAGTTATGGGAAAAGGACCAACTGTTGGCACAAATCAAATATGCAATATAAATAAACAATAAATTATGCAGTCACTTAAAAACTCACAAGTGAGCAAATGACCAGCAACATCCTGTCTCTCGCACCCAGTCTCACTCTCTCTATCTCACACGATCTCTCTCTCTCTCTCTCTCTTGCTTGTGTATAATCGAGACGCATAAATCACTGTGCAAAAAAATTTCCAACAAAAGTCGAAGTGTGAATTTGAACTGTAAACTGTGACTTTATGCTGCTGCTGTTGATGTTTGTTGTTGGCTCTTGGCTGACTGGGCCACTGTTGATTTATGGCCTTAATGTAAGCTTAAAAATGGTGCAAAAGTGCACAAGCTGCATCGTGTTCTTGATGCTACTGCTGTTGCTGCTGCTGTTCCAAAATGTATTTTGCAAGTGCTTGTGCGCTTTTCGAGTTTCTTCAATAGATTGTTTTACCTTCATTCATAATGCGGCTTTAAGGATAAAGTTTTCAAGATTGTGGCTAAAATGGTTAAGTTTTCCTAGTTGCAATCCATTTATGATAACTTAAGTATATGGATTTATTATGATGATTCTAGTAGCAGTTTTCTTTTCTCACAACTATTGTCTTAAGCGACATCATAAAATTGATATGAATATATTTCATTAGAATCGATTTGTTGTCTTTTTTTTTGAATGGCCCAACAACAAGGGATTTAAATGCTTCCGAACCCTATTAAAGACGTACACAAGTATATAAATCTATATCTCTGTGTGTGTGTTTGTGTGTTAGCTGAGCGTTAAACGCGTGTCGTTTACTGGTGCCAGGCACACACATAACACAGATACGATTTTTATATGGCCAGCTCGCAAGCAAAATAAATAAAAGGCAAATAAAACAAGTAAGAAGGCTCTAGTCGAGAAATCCCGACTAGACGATACCCTGATCCCTATACTTTACGCGTACACTCAGTGCTTGCAAGTTTGTGTTTGTATGTACGACCATACTGCATACTGCATACTCAACTTCTAGTTTCCATGTCTCCAGTGTTTCTCAACCGATATTAATAAAAATTTCACAGATTGTTATTATTTCGATTAATAATTCAAATGCCATCTAAAATTTCAAGATTTTATTGTTATCGATCCCATGTGTATATCGGAAACGGGATGAGTTATCAAAAATCGAAAACAAACTTGTACTGCCTAGAGATTAGGCGAGTTCGTGTTCCAAATCTGGAGTCACTAGCTCTTATAGTCTCTGAGATCGGTTGGCTCCTACATACGGACGGACGGACGGACAGACGGACATGTCTATATCGACTCGACTGTTGATGCTGATCAAGAATATACATATACATACATACTTTGGCACAAAACCATTATACCCTTTTTCCCATTTTTAATGGGATCAGGGTATAAAAAGAGACTGCAACAACAACAACAAAAACCAGTTTACGATGCAAAAATCAACATCAAAGGCACCAAAATGAAAGCAAAGCTCGACTTGTCAGCTATAAAACAAATTGACATTTTCATTTTATTAATATGACAAACAGCCAGGATATCATGCTTTGCATTTGAAAGAAGAGCGATAAAAAAGAAAAAAAAACTACGGGGTCAAAGGGCAGAAGTGATTTTGATAATGTCTTCTCAGTTGAAGGTCAACCAGTTTTTAAAAGCTGACAGTTAGAAAATGAAACAACAAAAAAACAACATATAGATATTAACCATGTAAAGCTGCAACACTTGCAAGTCGCTTAACCTTTTTGAATATCACCTGTTTAAAACTGCAGAGTGTCTATCAATATGTCAATCAAGCACTTTCCCTTTTTCAAATTTTTTAATGACTTTACGGGCTTCACACACATATGCACACTCATGAGACTCGTGAATATTTTGCACATAGCCCACATCACTTTCGCAATTCCAGGCAAATGGGGAATGCAACTTTTTGACAGCTCTCCTGCCGACGCCATTTTGTTTTTTTTGACTATCGTGAAAAGGCTACGCATGTTTGGCAGACGCTATTGCTGCAGCTTCTGCTGCTGTTGCTGCTGTCAGCAGTAGTGCATGCATGCATGAGGCGATTTGTGAGTCAAAATTCGAAATCGCTTAGTAACACGAACGCTCTGTGGCACAAAAAAGTTTAAGTCAGGCCTTACATAAAATATGTGTGATCAAAAAGTTTTGAAAACAGTTATTTGTGGATGAAAACTGATTTTGTCTTAAATTTGTATACGATGAAACGGGATTTTTCTGCTTCGTAAAACTTGTAGACATGTCAAACTTAAGAAAAAAATTAACTTGAAACTTTGGTCATGAACATAAACGAATTTCTTGTTTGCAAATTATTTTTACTATATTATCAGTGTTAACATTCAACTTTAAGTCTTTCAGCACAAATTAACATCTTGTAGTTTTTATACAATATTATTTGAGTATTCATTGCCACGTAAAAAGGGCATTTTGTTGTTAAGTATGCCACGTATTTCTCTACCTCTGACCTGGTGATATACAACTCCACCTTCTTTTTCAAACTTAGTTTTGTATATAAGTACGCAAAAGGCAAATCAGTTATCTCATCAAATTTCACATTTAATTGTCAGTCATATTTGAGATATCTTTGATGGGGCACATTTTGGCAGCTCATAAATAAAAGTGCCCCCCAAAAAACTCCAACCAAAAGACAAAAACATATTCAAGGGTTAGGTAAGCCGCGTTCAAAGTTTCGCCTGTCTTTAATTATTATCATTCTGAAAGGCGAATTATCCGTCATTGCTTTTCGCTGGATATTAAATTCATTAGCCTCTTTTGTGCCAGTTAAGTGAACAACATTAAGAACTGTTTGCTTGACTATAAAATCTTTTTCAAAAAGTTTGTTGTTGACTTTTACTTAAGTTATGTACATAATTCACTTTGCCAAGTAATATTGCTTAGAATATTCCATTAAAAATTCTGCATTAATTTTCATTTTGTTAATTAACAGAAACAAAAACATAAAAAGGCTTAAAACATGTTTTTGGTCAACAGATTTTTGGTTCACCGTTTTTAAACAGTTACAGCTTTATTGAAATAACATAACTTTGAAAAATTTCCCTCCAGTTCTATTGAGGTTTCGCCTTCTTCTGCAGCCTCCTCCTGCCTTCACTCAGCCTAAACCCAATATCACCAAGCCTTTGGCAATAGATTGTGAACTGTGATTGGCTTAAAAAGTGTGTGTTTCACATTTCTTAGCTGGCTTTAAGTTTTGTAATGACCGCGCTGGCGGGCAGCTGAAGGTACGTGTGCGGCATTTTAATCGGATATCCATACAAAACATGCCATTGTCTATACAAAATTCAATGTATTGGAATTAATCAAGGGACAGAGAATCCTGTGTTTTGCCTTCTGTCTGCGCTTCAATTCCTCCAGCTCAAGTTTTTGTGTGCGTGTGCCGCTTAAAATCTGTGTGCTTGTGTCCTTGGGTGGCAAATTCTTGTGCTTGTCAGCCAATTTTCAAATAATTTTTGGATGTTTTTCTTGCCTGCGCCCTTTAATAGCCCATGCTGCCGTAATGGAAAGAGAGTGGGAGGGTGAGGGCGTGGGCGAGCGCACACATAAAACGCCGTCCGAAACTGTAGAGCTGCATAAATACTTTTTTTTTATTATTTTTATTTCTATTTTTACGATGCCGCGCGCTCAGATAAAAAACAAAACAAAAAAAAAGGAAAGTGGAAGACAAAAAGTGTACGGTGTTGTGTAAGAAAATGATGGGGAAATGAATTTTGGTGTTTCTTCTGCACAGCAGCTGCAAATAGTAGAAGTCGTTAATGGGCAGCTATAAAAGTACGCAGCTCGCAGCTCACAGCCGTAAAAAAAAGCAAAAAAAAAAAAAAAAACCAGAGGCATGGAACAATAAGGAACACAGCTTACGTGTTGTTGGGGACGAAAGAAAGCGGAGCGTAACCGTAAACCTGCACTTTTCCTTATAGTGTTGGCCCTTTTTTTGATGCGGTCAAGCTGCTGCTAAGCTTCGCATTTGACGCGAGGTCGAAAAGTAAAGCAAAACAAGAAAAAGGGTCGGACACTGTTTGTTCGATTTGATTGTGAAAATTTTGTCAAAAAAGTTTGGCAAAAAAAAAAGTAAAACACAAAAGGATTAAATTTAAAAACGATTTTTGTCAAATAAGTTGAACAAAAATTATCAAACAAAGCTTATTCTCACTTGCTAGAATTATAAGATATGCATTGTCTAACAATACTTTAGTTAAATCATCGAAAAGCGAGCTGAGTTTAAGTGAACAAGATTTTGTGGAAAAGGCAATAAAGAAGCAAAACGACAGCCGTTTTCACTCCGTTTGACAGCCTTTTTAATATGTAACCAATGCCAGAGACAGCGAAGCACAAGACTAAAAGAGAGAGTGAGATGGCTGCTGCATACATATACATAAATATGTGTATGTAATATGTAAATGTGTAAAATTAATATTATGCAAAAAAGGGTCAAAATGTGTGTGAGCTACATGTTTGTATTACGCTCGCTTCCCGTTGGTTTTGGCTCTGTTATGTTCTCTATGGTTTATTTTTCAGTGTGCCGCGTAAATTGTACTTTATGGATTAAATACGTTGTTTGGTTACGCAATGGTACTCAACGACAGGATGCGGACAGAACAGAACAGAACAGAACAGGACAGGACAGGACAGAACAGGACACGACAGAAATAACTTAAGCGGCATCAGCTGGAGCACAGAAGTTGGCGTTAATTAAAGGGTAAATAAACAACTTTCGGCAAAGACTTATGTATGAAAAAAAAATAACTGCGCTCCGTTGATTTCTAAGCGGCTTAATTTGTACGAAATGTGTTTATTTTTTACAGATTAGTTTTAATTTTCATTTTAAATGGGTGTTAAAATTTGCTTTTTTCGGTTTTTTTCAAGTCAATGCGCTTTTGTTTCACTCGATTTGCTAAAAATTAAAAATCAGCTTAGCAAAAATTTTTAACAAGCTGTTGTACAAAATCAAAATTGTTATTTGAACATATTTTTTTTATCAATTGGGTGAAAATGCATAAGTCCAAAAAAAAGTAAATAAATATTTGCATTTAAGTGAAATCTAAACCGCACACAACTTTTATTTCATTGTTGTTGAAAATGTTATTTTTTTTTATTCTTTTACAAGCTTCTTTTGTTGTTTTTTTGTTAGTTGTCGAACGAAATTTTCAATAAAATCAATCAAATTTCATATTGAATTCAATGCCATGAGCCATCTCATATTTACATGTACTATATTTGGATTTATGTAGAAAAGCGCAGCGAACATTTCATTTTAGACATTTCGCATTTGTAAAATTTTTGACGTAACTAAACTAAAGTTATAGCTATTATGACATTTATTTTTGGGTCCTTTATATATCTTCATGTCACGTTATGTGAGTGTGTATATGTGGAAATAGTCGTGATGGAATCCATTGTCAAGTGAAACCACAAAACGCAAGCGCAAACTGAAAGTCAACTTATGCAAATTGAATGCAACATTCACCACAAGAGGTCCTTGTGACACAGAAATTATGTGTGTGTGTGTGTGACAGCTGGCTAGACAGCTTTTAATAGCCTTATTTAATATTCAGTTACTAAATGTGGTTATCTATCCAGTGGTACACCAAATTTGATGAATACGGCAAATGTTTTAAATCACAGTTTACATTTTACATTTAACATTTAAACATACTTAGGCAAGTGTATTATATTCAAAGTGAGTCGTATGTAATTGAAAAGTTAATTAATTTAATGCTGTTTCTGCCTATTTACTTTATGCCCACACAATTCTCAGTATTCGTCACGCATGGCTGTCAGGACTTCTACATACATACATTCAATTAGACGCCCCTAAATATACATTATAATCATAATATACTTGGCTAAGCATGAATGGCAATCCACCAGCTAAAATGCTTTACTGTAACATAAAAATGGTTAAGCAAAACAGCTGGCCACAGGCAAAAGGGAAAGTGAAAGGAAAAACAAATTGCTGTTGGTGGTGTCAGGCGAAAGTGCATGCCAAGCAAAGTGAAAGCCAACGCCGGTGCCATAAACGTGAAGCTCGAGTGGCAATAAAAGCTTGGCAGGTGTCGCTCGAAGACTTGTCTTACACTTCTAAGCTAGAGATGTGCATACTTTGTAAAGATATATGTATAAATAGGTAAACATGCGCTCAGCAGCATAGCACAAACGGTCATAGCTTAAACTTCAGCATAAATATTTGATTTTCTTAAACGATAAGTGTAATTAAATATGTATCCGAATACATTTATTCAGATTGGTTTTTGAGGATTAATGATATTTAAGACGCTTTGCTTTGCATTGAATTAAAAACTTAATGGAAAGGAGGAAGCAAAAATATTGTGAAAACCAAATAATAACTTAAACAAATTCTTGAATAGGAAGTTAACAAATTTTTCATTTAACTCTTACTTTAATTATGAACACGTTGTCATCTCTAGCTACTTATACCAACTCTACTCAGGCATACTGTTGTGTAGGCTTGGGTTTTGTAACTCGCATAACGACACCTAGCTATTGAGAGAGTTCGTGTAAGTGAGTATATATATGTGTGTGTGTGTGTGTGTAAATACATGTGTTAACACATGTGTAGACCAGATAGCGTTTGAGATAAATAACGACAACTAAATGGTCCTGGCTCCTTCAGCTCAACACGTTAGTTAAATATTTGCCTAACTGTCTGGTTGGCTGCTTTCGACAGGTGCTCAGCGTAATTGCCAAAAAAAAACATAGGAATAAGTACAAAAAAAAAGAAGAACAAAATAAATGTTTATCACACACACAAAAATGTAATTAAGTTATTATATACCACTGCAACTACTTTGCCAATTCGCCACAGACACCCCTCCACTAAATAGGTTGGGCGTTACGTTTTAGTTTTTGGCAACTGACTTTTGATTGCGTGTCAGCATCCCATTTTCCCTTTGCGCTTCAGTACTTTTCCGTAGCATACTTATTAGCGCATGTTGTCAATAAACGAAAATTGGCAACTGCATTTAATGAGTTTTAGTGACCAGGCAGCTTGTTTACCTTTCTCTCTCTCTCTCTGCCTCCCTGTCTTGCTGTCAGTCGTACTTGTCACACACTGATTGAAGGAGGACTTTTGCCACATGGCATCGCTAACGGTTGAGTGTTGTTGCGAATAACATTTTAATGCTTTTAAAAGCTATTTTTTGGTCATAGTAAAACTTTTAATTTGATAACATGCCGCAGAAACGCAAAACTTCCAACCACACACTCACAAACACGCACACAAATATAGAATATGACGTGCCGCGCGGCTCAACGTGTGTCAGCTGCCACACGCAGACACATACACAAACGAACGCCCACAGTTACATGCATATTTCATAAGGCCAACACGTACACGTACGCACTATAAACACACTAACACAAATATAGCAACGAGCCGAAAAGTCGAAATTTATGTGCTGCATAAATATAAATTTCAATTTTTTCCCTGCCTGCCTGCTTGTCAAGCCAGCCAACATCATCTCAATCGACTGAAAGAAAAGGCCTTTCTCTAGTCCTGCACCTTTTCTGTGCGCTTTTTTTGTTGGTTGGCTACACAGTAGTAGGAGTGGGTTGGGGTTAGGGGATGGGTTCTTTGATGTATATAACTTATATAGGCTTGTTTGTGGCTTGTAGTTTTGGGCAACAGAAAGGCAGACTACGTAAATATTATACGGACAACTCAGATGCTTGAGGCAAAGAGAGCACACGCAGACTGGCACCCAGTTAGACAGCTACTTACACACAGAAGCGAAGAATTGTCATATGCCTGCCACACACCCGACCGTATCTGATTACAAGTGGCAGACACTAAGTTACCCTGTTCTTGAATAAATCACACACACCACACATAAGTAAATTTTTGATAAATTGAACTTTAATTTGAACAGAAATAGCACAACGGTCAAGAAATTTATCCTCAAGAAAAACTTTTGATCTTTTTTGGTCAGCCACCCCAACCTGACAAGTGTATTCATAGCATACCCTGGGTCTCTCTCTCTCTCTTTGTCTTTTTCTGTCTGTATAGATTCCTTTGCCTGATAAACTTTAGCTGAATATTTTGATATTTTATAGATGGCTGCGCTTAATTGTGTGCTTGGCTTCGTTGGCATGCGTTGACCTTCGTTTTTGGTCCTACAACGTTAAAGCCAGCCAGCCAACGAAGCACTTGACGAAATTTGATGGCGCTCTCTTTGAGTGCGCATAAATTTTGGGCTCGTTTAGGCGTAGTGTGTGGCCAAGGCATGGCCCATACAAATTGTTTATTCACAACTTGTGCAATTTCCAACAAAGTTAACTGCTTAAACTATTTAACAAATTGAAAGAGCAGGCAGGCAAGCAGCCAGCCAGCCAGCCAGCCTGCCTGCCAACGTGATGTGAGACAGACTTCCAGGAAAATTATGAGTTTGCACTCTCTTCAGCTGTTTGGAAACTTTTTAACTATTATTTCATTTGCAAAAGAAAGAAGCATGTGAATCTGAAGCTTCTGGCTGCATTATCAGCATTCACTTAAGTCAGTCATTATTCATTATCATCAGTTTGACAAATGCAAACATATTATATATTATTCATTTAAAAATTTGTTGGCAATAATTTCAGACGTTTCAGACACCCTGATACCCTTCTATCTTAAAGTTACGCAGACAATTGTCTCTCAACCAATTCATTTGGAATCGAATACAAAGTTTTCATAGCTTAAATTAATTCAAACGTAGTTGAATATAAAGATTAATATTGCATTTGAAGTAAGAAAAGCTTTTAGTTAAAAAAGTAAGAAGGCCCTAGTCGAGAAATCCCGACTAGACAATACCCTGAACCCTATATTTGACGCGTATAGTCATCGCTTGAAAGTATGTGTGTGTGTCTACGCGCATACTGCATACTGCATACTCAACTTCAATGTTTCATATCTCTGGTGTTTCTTAACCGATTTTAATAAAATGTTTACAGAATGTCATTATTTTGTTTATTAATTTGAATGCCATCTCAAAGTTTTCCAACTTCAATATTTTTTTGTTATCGATCCCATGTGTATATCGGAAACGGGATGAGTTATCGAAAATCGAAAGCAAACTTGTACTGCCTAGGGATTAGGCAAGCTTAAGTTTCAAATCTGGAGTCTCTAGCTCTTAAAGTCTCTGAGATCGACGCGTTCATACATACGGACAGACAGACAGACGGACATGGCTATATCGACTCGGCTGTTGATACTGATCAAGAATGTAGATACTTTATGGAGTCGGAGATGCTACCTTCTGCCTGTTAAATACTTTTGCACAAAACCATTATACCCTTTTTACCCATTTTTAGTGGGTTTAGGGTAACATAGCAACGCCAATCACGCAGTATCTTTAAAAACTATAGCCTCCGTGTTAGTCTGATGTATAAGCAATATTATTGTAAAGTTTCATTCAAATGCACTCAGTAGTTTTTGCGAGAAAGAGTAACAAACATACAAACAAACATTCATTTCCTGCTGACCTCCATTCATATACATTTGAGCCAATGTTGTTATTGACCAAATGTATACATATCATTATAGCAATTACTGTTTACATAAAAGTGCTTTTCTTGACAGGTAATTAGGGAACAATTGACGAAAATAAATATTAAGCTGAAAGTCTTTTTTGTCTCCCAATCTATGTTAATATAACAGCTTCGATTTGACCAACATCAAGTAACTGGAGTTTGTTATATGAATTCACATTTTCATGGAAGACAGACGACATTGCTGCTGACTGTACAGAACAAACAACTAAATAGTCAACTACGCAATACTAACTAAAAACAGTTTCAGGAAATTACGTTAATAAAACGAAACAACAGCATTAAATTGAAGAAACAAAGCAAAATGTTAATGGACGGCAAATGTTAATGTATGTATGTGTGGGAATGTCGCATAAATCACAAAAGCCACACACACTCACAGATTAGCAAAACAGTGGCGTCCCCTAGTGTCACTGCCATTGCTCGCAAGTGCATTTTTCACCTCACTTTTATTCTGCCTTCAACCCGCTACGCGTAACGCCCATACATGTGGCATGACATATTGGTTAGATCTGGCTTATATTATATACATATATATATATATATACATATATATATATGCGAATGTGTATATGTTTGTGCTAGCTTGTTTTTTGTCGGTACGTGACTTGCATAACAACTGCCGAGTAATACACAAATTGAAAGCAACAAATACATTGCCTACTTACAGGCGGCGCCCATTTGTAACATGGCCCGAGTATTGGGCGTATTTCGTTTGCGTGACAGCAAAAAACGCTAGAGTCAACAAAAAAAACCTTCGAGTTTTCCAAACAATTTGCATACACACAAAATTGTCAGGAACGTGCATCGAAAACTTCTACGTTAAAAGTTCTAAAAATTTGTTATCTAATAAATATTATAAAAATTTCATAAATTATTTTTGTCCTTTGTGTTAGTCGTCCATCTCTATGTTTCGCTTAAACTAATATTAAATGCGCTTGCTAAGCTTAAATCTGACGAAGACTTTTAGCTGGTTGAATTTCTGGGAATTTGTGTTATATATTTTTAATTACTCTAAGCTTCTGTGTCTTCATCACAAACTTTACTAATTCACTGCTCATTACGTTCACAAGCGGACAGGCTACGGCACAATTAAATAGGCATAAGATGGGCGCCAACAAATCCGATTAAATGCTCTACTTTTGCAAGCAACCGAATATACATGGATTACGCTTCTGCTAAAAACTAGTTTGTAGCTTTAGTTTCGTTAAAATTGTTGATTATAGCAAAAATTTTCTTGCCTTGTTCACCTTACCAAAGCACATGGAAAAACAAAAATAAAAAAATAATAAACCTTTGCTGAGTTATCTAAAAGCGCAAACTCATCACAAGTACAACCAAATAAAATTACAAATGTCTTTGTGTGTGTGTGCGGGCTTTTGTTTGTTTTTCTAGCCATTTTTCGGGTTGTTTCCAACCCCAATTGTGCTCCGGATATAAGCAATAAAAAGATCATTACTACTGTGTCTATTGTTAGGCAGTTTCAAGAATCCTAAGCATTCTGTTGACGCTTTTATTTTGCCGCACACACACACACACATGCTGCACAAAAAAAACTAAGTACTAAATATTTGATAGCTTTATATTTATGTATATATGCATGTATATCGCTTATACACACAGATACATCTTCATCATATTTTTTTTTTTTTTTGTATTTTCCTGCTGTGCGACTAACTAATAAATGCCAGCCTGGCATGTTTGCTGTATGTTGTAGCCGCTGGCTGGCTTACTGGCTGGCTGGTTGGCAACAAAAGAAAAAAAAAAGCATATATACATATTTTTGGGCATGTGTGTGTTGTGTGTGAGTGTATGCACGTAAACACATGCATATGCATACTTGTATTTAATTCTGCGCCCTAAAGTGTGCATTAATTTGGACAGCTATCAATTTTGTGTCCTCTTCTGATTTAGGTCTCTTGTAGCATTTGTTTTCATTATGTTTTTATGGCAACGCGTGCGTCACGCATTCAATTTGGATTTGATGTCCAACCTAGACTACACTTGAACTTTTCACATTTTCCAGCCACATGAACTCAAATGTGTCTGAATGAAGCTCTCTCTCACAATTCGCATTGCAGCAAGAAAGACAGCAAGATTTGAGCAGGATTTAAGCATGATTTTAGCAGGATTTGCTATAAATTGGCAATCAAACTAACAGCTTCAGAGCTGGGACATTAAATGTATGTGTTTAAATCATCAATTCGCCAAGTTAATCCAACTTTTCCAACTGCAACTACAATGTATTTTTATCTTCTTTTACTTTCCCACTTCGCTTCCGAAGTCCATTTAACTTTGGTTTCAGCGCTAGCAACGCAATTAAACCTTATCTAAAAACAATTTTAATTTAAGCGTTGCCCAACGCCATTAAAATTAGAAAAAAGAACAGAAAAATCCGCACAGTGTCGCAGAGTTCATAAAAAAAAGTCGTAAAACTGTTGGTTGCTGAAACAAAAACAAAGGAGAACAGCGAGTAAAAACCAACAAAAGCAAGCAATAGCAAAAATTAATTGCATAATTAGTGGCGCTTATCTTTGTGTGCGCGTGTGTGTGTGTTTGTGTGGTTTTGCAGGTGTGGTTTTAAACAATGCTTATTGCATGCAGTCAGTCGAGCAATTAAATGCAAATTGATATGTTTGCATTCTGACATATTGCAAAAAAGTCAAGCAAACTGCCCTGTTTAAATTGTCTGCCATTAAAAGCGCAAAAGTTTTTGTGTTTTTGACAGCCACTTTTTGGCTGCCACATTTAAATGGACTTAATCATCAAAGTTTGCGCAGCCAAACTGGTACGTTCAACTTTATGCGGAAGTAACTGACAACAACTTCTCACAAACATACATACATATAAAAATGTTTCCGCTGAGTTTCTCATTTTTATTTGCACGCAAGTTTTACGCACTAATACAAAAGCATTCACACTTGTGTACATAAGTTAATGTGCATAAGAAGTGGCAGAGCGTGAATGCCACGCCCACGCTGTGGCAAGTTAGTCAGAAGTTTGAATCATTCATCTGGGTCTGCGTGTTCCACATTTTAATTGCGCTCCTTAGTCGCACTAATGAGAAATCTTCCGATGCATAATAATAATTGAAATGTGAAAAAACTAAAACTACCAGATTTGTTATCGTTTCAGGGAACAGCCTTAGGATACAACTTTTTGCTTTACGCTCTCCCGCGAATCAAAGTCTAACGCCCATTTGTGCCCATTCCGTTTCCGCTATGCGCCTTCCCTTGAATGCCAACCAGCGCTATTTGCTTGCGTAGGGTGGGGCAAGTAGTTGTGCCATTTGATTTTCTAATTATTTTACTCATGAGAATTTATGGCGTGTCTGGGCAACAGGTAAACACAAATTGAAAATGGGTCTTCAAAGGCATTGGCTTGGCCATAAATATATTAACAGTTTTCTCTCTCATACTTGGCATATACAACTGGGTATGTGTGTGTATGTGTGTGTTGGGTTGCGTTAGTGTGGGACAGGTTGGTTTGCTCATTAGGCGCTTATTTATTTAAACTATTGCCCCAAGTTGCATGCAGCATAATTAATTAGCTTGCTACTGCACACATATTTTTTCATTATACATATTTGAGCTTAACGAGCCATCCACTACTCCTGAACCGATACCCATATGTACATGTATGTATGTAAATAAGCAGTTCACGCAGGAGCGCACTTTTTTGCAAATTAATTAACAAAGAAGTTTGTGGACACTTTGTGAAGTGGGCGGGGCATGTTTGCAGGTTTGTTGCTTGCAACATTTTCATCTTGTACGCCAAACACATCTGTATTCAGAATCTGAAATCGTGTTCCAGAATTCTTTTCAGTGTACAAACAAGCTAGGGAAATAAAAGAGAGGGAGAATTGGGGTTGTACATAGTTTTTGGACAGTTTTTGGTACCACTTGTTATTTATTACCAAGCATTAAAATGCAATTAGAAATGCGTTTGTTGTCAAATAGTTTACAGGGGGAATTTCAGTGATAATCAATTCACAAATGTACGCAATATATACGTGACTTAAACCCTTTAGTTAAACTATTTCATTCAATATTGCACGTATCAGCTTAGAGTTAAAGTAAACTATTTGCAACTATGAATTCTATTCACATAAAACTTTCGCTTTTTGCATTTGGCTTTTGACACTGCCAAATAAATGGTACAATGCGAATTTTTAAGCTTAAGGAATTTATTGCACAAGCCATTTATTTCTTGGACTTGACGTTTACTTGCTGCTGGCTGTTTCTGCTTTCGAGGCTTTGCTAAATATTTATTATTAGAAATGGATTCAAATTTTACTACTACATCTTTATGTATGACAGAGTTCATATATTTTGGATTATATTCAAATGATTGGGCAAATAAAGAATGTACTGAGAACGGGGTCAGTTTTCTGCGTAGCAATCTCTAGCTGGTCATTTCACAATTAAAACAACAAAGGTAATTGAATGAGGCGCAAAAGGTTCAGAGAGCCTAAAATGATAAATGACACACAAAGGTTGGCCAGTTCATTAATAGACCAGCAAAAGATACCCTTTTTGTAATTAAACAAAGGTCAGATCCAGCTCAGACGACAATGGTTCAACGACAGCTCCCAAAGGAAGACTTTGAGAGAGAGACAGCATTTATCACACACAAACATCATGTAGCACAAAATCATTATCATAGGCACAAAAGAATGCCAACTAAGCTGCAAACTTGTATAAAGACCGAAAGATTTTTGTAATTACACCAGACAGATATGCGCTTGCCTTTCGGTTCAGTCAGTTAAGAGCTCCTATTGCTTCATACAGCTGCTAATGCGCTAAAGCAGGAAATAAAATTTTGTGCAAAAGGCCGCCAATTGCTGCTCAAGTAAGGAAATTTAATATCCTGAACAGTGCAGCTGGGAAAAGGCAGCCAACAGGCACACGCACATACATTGGGTAATTGTATTTTTATTTTATAAGGTTTTTTAGCACTTGTTGTTTTTGACTCCGAGCTCTTATCTGATCTTTGTGTGGCCTGTGATTTTTGATACCACACACATGCATGCAGCTTGGGAAAAATTTTTTGTACATTTTGCATAATTCTGTAATTAGTTGAAAATGCTTTTAATTGCTTCAGCAAATGAGAGAGAAAGAGAGAGAAAGGCTGACTTTTGTTAATTAGCTTTTGAGCTTTTTGGACAAAAGTTTATGAAAAGGACGGCTGGAACACACCTGTGAGCCACGTGACGTATGAGCAACGGCTTTGCATAATTTGTTGCCACTTGGGATTCATATTCAAGTACGAAAAAAAAAAAATGCTAAGTCCTACCACTCGGAAAAGTAATTGGGTAAAAAACATTTAGCTTATGCTGCAATACTAGTTTTTGAAGATTTTTTTATATTTACTTTTAGCATCATGCTTAAAAAGCTATTTGTTGCCAGGACATCGAAGAATTTGATTGGATTTTGTGCTTGTCAGCACTTTAATTAAAATACTTCAAAGCCTCAAACACAAGCTCATGAACTTTTTCTATTTTCATTTTCAATACAACAAGAAAGTGCCCATTCAGCCTCCACTACCAAAAAAAATATATTAATATATCCGCAACTCACCAAAGTCCAAAGGTAGTGAAAAAAAAACAAATATTTAAAAAACAACTTGTAATTAAATGTAGGATATAAAGCATAAGCAAAATGCAAAACTTTGTTTTACTTTAGCTTTTCTCAGATTTAATTTTTTTTTTTGGATGGAGTTTGCGAATAATTATTAATATTTTAATTAATATTTGTTTTGTGCTTTTTGAAGTGACACTGTCTGTAAGTTGCGCTTAAGGATCCTTGCCGTATTTTTTTTATTTGGATAATTAAATTTGTTTCGCATTAGAGATGATTTAAGGACTTATTTTTATTTTTTGTGTGATTTCTCTTTTCTAATGACGCTGAGTAAGCTTTTGCAGCTAAATTAAAAAAGTTTTATGGCTAACGCAATTAGTTTAGCTTCAAAGTAAGGTTTTGATGCTAATGATTTTTTAATTTTTTTAAAATTTGTATTATTCTGCTAAGCTTATCTTTAATGACAATACAAGTTTAGTATGTTTAAAAAATAATCCATTTATAAATTTTGTTCAAGTGATTATTTAAATTTTTTTTTTTTTGCTTATAGGATATTTTTCATAGTTTTGGCATCCTTTGGCACTTTTGAAAATTCTATTTAATGGTTCAAAAATTTTTAATCTGGCTTTTGAGCACATAAATTGTAAATTCCTTCGTTCTATTTCTTCGTGTATTACTTTTCGTATATTTTATGATTAATTAACATTTAGTTATGATTTATTTGTAAAATTTTGTTTTCTATTTGATATATTTCATGTGCTTTATTTTTTCTTTACTTATTTATTTATTTGAGAAAACTTGGCAAAAAATATTTGATTTGAATTTGAAACACTTGCAAACTCGCGCAATTTGTCAGTTATAAGCCGTTTAAATCCTAACATTAATCAAAGCCAACTCAAATAGCGCTTAACTGTTTGGGCGTTCACTTAAAGTCGACAACCGATAACTGTTCTTAGGCAGCCGAAGGTGCGTCTAAATCGTTGTAGGGCCGGCGTGCAACTAAAAGACGCTAACGCTGTCTTCAAGCGCCAAAGCTATGCTGCCCACCCGAATGAACGACTCGTGCATTTTTGTTTCGCGTTCGTGATAGCTCGTGTCTTGAGGGTGTGTGTACTAAATACTTGGCGCTTGTGTAGCACAGTTTAAGTGTACAATTGGGGGCACTGGGTTAGTCGGCAAAATCGGCAATTTATGAATGAAACAAACACTTGTTAGCGTGCGCATGGGGAGTTTAGACAACATTTTAGATATTCTTGTTATACAAGTGTTATACGGCACGTTGTGGCAACAATTGTCAGAATTTGTTTAACATAAATTTGAGTCTTATGTTTTATTGCATTGCAGCAACAGTTTTAGCAATTTATGCAATTCAATTTTAGTTGCTTTAAAATAGTTTATTATGTTTCTCTCCCAAGGACAAACAATGTAGTATGTGCATGTGTATGAGTGTTTTTCCTGTGAAACTGGTTTTAGGTTTTTATTATGCAGTGCTTGAAGGAGCGTTTGTTTCGCTTCCGCACTCAAAGCGTTTAATTAAGAAACTATCTTATTCAGTTAAAATAAAAACAAGATGACAGAAGTTCTCGTTAACTGTTTTGTAATGGAATCCAGAATTAACTGTGTGCAACTGTGAGTTCGCCAATAACATTTGGTTGAGGACGAACAGTGCCACTAACCATAAAGTGTGTAGCCCAGGATATTTATTTGCAGTTTCATTGGTTGGACTGTGTGGTTTCTGTGGCAGAGCTTTTGCATAAACTACTACATTTAAATTGTACTGTGGACATTGCAAATCCCTGGGGATCTTGACATGGAACAAAGAGCTTTGTTTCTGTTGATACATTTGCAAGATTAAACGATTTCACAGACACTGCATTTGGGTTTAAAGTTGTTGTGTTGTGTTTGCAACTCGTTGACTCAATTTATGAGTTTTGGCCGAAGGTGAAAAAGATATACGATTATGTGGTTATTTCTCTTAAGTATCTCTGAGCAATTCAAACTATTTATGTTTTGAGTTTGTGTTTAACATTATTGACATTCAATTACGCATATTTAACATGTTTTGTATTCATATATAAATCTATTATATTTTTATTTAATTATGCCGCCTGAAAACTAATAAAGTTGCTGAAATTAATGAGATTGAGTTTTATTGAGTTAAGTTTAATTAAGCTTTAAGTTTTAATAAATAAAATAAACTTTTTTTCATAACAAGACACTTATTTGATTTTCATTCATCAATTTATTATTCACTTCATCGGAAATATTTGCCAATAACTTAAGTAACGACTGAAAACGCACAAGTCTGCACATTTCTGTTGCAATTGGCAGATGCAGTCAAGTCAGCCAAACACAAAGTGCGCTTCACAATGTAAACAACGTGATAAATGGAAGCGCTGCCTGGCAAAAACTTAACAATATTGGGGCCGATCGTTGGGTTATAGACAGACAGTAAGTCAGTCAGTCAGTTTATCAGCTTGTCAGTTTGTCAGTCACCTTGTAAGCTGAGTCAACAGTCAATAGTGCCAAAAGGCACTGTTCGTACAAAGCAAAAGGAAAGTTTTGTGATCAACAACAATAAAAATGATAGGTAAATAATTGGCCAAGTATGCTGGACTACGTTATGCGTTACGTATACGTTATGTTGTACAAACTATTACATTTTACTTCTGCTGTTCTTACAGGGTATCACAAAACTCTGACCAGCAGACATGTTTGTTTTTTTTATATTGCTAGTGGGTTGCAGCACTCGATGTTGCTCTTGTTATTTTTCTTCGGTTGTTTGCAGCTCGAGGCAAATACAATGAAAAGCAGAACACTGTGTGGGAGTATTCAAGTCGTAAACACTACTATATATATATGTATATATATGTATGTATATATATGTATAGAGCTACCAATGATAACAACACAAGAATGCTCTGCGAAAGTAGAAACGCTCGATAAATGTGCTAGAAAAAGTGGTGGCTAGGAAACATGTGTCGAATGTTTTGCTTCTTCGTTTCGTATTGCATACTGTCAAGGGCAAATGGAAATTGATACGCGCTTTGGGCATGCATGCCCAATATATATGTATGTATAAATGCGGAATTCACCAGGAAATAGGGAACGGAAAAAACAAGCTGAGACCACTTGAGTAGTCAGCTTAAAATATGTCCAAACTGCTTAGAGCTTAGATTAAGCAGGCAAACGAACAGGAGAACAGCATAATAGTTGTGTTTGGCCAATAAAATCTTGTTTGCAATCAAAGGCAAAATAAGACTCACACGCAAGGCTCTCAAACATATTTTCTATGCGGAAAAGAAAATGGCAAGCGGCAAAAAGTTTTAACCAAAAAGCTGGCAGCAAGCCAACAAGTTTTAAGATAAAGCGAGTATCATAGAGGAAACCGGAAGGCAAACGTTGAAAGGATAATGCCCGACATGCGTAACGCATAAGCGGCAAATTCCATTAAGTGCCAAGCAACATAACAAAAACAACAAACGAGTAACGAGTAGATATGAAATGGTCGATAGCGGGGTAATGGAGTTAGGCGGTGCGGTACTCAGTATCGAATTAAAATGATATGAAGAAAGAGAGAGACAGAGTGTAGGAGTAAAAGTGGTTTGCCATAGTTGCCGCTGCGTCATGGCAAATAAACTTTTTATATGCCTTTTGATGAGGGTGCGCTAGTGTGCGTGCATGTGTGTATGTGTACATGTTGTGGGTACATGTGTGTGTGTGCGAAAAGAGATAATAAAATTTCAATTTACAAGTACAACTGGTTGGTCAGTTAAAGAAAAGGCAACGGATTCGGACTTTCGAGTACGCTCCGATGCAGATCGTAAAGAAATTTTGAACTGCATTTTGCAAGCCAAACATAAAGAATTTATATTCATCGATTTATAGTCGATATGTGGGTTACAGTTTACGATTTTTTTTAAACTTTTATGGCTGCTGTATATGCAATTTAACTACAATTGCAGCTTTTTCAAGTTCAGAGCATTCATTATATCGACCAGACTTTAATTACATGCATATTAATGATTCAGACAGCCAATAGGAATCAGTTGTGTATTTAAACCGCATTTTACAATTGAAGCCAAGCACGTCATTAGTTTCAATTAATGTGAAACACATAAAATAATAATCATAATTATTGTGACAAAGCAACTATTTATTCAATAGTACAATAATCGATTGCATTTGTGGTTTAACTTGACTTGTTGAGCCATTTTTATGTGATTTATTGACCAGAAGTTAAAAAAAACTAAAATATGTTTAAGAAATTGATTTCAAATGTCGTGTTATAAAATAAGTATTATTCTGGAACTTAAACATCGATCAATATGCCATTGATTATAAAAACGTCTTTATTTTTACGAAGTTATGGCATTTTAGATGTTTTTAAATTTCATGCATAACAGAAAATATTTCTGCTAAAAACATTTGTCCCAAATATGTAATATGCTGTTAAGTTCAACTTCTGTAATCAGCTTCATGTCCCAACGGTTAGTCAGGACAACAACCATTTGCCAAAGCTTCAGACTGTTAGTAAACAGCTTCAGACATAGCATCCAGAGAACTGTTAGGCTGTTAGTCATCAAATAGCCAGCTAACAACAAAGGAGTAAAACGACAAGTTCAACGAACGACTTAAGGACATGGATCATTGTGTGTGCAGCAGGAAATGTGGTATAAAGACAAAATGAAAACAAAGTGCATTTTGTAACCCAATTAGATGGTTGTTGGGCGGAAATTACAAGCGCAAACAAATAATACAAAGCAGCTGCTCAGATTGAGAAACGTGCTAATTATACCCGATATCCTGATGAACACATACCACTCCAAAGAATCCGACGACAAATGTGCCGCAGGGAGGGGGGAGGGAAGGAAATGGATGTAGGAAGCACAGTTGACACGTGCTTAACAGTAAAAAAAAACAACAAAAAGTCATAGGAATGTGTTTTTTTTAGTAAAAAAACACGCATTCAAACAGAATTGTTTGCATGCAAATAGAGACACAGAGCTTATGCATAACACTCACTCTTCCACCCTTCCCTAGGATCAGCAAAAGTCAAAATTAATATTGGTGACAATGGGGTTTCTGCTGCAGCTGCTGCCGCTTCCATTCGTTTCATTGGCTTGCAAATGACGCTGGTGAATTTGCAAAATTGAATTGTAATAAAGTTTAGCTAGCGCTCCCGATTGCTGTTAAGTTGTCAAAGACATGTTGGTACAAACAAACATACATACATTATCCGAACCCATCCCCTCTTCTGCTCCCTCTACACATAGACTTGTCGTTGTATTGCATTTGGGTTTTACACAAAGAGCAGATATGGTTTTGCCAGCATGAAATTTACTTCTACATTTATATGTGCATGTTCAAATTTGTTGTGAGGTTTTTCACCATTATGTCTGGGACGACAAATGGTTTTTACGAATTTACAGGCATTTAAGCTTATTTCGTATTTATTTGCCGCTGGCATTAACATGATATCCTTGCGGTTTAATAGCAAGCAATTTACAATATGCAAACAGATGTGTTTGTGTGTTTGAAGAGATTTCAATACCACTTGACAGCTGTCAGCTTTGCATTAAACTAACAAAAAATGTGCAGTCTTTATTGTCGTAGGCTCTTTCATGTTAATCGATGTTTGCACTACACAAACAAAATTGAAAAAGACTCGTGTTAAATAATTGTAATTGGAATATAACACGGCAAAGATTATGTAAATAAACACTATACTGTACTTACTACTACTTACTATACATCGACTGGCTGTTCTTACTGATCAATGTTATATATACTTTATGGGGTCGGAGAAGCTTCCTTTTGCGTGTTACATACGTTTGCACATTTTTCCCAGTACGAAATACATACGACACAGCATGAGCAGTCCAGACCCAAAGCAAAAACAAAATCATATACGGCGGCAGACCGAGAAGTATAAGCAATGAAGAAAAATAAGAATCTATCTGGGAGAAATACGAAGGGGAAATAGGTACTTATTCACAGAGCGCAAATATTAACTGTAAAAAAAGAGGGGTAGCTTGCTTCCAATCTTGATTCATTACATTATCGTAGATAACACGGAAAAAAAGTTAACAAAAGGTGTGGCATCTAGTAGGCGCATGCAATTAATTGTAAGCCAACATGTTAACATCACAAATTGTGTTTAAGTTTTTTTTTTGCGTTTTGTTTTGTTTCACGACCTACATAAACATATAAACATGAAAACTAACGTGTATGTCAGCGGTCGGGGAACTTTTTTAATCATTACCCCAAAATATTTTTACTTAAGCTGATATTACCCCATGGCGAAAAAAAATGTATACTTTTTACTTACAAAAGTTTAATTTTTACCCCCAAAAAAGGCATTTTTACCTAATTTTGGGTAATTTACCCATGTTTCCCGACCGCTGGTGACTTTCTTTCTTTCAGTTGTTGTATTTCACGTCATACATATACATATCAACATGAAATTAAACGTGTATATGTTCAAACATAAATATGTTGAATACATTTCATCGACATCATTGAAGCTTAATATCATTTAATATTTAATAATTGCCATAATTAAATGATATTTTAGTTGGTTTGTTATGTTTTGTTTATTATATTGTTGCATCCTTTACATCAGCTGATGAAAATCACAACCAAAAATGCATTGTGTTTATTTCCCCATTTCTAGTTCCATTATTTTCAATAACAATAATTAACCAACATACAAATAGTAAATGGAGCATTAATTTTTGGGCAAAACTTTTCGCTTTTACTGCAGATTTAATTTTCTTCTACCTATTATAAAGTATGACTGCCCGCATTCACTTTAATATAAATATTTGTCGTTAAATATTTACTTATGAAAATGCAAATGTAAGTGTATATATATTATTTGCCTGGGGTGTATTTAAAATATAATAATGCAACTGTCATAAAAACAATTCTGCGTCGTGCAATCTAACCCTATGTTTAACTTTCAACTTTTGCGCATTCTATAAAAGTTAACGAATAAATAAAAAAATAAAATTAAAATAAAAACTGAACATTATATATTATATATATGAATTTCAAAGCGCATTCATGCACGCAGTTTGAATTTATGTCATTAAATGCCATGACGCCATATGCAAAACCCTTAAATCATCCCCGACAACCGTTAAAAATGTATTTTAAAACGACTGAACAACTTAAAGTCCACAAAGTTATAACCCAGTGCCGTGAAAATAAAAGCAAAACATATATAAAATGCTAACTATGCAAATTTCAGTAAAAATACTGCGAATAGCTAATAACTTTAAGCACTGTTTGGTCCGTTATTTTCAACGACGTTGCAAAGTTTCCACCCATTAGATTGTTTTATGCAGGTTGAAAGTGCAAAAGTGCAAAATTTTAATGGAAATTTTTGCATTTCCAGACTAATTAGTTGAAGCATTAAGGGCTTTCATTCTGGATAGCTTTAAATGCACAAAAAACAATGTTTGTCTGCTTATTAAATGCAACAGAATGCAACCAGCGTGCGCGATTTGAGTGGGTTGTGATACATTTTAAATGGTTTGTTCACTTTTGTTCGCGTTAAATGGATGAGCTTTTCGAGTATCGAGTGTTACGCCAAATTGCACAGCAATAACAAAAGATTTTTATGCTCGTTGGACGCCTTGCACACACCTCATAAATATGCAAAAGTTTCCGAGCAATTATCACGCGCAGTTACCACTCCAACACATGAACGCTTCAACACTTGAACACCCAGGCGTCTGCGTAACTCGATAAGACTGCATAAGAATGAGAAGTGTGTGTGTTTTTGTGTGGACTTAAGAGCACTTACCCTTAATAAAATCGACTGCCATCTCAAGGCCGTAGGTATCCTTGTCGCAGTCATCCAACAAATGTGCACCGAGTGTCACATTTGGCAGCAACTGCTGCTTGTTCACCTGATCCAGTGTATAGAGCATCGCCTCAAGTGCCTGTATGCCACCCTGTGGCATAATTTGGCCACAGGTTATGCTATCCTCGCGCGAATGCACCATCATCAATCCGCCAAGTATGACATCGCCCTCAAGGACTGCGGCATGTTTGACTGGCCAGCCAGAGGATGTTGCTGCTGCTGGGGCGTTGCTGGCCATTGTATTACCCAATTGGGCCATATTTGTGGCACCCATCAGGCGTAGAGATGGTAACGTTTTACCATCTGTTGTTGTCGTTATTGTTTTTGTTGTCGTTGCTGCTTGCCAATTAGTGATGCTATATTTATTTATTTTTGGTTGCATTGTTGTTGTTGCAGTTGCAGTTGTACCATTATGTTTCACATTTAACTTGACTGCTAGTTGGTCCACAGCTGTGGCTGCCATTGTTCGTGTTTCAACTGTAGATGTCGCAATACGTTTACTTTTTATTGGCATCGCTTTAGATTCTATTGTATCTGACATTGTTTTGACTAGTGCTGCCGCTGCTGTCGTTGCTGCTGACAATGTCCCAGTTGCTGCTGCCGTTGTCTTGTTCAATATTGCAGCAGAATGTTTTGATTTTTTGTCAGTTGCAGCAACGATTGTTGCTGTGGGCGCCTGACCTCCATCGTCCTTAATGAATTTTTCGGGCGGCGTTGGCGTTATCCTGCTTATTGTTGTCGTCGTTGGCGAGGCTGTTGTTGCTGCCGGTGTTGTTGCTGCATTTAAATTGCTGCCACGAGCCGAATTTTTTTTTGACTTCGTAACAATTGTCCCAGCATCTGGTATACCTGGCAGCAGTGTTAATTGCTCCGCTGTTTCATTTTGTAATCGCGGCTGCTGTTGTTGCGCACTGCACGCCAGCAACATCAGCACCAACAGCACAAGTTGAATTCCGTTTGCTACACTTAACAACATTTTGGCTGTATGTGTCTTGGTGTTTGTGGCGGTCTCAGTGTGACAGCATTAACAAGAAAAATGTGACCGAATAAGTTATCGGCGAGTGGCCAAATAAATTGCAATTAATTTCAACAAGACCAACAACAGAAGCTTAAATTCGCTGCTGGCCCAACGCCTTTTAAATTAAGTTTCTGCTGCCAGCCAAAATTGATGTTGCTACTAATTTCACACGATGTGGCTATGGTGGGAACGCATTTCAGTGCGTCTCAACTTTGTAGTCGCTCTTGTTGCATGATGATGTAGTTGCTGCAATTAGAAAGCAAATGAAACTCGTTAAGCTAAAGCAACATTGTGAAAACACAGAAAGAGCATAGAAAGAAGAGAATCAGAAGTAGTTGAGCATGGTTAAAGGAATGAAAATTAAAAATGCAAAGCACAGTAACTCGAATGAAGCGTAAAAAAAAATGAGTCAGACATTTGTTTATATACCCATTTCACACTTTGTTAAATTCTAACAATCCGATTTCACGTACTATCTCTCTCGGCTTGACTACTCTACCCATTCATTGGCCACAGCTCACAAAGGAGTGGGCAAGGGCATCCATCATTTAAATGTCGGCCAATTAGCACTACAAAGTTGAGCATAAAAACCCAACTGCAATGTGAGAGGCTGTGCACATTTTCCACACTTCTATATAAAATAACCCACACAAGCGTTTTAAGCTGTTCCGCAACGCAGCACTTTCATCAATTAAGTATTTTATGGCAACAGTTTTTTGGGCATCTTATGAGAAAAGTGTTTAACAAGCTTGCGAAAAAAGCCCACAACTTAAAGGGTTTTCCATCTTCTTATTATTTTTTGCATATTAAAGAAAGCAATTTCTTTTGCTTATTTCATGTTTGATGACTTAAAAAAGTCCACTTAAATCTAATATAATTATAACAAATTGTTTTTCGGCTTTCTAATTTCATCTGACCAAAACGCGCATAAAATGTAAGAACAAATAACCATTTGCACAAGCTGTTCACATTTGAGATACAAATTGACAACTAACAAATAGCTGTTATTTGTGCTGGTTATAAGTGTGTTGACATGCCTCAAAGGCCAATGCTGTCCACAAAATGCAAATGTAAATAAACACTTAAAACTAAAATGGTAAGAGGACCAAAAAATGCTGAGTTATGTTTTGGCAAATGCGGATATCCTTTTCAACACTAGGCAAATAAACACTTATACAACATGGCAAATGACTTTCAACAATAACTTTGAACCGGATGTGTTAGCCGGAAAAGAGAGCACAAGCATTAACATTTCCCAGTTAAGTGGATCCTGTCGACCAAAAATAGTCACAATACCTGGTAATAACCAGGCAATATCCTATGCCTTCCTGTGTTTATTTTGGCAGCAGTTCTGTGTACCGGAAATTGAGTTATATGGTTATTGGAACTCGTTATGCTCATTAAATATTAACACACACACCCACACATACACACACACAAAGGCAAAGCATCAAATAATTAATTAAGAGCCGTCCGAGTGAAGGATTTACCGGTTTAGTTTTATGAAAATCCAATTAGGTTCCCGCCATGCTGCAGCTTTTTAATTAACTTCGCATAATAATGGCTATTCAATTTGGGTTTTTGTTAACAACTGCAATTTAACGTTATTAGTTAAGTTTCATTTCAGTTAAGAACGTGCACACGGCGACCCAAACGATTAAAGTTTTAGGTCCAATGGCAGTACTTTAGATTAAATCGATAAGCCGATAACATAATGTAATCATCTGGCTGCAGGCAACGCTTTAGAAAGATTTATATACTAGCGATTAAATGTGGATTTTATGGGTCTTCTTTGAAGAACATCCCAACCAATCCCACCACACTTCACCACACCAATTGTTGACATATTTTGGGATCACAATATAAAAATACCATTTGGCGCATATTTTTGGCTCGGTGTGACATAATCTCTAGTACGACCAAAAGCACCCTTGGGTCCCTGCAAAACTTAACTGAATGCGCTGCTTATCTCGCAAATACCTGAAATGCTAGCGATGCCCTTTTTCTCTCTGTCTCCCATTCTCTTTCTGGCTGGGACTATTTGTTTACTTTTGCAGCCACCCACTCAAACAGAAGCAACACAAATAGCCGCAGGCTGCGCATTGCAGGCTTGTCCCTTTTTTTTTGTGTTGACGCTTATATTATATTATATTGAAACGATATTGGAAAGGTCGTCCCCAAAAATGGTGTGCAAGGTCGTTGGGCTTGTGTTTATGTGTGCGTAAGTAGGCGTCAACTGGCATATGGCCAAAATATCAGCAAAGTGGCCGGACGTGCGAATAAATTTGACAAACACCAATGATATGTTGCCTGAAATGGAACTAATGAAACGCTGCCTGTCCACCAGCTTCCTCATCTGCATCCCTTATCCACCATGTAAATTTAATTAAACTTATCAATTTTTGATATATATGTGTGTGTGTGTGTTCGTGTGTGTGTGTGTGTTAGCCACAAGTCAAACAATTGACAGCTGTTGGTCATTATCGCAGACATGCTATGATGATGATATATGACACAATATGGCACAATGTAGTACGGATAAGCCTCAATGCCTGCAGCCAGCAGTAGCTGCCAGTAGCTAGTAGTAGTGTCTGCAACAGCAAGGCTTTAACCCAGCAGCCTCCACCTATACAAGTTGCCTGAAAAGAATGAATGATATTATATATATGTTTTATATATAATATCCACAGTCATTCAAATACACTGGACAACATACCAAAATGCAGAGAGAAAACACGCAAAACTAAATATCAACAACCCTGACCACTTTTCATCCATAAATCAACTATAGGATAGTGTTTGTTAAGGCCACAAGTTTGCAATAGCTCAATAAATTTTAATTTTAAAGTTTTGTGTTTCTTAGTGATTAACATAACAAGTTGGGATTGATAACTGTTGCGCATATGGACATAACAAACTACTCAGTATAATTAATATTTACATAAGAACTTGCAGTAAATCAGTTAATTTTAACTGTAGTAATTGTAAACTTGAGTTTCATAGTTAAAATACTTTAGCGAACATTTTACACAGCCAATATACTTCGAGCGCTTAAATGTAATTGTGTAATTACCATAAGTGATAAAACTTTAATCTACAGCACAGAGCAAAGGCAAGAAGATTGACAGTGAAATTTGAATATATGACATACAAACAAATGGTTGTCTGCTGACAACACATGACAACAGATGACTGCGAAAAGAGCATGTTTATTATCAAGAGATTTACCAACAGAGCCAACACAATACAAAATCCCTTGAGTTAATCAAATTTGCAATTGACATTAGCTGACAGCCACATAATCAATTTTACACTTGTAGAATCTCGACTTTGCGAGTGCACTTATCTTAAATGCAATTACGGTATAAAATGACCGGATGAAACTGCAGCCAATTTATTTTGAAAGCATATCGAGCAGAGAGTATCAATACTTATACTGATTTCTTTGCGTTGTGTCAATCCTTTAGCTACAAATGAAAACATAATAAGCTGTACACCTTTTTAATGTTGCAAAGTAACTACGATGAAGCAAAGAAAAAAAAAAACACACACACACAACCTGGCAGAAAACTGCGAGTAGGAGTTAAAGTAATGTAGCTGTAACTGTTTTTTCCATCTTTTTTATGGCAAAATTATGCAAAAAGTTCTGTGACCTCGAGAGCAAGGACCAGTACTTGCTGCTGCTGCTGCTGTTGTGCCGTTAAAAAAGGCTGCAACAAATACAAAATTAATGCTTCGACTCCGTTAAAGGCAGCATAGCGGCACAAACAACATCATAACATCCCTGCTATAGTTCATTTAGATGGCGCTTAATTGTTGAAGTTTTCTTTATAAGCACAACCCAAAGCAAATACCTTTCCGAAAAAAAAAGAAAAAAAAAACGTTAAAAACATGTGGAGCAATAAAAAGGGAGAGAGAGAGAGGAGCAGTTCATTTATTGCGTATACGCATCGTTATGTGTGGCACGTGACCAGGGAACATATAGGCTGGACTTGAAGGACCTCTTGCCATCTAGAGCTTTGACCACTTAATGCAAGATTATCTCTAATGAATATGCAATGCGCATAAAAACACTTTTCCACTCCATCTCCACTGTTATTCATTTTGTGAGGCCTTTTACTGCGGTTTATGGTTCGCTATAAATTTCCTATAAAGCATTTGTATAGTGCGGTAATTTGTCATTTTTAAATTGATTGACAAACGAAAAGAAAAGGGCGTAAAAAGAAGTTTTGCACATTTAAAGAACAAGAAAAAATAAAATAGGATCATAAATCAGTTTGCTCCTTTAAGCTCAATGGTCGGCATCGTGGAAGAGAAATAATGAAAATAGTTGAAAATAAAAGCGAAGAAATAAAAAGTGTGCTTAAATATGCAAAATGACAACAATAAAAAAAATAATAAAAATAAGTTTCAAGAATTTTATTATATTACGAAATATATTCATCAGAAAAAGTTGGTGGTTATTTATTGTTCAGTATAAGAACTTCTTCTGCAACATACTTTATGAAAATATTTATATTTTCCATTCTCCTATGTCATTAAACTTCTTTTATTATCAGCTTTATTGTTTCTTCAATTAAAAAGTTTTGGTATTTATTCTTTTCCATCCGTTTTGGGGGCCCTCTGCGGTTCGCTTTATCTAATGCGTCATTTTTGGGGACAAAATTGGAGTACACTTCGCTGGCAAAATGTGGACCCAACGCGCCAAAAAGTTGTGTGAAAACTTTTAATTAGCAGCGTCCAACCGGGAACAACAACAACAAACAAACAAATACATTATCGAGCAAGAACAACACGAGTATAGGTAAGAGCAAAAATCCCAAAGGAAATAGCACCAAAAGCCAAAAATTTCGCGCTATGGGTGAGAGAAAAACGCTAACTCGAAAGTGAAACTCAAATTTCAATGCGTAAAAATAATGAAAATGTCTGCCACATGCTACTAAGAGAGAAACCGAGCTTGGAGAGGGTGTGCTACATGTGGCTAAAAGGCTCTGAAAGTTTTTCGGGTATGCTAATGAAAGTTTTAGCTAGTTGAAAATTGTGTTGACAGGTGTGCGGTTAGTTAAGCGGTTTCTTTTTCGAGTTTAATAGATCAACTTTTGGGACCTGGGTCCGTCAGCAGTGCGGCTAAATATATTTTAAATAGTTTACCAACAAATATAGATTACAACCAAAATTCGACCGGAGGAAAATAATAAATGTGCGCACTTAATAAGTTTTCCAGCAACTTTATTTGGCTAACTTTTACTACTTACAATATATTTGAAATATTTAAATTTTCCCAATAACTTTGTTACGTTCTCTTTTGAATTCATTTTCACACATTTGTAAAAGCCACAACTTATCACTTAGTAAGTACATGTTTGCCAGCAATGTGACAACTTGGTCTCGATACAAAACTTAAGCTTCAAGTGCACTTTTCAGCAAATATTATGAGCTTTTTAAATTGCAGACCATGATCATGGCTTTATTATAATGTTCATGCCGTATCATGATTAATATATAATAAATACTGAGATACAAGTTAACAAACGGAGTTCGCGACTCTCTTGGACTTTTCCGGCGGCAGTGCAGGGGCCATAAAGTGCCATAAAGCCAAAAAAGCCTGACAATCTAGGGGTCACATTCTGTCTGCTTACATTTTGGCCACGCGTAGTAAACAAATTAATCCAATTTCGTGAAAGCTGTGACTGAGACTCCACGGAGACTCGACGGCACAAAATGCTATTGGCATAAATTACATAATTAAGCGAGTGGGCCGACAGAGAGCCAAACAGAGAGTTGCCTTGTTGCTCACTTTGTTAATTGATGCTGTGTCAAAGCGTTTAAGTGCGCATATTTGGCTAATTAAATTGTTGTTTATGGCTAGAAAAATTCGCTTAGATTAATATAGCATGCCTATATTGCATAAAAATCTTGAACATATTCTTTGTAACACATGTCGCATGATTGATTTGTTTATAAACATCAAATGTGGCGCAAACTTTGCAAAACATTTTTTTGGTTTTTTTTTCTGTAATGCATCAAGATTTTCATAAGCTGATTAAAGGGAAGGAAAACAGCAAAAAAAAATCTAATGTAAGCATCGAAGGATGTAATAAGCGAAAAACGAAAAAAAAAAGTTAATCAAAATTAATCGCATTGCGTACACAAAAAAGTCAAACAACCGGGCGAAAATAATGTGTCATTGGAGTTGAGTACACGACTATAAGACCCTTTTTAGCAAATTTAATGCAGCTCTGTGCTGAACAACATTTTCTATTCAAAAACAAATTTAACTTTGTTGCATATTTGCTCACACACAAATAGTTTTTGCTTACTGTCGTTTGTATTAAAACTTTTTTAACTACATAATTGACATCAAACTTTTTTTAAACATGGTTGTATATACTTTTTGTTCATGGAATTTTAGCGTGGTATACATGTGCATAACCATGTCATACGACTGCTTTTTGGTCCCGGCGCGAGCTCAAATGAAATTTTAAATTTCAGACACTTTTATGTGAATGTAAAATGTGACGAGAGAGACACACATACAAAGAGAGAGAGTCAGAAAGAGAAAGGAAGAGTGTCAAAGAGGACTCATTACGGAAATTACTTTACACAGGACAAAATCTTTAGCCGCTGCTGCTCTTCCTTTTGGCAGTTTTGAAAACACTTTCTGGCTCGATGGCGATTGCTCTCTCTCACTCTCTTTCTCTCTGTGTTCATGCAAATGATATGCTTATTGAAATGAGCTTGAATGCGGACGCTAAATGAATAAACAAATAAACATTTTGGCCCAATAACAGCAGGAAAGCGGCAGATAGCAGCAAACGCAGAAGCGGGTCTCTTCAATAATTGGTTAGTACTGCAGAAGATGGCGTAAAGCAAACCAAGCAAACATATGGCCAATCATGGTGCATGAAATGATGCCACCAAAGATGGCGTTACACAACATTCTGCCATCCCAACTAACGAACCAACGAACGATACTCAAACGACACGAGCCTGAGCGATTGCTTGCCCAAATGACAATGACAGCGTTTTTACAGTGGGCTCAAATATAAATTTGTCGGTTGATTAAAATGATGAAAACACAGTCACACAAACTAAACAGGCTTAAGTTACTTTAATTTTTGTTAACTCTACTGCTAAATTCTTAAATTTTATTTTCGGTTATTTTGTTGCATTTTACTTAAAATTCGACTGTGCAACTTTCCCTTTCTCTTTAAGCGTCATCAATATGTCTGTCAGTGATGTTAACTTATATCATGTGTCTGCATCAATGGTGCCTGCCGCAACCAACTAATTCCTTACACGCTACACAAATTTAAAACTTGCTGCTACATGACAAGCTCCAAGCTCTGCAACACTTGAGTCTCAGCAAGTTTGTCTGAGTTTACGGTGTTAAAGCTGAGCTGCTGACAAATTTTCTGTTGCTGTTTATTGATTTTGACTGGCAGTGAACGTGAATGTAGATTGCAAATGATAACATTGAAATGATATGCACGCCACATTAAATGGTTTATTTAATGTTGTCACTTGTTGTACGTATGCCAAGCAAATGATGCGTACAGCTGATAGCTAGGAATATGCCTTCTCCATTTCGCTGGTTCACGCTCTGGATTACACACTCGGGACTCGTTTTTCGCTTTTTATATTTGTTTTGTGTGTGTTGTTGTTGTTGTCGACGGTTTTGTCATCGCCATTTGTTGTTTGGTTTTTTGCCTTCACGACCTCAAATGAAGGCAAAAGTTGATTGTGCTTGAAATTGGTAGGCTCATAATAACTGTATGTGTGTGCGTGTGCTTGTTTGTGTGTGTGTGCTGTAATTGCTGATATGCCCTCTTTTTACCGCAGAGACAGTTACACACTCCAAACATGTAAGAATAAATTAGGCAGCAAACTTTTGCGAACTCACAAAACAGCCAAAATTCTTGTGGTTATGCTTGTTATTCTCGCTGTTTTTGTTGTTGTTGATTATATTAAGGTGGTAAGCACTTAGAGGTCCCTTGATAATACGAGAAGAAGAAGTCACTTTAAGTGTTGTCAATCCACCTGTGGCTCAAAATGTTTAGTACAAAAGAAGCACAAAAAAATAAATAAAATTCGAGAATCAAACGCGACTCTTGCTTGATTTGAGAATGTCGATGACATCAGCAAAGTGGATCAAAAAAAAAAAGGAAGCAAGCAAAGTGTTTTAATATGGGATTAAGATACGCACACACACAAACAGCAATTTAAGTGTATGTGTGAGCAAGCACTTAAGTAAACGTTTTAGTAAATTTGCAAAGATGCTTATAGGATTGTTTGTATTCCCACATACAAACGTACGTACGTACATGAGTACTAATTAATAAGGCATTGAACCAGCAATCAAAATGTTTCAAAATCCAATTATATTTGCTAGAGCCCAACGACCTTTGACCTAACTTGAATCGTTTGAATTCTGCTTCAAATTTGTTTGCTATGCCGCGCATCCACACACACACTTACACATACACACGAACACACATGTTCGAAAGTTTGGCATAATTAACCACATTATTCAAGTCTTTCAAGTGTAATTCGAACAACAAATTCAGTCATTTTTCAAGCTTTCAAGCACACACACACCAAGTGGATAACAAATATTTGTCCTTATGAGCATAATCCAGTTTACTCCCTAACATCTTCCGTCGCCCTTGGGCTTAGCCGGCTGGCTTGATGTTTTTATGACCCAGCTATATGGTATAAGACATTCTACGGCTTTGCTTATAAATATGCATGCCGTGGCATAAATATGTTTAATGTGCGACCTTCGAATGATTCGATTATTTCTTCAACAGACCAGCTCTGTGTATGTGTGAGTTAATCATAATAAATTGTGAATATTATTCATAAGTTCATATATCATGTACAGTTTTAATAACACACACACACACATACTTAGAAACACACATGTGTCTTAATGATCAAAACAATTTCTCTTTCAGTTGAATTCGTTTACTCAACACAGTCTAATCTTAATCTACACTAATGCATATAATAATCTGGTTGCTATTTTGATTGCTAAGTTATATAACAACTGAATAGGAAATTCAGCACATGCTGCAATTTGTAAGCCACAAGCTTAATTCCCAAACTCAAAGCCAATATGCAATGCAAATGGATGCTGCTTGTGCTAAAATTTTCAGCTCTCTTGTTATTATGGCAAAGCCAGCGCGGAGTTGAGCAAATAATAAAAACAAAGTTCCACTTTTTCAATTACATTGAAATGCAAATGCAGCTTAGTATGCAGATGAACACTAAAAACTAAAAAAAAAGACTGCTGTTTTCCAGCTGAGAGACTTAAGGCTCGGCTTTATACCAATGGCATATTTAGGAACTTAGTATAACTTTAGTTGTGTGCTTGATTTTTACTGTAATACTTTGCGAATTTTTAAAACGTTTCAGAGAGTTATGTCAGAAAATTAATTAAAGCTACTTAATTTGCATAGCGAGTACACGGATTTACATATACACTGCTGTTGTTATTTGAATACGTCCAGCAATGTATAAACCTTTAAGGTTTTGGTTGAGAAATTATAATTTCTTTTGTGCTGCAGCAAGCACTAAAAATATTATATAGTCAAGAATGTTAATATGCATAAAAATACATAAACAAACATACATGATACATGAAATGCATACGCAAATACATAAATATACAATATGAGAAGCAGTTTCAGCACTGTTTGGTTACAGTGTGTTTTCTTACACTGCACTGGTATTCATTTCTTTTCCTATGGCTTGGTTGTTATTTTTTGTTCGTCAATTTTGATTCACATCAGTGAGAAACTCTGCATATTGCATTTCCTGAAAAGAGCATGAACGAAACTCTTGCATTAATTAACTGAAATCAAGATGGAGTTCGCATGAATAAAGGACAGTTAAAATATTGAACTTCCTTGCTACAGTATAAAGTCAATTTTTTGCAGATTGATATTTTATTAAAAGTCCGCATTTAATAAGTCTTTAATGCCATCTCGCGACCCGTTGAAAATAACTCACTACAAAAGAATTTCATTAATATTTCGATAAAAAACGTTCTTTTTTTGTGTACTTTTAACAGAGACGCACATACAGATTTCCGTTAATGAGCAAAAAGAATTCCAATATTTTAAAAGACCAAACAAAACTCGCTGTGAACTGCATGGTAAAGCAACTTTTCATCTCAATTAAATGTGAAACGTCGACGTTAATCTGCGGCAAGTTGCCGTTAAATGCTGACGGCGGCCAGCTTTAAAGTGCCATAAAAACGGATGCCATAATAAATTAATGGCGTCGGCGTAGAGACGCTAACTAACTGCGGTGGCAGCATTAGCAGCAGCATACGCATTACCGCATTAGCTAAAAGTGAGCTTCCGTTTCCGGTCTCCAAGGTTCAAGGTCTGTCCGACATAGTCCCAAGACCAAACCTTAGTGGGGGTAGGGTTGTGGCTGATGCTGCTGCTGCGGGTGCTTCATTTTGTGTTTACTTTCACACCGTAGAATATTTATTTATTTGAGCCGCATACCAAATGCGCGCCATGGGCATCGTTTGCATTGAAACACTTTCCATTGTTGTTCGTTAATCTTTGGCACTCGCATATAGAATTTAATTAAGACGATGGCCCGTCATTATTCAATTCCTGATGGGACCACATCACTCAGTCTGGCCGCCACCGCCTCCCTGTGCACAGAGTGTGACCAAACTTTTGCCGAGACACGCCTCGTTGCCCAACCGAATTTGATCGAAAGGCGTCCGAAAAAAAGGTTCACAGATATGTGCCATAGTATTTCTAAAGTGTGCAATTAATAACTTCTCATCTAGCGAATATTGTTTGTAAAATGGCAACAAAAGAGAACACACCTACACTTAGAATCTGTGTGTAAGCTCAATGTTCTATGAATAGCTTTTTTGTTGGAGGATTTTTGGTAGACAGCCAAGCAAACGAGCTAGCAGGCAGATTTAATTTTATTATTTTGGCTTTAAGTACCCAAAAAAAAACCAACAGCGTCCAGTAGCATAAAACAATTAAGGCATAGCTTTAAGCTATGGCTATGCCATAATATTCAAAGATGAAGATATCACATAATTGAATAAGCTTATAGCTCAAAGCATGTTAATTAAAAGATACGCGACGCCAGAGACGACCTACCATCAATGACAGCAACAAAAAAAAAAGGGAAAACTCAAACGTTCGCATTTAATGACCCTTTGAATGACACTTTAAACTTGGCAAACTTGCTATAGAAGTCGATACAAAAGCACGGTTAAGGCAATAAAATCAAACGCTGATTTTTATTTGGAAACCAATATATTTTAAATTATTTAAGTGAGTATTTAGTAAGCCAAAAGAAAATGGCCTTTTTTTTACTAATTTAAAGTGTACAACAAAACACACTTTTAAGTTTTATACTCAAATTTGTGTAACATAAAGTTATGCATTCTTGTCTGCAAATCTTTTAATTTAAATATCTATTTTATATCTAAGCACTAACTAAGCACTTAACAGCAAGGCATAAGCAACACACTTTTAATATTATAATAGCTTATTCAAAGCTAAAACTTCTTGCCACACGATAAACTTTTGAATATTTCCTTGAAGTATGCAACGAAAATACTTGACGGTAAGGATGTTGATCCTCACGTAGCCAGCCACACACATAAAACGAGGGCAACTACTTTAAAACCATTTCACAGCTTTTGGCACCCACATTTGTCGCTGCCCATGCTTAAAACTTATCCTTTACATGCACACCACACCCACACACATCAAGTGACGGAAAATTCTACAACACAGGCAGCCATAACGTGTTGGAAGTTATTAGCAAGACTTTTACCTTTTTAGCTATAATTATGCTTTAGCTTAAATCACTTAAACCGGTTTTAAAGCTGACACATACTTTTGCACACATGCGTGCTTTTACACTTTCAAAAAAAAGGTGCTAAGGAAATTTTTTTTTTACACTAGATTTTTTATTTTAAAAGCCCATTTGGCCATTTGCCCATTAACGCCTTTCCCCACACGAATGTGAACTGAGCAATGACCCAAAACTAATGGACTGTCAATGCTGGCTACTGTAATATTTTAACTGAAACTAAAGTAAAACAAGTATGAAGGCTCTAGTCGAGAAATCCCGACTAGACGATAACCTGATCCCTAAACTTAACGCGCATACTGCATACTCAACTTTAATGTTCCATATCTCCGGTGTTTCTTAACTGATTTTAATCAAAATTTCAGAGATTGTCATTACTTTGTTTAATATTTTAAATGCCATCTCAAAGTTTTCAAAAATTAAGATTTTGTTGTTATCGATCCCATGTGTATATCGGAAACGGGATGAGTTATCAAAAATCGAAAACAAACTTGTACTGCCTAGGAATTGGGCGAACTTAAGTTCCAAATCTGGAGTCTCTAGCTCTTATAGTTTCTGAGATCGACGCGTTCGTACATACGGACGGACGGACGGACAGACGGACATGGCTATATCGACTCGGCTGTTGACCCTGATCAATAATGTATAAACTTTATGGGGTCGGAGATGCTTCCTTCTGCCTGTTACAAACTTTTGCACAAAACCATTATACCCTTTTTCCCATTTTTAATGGGATCAGGGTATTAAAATGTTGTAAAAAATTACAAAGTGCAGCAGGATAAACATTGATGTGCAAAATGTTGCTGATGCCTAAATGGTTGGTCATAAATTTAAAGTGACTTCCTCTGACATCTCACTCGAACTGTCAACATACCCTTCAATAGAAATTGACTAAAGGGGAATGAAGAAGAAGGCGCGTTGACGCAAAAAAAAAATTAGCATATATTTTGCTGCAAACATAACGAGCACTTAATGAGTTAGCCTAGATATGAAAGTATTGACTTACAAAATTTCAAAAGACTTATTCGAAGTGCTCTTTAAGGCTGACCTACAAAAATGTATTGCTCAGTAACAGGAAAAAACAATTGCCAAGACATTAATCATAAGTTTTCATTGGAATTTCATTTATTTGTTCCGAATATTTTCCGTAAGATTAATTTTGTTTTCATTCACATTTATCACTGCAAAACCCACGCAATGAATCAAAATTGAACAAAGGAAATAACAACACAAATCACCTACAAATTGTACCAAAAGTATTCGAATTCATCATTTTGCCCTGTCATTCCTTAAACTATGAATTGAAAGCGATTGCTGTAAATAAGCTTTGTTGCATTTTATTTTTTTCAACTTTCCAACTTTTCACGGAAAGACAAATGGCACACAGGAAAATTAATGCACTTTTTCAACCTTTTGTTGTTTGACGTAATGGTGTCTAAAAACTCAAACAAAACTCAACAGCTCTTCAAAGTCATAGGCGAATATTGCAACTTTGCTGACTCCAAAACGTAATTTAATTAATTATTTTGTGCAGTGTCATGTTGAAGGGTAAACTAACAAATTTCAAAAACTTAATCACGTGAAATTGATTTGAATATTGATAAATTAATTCAATTGATTTCAATTCAAATAAGAGTATTCACAAAAATATTAAAAAAAACTTTTATTTTGTATTTATTGCTCACCGCTAGTACTTAATTGAATTGATTTTATTTTTTATGTGTAACTTATCATAGTAAGCATGGGAATGTTGTTTATTTTTACATTCACATAATTAATTTATATTTATGGCGCTTTAAATCTCACGCTCAATCAAATTTATGTGTTCGTGGGTGTTGAAATAATTTCACAGTTGTTATTTTGTAATTTATTCAGGCTTATAATAAGTCTGCAAACATATTATATTTATGCATTACACTTTTCATACTTAATACAAAGCACGATCTCATCTGTTTCAATTCTTATAATTATTTTTATAAGCCCATTGAATTTTTCTTTTCAGCTTTATTACATATTTAACATGTTTTTTATTTTGAAATAATAACTTTTGATGTCTTCACATATTTTCACTCTTACAAATTGTTGAGTTTAACAGCGATTTGTAAACATAAGTTCGGAAGTTGGCAATAATTTAAGCCAGGACCCGCAGGACTGCTCGGCTTCGGAACGCGTTCGAGACTGTCATATTGCTGTTAGATAAAAGTGATGGGAAGCCGCCAATTCGCTGATGCTGTTAGCTGTTGTTTTGGGATATTTTAACAGTGTGTGCTTAACAGACTGTTAAGTCTTAGCAGACAAAATCTTAATGTACGAACCAATGAGAATGTAAACGTTTAGATACTTTTTGGTAGGTACATAGTATGTAGCAGTTATCAATGTTACTGAGAAAAGGTAATACTTTGGGTGTACCTTTGCCTAAAGCGCCATAACACTATGTAATCGTCGGTTTGTTAGTTAGCGCAACCTAGCTTGAAATATGCACAGCAAATTTCTAATGAAGTAGCTTTTCTGACTGCCTGTCATGTTCTAATTTACTATGAGCCACAAATGAACGAATTGTATTTCCGTGAAATATTACATATTACAAGTACGCATCGTGCGCCTTACAAAGTTATTTGCTTGACGAACCGCACATATGAGCAATTCCTGAGAAGGTACCTTTGAGTATTAGATATTAAGCAGTGAATTTATTAAAGCATAATTGATGAGATCAAGATAAACAACGAATGCATGCGAATCATTCATCATTCAGAACCGGATACTTTTATCCCACCCAACATAAAAAAAAGTTGGGAACCTGCAAAATATATTACTTTGGTGTAGTTTTCAGTTAGATAAATCAAATGTGGATGTGTTAAAGAGTTTTAAGCTTTTAATTGTTATTAGCATTGTAGAATGAATTTACCTTCAATAAACATGCCCACAAGGCACAAACGAGTTATATAGCTCTAAGGCCACACACTTAATTCCTTACCTGAGCCAATTAATGGAAACATCTTTACACTACAGCGAAAATAAGAAGCCAAGCAGCCAGCATGCTTTAAATTTCTATTTCTGCTGGGCATGCTGGGAAACAACGAAAAGTTTTTTTCAGAAAATAAATACAAATTATATACCCTTAAGCTTTTTTTCAACGAAGTCTTTTAGAGCTTAAGCAAAATTATAAACTTAGTTCGTCTAAAATATTCTGTACTCGATTTAATTATTATGCCTCCAATTAAATTGCCTTCCATTTGATTCCATAAACGCAAAGGGCTTAGCATAGATAACATCAAGTAATCGTTTATTTTGATATCCTTTCTTTTATTCTATAGATAATTTGCAAGCCATTCATCGTTCTGTTCCAATGATTTATTCACCTTAATAATTATTTCGTCATTACACATTTTCCACTTTTCACTTGTCAGTTGCAAATTGAATAAAAAAAAAGAAAGAAAAAAAAGGGAAAAATAATCTTTGGCCAAGAGAAGAAAGTTAAATGCTTAACGCGCAATTAAACAGCCATCCCGGGGTAGAGTACGTGTCAATAAACATTAAATAAATATTTGCTCAAGACCATCTCAGTGAGACAAACTCAGACAGCCTGTTAGACGGCAGACAGATAAACAGACAGAGAGTCCAAGCTGTAATGCTGGAAATAGCAAGAACGTGCACAGCGTTAAATACTTTTGCACGTCGATGCCAAGAAGCAGGACAAGAGCATAACGAAGAGCAACAGCTTAAGCAGCTGATGATGACACAAAATGGAGCCTCGAAACGTCGACAGTTGACTGTCCACCCGTGATGTGCTTTTTGTTGCCAGCATAATAAAGTTGATGACAGCGGCCGGTGTGTGGTGAGAAAAATAGACAAGCAAACGCAGACATCCAGCACATCAAACTGAACTCAAACGTTTGTTTGCTGTGACCTTTCATTTCCCCAACATACCCTAGAGCATTCAATGTCGATTTGTGTGCGAGCACGCAGGTTGTTTTGTGCGGGACAGCCAATCAACTTAACGTTGCGCACAAAAACAAGCAATAAATAAAATGCAAGCTGACCGATGTATGTAAACTAAATAGCGATGTTCGGGGCTTTAACTTAATTAAAAAAACTTAAGCCGAGTCAATTTTGAAAATCAAAAGCATTTTAGTCATCTAACTTCAAGTTGAATATACTTGGCATTATCCCAAATATAAATCCGCTTTGGACCACTTAACTACATAAATTCTGTTCGCTAAAAAAAAGCAATCAACAAAGTCCAAGAACGTTTTTATTGCAGCTAACTTAAAGTATGAATTATCACTTTTCACGCGCTATTGATAATCCTAAAAAAAAGTGCAATAAATTTGTATACCCTGATCCCATTAAAAATGGGAAAAAAGGGTATAATGGCTTTGTGCAAAAGTATGTAACGGTCAGAAGGAAGCATCTCCGACCTTATAAAGTATATATATTCTTCATCAGCATCAACAGTCGAGTCGATATAGCCATGTCCGTCTGTCCGTATGTATGAACGCGTCGATCTCAAAAACTACAAGAGCTAGAGACTCCAGATTTGAAATATAAAATCGCCTAATCCCTAGGCAGTACAAGTTTGTTTTCGATTTTCGATAACTCATCCCGTTTCCGATATACACATGGGATCGATAACAATAAAGTCTTGAATTTGAAAAATTTTTAGATGACATTTAAATTATTAATCAAAATAATGACAATCTGTTAAATTTTTATTTAAATCGGTTAAGAAACACCGGAGATATGGAACATTAAAGTTGAGTGTGCAGTATGCAGTATGTGCGTCCAAACACACACACATACTTGCAAGCACTGACTGTACGCGTAAAGTATAGGGTTCAGGGTATCGTCTAGTCGGGATTTCTCGACTAGAGCATTCTTACTTGTTTATATATATATTATTATAATAAATTTAAAAATCATGGAAAGCTTTGCCTTAAATATTCACATTTCTCTAAAGACAAACAAAAAGTAAAATCAATACATTCAGCGGTTATATAAGTTTGTTAGTTGAGAAATATTTTATTAAAAAATGTTTGTTTACCACAAACTATGCCATTACCAATCTTGTTTACATTTCGTTTTTGTTGACTGTTTTCATTTTTCTTTTGAGCTTTCAAGCTTATTATTGTTGGCTATTTGTTATGTCTTGTCCTAGTTGTGTAAAGCATCCCAGAACACATCCCACGTACACATGTTACATTAAATGTGTGCACATGGACTACTTTATGAAACTTTCTGTTTTCAATCTGTGCAAAAGCTCACCGCAAACCCGTCATCCACAAAACAATATGAACAAAACGCAGCACTCCGTGGTCAGCAGGTTAGACATAGAACCTTCCATTCTATCCAGTAACAAAAGGAATCCAAAAAAGTGTGAGTTAATACACTTCGTTTGGGGCAATGGTTAAATGTTATAAGAACCATGGTAACTCAAAAACACACACATTTCATAGTATCTGTAAGTGAAACCATGTGTGGGTTACATATCCAAACTTTTTTTGGCTCGAGTAAGCGTCAAAAAAAGTTTCTCCGGATTGTCTGAAAATAATTATAATGGCAGACTCATAACGCTAATGCTATGCCCTTGGGACTTGTACGAATGTGTGTGACACGACCCATTAAAAATAATAACGATGATTGCAATTAAAAAGAATTTGCAAATTAACTCACATTTACACCAAGCGGCAAAGCATATATTTAAAAAAAAAACAAAGCTATAAATCATCTGCGCGTTCACAAAGCGATTAACTCTCTGAAAATTTAGTTGCAGCTTAGTTGCCCTTTGAAACAACTTTTGCTCTCGGCCCAATCACATGCAGTTAGTGTGCATAACGCTATGGAGGTCGTCCTTCTTTTATGTATGTGGTATGTGGCAGCATGGTAAACTAGTTGATGACTTACGCTAGAATAACCGTGTAAAAGTCTAGGCAACATGTAAACTTTTAACTTAACATTACTGTATAACAACTAATGCAACTTAAACAAAGTTGCGCTTGTTACTCGATTAAAATTCTCTTACTTAATGGCAAAGTTTTCTCATATGCGTTGAGCATAAGTTAATTAGTTTGAAGGCTTAAATTTTGCTAGCTTTAAAGCTTATGAGCAAATTGTTTTATTTAACTCCTATAAAGTATAAATTCTTTGTTCTTGGTAAAAGCTTTGCATGCAGACAGTATACAAATTAGAATCATCATACAAACACAAATTTTTATTAACTTGCACATTTAAATTTAAGAAAAGTTGTATTAGTATTCTGTTTTAATTTGCAATTTGCCTCCAGCTTCATTTTCCATATGCAAATGCAAAATCCTCGCATCGCCCTCCAGTTAAAAAATATTTTTAGTATGCAGTTTTGCAAATTAAATTAAATTGTACGCAATTCAGTCGTTCAGTCTGTTAGTTAGTCAGTCCTTCAGTTACACAATCACCCATTTAAGAATTTTTTGCAATGTTTCTTTTAGCTTATAGCTCATGGGAATCTGAGCGCCAGCGCGGAAACGTGTACGGAATTTGACCAACTATTTTGAAAGCTAAAACAATAACGTTGATTTTTCTATAGTTACAAAAAAATTTCATGATTTGGATATCAAATGTAACACGAAATCTTTAAAAAAATTTAAGTTGTTACCATTCAAAATCAAAAATATTTGTAGAATTTTTATTTATATACAATTCATCAATTTATCCACAACATTAAAAGCTTTTATGTCGTTTTGTGCCATGTCATCTTAATTTTGTTTGTCTGTACACCTCCACAAAGCTGACCCAAAGCTGACCCAAAGCTGACCCAAGTTGCTCTTCCTGTGTTTCGTGTGCTTGTTATCATTTGCATAAATTGCCGACAGTTTTGTACAGGCTAGCAAACAACAAATAGAGAAAAAAAAAGGATCAAATATATGTCAGCGAACTGGCTCTTACTTACTCAATCCAAAACACTAAATGTATGAACACATGGCGACGACTGCTTTAACTGAAGCTTATATTTGTTTCAAAACACCCACACACTCTTCCACACACTAACAAAACTGACGCCATACAATGGAAAAAGGCGGTCGTATGTGAAATGGCCAAATCCTAGGCAGTTGCTTGAAGCTAAGCCAAACGGCAGCTAGTTTTCATAAAACTGTCAGCTCGAGGCCGACACAAAAAGGCAAAATCTGCGATAGGTTCAAAGATTTAATTTATTTGCATGTTTTTAAAATGATTTTAATATTTTTGCTTTTATTTTCTTAAGTGCGTGTACCATGTCATAGTGAATTTTTAGCAAGTGTAGTAACTCAACACGATTTACGGTTTTATTTTTTACTGCCTTATCTTGCATGATAAGCTATGCAAGAGTTCCTGGCATGAAACTAAAGTTGCTTAGCTTTAAGGTGTTTCAGCAGTTGCTATGACTTTAAGTGGAACGAACTTGAGAATAGTATGCTATGCGTCTGAAGTTGCCCTTTTTTAAATGTCATGCTGTTTGGGTGCAATTTGAACACACGCCAAGTAAGCGATGCGTTGCTAACTTGACGTTTAACCTTTTTTCCACATTTGTGGCTTGTTTACTTTTTCAACATCACCTTGAAGTTGGCTTCAAAATGTTTCTAACGACTTTAGAGACTACAAAAATATTTTTATAATCGATTTGATTGCAATGAAGGTAAAAATAAACTTTTAAACACTTCTTCTGCTTTCGTGTTTTATTTTACACGTACCTAATTTCATGGAACTTTTTTAATTATAACGATTTTTTTGTAAGATTTTTGAATGCACATTTTTCTTAACTGTTTTCTAATTGTGTTTGTAATCATTTTAACTATCTCCCAATAATTAGGAAACTTTTGCGACTCATTAACAAATAAACCTACCTTAAAAAGGTTGGACAAAGGTAATGCAGTTTTGCACAACCAAAACACTTTACGTGCCAGAAAGACATTTTTGCGGAAGCCAACACAACTTTGTTGCAAATTCATTTGAATTATTCGTTAGTATGGTTGGTGTACAAAGTTTTTGGTTTACATTTCACTTTGTGAGCCAACAGTTTGGCCAGCCAACACCAACATTAACACAACAACAACTAACAACATCAGAAACTTTCATTATGATGCTACCCAGGCAAGGATTGGCATCAGTCAGAGAGACGAGTGCGGCTTAGTAGCAGCTCTTAATGAAATACGTCCGACTTATTTCCTGTTAATGTGACGCCCCATCGCCTAACAACTTAAAGACATTATGCAGTCATTTGTTGTTGGTGTTTCAAACAAAGAGAACTTTTGGCTGGTGTTTTTGTGTTTTAGTCCATCTAGAACCAAGCCTGTGACACTCGAATGATAAAAGTTTTATGGCTACCAGTTGGCTGCGTTTTTGCTCTAGCTGAACGATGTTAAATGTTGCCAGTTGGCTCACTGTTACTTTTTGCAACAATTTATCAACATTTAATGTTGTGCGCAAGCAGTTGTAAAAACTTTGCCGTTCTGTTTCTAATTTAATCAACTTACAGCTTATAGCTTGGTCAGTTTGGGGAAGCAAATTTGTAGTCATATTTCATGGCTAACATATAAACGTTTCCCTTTAGTTAGCCGAACGACCTTAAAATATTCAATCGACTGGACCGCCGCATCAACTCTTCTTTTTGTTCGTTTACCCGTTCATCTCTCGTTTTTAACGGTTCTAATCGAAGGTCATGAAGAGGCCCATCGACTTTGATCGATGAACGAAATTTTGCCTGAGCAACAGGACGTTTTTGCACATTGTTGAATTTGTAAGAAAAAAAACTTTGCAGACAGCCGGAAATGCCTAAAAAACTTTCCACTTAACAGCTGTCACGTGCCGTTTGCATGGTATACTAGAAAAGTTTTTTGGCAAATTCAATAACAAGTTTTTGCTTTAAGCATAAATAACAAAGACCGCACGGCCTTAAAAATTGTTTTATCACTGGCCTAATTAAGCTTTGTAAACTTGCATTACAACATTCGTGTATTTCTCAACTTATCCCGCTGACAATCAAAACGAAAACAAAGAGCATAATTTCACAGAATTTGCCACAAGGCACAAACATGAATAGATAGAAAAGCACAAAGGCAAAGTAATTTTATAACAACACTATGATTTTAGATTTATTATATTAATGATAATCAAAGCTTCCATATAATAAAAGGATTTGTTTTAAGAGAACATTGATTCTGCATACAACGTGAAAAGGGAATTAATTAATAATTTGTAATTGTTTTATTTTTTCTAAGCACTTCGGGCGACTTAAATAACATTGCAATGTTGTGTTGATTAATGTTCTTGCAACTGTTGTAAATTTGATGATTGCTTTGTTATCAATTTGCTGCCGTTCCAATAAGTTCTTTATTAAATTTATAAATAAATCATTTTAATAAGCATTAAAAGCTCAACAAATTGAAAACCTATTAAAAAAAACCAAACAAGTGTTAATCGGCGTTATTTAACGAGCGATTGTTGTCCTTTAATAACCTGTTTTAAAATATAATTAAAATGCGACCGAGTAATAATTAAGTTATATAGCGTAATTTAAACAGGTTAAACAGCAAAAATCGCACTTGCCAATCAATCAATACTGAGACAAACTTTGGTAACGGTCCCCATGGCAAGCCTTCAGATCAATGCTTGAGCCTATCGTTAACTAGCTGAGATATTGCCTGCCAACTAGTTTGAACTAGTTATAGGCAAGTTTGATGCTTGTTGCTAGCTCGTGAGTTCCGTTTGGAGATGATGACGAAAATTGAAAAACTTTCCCAAGTACATGCCGGCATATTTCTGAATACAGCTCCAATGCAGACGCGCCTTAAATGCAAATCATTATGTCAAAGAAACTGCCATAAATTGAATATCAATAAAAATATTGGAGAAAGAAAATAAAAACCATTGCATACATTTCAGCGCATTCAAGGTACAATATTTATGTGTGCTAAAAACGCACGAATACGATTTGCGTATCATTAAAGAAAACCTTTCTAATGAGCAGCTGAAGTGCGGTGAGTGTCGTAACGTATGTCATGCCCCAGCTGAACGAGCAACTTGTTGTCTGTGACACGGACACCATAGCGGAAATTCATTGTCCCTACCAAAAACACAGCTGCACTTTTGTCTTCTTGCATTTCATTTGTCTTCTGGCGCTCATTTGGCATGACAACCTTGTTTGTTTGCATAAATTTTGAACATGTCTGTGGGGACAGGAACGACAACGTGGGCGGTGTCCCGGAATGCAGACAAATTCAACAAGCAAGCTAGCAAGCTAGCTAGGGAACGCTGGCTTTTTTTATAGTCTTTGTGCGGGGCGCTTTGGCGGCTACTTATTATGCAAAATCTGCACGTTGTAGTTGGCAGCAGGGTTTAGACACAGCGATCGTGCGGTCATATCCTGCCACTCATTCAGAACGTCATGGGGTTAACTTAAAAAAAATATACAATAAAAGAGGTCAGCAGCAGTTGAAAGCAACCCAAAGTGCGTAAAAGTTAACAAATTTAATTGAGAAAACAAGAGCCATTTCATTTGCATAATTTTATTATGAGAAACTTTGAGCTGAGCTAGTGCAGCACTTTAATTAAATTTATTGGTAGCAAAGGCAGCTTAGCAAACGGCACGAATATGCTCAACATTGCAGGAAGTGCACAAAACATGCTAACATACGTTAGTTAGCTTCTTCCAGCTGACCCATTTTATGCCTTCAAGTTATATTGCACGTACGCTTCGTATTCTGCAAGTTCTTTAACAATATGTGTGAAATAAAAAATATCAGTGCACACTCTGTATGTAGGTTTTGCAATAGAATTTTCCATTAGATTGGCTTTTGGACATACATAGATTCTATTTGGTCACACTTACTTATACAATGTGTGTGCGTGTGTGATTCATGCAACAAATGTTGACACTGCCTTTTTTTGTGCACTATCTGGCCAAGCTCAGACCAACAGCTGGCAACCCGCACATATATTTTAATAAGGCAACGGCATTTCTAGCTGCCAACACTTGGGGTGTGCGGGCAGCGTTCCAAACAAACAGACATGATTTGGATTACACGCTCTTCCTGTGCGCTGAGCTGTGACACCATTACACATAACTGTAATATTTCACATCAAGAGTGAAAAAGAGAGAGAGAGAACGAGTTGAAGTGTGAGGAGGGCAACAGCAGTTTTATCATGTCAGCCGCATTATGTCACTGCGATTGCGGCACATGCCAAGCAAACGACACTTCATTTAACTTAGGACCTCTTGCAAGTGCAAGGTGCAAACATTTTACAACACTGGCAAATTGACAGCACGTTAGTTATCACAAAGAACGAAGCAATGCAGTGTGGAAATAACTTAAAACATGTTGTTAAAGCATATTATTATATAACCCATAAAAAATAATTATTAAATGTGTCAATTTAATTAGAAGCACCATTTAACAAAAGATCAATTTGAGTGTTATGCAAGCATGATTTTATTTTAATTGCAAAATTGTATTCAATGGCAAACTGTTGCGACCTTAAAGCAAACATATAAATCTGTATTTTACCAACAAAAAAGAATACAAATCGATGAAAATAAAAAAAAGCAATTCTGATTTATTGACCCCATTTTTATATAAAGCGCAACACACCTGCAAAAACAAATCCCTTGAAAGCCAATTTGCATTGGCAAACCACAATCGGCAGATGTTAGATGCTTGAACGTCAAAATAGATTGATGGCTGGCATAAGCCCAGCAGCAAACGCCCCAAAGATTGCTTCATATATGTATAACGTGTCAAAGAATATAAATAAAAGAAAAAATCAAGCAAAGTTAGCCTTATTTTATATATTTATTTTTTATATATATTTATTTTTGGCACACGTAAAAACACAAACATTTTGAGTTTGAACATTTTGGTTTTTTTGCTGATGTTATTTCTGCTGTTGATTTAGATATCATTTATCATTTTTGTTTCGGCCAATTTATTTTTATACACAAATATTTCATGTATGTCATGCGAGTTGAACTAACATTCTTAATTGCTTGCCTCAAAGTAATTGCAACACATTTGCAATTTCAAGTAAATTAAATTGCTTTTATGTGTTCGATTTGTAATTCAAACTCTTAACTACAAAAAATCAAAAACGATGCGAGATTTAATTGCTTTGTTTATTGCATTGATTTAGTATATATATAGATACTTATTTTTCCTTTTTACAAACAGACCACAACATTTGATCTGCTCAGCTCTGTAATACCAAGCAAATAGGCGAATAGAGATATAGATGCTTTCAGTTGTACCAACAACAAAATCAACAATAATAATAACTTTAAGCACTTAGGACACAGCACTTGGGCAAAGCAAACAGCTCGATTTTTATTAGTCTTGGGATTTGTTTTGCGGCGGCCCAAGTTTAATTAACTTTTAACAGCCGCTGTTGCTGCCTCGTCTTAAAATGTCAACGAGCTGCCAATTGTACAATACAAATCTGTGAAGGAAAGTAAATCGAGCTAAAATTATAACAAGATGTCCAAGATTAAATTGCATTTTGATCAATAGTCAATTTTTGAAGGGGAATTTTCTGTCTTATAAGGGTCTATCTAATTGATTTTGCTTTGCAAAATTCTATGAATACTGTTATTGGCCAATTTGATTACGTCCTGTTGGTCTGGTCACCTAAAAAGTATGACATTAAAATTCGATCGGCTTATAATAATTATAAAAATTCAAATGAATCATTGATAGGAAAGTAGAAGCTAAATTTTGGTTTGACACAAATGGAATTGGTTTTAACGCAGTAAAAGCGTTCACTAATACCGATTACAGATTATTACAGATTTTATTGCTCTCGGTTTGCATACATTAAATGTGCCTAATGTGCAATTTATAATTCAAAGGTATAATGTGTATTTACGCTTAAACCAACAAACAGATGTGGCTACAATTTTGATTGAATAAAAGCTTAAGCAACGTAACGAACGTGGCCATCATCATCTAAAATGAGATGAGCACAGCATATAAATAATATTTTATTATACCTAAAACCAAAAGCTCACTTGCGGTTGTAATGCACGACAAGCATTTAAGCATTTATAATTTATGTTGTCAGTAAAAGTATATTAAAAATGCCAATATTTTAAGTCAACTTTTAGAACACTACACAAATCGTGACAAAGTTTTTATGAGCTGAAGCTTTAATAATTTATTTCTTCGAATAATAATAAATCCTTTTTTTTAAAGCAAGCTAAGAGATGGCCTTAGCCAATAATATTAAGAATGTTCCTAACTTTATTGCTTGCTGCGTTTAAGTTGACTACATTCTTTTTAATGTTTGCCCACAGGGGTACATTAATCTGTCTTAGTAGCCGTGTTTAAAAATAAGTGATGAAAAGACTGACTTTGACCAGATTTTGGCACCATAAAGTGTCCTTGTTGACGTTTCTAAGTTATAATCTGTTCTGCTGCTTGAGGCTTATTGTGTTATGCATGATGCAGTTTGCTTGTTTAGTCTGCCACACTATGGGTGGCATGTTTATCGCTGCAGCTGCAGCACAACAACTTCTAAATCTTAGAAATCAGCAATTGTGCAGAAGCGTTTCCTCACAGCTTCAGATTCACACATTTACTGCGTATATCATTCAACTGCTTGCAACATGAACATTGTTTATTACATTTCAAGCCACTAAAGTTCACTTCTATCGCCTAAAGAGCATGTGGATTACATGCAGTTGGTATCAAATATACCGTTTAAGGGAGCGTCGATTGGTTTATGCACTACGCACAAAAGTATGCAATAATTTTGTGAACACACACATTACGTTCGTTGTTAAGCAGCAGCCAGCTAACATAAAGTGGCATAAATAACGATAGACCGTGTTAAATCCTCCGCATTCACACACATAAGCACATACACTGAAAGTCAAACTGTCGACTGCACACAGACACCGGCACACATACACATATACATTAAGAGTGTGAAGCAGTGCAGGCGTTCATGCGTATAACTTTTGTATGCAGAATTTCCCACTTTTGTTCAGGCCCCAAACGGCAAAATAGCAGCATCTACTCTAACGAGGCACACATACACACACACAAGCACATTAAGCATAATATCAGTGACGTGTTTGGATTTGATGAGCTCATATTGATATGATGGAGAAATTATTTTCATGCTCGCCTGATTTTATATACTGAAGAAAACGCCTTAACTGGAACATGCAAACGGCATTTATATTATTTTCAACATACATGTACATATTCAAAACATATCTATGTTTGTGTGTTTGTGTTTACACTTAGAATTTAAGCACGGCTACGCTGACTGTTAGATAAGCTTCCGTTTTGTTATGTGTGCCCATTGCCTGCCTGCTTATATTTGATTGACTGAGTTTCGCGTTGACAAAGCAGCCATGCAGAACCGCCAATTACTATGATAATGTACATTCATTTTAATACACGAGCACTCACTCACACACACACCACACACACACATTTTGGAGCTGGCAAGCAGCCATTGTCTGATTCAGCAAACTTGGCACAACGACACATAAAATGGCCAAACAAAAATTCACACATAAAAAACTGTCAATTGGTGACACGTTACACTGACAAATTGCTGAGCTGTTTCCAAGTAGCAGCTGTAAAGACGAAGCGTTTCTCTTTATTGCCCAAAAAGCACATTATGACAAACTGACAAGCGTTAAAGCAGTCAAAACGATGTCTGATTGCTATTAGTGCTTACTCTTTGTATGCTAAAATATAGTCAAAAGAATTTATTATACAACAAACTGAAGAAAAAATATTTAAGGTGCATTCTTGAATTGAAATTAAAAACTAGAAAGCTTATTGCAAAGTTGTAAGAACTGTAACAAAAATATTATATATATATATATATATATATAAGACTGTAGTTAATTATTATTCCACTTGACAACAATCACAAAACTCAAGGAAAATAGCAAAAAAATGTTTTTATTATTGTTTAATTTAAATTCCAAGCACAGGACCCTGTAGGGTACTTGTATGACAAAATAAAACTTGAGATCTGAGTTGGTAAATTGCTGCCAAAAAGTTGTGAATGCAATTTTCCTGAGTCCCTTTTCGGACGATGCCTTCCATTGTTGTTGCAACCAAGTTATTCTTTCATTCTGTGTTTTGTGTTTCATTTTTTTTTTTTTTGTGGTTCACGTAGCCATTTGCTATAAAATCTGACCTCTAAATTGTGACTTTGTGCTGCAGTTTATTGCAATTGCGACGAAGCAATTGTGCTGTTGCAGTTGCAAACTTTAAGATTTACAAGCGGACAACACAACTTTTGGAACGCTTAGCGACAAATCGTGTTTGCTGCTTTGGCCCCAATTGAGACAGAACATTGAAATAGAGTGTTAAAAAAAATAGTGCGAAAGAGAAGGGGCTATTAAGCTGACGGTTTTGCATAGTATCAAATAAACATAAGAGTCAAAAAATTGAAATCAACACAAAATGTAGCATATCTTGTTCAACTGTCAACTGTCATGTCTGAAGTATATAACAAAAAACTTTATTCTGCCTTCAAAGGAGCATCTTTCTGTGGCATAACCGCAAAAATAACAAAATACCCATGAAGACAAGCCACAAAGTTTGCAATATCTTATCAAATTGTTTGAAATGATGTTAAGCAATGTAATTCGATTCAGACAATAAAAAAAAGAAAAACATACAAGAACTTAAATTCGAAAGAGTTTGCAAGTTTTTTTTTTTTTGTTTTGATTATATTAAAAGTTATTTAAGTATCGTATGCTACTAACTTTTTATGGATAAAACTATTGCAGCACGAAAGTGATTGAATATTCACTAATTATGCCAAAATTAGTACATATGGTTGAGTTTTATAGTTTGTGTTAAGTGGTTCTTATTAAAAACGGTATATGAAGGTGCAACATTTTATTGCGTAAGCTTCACCGATTCCATAGGGAATCTTGTTCAAGGTTTATCTTTCTTTAACAACTTTTTCTTTTTTTTTCCTGTTTACGTTAGTTGAGCACCTGGGTATAAGATATCTCTTCATCGACTTAAGTTTTACAGTATTGTTTTCTTGTATATGTATTGTTTTTGTTTCGCATTTATCAAACACTAAAGGCAAAACTTTTTTTCACCATCCACAACGTATAGCAATCAGCGCCGATTTTCGCTTTTGTGTCTGCATTTTATCGATTTTCATTACACAATACTGCGTTTCCGGAACACTGTCCAACTTTAGAGAACTGTGCTTGTTTCAAGGGAACATAAGGTTTAATAGAGCGTATAAGCTTTGCGGTATATATATATATATATATATATATATATAAGTGATTTTACTCTTCTAACGTACTATATAGTTCCTGCTGTTATAATTCTTCACCTCACATACAAAGATGAACTGTCAAGAAGATTTCCGACATCTGATAAAAATATCTATTTTGTTTTTAAATAAATTTGATTTCTTCCGTTAAAGTTAACATACTAACAAAGAAATACCCATACACGAACAAACATGTTACGTACACACACAGTGTGCAATGATTAGGTCATTGGTCACTTTAAGATGCTTAAGATTTGTATGTGACACATTTATCTTGATTTAGTTTTAAGTGCTGCCGAATTGCAAAAAAATTTAAAAAGTAACTTTTGAGGCTTTTAAATTTTCAACCATTGATTGATTACAATTGTTGCTAACAATACAATCGAGAAGACCGATAGCCAATGCGAAAAGTTTAAGCTTTAAGCTACTGAAATTGATTAGAAAAAACTCTTACACAACATTCAAAACAAGTGCCCTTAGTCAGTAAAAGGCACAAAGCGTTATATATGAGAATTCTATAAATTAAAACTCTGCATGTAGTATTTTGTTTGATATATATAAAGATTTTTTTTTTGCTTTTGTTACAGTATAAAAGTTTGATTTAATTGCTTTTTATTTCGCATATTGTTAAATTTGCAGCAGTTAAGCTGCAAAATTCGCAGTATTTTAAAATATAAATATATTTCATTTTATTGTGTCTGGTTTTTGTTTCAATGCGGTCGTCTTGTTGAATGACTGCAACCACAATGCAAATTAAATAAGGCGTCCAAAATTGTATTTGGACTGTGTTGGCTCAGTGCGCATGTGTGTATGTGTGTGTGTGTGTGTGTGTGTATATGTGTGTGACTGTTTGTTTCCACAATGTGTGCCCACACAAAGTGCGTTGAATCCAATCAAGAGAATCTGAGAAAAAAAAAATTTGGGCAATCTGCCAGTGAAAACAACAATTTCTTACGCCAAAAAGAAAAAGTCTGTACTACTGTCATAACTTTATGATTAAGCAAAGGCAATGAAATTATATTTATATTGGGTTTTTAAATTCAAGGTTTGATTATCATGTTAAATTAATTCAGATAAGAAACATTAATTAATTAATTACCATAAAAAAACATTTTTTTTTTAAGAAAAATTATAAATTAAAATTCTTTCATGTTGAAGATCTGGTTGGGCTGATACAAATTTGTCTACTTAAAGTCATCTACTGCTTATACGTAACTTAAGAGTACCATTAACAAAGGTTAGAGACTCTAAGAACACAATAGAGCTCTTTGCCAACTAAAATTAACTAGTATGATAGGTTACAGTCAGGCTTAAAGTTTTGGTGCATGGCTTGGAGGATGCGTAGGCCTCGCTGACTTAGAAAATAAACCAACTGCATGCCGGCAGCATTGTGGCGGCACAGAACAACAACAATCGAAAAGCAAAAAGCGAACGACGAAGTTAAGTTTCTAAAACTGAAGCAAACGACGTTAAATCGCAGCAAAATGAAAAAAATATTTTTCACGTGTGTCAAAGTGTAGAACAAATATGACAAACGATGCGGGCAAGGACACATAAACCGCAATAGACGACCTTTAACCCATCAACATATACACAGACACAACTAACAAGGAAGTGCGACAACAAAAGCAACCGAGTGTTGCATGTGAGCACACAGCGGAAGAGAAGCTTTCATTGCGATGTCTGCAAAAAATGTGTCAGACGCTAAAACTCTGCAAAAAACTAAAAGATATAATCAGCTTTTGCACAGCTGGAATAGGAAAATCCTCGGTTAATTGAAAAAGGGGGCCATCAGTCAAAATTTACATGTCTTTATTCATGTGTGTGTGTCAGGGCATAACACACGCTGTTAACAAGTATCTGTCTGAAGTGCAAAAAACACATACGCAGCGTGTGCACATATATGTCAACTACAAGTGCACATGAGTGACATAAGAAATTGCCTGTTGCTAAGCTCATAAAGTGGCCAAGCATTTGATGAGTGCTTAATGAATGGCCGTAGCAACGTTTAGGATAAACAAAAAGAAAAAACTAATTAAAGTCTGCGCCAAAAATATATAACGACCTCATAGCCATGGCATCCGTGAAGACGGAAACTCGAGACGTAAGACCAAAAATAGGCTATTAAAAGGCCATTGCCATGAATGCCATGGTCGTCGCAAATGATTTAAATGGAAAAGAAAATCATGTTTTCAGTTTATCGAATATTAAATGCACTTGTACGAATAATTCTCTCTCATAAAAAAGTTATTTGTTCTTAATTGCAGATAATAATCTACTCTGAGTTTATTACTGTTATGTGAACAAAATGTTTTACTAAGGTAACATTATTATTTCTTCAACAAAAGTTACCATGACACCTGTATGTAACAGACTGACATGTTATTATCCGGATAAAGATTACATACAAACACAATGACATCCACATGTCGCTATAAAATTAAAATGCCCTTACGAAAATAATAGCCAAGATTTCTCGACAAATTGTTATTTAATTGTGCGGTAGAAAATGACAAACACGATGAAAAGAGACCGCACAAAATGAGAGATAATTAAACGTGGTAGAGCCAACCGGAAGGACATGGCCGCAGGATTAGGTGGTAATGGCAGGTATGACTAACACAAAAGGACAGCATAACAAATTAGGATGACTGAATTAAGAGGCAAAGAAAAGACATTACCACAATTTTTTTCATATATGTATATTTGGAGTGCATAAGGTCGCTTAAAGATCCTAATGCTAAAATACTTAGTACAATTTGAAAGACTAGATCGTAATACAAAACTCAGTTTAATAAATGATGTATTTATATTTACATTTATTCAATTTATCGCTAATACAGCTATAAAATATTCATAGCTTTTTTATGATGATTGAATACAAAATTCTTTCTTTCTTTCATATTTGCTCATGTTCACAAACATTTATGCATATATAGTAAACATATAGCAGTTGGATTCTCGTGAAATAGTTGTTTGTTTATTTATCTGGCTGTTTGTCATTCACTGACACTGCATATTGCATTTTGCGCTTTTGTTAAGTGACAGAGAAAGGGACAATGAGTGAGAGAGATTGACTGCAAAGACAATTGTCGCGCACTAACAATGGAACAACCATTGTTATGACAAGAAGTGAAATAAGTTAGAAGCCAAGGAAAGACTCTCGAGACTGCAATGCAAATAAACCTAGAACAATGTTCTTGCCACAGCTGGATGGTTGTCGGGGATATATATGTTGTATAAATACATTACTTAGGCCCTCATTGCCTCATTTAATTGGTTAACTTGTGAACTTGTGTAATAGGTATTTCCACTCTACAGAAGTCTCATTTTCCACATCTAACCATGCATTGCTTATTTTAATTACAAACAGCTGAACTTAATGCCTTAGTTCTTCAAACGCAAATCATTTGCATAATATCAAGAAAATATAATATAATGATAATTTAATGTCGCTTGCAGTTATGGTCCACTGTTGAAATAATTTATTAAGGTTGCATGCAATGGAGCTAATTCTTGCTTGCTGTTGGTTCAGCCCTCAAAATCAGGCGAGCAGACAAACAAATTTAACTGACAGCAATAGCCAAAACCCACAGAATTTGTTTGCTTGTCTTTTCTGCAGTAACATATGCAGGACGACATTTGTTGACCATAGCCAGCTTGCGGCTAACATGGCGTATGCGCTATATAACCAGTTGAAAACTTAATTAGCATTGAGGGCAACTTACATCATTGCGTTGTACTGAGGACTGAAAGCTGAAAATGGCAGCTGATTATATATGTAGGTATGCGTATACACAAATTGCTCGCATACGTATTTCTTTGCTTAATAATGCCAAGATTGTTAATTAGCCATAGAATAATGGACTAGAACACGCGTGGTTTTCATTCGTTAAAGTCATGTTTCAGATGTATACTAGAAAAATTTAAACATTATCAGGTAGCATAACTGTTAGGCAGATTTATTTCCATATAATGGTAATGTGGTAACGTGATTTACTGTACGCGGTTTGTGTTGGTAAACAAATTAGATTTCGCCCACATTAGGCTCAAATTTGCTTAAGATATTTGGAAAGCTGTCAAGGTTAAGTGCTGGCTCGTGTAATATGTCAGCAGTGGCAAAATTTATGCACCTGATATGCAGCAGGTCTCTTACGAGAGGTAATAGAACACTTAATAAGCGGGAATGGATAAGGCCGCTGGCCTGTATGCGCTGGCAGGCGTAGGTCCTATGTACATAAATTAGGTTGACCGAAATCTACATCTTGGTGATTTACGTACGCACTTTAAGCGCACATATGGGCAATGCTTGTCCTAATTGTTCGGCAAATAAACGAACGGTAAATTGGTTTCGTCCGTTCCGTCTATTCCGTTTTGTCGGTCTTCATTCTTGCAATGTGGGCTGCTTTGAAAACTTAGCCAGCATATGCTGCAGCTGAGTTAACGTTTTATTTTTCGTCCTGCTTATACTCAAGATTCAAGAGGGAAAGTTGGTAAAGGAAACATTAACTGAATCAAAGACGGAACTATAAAGCGACCACTGCATAAACTAAAGAGTTTTTAGGCACAAAGCCAACTGTGAAAGGTTTGGGTTGTATTTGCGGAATTTGAATTGAGACTGAAATAAACTTTTAATGCTAATGAAATAGCTTTGCATTTGGGTAATGCGAAACAAGACCACATTCAACAAACATAAGATTAAATTTATCAACAAGTTAAGCTCAGTACAAGCACACAAAATAAAGTGTAAGGATCTCCATTTCACATATAACAACAGTATCTTAACAAAAAAAAATGTGGGCAGCTGAACGAGTTGGGTTAACTTGAAAAAGTACACTTGGCACAGAGCTCTTTTTCTCTCTGCTTACTTTAGGGTTGCCTATTGTAACTAAGCTCGGAGTTGACACATGAGAAAGGTTTCCACTGGACAGACCTCAATGCTCAGTTTCCAGTACCCCCTTTGTGGCAGCTGCTTTGCCAGAGTAGAATTGACCACAAAAAGACTAGCACACACACACACATAAGCGCACTCTTTCACAAGCAGCTGTACGGATTTATGGTACAGCTGGTGGTGAATGAGTTTAAAGAGCATGTCTCCTGTGCGTGTGTGTGTGTGTGTGTGTGCATGTGCGTGTAAACATGAAAAGCAAATCTTTTGTCACAGCAAACCTTTCGCCTGCCATTTGACTGTTCTTTACACAAGCACAAACACTCGCATTTTCTACTAATATTAAAGCATGGCACGCACTCAAAGCAACGTGCAACTGGAGCAAATGACATGGTTCTTATTGCGAAGGCTCAGACTTTTCAACGCAAATTAAAAGAGCCACAAATTTTCTGATGGTTTTGCGCCAAGCAATTAAAACTGACAAGCACCATAGAAAACAGGAAAACAAAAAAAAAGGCAGTTTGCGGTACACGTACAACCATAAAATAAATGGTACAGAATGATCATCAAGTTTCGTGTTGACAGTTATCGGTGGAATGAGTGTTTTAGCTTAACCCAACGACGAAAAAAACTCGCATACAGATCATGCAAATCATGATGGATATAAAATTTGGTGCAGGGCGACACAAACAATTTAATAAAACTGAACTGAGAAAAATTTACATGCTTCACAGCACTTGACTGAAAGATACTTGGCATTCCACACCAAAACATTCCATTCACAATATGAAACGTCTTCTTTGTCTGCGTTACAGCGTACGAAGATAGTTAAAGTTTTTGGCTTTCCTTCCCCACTTTACACACACACATACACACACACACGTTGTCTCATTTTTTGTTTCTTGTCGCTTAACTTTTATCATCTTATTGTCTAGGCAGGGTTTTTACCCCAAAGACCAGACAAAGTTTTTTTATGCATTCGTGATCTTAAAATCAAATTTGTTTTCCAGAACGAGAGAGATAGAGGGGACAAAATAAAGTGGCAGCAAGAAAATCAGGCAGCAACCACGCAACGGTTTTGGGGGCTAAATAAATGTTAATAAGCTCAAGTCGTTGTACTTTTTGGGGCTAAGACTCTTGTCAAGTCCGATGAATACAAATAAATAATGCGGTTATTCAAATCAGACACAGTTAGCCAACAAAGCTGAAGGCATTTTGATCCTTAAGGTTCAGGCAGTTGTCTTAAAACCGCTTTAAACTATTGAAATATTTTTATTATTCGAAATCTGGCAAGCATTTAGGCAAACTTACATTTACATTATTTTATAGTAACTATCGTATAGTCGTTATATTTAAAGAGAATATTGCTTTTTGCAACTTGCAACCAACTTTCAACATTTATGACTAAACAATTCTAAGAAAACACATTAAATAGTTTGACACTTTAATGAGATTCGTTTCAAACAAAAACGTTCAAAATCATTTTCATCAAAATATGTCGTGTGTACATGATGTACATATTAAAAAAAAGTATGCAAATTATAAATCTGTCACAAGCAAACAATGGAATCTTGTTAAAGCCAACTATGCGTAACTCAAGGCACCAGACAAGTGCCAACTGCCAGAGCAAAAATTTAAATCACACAATGTTAAAATAAATATTCACCGCAGGTGTTATATTTCATCAGGGTCTCAGTTGCCACACGAGCGGGGCAACCAGCAACAACAGCAAGCAAGAGCGCAAAGTTCAAATCAAATACACAATATCTCAGCACAGAAAAAAGCAATCATTGCCAAGCATAAATAAGGAAGGTATAAGGTATAAGAAAGAAAAAAAGTAGATAGAAAGATAAAAAATATGATAAAAAATTGTTGAATACATTTAGATTAAATATGTGGTTGTGGTTGTGGGTGGTAGGTGTGGATTCCAAATAAACCTGGAAGTTGTGTTCAAGTGCAAATATGCGTGTAATCAGCTTACTTACGGCTGTTTATTATTTATGTTTACAAATATTAAATTTTGTAAGATTTTTGTAAATTTTCCTAAATTGAATTTTGGTTGGGCAAGGTTGGACGGACAATAATCAAATTTTACGGACGAACTTTGTTAACCAGCTTAAAATAAGCCTGAATAATTGCTTGGGTCTTTAAACGTGCATAGTTTTGCCACGAAAATTCATGTAATTTTCCCTGTGCAAACCAATTTAACAATTATAAACGTCGACAGCTCTCATCGTACAATTTACATAAAATTACACAACTTTATGCTGCTTCATTCGTACGCCCAACGCATCCGTATACAGTTCGCTAGGGATAGGAAACCCTTTACTTTTTGGCTTTTATATTTTGTTACGCCTTCAACTCACCGTCGTCTATCATTTTTTCAATGTTTCCGTTGTTGCTTTTTGCTTTTGACAGCCTTATTTAGCGTAAAAAATACAACTTTTTTGTATCGTGTTGTCATTCGAGTAACGGCAACAGCAACGGCACTTGGCACCGCTTTTATCCCAAGTGGCTTGTTTGCTTATAGAATTTACAGTTTTTCTGTTGTCTCGCAGTTAACAGGCAGCAAGAAAAAGGGCGTTGAAACTTTAAAAAAATGTGTTTATGCTAGTGCAGGTAATGCAGCCTGCTAATAAATTTGCTGATGTTTGCCATTTTATGCAAATGGAACGTGCAATGCATCGTGTACGTGATATATACACAACTATGAACCTTTTCTACGTGTGCTTATATAATGATAACAAAGTTTATTCGCTTTATAATAACATGCACGCTGCCAACAACGCATAAGCTAAGCATAAAATATGGAAATAAAAAATCCTGCGTGTGGTTTCTGGCAAAATGACTTTTCTGGTGGCTATACCTTATATATGTACAATGTTAGTTAAGTGATGAGTGCATTTTAAAGGTAAGACACATTTAAGTTAATCAATTACACATTTGAAGTTGCTACTGCTACAAATAATGAGAGAGAACAGTTAGCTGCAAAATAATTTCACGGCTAATTACACAAAGGACAAAAAAAAAATAACACCCAAAATATTCTTAATTGGAAAATGATGTTAAGCTTATGTTTAGTATCCGGTTCTTGTTCTTGTAATTGTTCGTGCTCCTTGCTGCTACTGACGTTGGCGATGTTAACGACGATAGGGACGAGGAAATTGTTGAAATTGTTGTTGAGGACAACAGTGTTTGGTCTAAAGTTGTGTCTGTGCTCTACACTCGACTGCTGATTACTTAACTAAAGGCAAATCAAGCGAATGGCAAAAGAAAGCGGCAAAAAGCTGATTTGAGTCAAGCCAATAAGAGATACAAAGAGAGAGAGAGAGATAGTCACAGATCTGTTAATTAATTTAGCGAGTTTGTGGCATTCTCTACCACAACAACCACAGCTGACATCACAATTACGTCTGCCCTTAAAGCAAAAGAAAACAAACTGTACAAATTCAATTCAACAAAAAATAAATAAATAAAAAAACATTTTTTTCCACCCATCATTCCATTGGTGTATTTGTTGCGGTAATGGCAAACAAAAAACCATACAATAGCAATGAAATTGTCCATCTTCAAGTCTGATTCAACCACATTGTACATATGTGTATGTGACTACAGCCATCTGACAGAGCTCAGACTGGGCCATTGTTGGTATTGCCGGTTAGGCCTTGGCGCCGCTTAAATGTTGCGTATGTGATATAAAAAACCAAAGCATAAAATGTATATATATATATATATATATATATATATATATTATATATATATACATATATATATATTATATATATACATATATATATATAAAAGTGAATAGATGCTCACACAGTGGCGTCGAGATGTAGAGAAAAAGCGAAATGGGAGACAGGAATTTATTACAATGAACAACAAGTTGAATTGCTATCGCTTTAATAGCAAAATCGACGTTTTTTCACATTTAACAATATTAAATGAAGCTCGACATACAATAATGCTGAGTTTTGTAAATGCCTTAGATGTCTTTGCAAGTGTTCAATATTATAGCAAAAATATACCTAACAAAACTCAGGCTTAAATCTAGCTACAAATTCAGTCAATATAATAATGAAATATTTAAAATCAGCATATGTCAGAAAAATTCTAAACGCTGCTTAAGTTCCATACTGGCATTTCAAAAAGCCTGGTACCCTTTTGGTCTACCGCACTGCTTAACAGTGTTGAGCTAACGTTTCAGTTTTCTCAGCATGTGGGTGGATAGATATGCATGCGCATGTATAATATACAATATAAATAAGCTCCACATGCCCAACATTTTTATGCTGTTTTATTGCATTGCTCTAAAAGGCAAAAGTAAACGAAACTCAAGCAAAACCTAAACCGTGACCATGCAGAGAAATATTTGAGCTAGTTAGTAGATGTCAGATGGTTGTGTCGGTTTCCTAGTTGGCTCACTTTCCGGTTTTGGCAGAGCAAAAATGCTTAAATCTTATTATGTGCTACATTTAACGGTTAAATAGCCGAACATTTCAGTCAGATATACTATCCATTTATATGGGCCAAGGCAAAACACATTGTGATTGTATCAGTTTGTGTCTTTGACTACTTTTATATATGGATGTATATCGATCTATATACAATGCGAAACTCTGCAACTTCACTTAATGTTAACTGACGCATAGTATATGGATGGTGTTTCTCTTTCGTTGTTGGCCATTTTATTTGTTAAGTCAGCAGCAGTGCAATAAAATTCAACTGCTTTGTGTTAGCCTTTTGTTTTCGGTTACGATTGTACCTGCGGTTAGCTCAACTTCTTTCCTGTAAATGGATGCGCGGTCATAACAATTCCCCAAATTGATTGCATACTTTTGAGCGATTGCGGATTTTTACACCCATTTGATTGGCTTTCGCGCAAATTATGTAGAAAGCAACGCGTAAATTTCATGCGTGTAATCGCTAAATGCGTTTGACAGTGCTTATGTGTGATTCGTCAGCTGCAACTCATTTGGCGTAGTGGTTGATGTAATTGAAAATGCATTCATTATTCACAAAATGTAACAGCGTGAGAGTTAGAACGTGCCGCGATTACAGCTTAATAGATTATGCAACGCTATACAGCAGCGCACTGTGGTCGGCATCAGTGAATAGAATTGATTTTTTTTTTAGAAAATTACAATGACATTAAGGGTGTGCGAATTCAGTTAAAATGTGCGAATTCAATTAAAATTTAATTGAATTTAATTACGCGACATTTTTGCAATGACACCAAATTGACAGGAATGCCTGCAAGGCAAGGTAAACTAGGCTTAGTACATAGCCAACTACGGATAATCATTAGACGAAAATCTCAGCATTAAGTTTTAATGAAAGCTGCAAAAAGCGGTCAATTAACACACACACATACACCCACACGCATACACATGCAAAGTGTTTTGTTCACTTTGTCCGCCCCAAACACTTAAGAAACTCACGAACATTGAAAGGAACCAAAGTGCAAACGCCAAATTCTGGGCCATAATGCAACAGTAGTACCAAAGAGCTCAAGCAAACAATTGCCAACAACAAAAACACAGCAGTACTGACAGACCAAGACACTTGAAAACCAAGTTACTTGGCAAACTCTTAAGCAGTCAACTAGCCAGCCAACGAGGCCAACAGACAAACAAGCTGCAATGCAGCTGCGACCAGACACAATCTCTATTCTCTTTCTCAAGTCCTATACTTGGTATTCAAGTGTTCATGTGAATCGAGGCGTGAAAATTGCTTTAGTGTCGAACCGATTCGTTAACGCATTCACACATTTGGCAATGCAGTCAACTACGGTATATAAAAAAATCAGAGAAATTTTAGAGCAGTAGTTAAGAATTTTTAGATCTCAAATCCTTTGGGATTCCTCAAACAATACAAATCGGTAACTAAATTTTAGTGTGTATTAAAAAAGTCGATTTTTGTACCCTGAACTAATTGAAAATTGTTAAAAAGGGTATAATGGTTTTGTGCAAAAGTATGTAAGAGGCAGAAGGAAGCATCTCCGAGCCCATTAAGTATATATATTCTTGATCAGCATCATCAGCCGAGTCAATATAGCCATGTCCGCCCGTCTGTCTGTCCGTCCGTCCGTCTGTCCGTCCGTCTGTCCGTCTGTCCGTCTGTGTGTATGTATAAACGCGTCGATCTCAGAGACTATAAGAGCTGGAGACTCCAGATTTGGAACATAAGCCTAATTCCTAGTCAGATTTCGGGATTTCTCGACTAGAGTCTTCTTACTTGTTTTTATTGCATGGTTTTATCGACATTTGAATCGCAAACTTTTTTTATGTGCATTTTTGTTTTATGCCTGGCAAATTCTTCGGGTTTCAGCTATGTCGCTTGCCAAAAAGTTTGTTTGGCTTCTTTCAGATTTGAAAGGAAAGGTTGATGACAAAAAAAATATTTTTTGGCATTGAGCTAAATGCAGCGAATACGAACAATTTCAAAAGATGATAATTGTAAGCTTGTCGTGAGGAATCTGCTAGTAGCAGGCAGGAAGGGGCGGTAAGGATCAATTTGCTTTGACCGCTGTGCACGCAAGTACATGTTGCAAATGCTGTGTCTTGTGCAAAATGGAAAAGCCCAGCACCACGCAATTTTGTGATTGGAATTGTGTACGGATGCGAGTGCAGATGTTGTACAGTATCGCTGGCATGACAAGAAATCACGCAGTTTGCATACGCCCATTGAATTTTAAATGAAGTCGATGCCGCCGCCGACGCCGCCGACGCCGTGCACGTTCAAAGCGACAAATTTTCTGAATGGGACCTTGCGACCAGAGAAACAGATGTAGATATTGAGACAAAAACGACAACGGAAAACGCAAACGGAGAGATACAGACACACTAATACAAGCACGCACTGTGTTATGTTTACAAACGGGCAGAAAAACGAAAAGAAAAACAAAACGTTAACACACAAAGTTCATGTCGCGCTGTTTAAAACCACTCAAGCCAGCTGCCACGCGCCCCCCATTTTTTTTTTTTTTTTTTTTGACCACATTTAGGACATAATTGGCGACGTGTGCGCCTTTGCCATTGCGATTGCGGTTGCCGTTGGAGCCGTCTGCACATTAAATGCTTATAAAATTCTTAGCAGCACTTGCTTTCAGCTGTATCTACAGATAAGCTTATTATACGATAAGTATGTACATCCAACCCAGACAAACCAAAAGGCAACAGCTACATCGAGCAGCAAAAAGTGCCAAATTATTAACAGAACGGAACAAAGCAGATTTACCAAAAATATAAGCGGGCAAAATGTTGTGCACATAATAGAAAATTTATTAAAAATAAAACGACTTCAAGAGAAAAAACAGAATTCAGAGTAAAATTCTAAAGTATAATAAATTCTTTTAACTATATATTCTTCACAGTTTTATTACTTTTTCAAAATAAATTAAGTTAAAATATGAAAGGACGCTTTCACTCTTTATGTTAAGTAGATGATTTTAATTTTTATTTCATCAAGGTGATGATTATGGTGAAATGTACACGTTTGCATGTTGCCTTTTTTACAGGTTGCTGTTTATTTTTAAGAAAGTGTTGACTTCGTTCCTTTTGTGCCAACGCCATAAAAGTTTACTAAAGAAGATTTGAAAACAAAGTCAGCCAAGTGTAGTAAAGGGTTTTTTCTCGTTTCATATAATGTTTCGTCTTTTTCTTTTCTTTTTTTTTTTGTTCCTGTTCAATTTGTAATTTTTTTTATGAGCAGCAGGTTCAAGTTTGTTGCAACAACGCCCACCACATACATATAGTAACTCGGGGGCATGTGGCATGCGGAAGCAAGCTGCTGAGAAGGAAATGCTGCAGTTTTTGACATTTAATGCATGCTGGGAAATATGATTTCCTAATATTCTGCCTGGCCGTTGCGTCCTGTCAAACCCTTTCCTGTGTTGGCATTTTTGACTACAAAACTCAACTGTGTGTGTGTTTGTGTATGAGCCAAAGGCCATGAAAAGTTGTAAGCGCACTTCACAAAAGCTGAAATATGAGGGTAGATTTTGAAAAAATATCAATGCGGGAAACGTGCAGAAGAGTTAAACCAAATATTTGTACAAAAAAAATATGTAGTTTAGCTAAATGAAAAAAGTTTTTGACAGAAAAATCAGCGATGTTATGGTGTTTTAAACATAAAGTTATTTAGTTTGAATAGTTTGGCATGTAAAGAGAAACTAAATTATTAAATCGATCAAAAAGATATGAATTTATAAGGATTAATAAACGACATTTACTTAAATTTAACTTACATAAATGAATTTCCTCTTGTTATACCGTGATCTCATTAAAAATGGGGAAAAAGGGTATAATGGTTTTGTGCAAAAGTATGTAACAGGCAGAAGGAAGCATCTCCGACCCCATAAAGTATATATATTCTTTATCAGCATCAACAGCCGAGTCGATATAGCCATGTCCGTCTGTCCGTATGTATGAGCCAACCGATCTCAGAGACTATAACAGCTAGAGACTCCAGATTTCGAACTTCAGCTCGCCTAATCCCTAGGCAGTACAAGTTTGTTTTCGATTTTCGATAACTCATCCCGTTTCCGATATACACATGGGATCGATAACAACAAAATCTTGAATTTTGAAAACTTTGAGATAGCATTTGATATATTAAGCAAAATAATGACAATCTTTGAAATTTTTATTAAAATCGGTTGAGAAACACCGGAGATATGGGACATTGAAGTTTTCTTTGAAGTGTGCAGTATGCGTGTTCACACATACACACATACTTGCAAGCACTGACTGTACGCGTGAAGTGTAGGGATCAGGGTATCGTCTAGTCGGAATTTCTCGACTAGAGCCTTCTTACTTGTTTTATTTTATGTTTTTACAAAATGCTGCACCAAGCTGTCTTGATAGCTCATAATGACCCAAATAAAATAGCTAAAACGATGTCAAAGTTTGCTACCAGCGCCACTTCTCAGCCAAGGTAACCATAAACAATATGAGTTTCTGAGTGGCAAAAAAATATTTTCCCGCTGACCGAATAATCATAAACTTTCTTCAGAGATAAAATACTAGTTAAGAGTTTGTTGAAAGTGTTCACAAACTATTTAAGTGATCCGAATAAACTTAGTCAGCATAAAATAATATTATTACCAGCTTCTATTTTTGTTTTGCTTTAAAAGATTACATTTTAGCTAGGCAGTTTTCAAAAAATATTTTATTATTGCAGTTTTCCCATCAAATTGTATATATTTATGTTTTCAATTGTCGCATAAATGCAGTTGTTTAAATTATCATTTATATTTTATTTATGCAGATGTATTTGCATTTAAATCATGCCTACTAATTGAATTTGCTGTTGCTATGGTTCGCAATATGCGACTGTTAATTAACGTCAGCAACAGCACCTACACTAATGGATGGGCATTCAGCGATTGGGATCGAGCTTGGGAGAGACAATGGCCCACCCCTCAGATAATGGCACTAATAGCTCCGTAATGAAAAATTGCCCGAAACGCATCCAACACAACAATAGGAACAGCGAATACCTTTTATGTGCGTTGATGGACCACGAAACAGAGTGAAACAACAAGTAGCGAATTATATAGTTATAGAAATTTGATGCACATGTGCGGTTTTCATATGTAATTTAAGGTCTGCACTTTAACTTTCATTAGTCATAATATTTTCCATAGCATATTCCGCAATTTCAAACTATAGTTTAATTTCTTTCCTTGAAATTCAATTGATAAGCCACACATAAAAAAAAAGAAATGGTCCATCGAAAAGTTGTATTATTTATTAAGGGTCACATAATAATCTTGAGTACAGTAAAGAATCTTTCTGCGTTCTGGATCAATAACAATAAATTTGGCCAGCGCACATAAATGCCAGGCCCTCAAGCAAAAAATATTTATGAACATATAAAAAAAAAACATATATATACATATATATATTTTTGTGTCAGTCTGTTTGTGCCATGTGAGCGTGCTATTAAAATATGGCCACGCACACGTATTGGTCATAAATTCATCTTCTTGCGCCCTTTATGCTAAAGTCTCCTAGTCTATTTTACTAGACTAACAAAGCGTTTTGTGGCAACAAGTCGAAAATGCGTTGGCTTCTCTTCTACAAAAGTTGGTACAAAGCTGTGTAAATGCACACAACAAAAACTTAAAACTACTAAAAGCAAAATGCGAAAACTTATGATACAAACAAAACCACATCCTGTTCAACGCGTCCTGAAAGTTCTTTTCAAGACTTTGAATCGCATACAATAAATATGTGAAAGCAAATGTAGTCATGAAAGTTTTTGGAGAATTAAAAAAATAAGCATTTTCTCACCTGCTTTTAATCTGATATCGCTTTCAGGCATTATTATTTGAAACATATTTTATTCATTTTTTTTTTTAAATTACGCTCTGAAACGTTGCTGCTCTTTGCATGCTTTTTGTTTGTTAACCTTATAATTCTTCAATTCATTTAATTTGTGTACACACTTAAACATTTATGGATAGCTCGAGGACAACAAGCACAAAATGTGTGTATTTGCATATACAAAGCGCCGCACACAAAGAGCGCATACTTTGTACTTTAAAATGCTCGACACACAATGTTACGTATTTGGTTACGTTCTTTTTAATATGCCGACTGTAACACTCAAAAGACAGAGACAGCGTAAATGGAAAAGCTTTCACCAACCACTCGTCACACAGGCACGTCATACGATCACGCGGTTATATTGCATACTAAGCGGCTTTTACTGCTGCTCAAGCCGCATGCAATACGAGACAGGGAAATTTTAACAGAGCGATAGCCATCAAAGTGAAAGCCATGCAACACGTGTCCGTAACAGAGTCATAGTTTTAACAGCAATAGTTAACAGTTGACCAGTTTAACAGCTTAACAGCTGTAACCCAGTGACTTACATTACATTGGCTGCGCTCTTAAACGTTGTGTGGTTTGCTCTTAAGGACAGCTGTCAAGTATATACATTTGCGCATTTATTTATTTAACCAAATACATTTGATTAAATGTTACAAAATGTCAAAAGCATGCACAGAGCAACATCAAAATAATCTCACACACACGCACAGTGCTACAATTTTTTAACTCATAAATTTAAGTCAAAGAAGGGACAAGGCTGCCTTTGGAAGCCACAGGTGTGGCAGCAGCAAATTAAGTTGCACATATAACTCAGCAGCCACCCAAGGACATTCACAAGGAAGTTAGCTACGCTATGTATGTGTTCGTCATCCATCCTAACAATTTGTGCGTTAAAAGTTTGCTCGCAAAATATAATGTATACGACCCATGTCATGTACCTTACAATTGTTGCTAGCTGCGTTTGTCATTACCCCAAACGACTTTGACAGCAAAAAAAAAAACCAACGCCCATAAATTACTACTAGAGAAAACGCAAAAAAAAGAAGATATTACAATAAAAAGAAAAGAACAGCAGCTGGATATAGCACGAGATGCTTGGTCCTTGCAGTCAACACGCATTGTATTAAGCTGCTTAAATTATGCCATTAGAGTCAAAGTAATGTCAACGACTCGTTGCCATCAAGCAGACGGCAACATAACTCGAGATAATTCAGTTATAACGCTTCACAAATATAAATGTATCCCAGAGTCAATGAACGTGTTATCCATCTGTACATATACGACCCAGAGTCGATGCCAATTGTGATGTCAATGACGTACAGAAAGATAAGAGTTTAAGCCTTAGCCGAGTGTAGTCGGCAGCAGAGTTAAATGTTCATATATGATTATTGCAATTTAATTTGGCTTATCAAGTGCATAAGTAAACAGTTAGAATAGAGAAGTCTGTTTTGGATTGTTAACATCGTTCCAATTTAGATGCTCTCCCTTTAACATAGAAGGCAAATAAGTCTGAGACGCACAAATAACAAACAAATGTCAAAGGTTAATAATGACTTGGGCAAGATACTCTGATTAAAGTTGTTAAAGACGCTCAAGAGCTTACAAAGCGTTTGGCAAAAAGAAAAAAATGTCTCTTGTTAACTTAAATGTTGTTGCCCATTAAAATCTGAAAATACAAAGAGATTTACATAGAGATTTGATCGTACATCAACTTTAAACAACTGAGCAGCTCAAAATATTATTCTAATATTATTCAACTAAGTTTTAAATTTTAAACAGGTGCACAAAACAAACTTCTATATTATAAGGATAAAAATGCTGATATAAAATTCTAACAAAAATCTATTTTGTAAATCAAAACCAAGATAAACTATACGCCTGTGCAACAGTCTGAAAAATACATGAAAATGTTTGCTTTGCAAATCTTATTAAATATGAAACACCTTGAATAATTCCGTATGCAACAAGAATGCAAGCATGCAATTTTGTTTTGGCACACAAGAAGTACAGCTTCTCTCTGTCAGGACTCACAAGCAAACAACTGAAAAAAAGCAGAACACGTGAGTGAGAATATTTTGTAGAGGCAAACAAGCAATGCAGAACAGTTAAAGTGGATTTTAGGGTAAGCCCCAACAACAGTAATAAACATGTAGGGGACAAGAACCAACCAATTGAGATCCTACAAAGTGTGCGGCTCTTTTCCTTTTCAATTGAGCGCAACCAGGCAAATAGAACACAGACAGGCAGCCACCACTAATAGCTTCCGTCTGGCGACACCGCTGCCAAATTGAAGTGCATCAGACTCAAGCTGCCATGCTGCCACTGTCAGTGGCATTAACACGTGCCGCACACAAACGCAACGACAACTCAAATGACCCGACTTGACGCCAATATCACTATTGACAGTGCTCGCGCTGCACTTTGGTTTGTTCACGTGAACGTGGCAGGAGCGGCCAATGCATACAAATCAGGACAATGAGCATACGCCATGCATGCCAAATACTCGCAGGTAAGGTAAGGTTCAGTGTGCTCTACTCAACTCATTAATCAATGAGCAGCGACGACAAAGACGACGACGACGGTGACAGCTAACGAAAACACCAAAATGTCAAAGCCCTTAAAGGATTTACCAAGTGGGCTAAGCGACGTGACTTGACTTCCAACCCCTGCACATACAAAATCCAGCTCAGATCTTGTTCAAACAATAAAAAAAAAAATTTCACACTGTTTGTCTCTCTGCATGAGACCATGTGACAGCCTAATGCGTGAACAACAAACGATTTTGAAAATTGATTGTGTCCACACATCCATTCTTAAAGCTCATCAATTGTGTCGCCAACCTGCCGAAATGTTAACGCTATCAACAAGTTAACAGCTGCACTTTGTTGGTCATGATTGAACAACACAAAGTGTAGCAAAATAAACACATTAATGTAAAGACATATGGTTTAAATACTAATTAGTACTTGTGTGTAACAAAAATTTATCCTATGTTTTATTCCATCTATTTTGTACACATAATTTCATTATAGTCTTCTTAACAAACTTTAAAGATACAGGGTAATATCTGTAATAAATATTTTTCAAAAACGCATACAAATATTTTTTAAAACAAAATAAATAAATTTTGTTTAGCATTTTTATTAGTTACATATTGCACATAAGTTAGAATGTCAATATTTATGTGTTCCAAAAGTATTGAAGCGCAATGTTAAATAATATAACCTCATTTACTGTAAACAATAATAATAAATGACAATGTAGAAATGGTATACACGCAATAAATTAAGAGCTTACACCAAGAGAAAAATATTTGTTTACTCTGCTTGCTCTACAGTAAGGAAAGTTGCATGATTATCTAATGAAGTTAGGAACAAATATTGAAATGATTATTATATTAACAAACGTTCTATGAATAAGTGAACTAATCGCAAATTACGATCATATTAATATTTGGTGTATCATTCATTTGTGTTTGCAAAGAGTATACAATCTTCTTACTTAAATTTTTATTTCATTTTTATTCATTCATTTGTGTTTGCAAAGAGTATACAATCTTCTTACTTAAATTTTTATTTCATTTTTATCAATTTTTTATTATACCCTGACCCCATTAAAAATGGGAAAAAGGGGTATAATGGTTTTGTGCAAAATTATGTAACAGTCAGAAGGAAGCATCTCCGACCCCATAAAGTATATATATTCTTCATCAGCATCAACAGCCGAGTCGATATAGCCATGTCCGTCTGTCCGTATGTATGAGCCAACCGATCTCAGAGACTATAACAGCTAGAGACTCCAGATTTCGAACTTCAGCTCGCCTAATCCCTAGGCAGTACAAGTTTGTTTTCGATTTTCGATAACTCATCCCGTTTTCGATATACACATGGGATCGATAACAACAAAATCTTGAATTTTGAAAACTTTGAGATGTCATTTAAAATAATGAATGAAATAATGACAATCTGTAAAATTTTTATTAAAATCGGTTAAGAAACACCGGAGATATGGGACATTGAAGTTTTCTATGCAGTGTCCAGTATGCGTGTACACACATACACACACACTTGCAAGCACTGACTGTACGCGTAAAGTATAGGGATCAGGGTATCGTCTAGTCGGGATTTCTCGACTAGAGCCTTCTTACTTGTTTATTCAATGTTATTCTGTAAACCACTTTGTTTCAGTCGATTGCTTTCAATAGAACTGAAAAACTAAAACAGTGCTTTATCGTTTTGCATTTATTTTTCTTATTTTTTGTTATCCCATGTAAAATTGTTTTCGGCGCAGCTCAATGAAAAAGGCATAAATAAAGCGCATGATAAATTTACAATAATGCAGTGTCAGCACTGGACTTGACCATGCTGAAGAAGTTTTTCAAGTGTTTGGGCACCGCTTTCCGCTCAAGTAATTAGCAATTTATGCAGCTTTGGTTCCGGCCATTTGTTATACAAAATGGCCATGCTTTTGGGTCATAAAAGTTAACACCTTTTTGCACTGTTAGAAAAGTATGCTATAGCAAATTTGTACGCAGACAGACAGACACCAAAGTGACTCTCAGCTAAGCATAATGAATTGTAAGCATGATTTATCTATACGCAGCACATAAATCTCAGGTTCAAAGCGAAACACGCAAAAGACCAGAAAGCCAATGGCAAAGACTTAATAATACCCTGTCAAAATGAGTTTGAAGTTACAAGAAACATAAATTTAATAAACGTGAAGCTTAGAAATTCTTGATTTAATAATTCAGATGTCTAGTTTATATTAAACAACAGCAAACAATAAGGAATACGCATGTTCATCATAATAACGTAAATCTCATATGCTTTCAGAGTGTCTTTTCGACACTTTGACCTTTTAGCCACAATATGCGCTCGTTAGTCCATGCGATTTGTTGTTGAATCAATAATAAATGTAAATAACATAATAGCAACAGCAGCCCTTAGGTAGGAGGTGTAGGCTATGCTGTTGCTCACAAAGTTGATGATGATGTTGATGCCAACATCGTAGCTGCTAAAGTAATCGAAAAAAATATACAAAATTTGTAGCAAGCGTGAAATATGAACAAACTGTAACTGGACACGCGCTCCTTTAATATAATTTAGCGCCACATCATGGCAGCTGTTTTTTTTTTTTTTTTGTACAAAACAACGGTCCCATTGACTGAAAATCAATGGGGCCCCTTTAGCTAAGTTTCAGCTTTTTTTTTTGGCACTGTGTTTGGGTCATCAACACACACACACATAGAAAAAGTCAAGCATCAGAAGTGGATGGTGTATCTATTTTTTTTATTTTTTTATTTTTTTTTTTGTATATTTGGTTGTTTTTTGACCGATAGCCATGTGGCATGTTGTAATTTGTGTGCCTGCTACAAATTGTTGAAAGACACGATCCTTAAATCTGTATGTTGGGGGTTACAGCAAAAACAAAGTTGTATGGGTTCGCCTTTGTGTTGCTTGCACTTCTTCTCATCTGTTTTGGCATTTCATGCTGCTAATTATTTTATTTGTTTGCTGCCAAAGTTGTTTACTCTTGCTGCCCTAAAGGTTGGCTTACATCCGTGACTGCAATGTGTGAGTGGTAAATAGCAAAATTTCTGGTTAGTTGTTTATTTCGAGCTTTTTCTTAAAGTGATCAAGTATTTTTCGGGGCAGTTGAGTTCTTAAAAGAGCTTTATTGAGAACTGGACCAGTATCAAATTTATTAAAAAATAGTATTATTTGTAAGAGTGAAAAATTCAATCAGTGTATTTGCATAGAACTATCTTTTCGGACTTAATAAAAGATTTACATTCCATAACATCTCTTGGAAACGTTGATTAAACTACAGTTAAAGCAAATTAATATGGTCAACGCATAGCCCATGATAACAACTTAGCCAATTGGGCAGCTAACCAGAAAGACCGCCAACCACATTGTATCACACAAAGTCACACCACAACGAACACACACACAACCAGCTCACACGCGCTATGGGAAGAACAAAAAGTAGGGGAAAAACGTTTGAACAGTCGCACATCCAATTGCTTTTGGCGTCCATTGGCCTTCTATGTAATTTTCACAACCAATTCCATTTCCTTTACACATTTATTGGTAACATTTTATTTTTTGGCTTTTGCTTTTGCTTTTTCGACGCGCGAAAGAGACCAAAAACATTTCCCGAAATTGCCAAACAGTGCGCCATAAATTACAGCACAACGCCTTTTGCAAGTGTTTTTTTGCAGATTGGCAAAAAAAAAAAAATATAAGAAGGGATAAGTTAAACAACCCAATTTGGCGGAAATATAATATATGAAAGCAAAGTTCTGCTTGCAGCTAATAGAATTTAATCAAGATACAAGTTTTTCAGCGTGCTTTAAGTGGCACAACAAATTGTATTGTGGCAAACATATTGAACAAATATTACGAAACATATATGTTATGTTTTATCAAAATGTTTGTTTAATATTAAGTTGTTAAGAATTTCTGTTTTACCCTTATACAAAGTCAACAAACACTTTATTTTTTACAGAAGTTCAATTATATTTATTTGTTCAATCAACCAAAAAACATACTGTTACCAAAAATGTTGCGATAAGCTTTAACCAAACAAGTGACTGAAAGTGTACTATGCTTAAAGCCAAGTTGGCACTTGTTGTTTTCGCTTTTGCTTTTTATCCCGCTGTGAATTAAATGCGGCACACTTCATTGCATTTCGCCCGAAACGTAACATAACACCATTTTTATGTCTATTCGAAAATGGCAATGGCGCATTAGCGGCATAAAACAGGCAAGGCATTATACCAAATCCTTTAAGTACAAATACACACATACGCACACAAATACATACACTGTTTGGCCCGATTCTGTTTTATTAGCGTACACGTGCAAGGCCCTGAATCAGGACGAGCTCCAATCACAAGCAAAAAATGGAAAACAGCAGGACCTACTCGAGTTTCCGGCCCGGCTGCCCATCAAAATCAACGCTTAATGTGCCTCTAATCGCTTTCGCATAAATTTCCAAAGCGATTTTATAATACAGCTGAAAGGAAGGAATCATTTCTATAGGAACATTGACTGTAAATTTTATGTTAGTTTCATAGACTTTGCGCATGATTTGATTTACCACTGGCCAAAATTTAATTAAACCAAATGCCAAAAGGCAAATACAACAACAAAAAAACAGCAAACAAAAATAACGAAAACAACAAGTTAATTGATATTTATTCAATTTGCATGTGAACAGAAAAAGGAGCTGCTGTCATTTCAATTAGAAAAGCAAACAAAGAAGACTTTAATTGAAAAACTGTAATCAGTGTCCAGCTCGAATGCAATTGTACACAGAAAGGCGACGACAAAAGGTGAGAAATGTGTTCAAAGATTGAAATGAGACAAATTCATTATATTTCGAGGTGTCTTAAAGGTTAGGACTTTGTTTGTGTGGTATTAAATGATTTGATTAGATAAAGTTGTCATACATTCAATATTGTATAAAAAAAACAATTATGATAAGAAAACAAAGCTAATGCATATGTATATAACCGCTCGATGTGTCAACATTTACGCCATCTATGTCTGAAAATATTAACTTAACTTGTTATTTATAAAATAAATGTACCACATGTTCTGGTTAAATAGAACTGGATTTTGGCTGTAGTAATTTTGCACTTAAAACTGAAATTATTTACTCACATATAGGTTTCTAATAGCTTTTCGAAATCGTCATTCTGAGTAGACAAGATAACACATCAAATCTCTTTCTAAAGAAGCCCACTCAATCGAGTTTTTATTGCCATTTCTACACGCGCGTTACGAAGAGAGTCAAAATAATAAGACTCTCCGAAAGCTTTTTGTCGGCATGTTTTTTGTACTTACAAGCAAAGAGGTCTCGACAAAACTTTTAGTAATCGATCGGCGCTTGTTCAAGTTTAACATGCCGTCAATTTGTCGTCATGGCGCTGCTAACACTTGCACTACTGGGCGTGGTTCTATCACTGCTCTACCGATTTTATCAGTACTCGTTCACATACTGGGAACGTCGCGGTGTGCCGTTTGAGCGCCCCTTGCCCCTAATTGGCAATATGAAAGGCTTTGGTAGCAAGCTACATTTTCGTGATATAAATCAGCGGATCTACGATAAATTTAAGGGAAAAACGCCACTTGCTGGCATATTTTTATTCGTCAAACGCGTTGCGTTCATTCTCGATCTGGATTTGGTCAAGCAGGTGTTGGTCAAGGACTTTACGACCTTTGAGAATCGTGGTGTATTTAGTAATGTGCGAGACGAGCCTTTAACTGGACATTTGTTTACGCTTGAGGGTGAGGAATGGCGCTCGATGAGGCACAAGCTGACGCCAGTCTTCACCTCTGGAAAAATGAAGCACATGTTTGGTGTTGTTGTCGAGGTAGGCCATAATCTGTCCGACACTGTGGATAAAGCCGTAACAGCGGCCGTTGCAAATGATGGTGAGGTGGAAATCAAGGAGTTTTGTGCTCGCTATACCACAGATGTGATTGGCACCTGTGCCTTTGGGCTGGAGTGTAATAGCTTGGCGAATCCAAATGCCGAGTTCCGTGCCAAGGGCCGCATGCTGTTCGAGAAGCCACGTCATCATCCGCTGGTTCAAGCGTTCATCTTCACCAATGGCAGACTGGCGAAAAAGTTGCGCATGAAGGGCTTTCCCGACGATGTAACCAGTTTTTTTATGAATGCCGTGAAAGAAACAGTTGCACATAGAAAGAAGCACAACATTAAACGCAATGATTTCCTCGATCAGCTGATTGAACTGCAGGCCGAGAACGAGGAGGCAGCACGTCTTGGCAAGGGCATCGATCTATCGCATGGCTTGACCATTGAGCAGATGGCTGCTCAAGCTTTTGTATTCTTCATTGCTGGCTTTGAGACATCGTCCAGCACAATGGCTTTTTGTCTCTATGAGCTGGCACTGCAACAGGATGTACAACAGCGCCTGCGAGAGGAAATTGAAACGGTGATTCAGGAGACTTCTTCGAATGGCGAGTGTACCTACGAAGCCATAGGAAAGATGAAATACTTGGAACAGGTGCTGGCAGGTAAGACTATCAGCTCAAATCCAATTCAATACTTTGCCCATTAGCTAAACTTACTTTACAGAAACACTTCGTAAACATCCCATCCTTCCACATCTTCAAAGAGAAGCCAACAAGGATTATAATGTGCCTGGCTCACAGCTAACCATTGAAAAGGGCACAACAGTCTTAATACCTGTGCATAACATACACCATGATCCAGAAATATATCCAGATCCGCAACGCTTTGATCCCACGCGGTTTGAGCCCGAGGAAATTAAGAAGAGACATCAATTTGCTTATTTGCCCTTTGGAGATGGACCCCGCAATTGCATTGGCGAACGTTTTGGCAAAATGCAGGCCAAGATTGGCTTAATTTCTTTACTACGTCGTTTTAAATTTAGTGCCTCGGTACAGACAGAGGTGCCAATGGTTCTAAGTACTCGCGTCTTTATACTATCATCGAAAGAAGGCATACATTTGAAGATAGAGCGCATTTAATAATAAATTGAATGCACTTTAAGGTGGCAAATGTCATATAAGTCTGCTTTTTTACGTTTACGTTTTACGTTACCCTGAACCCTATAATTTACGCGTGCAGTCAGTTCTTGCAAGTGTACACGAATACTGCATACTTAACTTCAAAGCTAAACATCTCTGCTGTTTCTCAACCGATTTCAGTTAAAAATTCACAAATGGTCATTATTTTGACTAATGTTTCAAACGCCATCTCAAAGTTTTCCAAATTTAAGATTTTGTTGTTATCGATCCCATGTGTATATCGGAAACGGGAAGAGTTATTGAAAATCGAAAACAAACGGACATGGCTATATTTATATATATTTATACTTTATGGGGTCGGAGATGCTTCCTTCTGCTTGTTACATACTTTTTACCCATTTTTAATGGTATAAAAACCGTTTAGGATCCCGCTGAAGCTGCAATCTACACCTAGTCAGGTAATTCCTGTAACATTGGTTATTAAGGACTGAAAAATTGGAACGAGCAAGCAAGTATTCAGAACAATCTAAGGGAGAGCTTGATTTTCTGACACTCTTGTAGAGTTTCGATTTTAGATTTTTAAAAATCTAATAAATGAATTTAAAGAATTATAAAAAATACTGATTGCCACGTCCAAATTGTCAGAGCCGTAGAGGGTAGACCAGTCAGTTAGGGATAAAAGCCGAGTAAGTTTTGCAAAATCGGTTTTCCGAAATTGACGTGCTCGGATTAAACGTTTTCTACTAGGGCATAGCACCCGGTAGGGTAAAGTGATCGACACCTCCAACGTTTGGTGGTACAAATCTTCTGGATAAAATATGGGTTGTGATTGGGTAATGGATGAGAAGGATGGATCCAAAACAAAAACCAAATCAAGCATTTTATTAAGAGAATTTGGGATATCATTTATTTGATTCAACGATGTCCCAAGTAAGTTAATTAAGAATTCATTCTGAGCCGAGGGGGTCAGGGCGCCAGGGAAATCGCGATCAGAAAGCATGCAAGAAACAGAAAATATAGCAGATAAAAATTATATTTTGGAAATTTTATTGAAATAAAATGTTTAACTGTATAAATGATATATCTTATTATTAGTTTTTACGGGTAAGCAAAATAACAGTTTTTTTTCTCTTTTGGTAAAAAGTTGCGAAATATTCATTGAACAAACATCAACATCTGGCTTCATATAAACCGGCTTGTTTCCACTTATTATTATTTTCACACAGTCTAATGATGACTTGCAAAATTAATTATGAAAAGCATGAGAACAGAATGAGAGAGAGAGAGAGAGAAGTGTGCACGCAAAAAGCTTTGACAGTCAACAGCTATATTTGTTCGTGCATTGCGTTTGAGTTTTTAGTTGTATTTTGTTTTTAATGGAAAGATGATAACGTTTATGATTTTGCTGGCTACTGCCGTTGGCGTTGTCTGTGCCTGGTTGAGTCAACACTATTCTTACTGGCAACGGCGTAATGTTGCGAGTGAGCGCCCCGTTTTTCTGTTTGGCAATATGAGAGGCTTCGCCCGTAAATTTCATTGGACGGACATCAATTTGAGGATCTATAACAAGTTCCGGGGACGTGAGCGTTTCTGTGGCTTTTACGCGTTTCTCAGCAAGGCTTTGTTTGTGATGGACCTGGATTTGATAAAACGTATTATGGTCACTGATTTCAATAGCTTTAAGGATCGTGGACTCTTTCACAATGTGCGTGATGATCCGTTGACGGAGAACCTGCTATTTTTGGATGGAGAACAATGGCGTTGGTTGCGTCAACATTTGACTCCTGTTTTTAGCTCGGGTAAGATGAAGTTCATGTTCCCAACAGTGGTGAAAGTGGCAGAACAGTTAACATTAAGCGCCAAACTGGAATCGGGTGAATTTGAGGCAAAGGATTTATGCGCACGTTTCACCACTGATGTGATTGGCAACTGTGCTTTTGGTCTGGACTGCAATAGCTTATCCGATCCTAAATCGGAGTTTCGCGAAATGGGTCGATCTATAACGGAGAGACCGCTGCATCAGGGCGCTGTTCAAGTCTTTATGTTTGCCCAACCGGATTTGGCTCGACTACTCCGGCTGCGTCTCTTTCGGCCCGAGGTGAGTCAGTTCTTTATGGAGACGGTGCGCCAAACACTGGAGTACAGAAAACGTGAGAACATCAAACGCAGCGATCTCATCCAGCTGCTGATGGAATTGGGTCAGGAAACAGAGGAGACAAAGGCTCCACTGAGCTTTGAGCAGATTGCAGCTCAAGCAATGGTATTCTTTTTGGCAGGCTTCGATACTTCCTCGACGACCATGTCGTTTTGCCTGTACGAGCTGGCCCTCAATCCAGAGATACAGCAACGCTTACGCCAAGAAATTGTATCAACATTAAATCGTCACAAGGAACAGTTGACTTATGAGTGCCTTCAGGAGATGACTTACCTCAATCAGGTTGTTGCGGAAACGCTTCGAAAATATCCCATCTTGCCTCATATTAAGCGACGATCTACAAAGGTATACCAAGTGCCTGATAGCAATCTCGTGCTAAAGCCATGGACACAAATTATGATACCTGTGCATAGTATACACCATGATCCAGAGATTTATCCCGATCCCGAGCGCTTTGATCCAGCACGTTTTGAGCCAGAGGCGGTTAAAGAGAGACATCCGTTTGCCTATTTGCCATTTGGCAATGGACCCCGTGCTTGCATTGGTGAGCGTTTTGGCCTGATGCAGGTGAAAATTGGCATTGCAACCCTACTCCATCAATATCAGTTCAAGAGTACGCCAAGAACTCAGATTCCATTGCAATTTGATAAAAAGAATTTTTTAATTTCCACCGATTCGGGCATTCATCTTAAAATGGAACGTATTTCTGCTGACTAAGCATTCGCTTGTGATTTTTAGTTTTTCTTCGAAATAATTTGTTTTATTATTATTATTTTATATGTTGTTATACTAAATCATGCAATGAAGCTATTAACGAGATAAACACGCATTGATTAGCACAATAAAACATTTCATCCAGAACTTACACAAAATATACAATGTAAAATAAATTCAATGAGCGAAAGCTTTTTTTCATAGCTCAGCAATAAAAGCTTTAGTTCTGAAGGTCTCCCTCTCGCAGTTTGTTCTCTAACGTTCTTATGTTTATTCTATTTTGAGTTGTATGCGTACGAGTTTGTTTGTGTGAAGAGTATGGAAGACTAACATTATCTGAAGGTATATTTAATGTTTTAAAAATGTACTAGAACATATTGTTAACCTGTTTAAAAATATAAAAAAGATCATTTACAAAAGTGATTTGCATATTTTATGATTTATTTTGAAACTACAATGAGGAACTTGATTTTTATTTTATATTTTAACAGTCTATTGAAAAACTTTATCTTGATTATGTGTAGGGTATTTTTAAAGTACATCACTCTCATTTTACATATTCGTATGCGTCGATAACAAAGAGACCATAAGGAACACACATGACAAAGCTGTACTTAATCGCCCACTACGTTTTGTGCAATGCCGATGTCGCATCTTGTTATCTTTCAAGTTCAAGGCACACTTGTTTGCGAACGTTTTCACTCACGCTCTCTATAATTCTTCATCTCTGTCTTTGTCTCTGCCCGTTTCTCTACTTTTCAATTAGTTTTGTTGTTGCGAGCAAATAAACAGTTGAGCCAAACTAACATCAGCATGAGTTGTTTATACAGCAAAGCGAACTTTGTACATCGGTTGATAAATAAAAACTAATAATTCGAGCAACACAGACTAGTTTCAAGTGAGACGCGTTGCAAAATGCTCGATGTGATCGCATTGCTCTTAATTACATTGGCCGTCGGATTCTGGTATGTGCGCACCAGGCTCAGCTATTGGGCACGACGCCAGATCAGCCATGAGAAACCTACATTTCCTATGGGAAATTTGAGTGGTTTTCGCAAGGAAAAACATTTCAAAGACATATTGACGCCGCTTTACGAAAGCTTTAAGTCGTGTGGAGCACCCTTTGCTGGATTTTACTTTATGTTGCGTCCGGTGGTGCTAGTGTTGGACGTGGAATTGGCCAAACAGGTGCTGATTAGGGATTTTTCCAACTTTGAGGATAGCGGCGCATATCATAATGAACGCGATGATCCACTCACTGGGCATCTTTTTCGCATCGATGGCGTTAAGTGGCGACCACTGCGTCAGAAAATGACACCAACTTTTAGCTCTGGCAAGATGAAGTACATGTTTCCCACCGTCTGTGCTGTGGGTGAGGAATTGGCGCAGGTCTGTGCGGAGCAATCGCAAAATTCCATTTGTGGCATTGTGGAGATGGGTGATCTGGTGGCCAGATATACTTCGGATGTAATTGGGAGCTGCGCCTTTGGCTTGGACTGCAATGGTCTGCGTAATCCGGAGGCTGAGTTTGCCATAATGGGTAAACGTGCATTTAGAGAGCGACGCCACAACAAAGTCATTGATGCATTCATTGAAAGCTTTCCCAACCTGGCACGCCGTCTACGCTTTTGTCAAATACACCAGGACATTACGGACTTTTACTTACGCATTGTCCGGGATACGGTTCAGGAACGCGAATCGAAGGGAATTGTGCGCAATGATTTCATGAGTCTGCTCATCGAGATGAAGCAACGTGGAGAGCTCACCATTAACGAGATAGCTGCTCAAGCATTTATCTTCTTTATTGCCGGCTTCGATACATCTGCTTCGACTCTGACTTTTGCACTCTACGAGCTGGCAAAACAGCCGCAAATACAGCAGCTACTTAGACAGGAAATTGAGCAAGCCTTGGAACAGCATGATGGTATATTCACATACGAAAGCATACAGGAACTGCGCTACATGGAGTTAGTTATTGCAGGTGAGGTTTAAGAGTCAACTAAATCTTAAGACTACAAAACACTCATTTGACCCATCCGTTTTTTAGAGACACTTCGCATGTATCCGATTCTGCCACATCTTTCGCGCGTCTCTCGAAATTATTATGCAGCCAATGGCAATCGACATTTTTATATTGAACCTGGTCAAATGCTGTTAATACCCGTCTATGCCATACATCATGATCCCACAATATATCCAGAGCCGCATAAATTCATTCCGGAACGTTTTCTCGCCGAACAAATGGCACAGCGTCCGTGTGCTTCCTGGCTGCCCTTTGGCGATGGACCTCGCAACTGTATTGGGATGCGTTTTGCCAAGATGCAGATGAGTATTGCTCTGTTCCATCTGTTGACACGCTTTCAGTTTAGCGTCTGTCCGCGTACAGTGTCCAAAGTTGAGTATGTCACGAACAACATATTGTTGAGTCCGACCAATGGTATATATCTTAAAGTTGAAGAACTTAAATAGACAGAGAAGATTATCAATTTATAATAAATATACTAACTTAATCACCTTTATAATGACCACTGCCATAAATTGTAATTTTATATAAAATAAATGAATATTTGTAATTTTAATAAAGATTAAACAATTGGTTTTCATCTACTCTTTTAAAAACTCGCCCTAAGACTATTAAACGTGTTACTAAATGAACTTGTCTTATGCTTAATATATATACCAAAAACATTTATATTTTTCTGATTATAATTTTACTTATCGCAATAACTAAAGATACTCTTGCAAGTCAGTAAACATTTATAAATGTTTTTTTTTCTACTTGGAAACAACGATTTCGACAACTAAGTTCAAGTTACGGCATTGCTGAATTTAGGTAATTCCATTAATACCGATTTAATGTTCACTTTACAATATAAAAGCTCTGTGTGAGGAAGCTTTAGCCTATAAATTTCATGTTTGGCTTGTGCTTACGCTCAGTTAGCAAGAGTCTGTTAGAAATGTCGCTTGTTATCGCTTTCATCGGTATTATTTTATCGCTGCTTTATTACGCAGCTCATCATAGGCACAACTATTGGAAACGTCGCGGTATTCCACACGATGTGCCTAAATTTCCCAAGGGCAACATTGGCGACTGGCCGTCTAAGCGTCAAATTGGCGTCATCTTTCGAGATTACTATTTAAAGTACAAGAATGGAAACACACCATTTGCTGGCTTTTATTTCTTCTTCACCAAGACCGTTGTGATTACGGACTTGGAGCTGGTGAAACGGATTTTGATCAAAGACTTTAATAACTTTGAGAATCGTGGTTTATTTTACAATGAAAATGATGATCCCTTGTCGGCCAGTCTTTTCAGCATTGAGGGTCAAAAGTGGCGTCATTTGCGTCATAAAATGACGCCCACCTTCACATCCGGAAAAATGAAGCATATGCTACCGATCGTTGTGAAAGTGGCTGAGGAAATGGCAAAGATATTTGACGAGAAAGTCTTATCGACAAAAGAGTTGGAGATAACAGATCTTGTGGGCCGCTATACGGCTGATGTGATTGGTACCTGTGCCTTTGGCCTGGATTGTAATAGTCAACGCGTTCCCGATGCCAAATTCGTAACCATGGGAAAGCGGGCTGTTACGGAACGGCGCTATTATGGACTACTTGACTTCTTCCTCTTTGGCTTTCCCAAATTGGCGCGTCGTATGCGTCTAAAGTCAACTGTTAAGGATGTTGAGGACTTCTATATGGGCATTATCAGAGATACCATCGACTATCGTGTAAAGAACAATGAGAGTCGCAACGATTTCATGGACATGCTTATCGAAATGTATAAGAAGGGACAGGAGGGAAACTTTGATGAGGGTCTGACCTTTAATGAGTTGGCCGCACAAGCATTTATATTCTTTGTGGCTGGCTTTGAAACAAGTTCTACAACTATGGGCTTTGCTCTATACGAACTGGCGCTTAATCAGGGTATACAAGATAAACTTAGGAAGGAGATTAAGGATGTGCTGGCCAAACACAACAATGAATACACCTACGATAATGTTAAGGAAATGGAATATCTGGAACAGGTCGTTATGGGTAAATAAAGACCTACCATTATTAAAATATTGCTCTGATTCTTTGTTTTTACTTAGAAACCCTACGCAAATATCCCGTTCTGGGTCATCTGACGCGAATGACCAACTCGGATTATTCACCGGAGGATCCGAATCACTATATTGAGAATGAAACTATTGTTGTTATTTCCTCCCTGGGAATACATTTCGATCCCGACATCTACCCCGAACCGCAAAAGTTTAAGCCAGAGCGCTTCACAGAGGCGGAGATTGCAGCTCGACCCGCCTGCAGTTGGCTACCCTTTGGCGATGGTCCTCGAAATTGTATTGGTTCCCGATTCGGTCTTATGCAGACCTGTGTGGGTCTGGCACATTTGATTATGGATTACAAGTTTACTGTGTCATCACAAACACAAGTACCAATGAAATTGGTTAAAGAGAACATTTTGTTAGCCTCGGAAAATGGCATACATTTAAATGTCGAAAAAGTGTCAAAATAATATATAATAAAGAGAAACGTTATGCAAACTGATAAGCTTTGTTAACAGTGAACGAGATAAGCTTCTGTTTTACTTTAACTGCTTCTTTTTACTTATTTATAAATGCCAGAGAGCTAAAAAAGCAAGACTGTTTTCCGGTTTTAGAATATATTTTTATACAACTACTTCCCGCATTTTTTTGACGTTAAAAATCTATTTTGTAGAAACCCTCTGCATGTATCCCATCGCCTCAGAGCATTTGCGACGTGCCAATGCACACTATGAATTGCCCAATCATCCGAATCATTATATACCAGCTGGTGAAAATGTAATCATTCCCGTCTATTCCCTACATGACGATCAAGAGTACTATCCGGAACCGGAGAAATTTGTATCTGAAAGCTTTTCAGAGGAGAAAATACAAAAGCGACCAACTTTCCACGCATTTGTATTGGAATGCTTTTCTTACTACTTGGGAACAACAATTTCGATAATTGAGTGCAAGTTGCTGAATACTAGTCACTTTGATATGCATACAATATGAGTGCAAAACTGATTTAATTCCATTAATAACAGTTGTTACCGATTTAATGTTCACTCTACAATCAAAAACTCTGTGAGAGCAAGCTTTAGCCTATAAATTTCATGTTTGGCTTGTGCTTACGCTCAGTTTGCAAGAGTCTGTTAGAAATGTCGCTTGTTATAGCTTTAATCGGTATTATTTTATCGCTGCTATACTACGCAGCTCGTCATAGGCTCAACTATTGGAATCGTCGCGGTATTCCACACGATTTGCCTACGTTTCCCAGGGGCAACATTGGCGACTGGCCGTCTAAGCGTCAAATTAGCATCATCTTTCGAGATTACTATTTAAAGTACAAGAATGGAAACACACCATTTGCTGGCTTTTATTTCTTCTTCACCAAGACCGTTGTGATTACGGACTTGGAGCTGGTGAAACGGATTTTGATCAAAGACTTTAATAACTTTGAGAATCGTGGTTTATTTTACAACGAAAACGGTGATCCCTTGTCGGCCACTCTGGTCAACATTGAGGGTCAAAAGTGGCGCCATTTGCGTCATAAAATGACGCCCACCTTTACATCCGGAAAAATGAAGCATATGCTACCGATCGTTGTGAAAGTGGCTGAGGAAATGGCAAAGATATTTGACGAGAAAGTCTCATCGGCAAAAGAATTGGAGATAACAGATCTTATGGGTCGCTATACGGCTGATGTGATCGGTACCTGTGCCTTTGGCCTGGATTGTAATAGTCAACGCGTTCCCGATGCCAAATTCGTAACCATGGGCAAGCGAGCTATTACGGAACGGCGCTATTATGGGCTACTTGACTTCTTCCTCTTTGGCTTTCCCAAATTGGCGCGTCGTATGCGTCTAAAGTCAACTGTTAAGGATGTTGAGGACTTCTATATGGGCATTGTCAGAGATGTAATCGACTATCGTGTAAAGAACAATGAGAGACGCAACGATTTCATGGACATGCTTATCGAAATGTATAAGAAGGGACAGGATGTAAACTCTGATGAAGGTCTGACTTTTAATGAATTGGTCGCACAAGCATTTATATTCCTTGTGGCTGGCTTTGAAACAAGTTCCACAGCTATGGGCTTTGCCTTATACGAACTGGCGCTTAATCAGGATATACAAGATAAACTTAGGAAGGAGATTAAGGATGTGCTGGCCAAACACAACAATGAATACACCTACGATAATGTTAAGGAAATGGAATATCTGGAACAGGTCGTTATGGGTAAATAAAGACCTACCATTATTAAAATATTGCTCTGATTCTTTGTTTTTACTTAGAAACCCTACGCAAATATCCCGTTCTGGGTCATCTTGTGCGTATGACCAACTCGGATTATTCACCGGAGGATCCGAATCACTATATTGAGAATGGCACTATTGTGATTATTTCCTCCCTGGGAATACATTTCGATCCCGACATCTACCCCGAACCGCAAAAGTTTAAGCCAGAGCGCTTCACAGAGGCGGAGATTGCAGCTCGACCCGCCTGCAGTTGGCTACCCTTTGGCGATGGTCCTCGAAATTGTATTGGTTCCCGTTTCGGTCTAATGCAGGCCTGTGTAGGTCTAGCCCACTTGGTTAGGGATTACAAATTTTCTGTGTCACAACAAACACAAGTGCCAATGAAATTCGATAAAGCCAACTTTGTGTTATCCGCAGAAAATGGCATACATTTAAAGGTCGAAAAAATTTTTTAATAAAATGAAATCAAAAGAAAAGCAAACAAAGAAACTTTGTTAACAGTGAACGAGATAAGCAACTGTTTAACTTCAACTGCTCAGTTTTTACTTGCCGTATCTTTTATAACTAATGTTTATGACATAACATTGTCATACACCTAATCAATTGTTCATAATCATATGTTTGGATTAACTATTTTCGGCCGTATCATAAATTTAAAATATATATTTTTAACTAAAATAATCTTTCTGTTTTTCTGCTGCTCTCAATGTTTCTCTCTCTTTCTATCCTACAAGTAAAGACTATTCTTCAAAACGTATTATTAATATTGAACTCATGACCTAACGACAAGTTTTAACTGTAAGACAATTGCCATCGGAAGGTTCAAAGTTTTGTTGTTTAACACTACTTAGATGAACAATTGTAATCAACATCTATTAATAGTTTAAACTTATGTTAATCGTTGCTCGTGTGACAACAAATAGAAAAGTATGTGGACAAAAAAATTCTAAATGGACTCTAGTTCTGGGCTTACAGAAAATAAAAGTAATAAGCAAATGTTATGTTGTTAAAATAAATGTTTTGTAATTAAGCTTAATTTTAATTAGAGGTCCTGACCTACCCAAAAAAGCTTGGCTATAAATGCCAGAGAGCTCGAGCAACTGCTGCCCAGTCTAAGTTATTAGCCAAGTGAAATGTTCGTCTCGTACTCGTTGTGTGTGTGTATTCTAGTCGGTATATATATTTGGATGCAGCATCGGTTATCCTATTTTAAAAATCGTGGCATTGCACATGAACCACCCTGGCCGCTAGTGGGAAACTTATGGGGTTGGCGTGTTATCCGACATACCTCGGAAATATTAAAAAAACTCTACTTTAAGTACAAACATCTGGGACCCTATATTGGTGGATACTTTCTAATGAGGCCCATTTTTATTATTACCGATATGGATTTATTGAAACGCGTTTTAATCAAGGACTTTGGCAACTTCGCAAGCCGTGGTTTGTTCTATAATGAACGCGATGATCCTCTGTCCGCACATCTCTTTGCAATTGATGGTCCCAAGTGGCACAGTTTGAGACATCGAATGACGCCCATTTTCAGTGGCGCCAAAATGAAACTAATGTTTCCAGCTGTGCAAAGAACAGCTCGAGAATTGGCCAGTGTCCTGCAGGAACGCTGCGCTGGACAAGCAGCTGACTTGGAGGTAACCAAAGTGTTAGCCTGCTATACGGCAGACACCATTGGCACTGCCATATTTGGTCTAGAGTGTAACAGTCTACGTGATCCCAAGGCGCCTTTCGTTCAGATGGGTCTAAATGCAATGCTGAAGAAACGCTTCGATTATATATTCTGTCTGCTATTTCCCAAGTTAAGTCTAAGGCTGCATTTGAAGAGAACGCCTCGAGACGTGGAGGCCTTCTACATGGGTTTGGTTAAGGACACTATTAGCTACAGGGAAAAACACAATATTAAGCGCAATGATTTCGTCGATATCATGCTGCAAATGAAACACACATACGAGGCAGGCAATTTGGAAGAGGGTCTTACGCTCAATGAGATTGCAGCACAAATGTATGTGTTTTTGGTAGCTGGCTTTGAGACGACAGCAACTGCTTTAAGTCTGGCTCTGTATGAGCTGGCGAGAAATGAGCATATTCAGTGCCAGTTAAGAGAGGAGATTGAGGAAGTCATTGCCAACTATGGCGAGAATGGAGAGCTCAACTATGAGGCCATGCAAAAAATGAAGTATCTGGAGCAGGTTGTATCGGGTAAGCGAAAGTTAAAGACCTTAAAAGTATTTTTGTATTAAAGATTTTTTTCTTAGAAACCCTCCGCATGTATCCCATCGCCTCAGAGCATTTGCGACGTGCCAATGCACACTATGAGGTGCCCAATCATCCGAATCATTATATACCAGCTGGTGCGAATTTGATCATACCCGTATATTCCATACATCACGATCCAGAGTACTATCCGGAACCGGAGAAATTTTTACCCGAACGCTTTACAGAGGTGGAAATTCAAAAGCGTCCAACTTGTTCTTTTCTACCCTTTGGTTTGGGTCCACGCATCTGCATTGGAATGCGTTTTGGAAGAATTAAACTAGCCGCAGGCTTAATCTCATTGTTACGTAATTTTCGATTTAGTCTGACGTCAGATACGCCACAGCCAATGGCATTTGAGAAGCATTCGTTTCTACTACACACGAAATGTTTTAAGCTTCGCATTGAGCCACTTAGCTAAGTGGAATGCAATAAAAGAAATTAAAAACTAGCTCAGATAAGTTTATTACGAATTTTCACCTTCTACTCATACATACGACTATTTAGTTCCAAGTTCACACCTCATATCAGTATATTCGATAGCATTAAGAACCAAAACAAAACCACAAAACACGTTAATTATATACAAACATGTTTATGTTTGGTCATATAAATAGAATCGTTTAGAATTTTAAAGTGACGTAATTTTCTTGAGTACAGGCTTTGAGCTTCTACTCGATTTGTTATTATTATTTTGACCCGAGAGAACAATTGCTAAAAAGCTTTTGTTACGCTCTTCATTCAAGAATTTAAAAACTCTCAATGTAAATTAAATGTTTGAGTGAATTTTAGTTACGCATATCTATCATAAAAACATTGGGTTGAAAACCTCTATTAATATAATTATAATTTTATTAATAAGTAATAAAAGTTATATAAGCTATAAATGACGTAGTTTTAAAGACTCGTAGAACAAAGCGCATAATAATAACTGAGCTGTTCAACATATAACAGAGAACAAAAATAATTATAATGCCATGATCATTTATCCATAAAAGCATCGCTTGAATAATTTCGTACACATACATGAGGTTATATACAATATTAAATAATATTGTTATAGCTTATACATAATGGATAACCTCTTTAAACACGTTCCACTTTTAGAGAAATGCCAGATTCACTTGAAACCAAAAAACTCTCCTTATGGTTCTTAATAGGAATAGGTGTTTGATCGCACACTGAAAACTTGAAGTTCTTAATGAGCATAGCGAGACCAACTCGAGCCTGCATCTCTCCAAAACGCATTCCGATACAGTTACGGGGTCCATCTCCAAACGGGAGCCATTCAACAGAGTCCCTGTTCTTAACTTTTTCTGCCTCAAAGTTTTCTGGGTTGAAACGATTCGGTTCAGGATACAACTTTTCATCTCTGTGCATCGCGCCTGCGGGTATCAGGATTGGCATTCCTTTTTTAATAACATAATTTGGATATCCTGGCACTACAAAGTCCTCCAAGCATTCACGATTTAACACTGGTAGAACAGTATAAAGGCGAAGTGTTTCTGGAAACAGATTTTATTACCTATAACTTTCTTTGTCCTTTTAGCTTGAAATTACCTGATATAACCTGATTCAAATATTCCATGTCTCTGATGCATTCGTAGGTTAGTTCACCATTATACCTAGCCAAAACCTCATTGCATTCCTCCCTCAAACGTTTTTGTATGTCCTCTGCTTGAGCCAGTTCATAAAGAGCGAATCCCATTGTGGTAGAGGAGGTCTCGAATCCAGCATTAAAGAAAACAAAGGCCTGGGCAGCCATCTCTTCAATTGTTAAGTTCATACTCTCTCCGGTCTCTGATTTCATCAGGCGATTATTTTTCAAGTCAATCAGCTGATCCATGAAGTCATTGCGTCGAACATTGTTTTCCTCCCTAAACGCAACAGTTTCTTTCACGATACGCATGAAAAACCTTTCAACATGCTCTGGCGTCATTTTCATGTGCATGCGACGCGCAAAATTGGGAAAACTATTGAGCAGTGCAATTCCTAAAGCACCATGACGCACATCATTGATAGCCTTTCGTCCCATGACTCGAAACTCGGCATCTGGATCCTTGAGACTGCTACACTCAATACCAAATGCACAAGTACCAATAACATCTGTGGTAAATCTCGCCATGAGCTCTCTAACCTCAATAATTGGAGTCTTTGCTGCCATATCTCCAAAGACTTCAACGAACTCATGACCGATTTTAACTACCGTAGGAAACATGCTTTTCATTTTGCCCGAAGTAAAAGTTGAAGATAGTTTATTTCTCATAGATTTCCACTTGTGTCCATCCAACAAAAACAGTTGACCTGACAACGGGTCATCCTCGGGATTATGAAAGAATCCTCTATCCGTAAACTTATTAAAATCCTTGATCAAAATGTGTTTCACCAGGAAAGGCTCCAGTATAAATGCAGCTGGACGTTGAAACCAGTAGAAACCAGCAAATGGTCCTGTTCCACGGAACTTCTTATAGTACTGCAGCCAAATATCAGGAAATGAAATCTTTGTACGCACTCCAGCTAAGTTTCCCATTAAAAGACTTGGTTCCTCGCATGGAATGCCCAAGTTTTGCCAATGCTGCAATCTACGTCGCATTCGTAAAATGAAATAGCCAATTAGGGTTATTGCCGCCGTAAGTAACAAAGTGCCGATCCCCATGTTGAACGACAACAACAACTATTTCTACGATTTAGCAAAAACAAAAAAGCCGCGACGAACAGCTCGCGTGCGATTCAAATAAATTTCAGCACTGTACTGAGAGTCACAGCCGTCGAATTTTTTTTATAAACAGAGAGTCAAAGCTTATACAGTTACAGTGACAATAGCTTTTTCAAAGCGATAGACTGTGTTTTGATAGTGTTTTGAAGTGTGTGATTTCTTCTAAGAATTAAGCGATATCAAACTTGTGTCAGCTGCACTTTATTGGTTGTAGACTAAGAGATTTCTTTATCAAATTTGTTGAGCTTTTATTTTAAGAACTTTTATACTATTATAACCTTTGATTGCTGGCTAGAAAAAGTGTGTGACTTATATATTCAAGAAGAGCTATAAATAAATTCGTCTAACCTACCTCAACACATCAAATCGTGATTTCTAATATTGTGCAAGCTGCAAAGAGCCAAGCGTGAACTCTGATAAGTACATAACACAATTTGAATGCGTCATTTATAAAATCATTACAACTTACTTAATTAGAAATTTGGCAAGGTACGTTATTTTCATCACAGTTCTGATAATATACTATTATCATTTATGATCAGCTGATAAGTTTTATGTTTTTGTCCTGGCCTTTGTTAGGCACGTTCAACCTTTAAGTATATGCCAGACTCGCTGCATACCAAGTAGCTTTCTTTGTGATTTTGAATGGGTATTTGTGTCTTATCGCACACCGAAAACTTGAAGTTCTTGATAAGCATGGCTAGCCCAATGCGGGCCTGCATTTGGCCAAATCGCATACCAATACAGTTACGGGGTCCGTCTCCAAACGGAAGCCATTCCACAGAGTCACGATTCTTAACGCGTTCGGTAGTAAAGTGATCAGGATTGAAACGATTTGGTTCGGGATAAAATTTTTCATCTCGGTGCACAGCGCCAGCGGGTATCAGAACTGGCATTCCCTTCTTGATAATATGTTTCGGATATCCTGGTACCACAAAGTCTTCCAAGCATTCACGATTCAACACTGGTAGAACAGTATAGAGGCGAAGTGTTTCTGGAAACAGATTTTATTAGCTATCATTTTCTTTATCCTTTTAGCTTGAAATTACCTGATATAACCTGATTCAAATATTCCATGTTCCTGATGCATTCGTAGGTTAGTTCACCATTATACCTAGCCAAAACCTCATTGCATTCCTCCCTCAAACGTTTTTGTATATCCTCTGCTTGAGCCAGTTCATAAAGAGCGAATCCCATTGTGGTGGATGAAGTCTCGAATCCAGCAGTGAAGAACACAAATGATTGAGCAGCGATATCATCAATGGTCAAGTTCATACTCTCTCCGATCTCTGACTTCATCCGGCGATTATTTTTCAAGTCAATCAGCTGATCCATGAAGTCATTGCGTCGAACATTGTTCTTTTCTCTATGAGCAACAGTTTCTTTCACGATACGCATAAAGAAATCTTCGATATGCTGAGGAGTACTTTTCATGTGAATTCGACGCGCAAATTTTGGGAAACTATTGAAAATTGCAAGGCCAAGTATACCATAGCGTATTTCAGTTAAAGCCTTACGACCCATTACGAGAAACTCTGCCTTCGGATCCTTGAGACTGCAGCACTCAATGCCAAATGCACATGTACCAATCACATCTGTGGTAAATCTCGCCATTAGCTCTTTAACCTCAACAATTGAGGACTTGGCTGCCAAATCTCCAAAGACTTTTACGAATTCTTCACTTATTCTAACTACCGTAGGAAACATGCTCTTCATTTTGCCCGAAGTAAAAGTTGAAGATAGTTTATTTCTCATAGATTTCCACTTGTGTCCATCCAACAAAAACAGTTGACCTGACAACGGGTCATCCTCGGGATTATGAGAGAATCCTCTATCTGTAAACTTATTAAAATCCTTGATCAGAATCTGCTTTACCAAGAATGGTTCCAAAATGAATGCAGCTGGACGTTGGAACCAGTAGAAACCAGCAAATGGTCCCATTCCTCGAAATTTCTTATAGTACTGCATCCAAACTTCAGGAAATGAAATCTTTGTACGCACTCCAGCCAAGTTGCCCATTAAAAGACTTGGTTCCTCACATGGAATGCCCAAGTTTTGCCAATGCTGCAAACTACGACGGAGTCGCATGTAGAAATAGCTCAGCAGAGCTATCACCGCAGTAAGTAACAACGTGAAGATAAACATTAAAAATTGTAACACTTTCTTTCATCCGCGAAAGAAATCAGGGAACACCTCGATTGAATTTAGACAGATTAATGAATAATGTTGCCATGGTGCTGGCCATTTATAAAGCCAGAATGACAATAATATTAAGATTGTATTGAGTGTTTGCTTTCAAATAAAAGCTTTTTGGAATACAATCTTTTCGGTTAGTGAATCTTGAAACTTGGACAAGGAATTTATCGAAGTCTTTTTTGCCAAAAATGGCGATGATCATAAAGTCTGCAGCGCCATCTGTTGTTCGAAACTTTTGGGACAGTGCGAAGTGCAAGCATTTGAAATGAATTTCCTAACGGTTTATTCTGTTTTCTGTCTGCTTATTGTACATTTGCGAGTAAGCTAACGATGAAGTAGATTAAATCTGAATTTCAAGAATAATTTGATTGATGGTTATATATACTGAAACTTTTAAATGTTATATATAAAGGTCAAAGATTTATTTTGCTCAATTGAAATGGCAGCTAGTATTTATAGGGATCCGGCAACGCTGTTAGTTTGTTTGACAATTGATTAGATTTCAAGTGCGGATATTAGTAGCAAACTAAAACAAAAACAACTTCGAACTTTTTGTTCACGCGCTAATTGAACGTAAAATTCATCAGGTTTATTCAACAAGAGTACATTGAGAGCAAAAGCAGAGAATATCTTATACTTGAATAAAAGTGTATCAGAAAAAATCAAACTGTTGGGAATTTAGAACACGTTTGACATGTTTAGGTACTTTAAAATATAGTTTTTGATAGTAAATCATTAATCATAGCCCGCTTTGAGTTGATGACCAAAGTCATTATAAAATGTACATGTTCATCAATGATAAGCGCGAGTAGAATTTCTATTTGCTTATTTTTTTATTGTAGTGCACACAACTTTTTGGTACAGTGCAATCAGTTTATAGCCCAGATTTAATTTTAGCCAACCCCACCTCAATGAGAATAATATAGGAATTTTGAAAGGCAAAAACGGCTCTTTTATCTATAAAAACCTGAAAGGAAAAGAGTACACAAAAATTAAAAAAAACTGATAACAAACGAAAATGAACTTTAAATTTCTTTAGGGTACGTTTACAATTTACAATGCTCAGTTATGCAGACTAGCTGAATGCTCTACAATGAGTGAACAACTTTAATTGAACGCTTTTTGGTAATTTAATTGAGCTTTGAATACTCGAAATCATTGATTCAACCTACACAACCAACTTTATCGTAAGAATTTGTTGTGTACCAACTGCGAATGTACTTACTGGCCTTAGTTTGTACGCCCACGTTGGATGTTTAAGCCAAGTCAATAGCCATAAGCAGCAATAACTGTAGTGTAGCGTACTCTAACGCATACTTCACCCCTTCCTCAACCCAATAATGAAAAGCTTCCAACTGGCTGGCTGGCTAACGGCGAGCGTATCGTAAATATGTTTTACTCAATTGAACTCAGTCGAATAGCACGGTTTGTTGGTAATGAACGTAACAGATTCAACTTGTCGCTGAGAGCGCGTTCGCGATTCCCCGCGTATTAGATCATTGACAGTTTCCGGGCAAAACAACAAACAACAACAAAAACTGACCAAAATCACTGTGATTTATATATATATATACAATAGTGCCTATAGTATATATGTGTGTTTATTGCTAATTACTGTTACGAATTGAAAACACATTAAAATGAAGAATTTGTGGATACTATTTATGATATTGGGGCTAATCGTGCTCGGCCTACTCATACTGCTGATTATGGCAGCGCGTTATCAACGTGATTATTGGCATTATTTGGGCATACCGCATGAGAGGCCCAAGAAATTGTGGCCCATCATTAAGCAGCTGATCACCCAGTCTCTCAGCACGGAGGCCATGAAGACCGCACACTATACGGCCCTGTATACCAAGTTCAAGGGCAGCGGTCCATTTTGTGGCTTCTATGCGTTGCTGCAGCCGAGAGCTTTGATTCTGGATCGTGAGCTAATACGTCAAATAATGATTAAGGACTTTTCGAATTTTAATGATCGTGGCATTTACTGCAATCAGAAATCGGATCCGTTGTCGGGTGATCTTTATGGATTGCGTGGCAACCGTTGGAAGGAGATGCGTCAAAAGTTGGATCCTAATTTCGAAGGCGATCGAATGTCCTGGCTTTACGGCAGTCTGTACGAGGAGGCAGAGCAGCTACTGCTTATTGTTAGCTCTACGCTGATGAAACAACCCCATTCAACGCTCCACATACAGAAACTAATGCGACGCTACATTTTATCTGCCTTGGCCAGCTGTGTGTTCGGCCTGAATACCGAGCAGCGACAGAAGTACTCATTGGATGATTTCGAGCGTATGACGGAGCTGGCATTGAACACCAAGAAGCATGGATATCTAATGAATTTGATAATGGTACGTTTTCCCAACTTTTGTCGCACGTTTAGGATGCGTTTGACATCCAAAGAGGCGGAGGTATATTTTCTAACACTGCTCGAGGATATTGTGCAGCAGCGAGAGGCATCCCAAGTGCGTTATCAAGATTATTTACAGTTACTGTTGGATATCAAGGCGCTGGAGTTGACCACACATGAATATGAGGCGGACAAGGAACTGAAGGCGCACCTTCAACACGAGCTGGCAGTTCATGCATTTGTGTTTCTCAAAGCAGGCTACGAACAAACAGCAAACACTCTATCCTTTGTTCTATATGAACTTGCCCTAAACAATGAGGTGCAAGCTCAGGTGAGGCAGGAGATCAAACAAGCCATGGAGAAGCATCAGAACCATTTGAACTACGAGTGCATTCAATCGTTGACTCTTATGGGTCATGTCATACTGGAAACACTGCGAATGCATCCCATAACTCCATACATAATGAGAAGAGTTCTCAATAACTATTCTGTGCCGGATCATCTCAAGTATAATCTGGTCAAGGAACTCTTTGTGATCATACCCACACATGCCATACACAACGATCCAGAGTATTATTCAGAACCAGAGCGCTTTAAGCCCGAACGTTGGGGCAGTCCTCGGGATTCCTTTAAGGAGCAGAGCACTTGGTTTGGCTTTGGCGCCGGTGTTCGTAATTGCATTGGTATGCAGTTTGCGCAGCTGCAATTGCGTGTGGCCTTAGCTCTGCTTTTACTGGAGTTTGAGTTTACTTTAAACTCAAAGCGACCTTTGGTCACACTGGAAGATGGCATAGCGTTGCAGTTGACGCCTTTGGGCGTGGTCGAACCGGGTCTGGAGGAGCGTGCGGTTTAACTAAGTCGAATTTGAAAACCTTTTCAACTTTCACTTTTCAAAAATTGAATTTAATCAAACGTTAAAAACGTAAAAAAAAATCCCCAAGATCATAAGAAAACCTTTGGTGATTAAAGTTAGTCAAAAACCGTAGATTGACAGCTATGAACTAAAATCAAAACAAAAATTTCTTTAAATAAAAAACTAGACTAATTAAACTTAAAGACAAACGTTTTAACATAAATTGTATTTATTTAAAGTCCACTAAACAAGTAAATATATATATATATATATTATATTTACCATTTACTTAACATAAAGCTATACATATTAAGAATTTTGGGATACGCGAATGCGTGCTAAGAATTCCCACACTTATATATTTGTATTTTGTTTTTATTAAAAGTGCTTATTTAAATGTATTTATCAACTATTATGTTTTTATTTAAGTAAGTAGCTCTGCAAAAATAAATTAATTACATATTTAATCATTGTATTTGTTACGGTTAATTTGTCGTTTTTTGCATTGTCGTTTGCTGATATGGTTGCTATATGGCTGCTACTTTGCGGGTAGCCCAGTTGAGTACAGTATTTATTTGTGTATATGTTATATTCTATACAGGCTTATTAGACATTTTAAATATGTTAATATTAGTTAAAAAATAATTTTGATAGTTTTTCGTTTGATTTTAGTAGCATAATTAAGTAACTAAGCATTATATTGTAAAGTATGCACAAGTTAAGTTTAAATGTGAGCTTTTTAGACATTAAAATAAATTGTAGAATAAATAATACAAAAAAATAATATAATATTGTTTTAAAACTACTTTGCGCCTTTTAAGTTGTGTGTTAACAATCACTTAAATTTTAGCTGGACTGATATGGAATGTTTTTGCTACTTTTTATGTCTCTGCCCAGCGAACTACGAAATGCTAATTTATAACTTAAGTTTTAATGTTTGTTCGACACTTTGGCCGCTAATACATAAATGGCTGCGCGGCAGCTTTTATTTTTCGTTTGACCCCGTGATGACCCTTACTTTGGTGGCTTGGGCCTGGCTGGCAGGGGCAGAGATTTGCGTATGGGTTCACCACGATTGGGCAACTTGCTACGCAGCATTTGTTCATGCACATATAGCAAGAGACCCACATCCCGATGTCCAGCCTGCCAGGCGATCTTAAATGCGGTGCTACCATCCTGCAGAAAGGATAAAGATCAGTTTGGCTGTAGCTGGGAAAATCTCTTTCAATACTCACCACATCCTGAACTAGAGAATCGCAATCCTGTTGCGACAACAGATGCTTCACAATATCCACACGTCCATGCTCTGCAGCACACATCAACGCCGTGCTGCCATCCTCATCCTGTATGTTAATATCTGCTCCAGCATCCAACAGCATGGCAACCATATCGCCATTACCATGCGACACAGCGAGCATCAAAGCGGTCTGGCAATGCTGCAAAAGGAAACAGGGGCAAAAGGATAGAGGATAAAGGTATAGTTAGTGGGATAAGAAACGATTAAGATAATGTCACGTAGGTAAATCAGTTCGATAAGTTGGCACTTTGTGGTTGTGCCATTTACCTACCTTCTTGGCCCGTATGTTGACATCGGACATCTGGAACAGTCGCTCAACGACCGTCCGATGTGCCGCTTGCTTCAGTTTGGCCAACGATACGAGCATCACGCATGTGTATCCAGCGTTATTCATTTGGTTTACGTTGCAAACCTTTGAATCCAGCAATATGGATACAACATCAAAGTTACCATGCGAGACAGCATAATGCATAGCTGAGTTACCCTGCAACACCATAGAGGAAATGTTAATCAAGTTAAACATATTGTGAGGAAAAAGCGAGCTCACATTGCTATCGGAGAGATTGACACAATACTCTAGTAGTGGCACTGACAGTGACTCAAAATAGTCGAGATAATCCTCAACCTCGTGTGGATTTGAAGTTGCCGTGCTAGAGATGCGGAACCAGTGTTCACTAATGCTTGCCTTGGATGACTTCAGGCTGAACGAAGAGAAAGGTTTTGAGCCCAACTTTTTGAGCAGTGAATCATTGATAACTTTCAGAGCTTCCTTCATCTCCTTGGCCAGCTCCGTTCTGTAAAAGGATTTAAAATTGACGATAGGAAATAATGATTTAATTTTAAATGCTTACTTTTGCCTGGCCTCTGTTGGAGCCTGAGCCAGCTGATGCAGCTGTGCCTTTGTAACCGGTCGCTCTTCCTTTGGAGCTTCCTTTGGCTCCCGTTCAATGACGGTCACCTGGGAATCCTCGCTTTGACTAGACTTCAGTGGCGTGCTCGACTTTTTGCGTGCACCCTGTGAAATTTCCCGTTCTACATTTGAATCACTCGAAGCAGTTAGTGCTTGCTCCGGTGAAGCGGATTTGCTGCTGGAGGAGGAGGTCATTAGGGGAGCAGGGGAGGCATCTCTTGACCAGCTGATGCTAACACGTTTCTCCTCACGCACAATCAACTCATCGTCACCCAGTTGACTCACATCAAAGTCCTGGGATGAGGCGGCTGATTTCTTGGACGGCTGTTTGATAAAACTTTGAGACTCTGGCGAGGAGTCAAGCGATGCACTGGGAGGCTTTTCCTGCAGCGAGCTGTGGTTAGACAAGTAAAACATATTAGGCTTACATTTTGAGTTCTTTTGCTTAAGTTAAACCCACGTTATGAGCAGCGCTGAGCAGCCACTGACCAACAGTGGGTAGCAGGTGAAGCTGCTCAAACCGGAAAACATTGAGAACACCATTTGAGAACACAAACGAAATCCAAAGAATAAACAAAAAGGTCGATAAACGAATAGAAACGAGGCAAAGAAGCTGCAAACGCGCCAAAGCCAAAACGAAAACTGAGCCTGAAGGTCAATTCAACCAAATTGGGCATACATTTATGCTCGGATTCCGTATTCGGAGTCGACTACTAATGCGCATGACACTCAGTGGGTATGTGTCTTGGGTTTGTGTCTTAGATAAAGCTTGAAGCTTTTTAAGTACAGTGGTTTGAATGCTATAGAAAATTGGAATTTTGTGTATGTTTTCTCTATCGCTTTGAAACTCACCTCAGCCGTGCTTTTCGTTCCGCCTTCGGGCTCTTTGTGGGTGCTGTTACTGTTGGCAGCGTGTAGGTATTTTGTCGCTGGAACTGTTTACGCACTGGACTGGGACTAGTTAGATGCCTGGGACGTGGGATGCGCGAATCTGCCGAAGCGGAGCGTCTTATAGTTGGCGGTGGTGTTGGCGGTGTTGCTGGCTCACTGGTGGGATCTGCCTTAGAGAAGTCCTTGGCCAGCAATTGAATGGCCTCCTTGCAGGAATCACAATAGTTTGCCGCACAGGCAATTGAGATGTGCGGCTTAACAATATCGCCACAGCCAACATCACGTTTGTGCACCTGTTCCGTGTTGCAAGAAGAATGAGCAAGAACAGGCTCTGGTTTTGCAACGGGTTCTGGCTGTTCCTCCGTATTGCTGGCCGCATGGCGTGACTGTGCACGTATCAAGGGCACCATTAGCTGCTCGATGTTGGTCACACTACGTGTAAGACGCTGCAATCCTCTCGTATCCGTTTGTCGGCTGGTGTACTCTACGCCACACTGTGTGCCCACCTGTTGCTGTTCGGGCATGATCTGAGCAGCCGTGGATCGCACATTGATCGAAGCTGTCTGACACGATGCACTGAACACTTGGGTGTTTTGAGTCTGACAAGCAGTAGTCTTGCTTTTGATGGCCAACTTATCATGTTCGCCCAGACTGAAGGTATTGCTGCGTCCCAGCAACTGTGGCACAAGTTTGGGCTTCTCCGCCAGCTGCTCCTCAGTGCCACAACCGACACTAACACTACGTTTGCTAATGGCACACTTTTCACAGAGAACATCTGACACTCGATGCTCGGAACTGCCCACACTGCGCAAATCCGGCTTGCAGCTGGTGAAGTTTTCACGGGTCATCGGCTTGGCACTGATGCCCACATTGTGCTTCAACACCGGACGCTCTGGTGTGGTCTGAATGCCCATCTCCCTCTGCTCCCGTTGTGGCACATACATCTGTGTGCCCACCGAGATGAGATGTCGTAGACGTTGCTTTTTGCTATCGCTGAGCGCCTGTTCAATCTTTTGTTTTAGCTCCACTTGTGAGTAGAGTGTTTCCGTTTGCTGTGTTCCCACATGGCGAGTGGTCAACGTGGAGCCCACTGCAACATCACGTGTGGTAATTGCTTTACTTGCTGCCTGTGTGGCAACATCACGTCGTATTATGCTCGGCGACATTGAACTGCTGCGCATTCTTGCACCCAAACTCTCCAGTGAAACTGGACTTATGCGTTGCGGCGTAAATTGCACGGGTGAAGCAGTCTTAATGCCCGGACTTGGAGGCGACGGAGTTTGACGTTGTCCACGTAGCAGCTCCTCGTTGCGCCGCTGTAGACGCTGTTTCTCAAGGCGCAGTGAATTGAGTTCCAGCTACAAACAGATAAATATAAGTCCAAGTTAATAGTTGAAATCTTAATACACAAATCTACGATCAAAAGCTTTAAAATTATAGTTTTATACATTTTTTAAATTCTTAAAACATTTCTTAGATACGAATCAGATATATATTAAAGAGCAAAGCACTAAACTACCCGGCTCAGGTGTGGAAAAATCTGTATGCGATTTTCAAAAAACCTTTGGGAGGTATAATTAATTTATCTATTTTAAATTCTCACAGAGACGTGCTTTGGTCTGTCAAAAACTGCAAAAAGCTTTAAAAAAATACATAATTTTATAATGATTATGACATCGCACAAAAAATCAGCAATAACAAAACCTCTGTGTGAACGAAAAGTTGTTCATATTTTTTATTTTTATTTTTCAACTGTAAACTGAGCAAATATTTTTTTCGCTTAGACTTACCTCCATATCTGGTATGACCTTGACCTGCTCTTCTAGGTCCTTGAGACGTTTCAAGCTTAGCGCCATTTGTTCACGTATCTGACACAGTGCTTGTGCATCCGCCGTAGTTTGTCCGGTCTCAGAGCTAGCGGGCGACTGAAGGGGACTACCAGAAGAGGCATTGCCATTCGTTGTCTGCTCCGCTTTGGGTGTGGCTGTCAAATGATGGCGACGCGGTGGCGGCGGCGGTGCTGGCGACTCTTTGTCTGCCATACAATGCTCTGGCTGTTCCACCGGCGACTTGGCATTGGCAGCCACCGTGGCCAAAACATAGCTCTCGTACTGAACCTCAGCGGGACTGGGACGCTGTTGCAATGGCAACGTATTCGAGCGCTGAAAGAGACGAGGTGAGCGATTGCCCGCCATGCAGGAATCTAAAAAGAAAAATGTTTTATTCAAAGATAAAGTAAGCCTTAGATAAAGTTTGACTAAAAACAATTTTACTGGTTACTTGCTCTGTCGATAGCCTTAGTCAAAACTATTTTAATTTGCAAACTTGCCATAGACGCTTCCAGTTAACAACTGACAGCAACATTTGGCAAATTATTAATAATAGCGATAAAAAATAATATAATATATGATACCGAAGTTAGAAAACTGTGCCACAGTGCGCATAATTTGCCCACCAAACAAATACTGCTGCATAAACTATGAATAGCAGAAAACCTAAAAATATGAAAAAACACAATAGACAGAGAAAAGAGACTACGAGTCTGTCCTTAATGTGTGTCTCTGCCAGTCTACTGATAAGTCGAGGGCGCCGACTGGCGCTCAACTATTATTATTCAATATTGATTTTACCTACATACTGAAAATATTTATGTACACATTTACTCGTATTGCAGCAATATTTTGTTCGTTTCGTGCCTCGACTTGGGCCATTGCCCGGACTTGAGTGTTTGTTTATCAAGTGCAATACGTATCGGTTCTATTAAATGCTTATCGATAAAGTGCCAATAAATAATACTTGCATACCCTGGACAGGAAAAAAGGGAAACATATGTTAAATGGACTTGAAGTGAAAGTTCAAACTAGATGGAACTATAGCACTAAGCTTTTGCAATATGATCAATAAAGTAATAAAATCGTTGCATATTGATTATAATCGATATTTTATCGAAAAAGTAAATGATTTACACAAAATGTGCAATGAGTAAAGACTTTCTACACGACTCACGCAAAGCAGAAAAATCTCTTTTTAATTTATATAAAAAATGTGTACTTCTTGGATGAATATTTATCATACGCACTGTATGGCCGATGAGTTGTTACTCATCGGCTATGCCGGCTGCCAAGTATTTTTGTACTTTTCACAGTTTATTTGTCGCTGGCTGCTCCATTTGCTACTATTACTTAATTTCTTCACACAAATACTTGAATATACTTTTGTGCACTGAACTTTCGGCAAAAGACACAAACATAAAGAACCAAAATAAACGAGAAAGATTTCTATTTTGTTGTTGTGTGTGTCGTTCGGTGCCAAGTTGACTGCGCTGACGAGAAAGAGATGGTCAAGGCAAGAAAAGATGTGGCTGGGGCCACAAAAGACAGCTAAAAGCAAAAGCAAGTCGCGTGTTTTGGTAGCATTGACCGGGCGCATAATTAATCAGTTTTTATGAGCTAGAAAATTGACAAAACAAAAAAATTTAATAAAATGAAAATTAAAAACACGCGTCTTAATGCCCTTAATTTAATATAGGTTGACTGGCTATATTTTTCTACTTAGCTAATGAACCTACAATCATTCCACCAGCTTTTAAATGGGCTCTGCTGGCTTGTCTCCGGTTTCAGTTTGATCTTTCGTGACGTATCCTTGTTGCATCGTAGTGGCAAAGTATCATCAGCAGTGGCAAACATTGCTATTTGCTTTTGTTGATTTTTAGTGTTGTTAATTGCACATTGCAGCTGTTTAATTAAGAGCGTAATTCCAGGCGGTCAAGGCGGCAGCCATTGCACTTTATAAATGCGAGGAAAAAACTATTGCCGCTGTTGTTTTCAACTTGTATTTTGTTGTTTGTGTTGCAATTAAAGCATTTTAGCTGTGTGAGTAATAAACAATATTAATTTGATTTGATTTGCTCAAGCTATCAAGCGCAAATATATGTACTAGACACATTTACAGCAAAAACCGAAGCGAACAGCGTCACACACAGGTTATCTTTGACAGTGCTGTGTAGCATTATATGCACACTTTAAAACTCACTCTGCATTAATTCATGTTTGATTCTCTTGAATATCGTAAGGGATGGCATTGGCAATAAATTCTTTATTGTGTTGTTCGAAGGTCTTTAGCTATACACAGGTATTCATTTATTTATAGCAATTTTTTTTGTATTTTGTTATTTATTTTCTTATTTTTTTGCCGTGATACTTGTCATTCATTCGAATTTTGTTTAATTTTTTTTCAATGACAGAAGTTTTTTTTTAAGATTTTTTAAAACACGTTCATGTTTAGTTTTTCCCTTGATTTATTTTTAAATATATGTATTTTCAACACATACATTAATCATTAGCTTATTTTCTGGTATATTTGACTTTATTTATCGTGTATATTTCGTTGAATTTGTCGTTACTTTCGAACCGTTTATTTTCGAATATATTAATGTGCTAACAATATTTTTGCTGATTACTTGTTAATTCTTATGTTCTAATTATATTTAATATCCCACTAGACTCGTTTCGTTTAAATCATTTCGTTGATTTAATTGCTTTAGATTTCGTTTGCTAGACACATTTTATGCTTTTCGTTCGAAAGTCGTCGACAAACTGCGATGAAAAATTCGAGCTGCTGACAGCAACGAAAAAAAACTAAAACATCATTTAGCAGCAGCTATTTTGTTATAATTTAACAGCTCTTGTGCAAAAGCAGCACAGCACATCACAGTACAAAAAATATTGTTATGTATTACTAGCGAAAAAAAAAGAACAACCAAAAATATAGAAACAACAATATTGGGAGGTTGAGAGCAGATAAAGAGAGAGAGAGAATAGCAAAAACATTTCGATAAGGTCGTCGCTCGTTCGCTCAGCAAATACAAATTAAACAATCTAAACAACAACAACATAGACAATAGTAGACAACAGCCTGCAGATAAGCTAAATGCACATTATTAAATGATAATGCTGATTGTTATGATGACGCGAATGAAAACCGTTTTGTAATGTTTTTAGATACATTAAGAGCTTGAGAGCTGACTGGGGCCAAGATACAACAAAAGGAGTCTTCTTTTTTTTCAAGGTGGCTTTTTTACAATTTTAGTTTGCTTGATCAATTAACGAACAAACATTAACAATTTGCGTGTTTAACTAATACTTCCATATCATGTTATGTTTTGTTATGTTTGAGCTGAGATTTCAATGTTGAAACGCCCCTTTATTATTTTGGCTATTTTGCTTTCAAGTGCAGTCAATCGATCAGTTTGGATAAATCAAAAAGGTTGCTGTCAAAGTATGGCTCATTTAATGTTGGGCCAAAGTGAGTTATAGTGTGATACTAAGTTAGACATTGTCGAATTTTTAGTACCCTTATGGTACACTATAAGAAATAACTTCAAAAGATCTTAAAATGAAAAAATTATTATGAAAGGTATATTTAGTCATAGCTTGACTGGGTATTGCAGCTTGGAAAAATTGCTACAATTCGATCCCAAAAAATGCTCTGCATGATCATATGAATTCGGTCTTAAAAATATTAATTAAAAACTTAACTTTCGCAACCATAGTTGGTAGATCACATTAAACCCTTTGTCAAGTGAACGAACTTGGTATTCTAATTATTTTCAGCCTTATAGCACACATCTTCGTAATCATATTAATTGTTTGCGTTAAGTGCTTAGAGACTAATTGGTATCGGGCGATAAAAGTTTTTCAATTGTTACAGATATAGTGCCGGTCTCGACCCGCTTTTAAGCTTCAAGGTTACAAGAAATAATCGCTGCACGCATTTTGGCATTGGTTTTTGGGTGCTATTGTTAGATAGATTTTCGGGGCTCGTCAAGAGTTTCTTTTATTTTGGCTTTTGGCAAGCGAAACGCATTAAAGAAAAGGCAATTTATAAACCATTTATAACGACTTTAAGCAGACTCTTTAACCAAAGCAAAAGCAATCACATATCGTATGAAATACATGTGTAGCACAGTAATCATTAATCAATGTCAGTGTTTGACTGCTTGGGCCCAGCTGAAATGTCCGCGGGCAATAAAAAAATAAATAAATAAAAATAAAAACCAGCGACAATTTGATTTGTTTATTTGCGTTAGTTTCTTTGCATTGGTTTTTGCACACATTATGGCAAATTTATGGCATAAACAAATACAAGAAAAAACGGGCCAGCACTAAAAAAAACAACAACAACAAACATTAGCAGCATTTGCATGCAAATTGAGCGCCAAATGCGCATTTCAAAATTGATTTAAGATACGAACGCCTCGAAATCGCCTTGAAGTCAGTTCGCTGCCGCACCATGCCGCCATGTAAACTCCAATTGAGTTTAAAATGCCAAAGATGCAAAGCGATTGTACATGTATATCGGTTAAGTAAAGTATCTTTGTATATCTCTCTGTGTATCTGTGCAGCCAGGCAATGCAAAATTGCTTTTTATACAGCTTAATGTCTTTTGATTGGACTCAGACAGTCTGCATTTGGGGGGCTTGGCGCATAAAATTGAATTATGCGTTGCAATATTGAGTTTGCATAGATGGCGTGAGGTTGTTTTTAGAGCAGTATTTAAATGTTGCTTTGATCTAACAGTTTGCGTTTTGGCTTGTGACAGCTTTATATTTAATGTCTTTGGTTTTTGCTGACACAATGGGATTGTTGGGCTTGAAGAGATCAGAGGACTTTAACTATTGAAAAGCAGCTAAGATTTGGGAGCTGAATATCGTTCCGATGAGAATTCTTCCAAAAGAATCTCGATTTTCTGATAATTCTAAGAAATTTTAGATTACACTCATCAAATAATAAAACTCTTTTAATATTTCTTGGAAAATTGTATCGTAACAACCACTGTGCATACATACAGATCGTATGTTTTACTATACAAATAGTGTTTCTTTATTGTACAGCATTTCAACAGCTTGCAACAGTTGTTCAAGATTTTTCACACTTTCGTGCGTAAAAGTGTCACATGTGCGGCAATTGCTAAGAAAAGCAAAAGTATCTACGAGATACAATCAAAAAAGATTGTCGTCTGCCGGCCATGAATCATACCGTAAACAGTGAGCAACAAGCAGAGCAACCAAGAGTATTTCCTCATCTATTTTGAGCGTGCAACAAATTACACTCACCTGCAACATCAAAGTAACGATCCCAAGTGCTGTTCCCCATGCGACGATCCTTCATCTCCTTCATTTCCATGGCGCCATAACCATTGCTCAGGCTTAAACTCAAACTGAGACTATTGTTGTTGCGATCCATGGAGAGGGAGTTGCCATTGGTATAGCTATAAGCACCTCCCTTACGCCTTCTTGCCGAAGCACGTTCCAGTGTTCGCTCAAAATCGCTGCAGACCTCATCGAGTGCATCATGGAGAAAGGCGCGCGTCTCCGGCGGACTGTTGGCCGGACGAGCATGCCCGTAGGTCTGATACTTGTGCGGCTGATAGACGCCTGCATCACTCTCGATGCCGCCACGCAACGAGGAGCACGTGGACGATGCAGTGCCATAGGGTGACTCGGCACGAGGCGGCGCAAGGCTGCTGCTGTAGGTGAAGCGTGGCACCGACGACGACCGTGGCCGATAGCATGGCGATTGCCCCGCCGCGGGTGCCGGCAGCCGAGGCGAATCCGGTTCACTTTCATGTGCGGCCTGTGAATTGTAAACAGGTGACAAGTTAATCGAGTGCGAAGTGCGAAGTCACTTTGAAGTTGCGACAAGTACACCAAAAGAAATTAGCAGCAGTAAAATCAAGTGTTAATTAAGCAAGTTTAAGTAACAAGTTACTCAAAGTTAGATTCATTTGAATAGAAAAACTTAATATCTTTCTGAAAACCTTTAAGGTTTGAAAACGTGTTCATGTTATAGGAATTTTTGATTTGTTTTCGGCTTGGGTTTGGATCAAAATGTCTCACCTCTGTTAACTTTGGCTGCACACGACTTTCGGCCTGCCAATCGCTGCCGAAAAGACTCTCAAAGCCCAACATGAACTCCATGGATTTGCGTGATCGGCGACGATCGCGACGTTGCATTTCCTCCTCGCTGGGCTTGGCATTGGCCAGACCCTCGCAGTAACGCACAAAGTCCAAATCGATGTGATAGCCATAAGGACAACAGTTGCAGCTACGCACCGAGCGTGTTAATGTTGAGCTTGGGGTGCCGTTGTTGCCGCCCGATGTTTGACGAGCTAAGAAAGGAGAAAAAAGCAGAGAGATTAAGATAAATGACCGGATGGGGATAGCAACAAACAAAAAACCGAGTTAAACGCAGGCAACGCTATATCTAAATGTCACTATCAAGGTCACGTCCAACTGAGTTCGTCTGCTTTTGATTCTTGGTATTGGCAACACACAAATACAAATACACATACAGCATCATTGTCTGTCTTAGTTTTTGGTAATGTTTTGTTTTAAGAGCCACACCTGCCTTGCCTGTCAGCCTGCTCTTCTTTTGGCCTAAAACACGTTTCAGCTTTTTGTTTTTATTTTTTTTTGGTAATCTGAGTCGCAGTCGCCCAAGCGCATTTCTCGGAATGTATCCGCCAGATATATTTGTTTTGTTTGCTTTGTGCTGGACACATTTATGTTTTAATTGCGTCATATCTTAAGTTATTTAACTTCATTGAGAAAACGAAATATGCACGAGACTTAGTTTTAATTTCGCTTTCATCGGGCAATTTCTTTAATTTTATTTTTATACCCTGATCCCATTAAAAATGGGAAAAAAGGGTATCATGAAGTTGTGCAAAAGTATGTAACAGGCAGAAGGAAGCATCTCCGACCCCAGAAAGTATATATATTCTTTATCAGCATCAACAGTCGAGTCGATATAGCCATGTCCGTCTGTCCGTCTGTATGTATGAACGCGTCGATCTCAGAGACTATAAAAGCTAGAGACTCCGGATTTAGAACTTAAGCTCGCCTAATCCCTAGGCAGTACAAGTTTGTTTTCGATTTTCGATAACTCATCCCGTTTCCGATATACACATGGGATCGATAACAATAAAATCTTGAATTTTGAAAACTTTGAGATGTCATTTGAATAACTAATCAAAATAATAACAATCTGTGAAATTTTTATTAAAATCGGTTAAGAAACACCAGAGATATGGAACCTTGAAGTTGAGTATGCAGTATGCAGTATGGTCGTACACACACGCACACATACTTGCAAGCACTGACTGTACGCGTAAAGTACAGGGATCAGGGTATCGTCTAGTCGGGATTTCTCGACTAGAGCCTTCTTACTTGTTTTTAAATATAAATTGGTTAGACATTATTTCAATTATATTATTTTTTTTAATAACATACTGTAGACGTAATAATAACAAAGTATAAAACGGCAATGGACTTCATAATTGATTTTTAAAAAGTTTATTTAACACAAATCATTTACGTATCGATCTTCACAACTCACTTTCACTGGTAGTCCTTGGTGTCTTTCTTGCCTCATACGATAACCAAAGCACACCCAACCACAATAAATTCCAAAACATTTTCAAATAAGCCAAGGTCAACTCGATAAAGGGAGAAATACTCTTTAAGTTACTCCCCAAATAAGAACTGGCAACGATTTGCCGACCATTTGGGCAACACGTTCGCCACCAAACTGGATGGGCTAAGAATCAAAAATTCTTGTTGAACTCATCATGCAGCTAAATGGCGATAAGATACCCAATATTTGTATTTTTTTTGTCGACTTTTGTGCTTATCAAGCACAGCAGTAAAGCAACACAACAACGCGTAGTAACGATTGCAGCGTGGAAGCTTTTAATTTATTTATTCATATGTGATTAGATGTGTAGTGTGGCGCCATCTAGCTGTCAAGCCAACTCTATCAAAAGTGAATCAACTTCAAATTTCACTTTCAGTGTTGCCTGCGTTTTATTCATTCATAAAAAATAAAATTAAAAAAACGCATGCAAGTCACTTTAATGTAGGTGTTTCTCGTAGGCGTTGCTTTGGGAAAGTTGTGTTGTTGTTGTTTTTATTGCGTATACGTGCTATCGTGCCAATGTTAACCAGGCCAATAAGCTGCATATTGATGAGCTGTAAGTTTTGCTGTAATTAACACAACAGTCAGGGCCATGGCCGGTAGTGTTGCGGGGGCGTGGTGTTAATGACGCTGCTTTGCCAGCAATTTGGACACCAAAAACACCCACACAGGCACACACACATGCATAATCACAGCTGTTTGCACAGTTTGGTATGTTGTTTGTGTGTTTGCTTTTTGGCTGTTTGCTGTTGCACTGTGGGCGTCTAAGAATGCGGTCTGCCTAATGTCGCCTAATTGGTAGCAAGTAAGTGCTTGTTGTCTATATTGAATGTCTCGTCAGTGTTTGTCATGTTTGCTTGCTTTGGATTGCAAAACGTGTTGTCTACACTTGATTGACTGCTGCAAATGCATATGTTTTGGCTACAAGAGTTTTCCACTTAAGCACGTGCTAATGAGCATCCGCTGCCAGGCAACGATCAAGCTGTAAGTGTGACTCTCTCGTTACTAATTATCTATAGTAGTTTCGACCGATCGACTCGATAATCGTTTATCTTATGCTTTCTAATTGATTTGCTAAGAGTTTTGCACTAAAGTGGGTGTTAATTGGAGTCGAAAGTGTGACTTTTGACTATCTCATTCAGCTGATCTACGTCGTATATAGCTCTTTGTCATAAATAACTGACTGACTGCTATCAACGCAGAGCCCTAACGGTCCAATTATTTTGCGAATAGATAACAAATGGATTTTAGTTTAACACTTAGATTGTTGTTGTTTTTAGCTCCTTTAAGTTCTTTCAATTATACGATTTTATTATTATACGATAAAGACTGTTACTGACATATCCCTTAACTTGCTACTTATTTCTTTATATATTTTTTCCATATCTGTACCTCTTATATTTTTCTATAACTTCATGTGCCCATAATTTTAAAGTTCCATAATTCATAGATTTAATGAAAATGCAAATCCTCTCTCCCACATCGAAAGCTATATTACTGCATGACTCAACAATGAAAATACAATCACAGCTACCATCAAATTACATTTTTATGCCGCCCTACCAATCATCCACCGTAACATCTGTTGGCCAATTTGGACAACTTCATTTACACAGTCCCTGGGGCACCATAAAAGGTGCCTATTTATACGTACAATGACATAAATCGCGCACTCAACTCACATAAAAATTAAGAAATTAGCCCAGCAAACAGACAGACATTCAGCAACAAAAGTGCTGCTGCAAGTTAAAAAGCTAAATTACGAGCATGTCCAGAAGACTACGGCTCTTACCAAGCACGTTAACAGTCTCTGACACAAAAGTCGAACAGTCGACAGAGTCCAAAATATCCAAGCAATCGTCATCATCAACATCAACATCAACATCATGATGATGATGGCTTGTAATGACTAAATTTTCAGTGTAGGCGTCTCAGGCAAGTTGCAAATGCTGCCCAGCATACGAAATGAAGCCGGCTTGTGAATGAATTTCCAAGAGACAAAAACAAAATAAAATCGTATTAAAACTGGTTGCCCAACTGATACAGATGTGTGTGTATGTGTGAGTGTGTGTGTGTGTGTGTGTTTTCCACATATGAAAGAGTTTTTGGGGCTGCAACGGGTAGGCGTTTGTTGCAGCTGCGATTAATGAAGCTAACGGTCCAATAGCCGCAGCGACAACAGCACAACAAATTACTGTAAAATGCAAAAATAAAACTAAACTAAAATTATGCTTAGCACGTGCAGCCGCTATTCAAGCTAATTGCATGCCACGACTCACATGATAACTGCATGTAACTAAAACAAATGGGAAATAAATCAAAACTAATAAAGCAATTTATAAGTTATTGGGGAAATCTTCATGTTCGTTGCTTTGTTTAGTTGTTAGTTCAATCAAAATTGTGAAATTAAAAAATAACTATTTGGTTATTCAGCAAAATGTTTAATCATCACGTGTTTCCTTTTCTTCCGATCTATTAGATTATCACACAAACTATAATATATTTGAAGCTTTGAGATCAATTAACTGAAAACTATGTGCAAAATTAACATACTTCAATACCTCTGTATATTTGATTTAAGTAAATGCTACCTAAATTGATCAAGTAAAAGAAAATCGACGAATGAAAAATTTTCTTTCCTTACCAAATTTAACCATCCGAATCAACACTTGACTCATTTTTTACAATTTATGTTACGTTTTGAGTGCCTTTTAAATAGAACACCTAATTAAATACTAAATAAGAATAATGTTGTTTTTTTTTTTTAATGAGCCAAACAACATAAACTTTACTAAGAAATATTAGCGCCTATATGTGGAGTATATGCTGGGTATTTAACCGGATATATATAAAGCTTAAAAGATAGGGCAAGTAAAGAGACCCTCAGTTTTTAGAGTTTATATCATAGCTATTTTTTCTTAATTGCTGCAGTTGGCTTTATTTTGATTTGCGTTCTTAAAAGTATTCCCCTGTGGCAACGACGCAGTTGGTCAATTTATGGTCTTTTCTATGCATTTGATTACCCAATTAATGCAAGGCTTTTTGTTTGTTTGTTGTAGTTGTTATAATTAAAATGCTGCCCGTGTCATAAATTGTATGCGTAAACGCATTTAAAAAGGCAACACCAAAATATCATTAACTTTGTGTGTGGCTAATGAGACTGTTTTGGCAACTGTTGCTGAGACATGGCCAACAATTTGTCAGTTGGCATTTTGCATTTGGCATTTAATTGACTCAATTAACGCCTAAGAAAACTGGCCACGCCCACCACTGCCAACTCATATCCGCTGTCATAAATTGGCAAGCAAAAATATCAAAAAATTTATCTTTATCGAATCTGAGCCAAATATTTGAGCCTCAAAAACCGGCTTTGGCATGCCGGCTTAATTAAAAGTCACATTGTGAGTGCCGAAAATATTTGAAATTGGCAAATGTTGCCTTTTGCGGGCGTAAAAATGCTATTTGCATAAGTCGCTTGCAGCTGAAAAAACAAATTTTCCACGTGTGGGCAACGTGTCTGGACAATGAAAAGTGCGTTGCAACTATTGGCAATCAGTTGCTATTGTTGTTGCTGTTGTTGCTGCTGTGACAAATTGAAGCAAAGACACATTGGCTTAATGGTGGGTGGGTGTTGGTTGCTCCATGCCTAACTGTGCGGGCGTCAAATGTTGACCCACATCCGATTTCACCACTGTCATGTGGGCTTAAGACACGATCTCTTATATGGCTAAATAATAATAAACACGCCCACACGACGCAAGAGTTCTACGTACCATTTTCCTCAATAAAGGCGCGTTGACTTCGCAAAACTAGCGACCTGCAAATAGTAAAAAGCAAATAATCAAGTTAGTTGAGAGGCAGAAAGAAAGAAAGAAAACATAATGGAGTCGATACTTATCGGAAAAACTGCATTAAAACCATAATATTTATTTTTCATGTAAAAGTTACTTGAAGTCTTATACTAATAATCAAAGTCTAAACCTCATAAGAACTTGAGTAAATACTGAGCAGACCTCAAATAGGCTTTACTTATAATCAAGATCTTAGCCATATAAAAACTTAGGTTATTGTAAATCTACCAAAAAGATCTTTAACAAGCTTTAGTTCCCCTTGTTTTGATTTCAATTAGTTAATTTGCTTAAATGTTCAAAAGTCATTCTCATTTTCTATTGCCGAAAAGTTGCAACTGAGAAAAAAAAACTTTTTTTATGTACAAAATTAGATACATCTATGTATCGTATATGTATGTCATATATGTATTTCATCGTTACAATGTTGTTATTGCCTCTGCTTAGACGATGTAACAGACAAATTTATGCATGAAGCATAATGATACGTGTATCATAATCATAAACACACATATTAATTTGGACTGCACTCCAAAAATAAGCGATGCCGTCGACGCTCGTTTCACATGGATGCAACTCAACAGACTAAGAGGGGTTAGGGCGGAGGAATGGGGATCGAATGTTGTTGGTGGTGGTGAAGGTAGATGTGGTAGTGATGGTTGTGGTGGTTGTGGTGGTGGGGCATCTTTGTGGTGGCTCTTGTCATGCATGCGATACGGAAAAGCCGCATAAATCAGTTGACGCATAAATTTTCATTTTACATAAATTTTGGAATCGAAACAAAAAATACGAAACGCAACATGAAAAATATGGCAGCAAATTGCAAAGACGGCTTTCAACATGATTTGTTTATTTTATTTTAAATTAGCAGCAACATTGTTGTTGTTGTTGTTGTTGTTGTTGTTGTTGTTGTTGTTGCTGTTGTTGGTGCTGCCGTAAGCGTGGAAAACATGACAGGCAATTAATTTAATAAGATATGAAAATGCACGGCCCGTTGGCATAGTTTTTCCATCAGCGCCATTTTTGGTAGCCTAATTGCAACTCAGGTTGCGAGAGGACTCTTCACCAAAAAATATCAAAAACAAATACAGAAAGAAAAAAAAAAACAAATTATAAATAATTGCAGCTTCCGTTGCTGAAGAATACAAATGAAAATGAGAAATACAGCAGGCATGCACAAAGTTTTCCAGGAATATAACCGAAAGGGGAGGCAACCCGACGTTCACTAATGAATGCAGTTGGTGACTGGAAAGTGAAATAGTCAAAGCAGTGAAGTCTGCGACCCTTTGGTGCCGTATGGCACGGCAAACAGATTATTGTGGATTTTGTGGCGCGCATAGTTTTCAAGTTGTTTCAAAATACCGACGACAACAACAACAGCAACAGCAACATCAACAATGACAACAATGAGAAGAAAAGGAGGGCGCACTGCAGGCAAAACTCAAAATGTTGACAGCTTGATATATTTTATTATAATTTACCCAAAGCAAGTGTGGCACTAACTATACGCAAAGTATCTTTGTGTCTGTACGTTCGTGTGTGTGTGTGTGTGTGTTTGTATCTGTGTACAGCGCATATTTATTGCATTCTTGTCCCTTGCTTAATAGTGTTGCAGTGATTTATTTTTAAATCTGATAAATAAGTTCTATTTGAACAGTTGTCAATAGCAAAACAAATATTAAAGCTTTGTGTGCAGCACACTAAACATCGCGCGCGCGTTTTACAAGCGTTTTACAAGCGTTTTTTGCCGCCATTTTAAGCTTGTGTCATAAAACAAAATGTATTTACAGCTTTTATGACTTTTGTAACGCTTTCGAATATTAAAATTGTTTTTCTAGCGTGTGGCAATAATAAAAGAATATACTACTAAGTTAATAGTTCAAATATTTCTTTGTTTATAAATTCTTTTCTACAGTTTTAGTCTCTTAAAATGCATATTTATAAAGTGTATTATAATTTATACTTTGTTTTTACAATATTTTAAGCTTTTCACCTAATTTTTATTTTTAGAAAACATATAAATCTATCTTATTCTCACGAGAAATCTATTAATGAAACATTTTTAGTCTCTTAAAATTCATATTTATTGAAGTAAATTAATTTCTTATACTTTGTTTTCATTTTTTTTTTAAGCTCTTCACTTAATTTGTTGTGTTAAATTTATATCTGCCACTCTAATGGGAAATCTGTTTATGCAATCAATTAGTCAAAGTGTTTCAAAATTAATCTTGTATCTGATTAACTGGTTTTGTACTAACACACTTTATCCAATTAATTTTAGATTCATTTAAGTATTTATGCATTTGGGCTAACATGCTAACAAAGCGGTTCTTTGGCACCTTAACATGAGCACGCCCTCACACCTTTTATCAAAAAAAAAAAACTCCCACACACTTTACAGATCTTAAAAGTGATTTTTAATCTTTGTAAACAGCACCAAATTTATTTGGCTTTCCGGTCTTTATCGAGCAACAGATCAGCTCAAAAGTGTTTAAGTGCTTATCTTTGTTTTACCTCCAAAAACGCTTAACGGCTTCCTGTTCGGTGGGCGTCAGGTGCGTTATCTTTTGGTTAAATTTTGACTCATCGTAGGCAAGCAAATCGTCGGGTATAGAACCCTTTCCGATACCAATATCGCCAAGATTCACACTCATGCTGCGAACGTTTAAATTTAGTGAATGGCTTTATTCACTGCCTAATTAAATGGCTTGCGCTATGCTATTCTTGGCCGAAACTAATTAGATTTGATTGGCGAAACGTCAACTTCACGCCATCGTCAACACAGCGACAACATCCAACTTTTTTTGAATTGACTCAGACATTTTTTTAATGCACTTTCGGGCTGACTCAGCTCGGCCACACTTCACTTCACACACACACACGCGAACGAACTCTAAAGTTTATTATTTATTTACTTATTTATTTAGTGGCGTTTCTTGACTTTTTTGTAGTTCTACGGAACGTGAACGCTCCGCGCTCGAAAATTGCTCGAATCGAACTGAAAGCCAACAGAGAAAAACTTTACGTTATTGCCGCTGTAAGCGTATTGTATATCTGTGTGTGATTGTATTTGTCTTTTTCGTTATTTTGTATTTATTTTCTGTGTGTTTGTTTGACGGCCACAAAAGAGCGGCAAGACAGAACTTTGTTAAGACCCAATGCGAAGTGGCATTTTGATTTTCAAAGTTTTTCTTTTTACTTTTTGCTTCTCTTCTTTTGTAAAGCACAGCTCACAAATGAGAGAGTTTATCGATACGTTAATTAATAAATATAAGCTGGCTGGCGAGACAACAGTAAACCAGTTCAAGATTCGACATCGGCGTCGTCGTAACTTGTTGGAACACACAAACAAATGCTTATGCCCGATAAGCGCTTTACAGCTAGCCGTGTATCCAAAGAAAGATATTTATACTTCTGACACTATATATTAGAACAGAAGCGTCAATAAAATTTGTTTCTTTTGCGTCAAACAAATAAATGATTGATGATGCCAAAAAGGTGTCGCCTAGCTGTCGAGGGAGATTTTCGGGAGCACTTTGATGTTTAGAGATGTTGCTTTCACCTAATCGACTTCAATCATGTAGTAGCCAAACTTTGAATAACCATTAATTAAGAGAGAAAACTTAATAATAAACGATTCTTTGAAAATTTTATTAGCAGAGACCAGCGAGAGTTTTAAGTAAATAAATGTTCAAGCATCGAGTGCATTCGCCCACTTTGTAAACTCACCAACATATAGTACAACATTAGACGCCAACAACGTCCGGATCCAAGCTCGACAGCATTACCCCAAAAAAGCAACAAGCATGTGTATAAATAAACACACACACACAAACACAATGACAAGACAGCGATAAGATAACACCTAAACAGTTGAAATCATTACAATGTGTCAAACTGCATGTCATGCAGTCTATCTTTCTCTCTCTCTCTGCTGACACGCTCAGAACAAAACAAAACAGTCAAAAGAGAGAACACAATTTACAGTTTGAAAGCCAAAATGTTTTAGCTGTTGAAAATAGTATATGCACAATAATTTGTTATAGACTTGCAGCATTGCTTGCTGTTAGCGTTTAAAGTCATGAATGCCACATTTAAAATAATATACTATTTATTACTTTATCACAATAGAATAGATTTGTAAATTTTAATTTCCAAAATTAATTTTACATGAGGTCACTTCAAAACTTGAAAATTTTCTAGTCCATAGATAACTTAATGTTAAAAATCATCTCAAGGAAGTTTGGAAACTTTTCACTGATATAATTTGGCATAGGGTTTTTCACTTTTCAACGAAATTGCTTTTCGAATAGCTTGGATATTAAAACATTATAAATTGGAAACAAACATTCATAGATCTTTTAAGGCGCATTAAACACAAGCTCAAACTTAAATGCAATTAAAGTTTGCAATAAACAACTATAAACTTAAACTACAAACTTACAAACACAACTAAAGTAAAGTAATGACCACACAGGAAGCGTGTGTTTTGTATTTCAATAACAAAGCGATAGCTAATGAAAATGTTTATTTATATTGTAATGTAAATAAAATGTTCGTTGCTTGTAAGCGTAATTATCAATGGCTCATTATGGCTGGCTATTTACACAATTGCCGCCTTATAAGCGATACTTAAATACTTAGTGGATTATCATGTCGGAGAGCCTATCGCCACCTATCAACAATGAACTCCAACTAGCCCAAGTATAAAGGCATGAAATTGTATTATGTTTTCAATTGATTATTCAAAGCCAGATAGTTGCATATTGATTTATGTATTTGTTTATAAATTTATATGTTAATGTTTTCTGCGGAAGCGCCTTTGAATATATTAAAAAAATATATATTTCAAATTTTAAGTTAGAGAACTGAAAACTTTTAATGAGCTAACAACGAAATATTTCATCGGCAGAGAATTTTGTCTCTCTCTCTCTCTCTCTCTCTTTCTCTCTGCCGGGTTGCTTATTAATTGTCACGACCCTCGAGGCCAAGGCGTAGATACAAATTAGCTTCGAGTTATTATTGGCAGCGAACACAACGTTAAGTGAGCCGGTTATAATTCGCATTCTCATATCGTATTATAAACTTATTTGGTATCTATGATTTCGTAAACAAGATATTGTTGTTGTTATTTGTAGCCTGCGGATTTCACGGCTTTTAATTATGCGTTAGACAATTCTGCACACACACACACACACACACACACACATAGATATCTTATTGCGGGGGTCACTCCACAATAAATGTTTAAATAAATGGCTACAATTATTTATGCGTCACACCCAATCGATTCCCACTCTGATAGCTGCCGGTGCCTCAGGCCTCGTTTCTAGATTTCGACTCAATGAAATCCGTAAAACAAAAAAAAAATATTATGTTTTACTGATCTGTTGTGTAGATAATGTAATTTTGTGTTGTTCAGATTGTTGCCGCCTTTGTTTGAAAATCTGTTTCCCCAAATCTTTTTTTTAATAGCAGAAGTAGACACTTGACCGCCGGCGTTGATCAGTTTTTTTTATGGCTTTTGTCAGTTTTTATCGGCTTGTGCTTAATTATTACATCTCTTTTTCTGTAAGGTGACCCGCTGTGTGTGTTTAACTACTGTGCATTGGTCGTAAGTGAGTTGGGATTTTAGCAGAGTTGTTAGATTAATGTCGATTTGATTGCGGAATTCTTGTTAAGCCAGTTTTAAAAAAAACATATAGAATCTAACATTAATAATACGATGAGCTCATGACTACTTTCTGTTAACTCACACGCATCTGGGTGATGATGTTTCCTAGAAATATGTGTTGCTTATTTACAAACCTTAAGGTGAGACAATTATAATCTTTACTGATTGAATTGTTATTGATTGGGAAAATCCCAACTTGTTTTTAATGTATAAGTATAAAAGAAACAGTAAAGCTTGAAATCTTCTTAGTCAATTGAATGCAGGCAAGGGAGAAACTTTTATTTTGTACAACGTAAAATGAAATTCTATGAAATCTTTACTCTTATGGCGCTTATCTTGGCCATTACTTTGGGACAAACGTCGGCTAATTGGTTAGACGACATTGGCCATGAAGTTGTAAGTTTAAAACAATACATTAACTAAAAACAATCATATTTAAACGTCAAATATTTTTCTAAAGGAAATGAAAGGCAAGGAAGTTGAAGAAATGGGCAAGAAATTTGTAAGTATGAATTATGTTACCAACTTATTTAACATTCCTAAAGCTGAATAATTTTTACAGGAAAATTTTGATCATCCCTTTTTTAGAGATTAAAAATTGCAGAGAATGCAAAGCACACATAATTTGTACTTAAAATTCCATCAGGAATTGTAAAATAAAGTGTTTTAATCAATGAAAATAATGTTTAATTTATTCAACAAAAGTTAGAGTACAACTGTGACAAGTGTATCCAACTTAAAGCAGCTGCTTTGTTAATTAATCAAATACATTTATATTTAGTTGTATATATATTGCAGAAAAAATAATAACAATTTTATTTGTGCCTTTAAAAGAGAGTTTATTAAACAATTAAATACCCTACAGTATCAAAACAACAAAATACTTGTTAATGGTGAACTAACTACAACTGCTGATAACTAATATGAGGAGAACGATGAATACAGATTTTGTTATTTACAAATATAAGCACATACCATAATTGAGCAAGTTGAGTTTCTAAAAATAATATGCGTCAAATTGCCTTAATATGTACACACTTCAAGAGGGCATTGTCGCTTAGTTACGACATATGCGACACAAAAAAATAAAGGTATTTAAAAAAATGTATTTATTGTTACTTAATCAAGTCTGCAAATTGAGTATTTAATGTTAGCTTGCTAAAGTCCCAACAAATTTTGTAAATAACTATATAATATTCATTGATCTAAAGGAATATCGTAAGTAAAATACAAGTGCAAGGGTATTTAAACTTCGTCGTAAAATCTTAAAACTATTGTAATTTTTTTCGGCAAATTATGTCTTATCAGCATCGTTGCGTGTGTTAAGCTATTTATTTATATGTCCGCCAGATAAGGCAGCAGTCGTATAACTCACGTAGAATCTGAAGCATCTCAGAAACCGAAAAGAAGCAAAAATAAATGAACACAAAATTCAATATGAATTACAGTCTATTACTGTTTATTGTCATCATTATGCTGGCTGTCAGTGTGGATGTAACTAAAGCTGATTGGTGGGATAGCATCAAAGATACTTTTGTAAGTTTGAAACTTGTTTATCAAAACCATAATAGTTTTAATAATTAACTTTTAATGTTTTCTAGAACGACATAGTTGATGCTATTAAGGATTTGTTTTCATAAGCACAGTGATTTAAGTGACCAATGTTTTAAATGACCAAATAAACGAAAGAAACTTTTTTCAGTGTGATAATTGCTTGAGTTCTGCGCCTCATTACAAAACCAAGTGTATTTATACTGTTGTTTTCCGCGTCAAGTGTGTGAAAGGCAAGCTCTTCATCTTTCCGCTAACAAAAAACAAAGACTCTATCTCTATTTCACCTTGTTTTGAGGTCATTTCAATCAGCACCTGTCACAGAGTTGTTTTTGTTGTTGGGCGTGTGAAGTATTTCGGAGTCGTGTCTAGACGCTAGCCAAAATTAATTAAAAGAAATTGTTGTTTGGCCGCTGGGACAGTTTGCCTAGAACATCGTTCGACACTTTCGCTAGCTTGATTTATTTATGCCTTGATTTTTCTTATTTTTACATTTTGCATATCGATAAATGGGTAGTTTGGGGCTGCTGCAGCCCGTTTGCCAGCCATAATTTATATGTTTCGGCGTAGTTTATGACAGGCTAACAAATTTCCTGCTGCCCGCCCCATGTGGTCAGCAGCAAAACGGCGGCGGCGACCAGCTAGAGATACAAGAGATACAAAGATGCAAGCATAAGATACAAACGCCAAAGGCGGCTTGCCATCCAAGGCCAGCCAAACAGAGTATCGAGTGTTCAGTCTCGAGTCTCGAGTCTGGAGTCAAGTTGAGTCTTGGCGGAAAACTTATGACTACCAAAATGCCATGAGGCGTATAATCGAAAACAGAATGCACGCGTGCGCTGACGCCTGACGCTGCGCGCTCGCGCACTATTCAACTGTTAAATTATGATATATGCTTGCAGTCGAAGCCAAACTGAGCATAAATATATACTATATAGTTTTTAAGTTGATTGCAATCACTAAAAGGTAAGCAACTTTTATTCGTTATCAACTTAGTCATGATGATCATCATAACAGCTTGACCTGCCCACCCACACACTCACACATACACTCCCACTGAATCACAATCCTCTATTTGTCAATTATCTCAATGACCGATCCGAGCTGCCATTTCAAATCGTAAATCAGAGACGATTGCCGCTTATTGCATCACGGCACAAGCATTTTGCATTGATGTGTGATTAGAAATAACAACAACAGCAAGCAAACCTGAACTGAATGCTACTTATAACACTGAATCGAGATTTCGCTAACGAATTTTGATTCATGGGGCGTATACGCAATTTGCATATGTCAAAAAGCTAGTGAGGACGATGACGCTGCTTCATTAGGCGCATATATCATTCGATTCGCTTGCATCTCTCACCTTTTAATCTCACACTCTGTACTAAGAAAATTTATTGGAAATGAGGAAAAGTGTTGCGAATTTATGAAATTGACTTGAAAATGTTTTTTACACTGTAAATAATTTCAAAATCCATGAAGATCATTTTTTTAATTCATTAAATAAAACCACTTTAAGATATTTGTTGCACCGGATTAACTTGTCAATTTGTCTCTATGTGAAAAATGGCAACTTCGCCGTGGCAACAACGAAACAAGAAAATAAATTTACCAATAATATCAAGTCTAGAAAGCTTTTAAAAAATATTTAAAGCACACTATTAAAACATTGTTTTATGGATGATTAAAACAATATAGTTAAAATTTTACATTTTCTGTTTAAGTATACCTCTTACAATATTTATTACAATTTTGAATACAAAGTGTGAAAATAAATTGATTGATAAAATCGTTATATTTATTTATTTTTATTTATTTTGGTCACTTAATCTCTACAGGGTACTCTCACATTCGTTTAAATAATACCGTGAAAAAAACATGCACTTCGTTTCGTTATGTTTCTGCTCGTTTTGTTGCCAATTAATAAACATTTACGCTCTTTGCATTGATTACCCGGCGGCGATAATATTGAAGCGACTTTTAAGACCTGGGCGTATTGAGTTTCGTAATTGAATTTCAAATTTTCAAATGCACGCCGGTGAAAGTAAGTTGCAAACAATTTCATTTGAAAGGCCGCGCAAGTCGACGACGTCTAAAGCAAAAAATTGCTATTTGTTTCTTTTTTTTGTTTTCATTTTTATTTTGCATTATTTTTACGAGTTAAGTCGTGAGCGCATAAACAAAACAAAAATACTTACTCGAAATAAATTCCGAAATTTAAGTTGATTTTTTTTTTTGTTCAGTGATTTTGCTGCGCAATTGGACGGCTTTACTTTAAAGCCAAGCCTGTTGGCCGGCAGCAAGTGGAACGTTTCTCAAACGGCCGTAAAAATATGCAAATATTTAGATGACCGAAATGGCGACAAGTTGTAAATAATTTTTAAACGCCAGTCGACTTCGGTCATAAGAAACATATATTTATTTATTTCGTTCTGTGTTGTTATGGAATTTTGAAGCAAAAAAAAAATCGTAGTATTTGTGTCATATGCAAACGAGGCAAGTGAGAACCAACTGAAATTCAATAGCTCGAACTTTGTGGAGTGTAAATAATGAGTTGTGAATACGTAGAATGCTGTTGACAGTTCACAGTAAGCCCCCCAAAAAAAAAAACAAAATAAAAAAAACCAGTTTGTAACAGTGGACAAAAGGAATTGCTACGATGATATCATTATAACCTTTTCAACAGCATTAGTATTATAATATTGCAAAAATAAAGGAAACACAAAAACCCTAACACTGTAATAGATACGTTTTCTTTACAAATCGAGTGTCTGTCGCTCGTTTAATTTGCGAGTGCACACTTTGAAGATAATTATCAACAGCCACTTGACCGCAAATGCCGCAAGCGAAATGAAATTTTTGTTTCTTTTGTTTTTTTTTTTGCAAATGTTTTCAATTGCCAGCCCTAAAGCATGATAATTATGCCATTATGATTACGAGTGCTCATTTCAAGACACAGCCTTCAAACCGTTGTTAAAGTGTACAAATTATAATTGGACATTAAGCTGATGCCCCTTCTCGAGCACTGCCTCTATTCATAAACTACAATAGACAACGAGTCAAGTCAAGTTGAGTGTCTCGCACACAATTGGTACTCCACAAAACGGAAGTTTGTTTCCGAAGGCTGACTTGATTTACTTGCTGCCAATTGCTGTGGCATGAAGTTAATACCACAGCTGCTGTTGTTGCAAACGAAATGAGATTGACAGCTGCAAATCAATATGCATAAAATTTGCAACATATAGATGTATATGTAGATTCCTGCAGCTGTTACAAAATTTCAAGAATAATTGGTAAGCAATTTAACGTAAACTTTCCCACAGCATATCAAAATGCAACAAGTGCAGCAGCAACGAGTTAAGCCATTATGGATATCATATCTTATAAGCATAAAAAAACAAAATCAGACTTTACAATAAACGACATTTTTATGCTCTTCATTTTACTTCTTCTTAAAAATCTGTTGGCAAAACTTTAATAACTAATAACTAAAATAACTTTAAGCTACAAAAATTTTAATACAGAAATTCCCTATAGTTTTCAAATTTAGCTTAAGTCAAACCAATAACTTTTTAACCTTAAAAGCCCTTAATACCCTTTCTGCAAGAGTTTTCTTGTTGTTGGCAACTGCATAAATCAAAATGTAAGGCTCCAGTTACCAGGGCAAAAAAAAAAAACTGCAGAGGCAAGCGTTTGGTTTTTTTTTTTTTAATGTTTCTTTCTACACAATGATGATGATGAAACCGGCTGGCATAATAACAGAGAACACAAAACTAAAAGAGAACTTCTTGGGCACGACGCAAATAACTTGCAGCGTGACTGGATAAAAATGCCAAAGCCACACAGAGACCCCAAGATCCAATGATGATGGTTAAGATCCGAACTCAATGCATTGGCGAGACATCTTTTCCAAGTTTCCAATCGTCGCCAGCGTCGGCAAAATTCAAACAAATCGCTCAAACAATGCAACAACAAAAAATCAAAAAAGTTTTATACAAAGCAATTTTTTTTTTTCTTTTTTTGACACGACTCGGCGCAACTTTGTGGCTTTTGCTGTTGTTGCTGTGTGGAATTTGTGTGGCTGAGATATTAGAAAACCGCACAATGCGTTTTTCAAGCTAAGTTTCTGGCTCAGATTTCAGTTAACTGATTAGAAAAACGTGTGCATTTAGATAAGCTTTCTGAGACATGATGCCGAATAACCAAAAAACTAAGAGAATAAAACCATAATTATAAATACCGATTTGCATTTCATCAATTTATAATATTCCAAAAATAGCTATGTAGATTCGATGTGAGCAAAACAAAATTATCATAAATTAATTCAATTTAATGTTGCTTTGATTTTAAAAAACATTTTTCTGTCTTGATGACGAGATTTTTATTATATGGTAGACAAATTAATTATGCTGTTGCTGCCATGACAGCTTTGGGGTAGAGTGATTTAATCTAAACTGAAATCTTGTCATCTATTTTATGATGGGCGTTTAATGTTAATCCATTCAATTTAATGTATATACTATACACTGGGAAGTAAACTTTAATGGTGTTTTAATATATATAAAGTCAATAAAAGACTAGTGAAAATTATGTGTACAGTTTTAAGGGCCATTTCAATAAATAAATATTTAAGTCATAATAACGTTCATTTACAAATAAAATCAATAATAATAATTTGTATCATATTGATTTTTTTATATTGATTTTCACTCAATTGGAAGCTAATAATTAACTTATACATAGTAATTTTTGTTGACTTTTTGTAAATTTTGGACCTTTTCACTATCTTCCCATTTTTTTTCTTAAATCCGTTGCTTTCTGATATCGGAAATCAACTTTTGTAAAAGTTTTCTTTCATTTCATAAACTTTTCAAATTTCTCGCTTAATTTGGTTACCAAGCACTTATCCAAACAGTTTATAACTGTTGGCATTTTGGCTACTGTTCGTTCTTGATCTATGCAGCTTTGCTAATGATAATAATAATTTTGGCTAATGAATGCCACTAACAAAAAAAATCTACACAAAAAAGTGGCAGACACTGTTTCTGCTGCAACTGCTGTTGTTGTTGTTGCTGTTCAAATTTGTTCACATTAAACTTAAAGTTTTTTTTTTTGTGTCTGTTTGTCATTTAATTTTATTATTATGGCCTTTTGGCAGTGTCGAACATTTATTGGTTACTTGTTTATATGTTGTTGCTGTGTATGATTTTTGTTTGGTTTTTGCTGTTAGCCAAGTTCATTTTTTTGCTGCTTAAGGGTCACTCGCTGTTGTTTTTGTTGTTGTTGTTGTTGTCATTGTTATTGTTCTCTTTGCATTTGTTTGGTAATTCAGTTGTACAAGGTGTGGCAAATGGCCTGCGAATGTAACTGATGGATAACCAAACGAGCCGCGGCTGCAACATCATTTTTATTGCTCAAACCACTTTAAGCCTATTAAAAGCTAAGCAAGCTCAGGCAATGTGTGTGTGTGTGCAACTTAGTCAGTCGCAACACAGCTTATAAAAGATACTTTTATAAAAAAAACTATGCCAAGCAGCTGAAAAAAAAAACTCTTTAGCTCGTAATGTGCGATCGACAAATTGCCAAATAACTGAGCAAACAGAAAACCAATACCCCAAGTCCAAACTAAACACAAATATAAAAGATCTTTGCATCAAAAGTTTTGCCGCCGTCATTCAAAAAAGGGGCAGGAGATGTGAGTTACAGTGGGCTGAATACGAAGAACTAATATGAAAATGAATTATTATGAAATGATTTCTCGCTTCAAGGCAAAGCTTTAATACACTAGAGGTAATTATTTGCAATTCTTAAAGTATGTTCTTGATATAAGAACTACGTTCCAAAAATTAACATAAAATACTTAAAGCAAGCAGCAAACTTTTCTAATTATACAGAAAAATAATCTCAAATCAAGTAAAAATCTACTTTTATTAAGTAAAACTATCATTAAAATTCACACTTTTAATTTACATAATATACTTTAAAAAAAGTAAGAATAGCTTGAACACAAGAGAAAATAGCCTTGAATAATGTAAAACTTCTCTTCAATCAAGTTAAACTTTACTCAAATTAAGATCAATATGCTTAGCTAAATCAACAAAAACATAAAATAATTAAATGAAGTGAAAATGGCTTGAACATAAGATAAAGTAATCTTAAATTAAGAAAACCTTCACTTGAATTGAGTTTCAGTTGTTTAAAGTTTGATAATTTATGGTCTAATTTTCTAAGAATAAATTATTTTATCTATGAAGTTGTTTTTAATCACAAATTTATACTTTGTGGGTTTTCTAAATGCAGTTTTCTGCTATAAGATAAAATCTGTGTGGAGTTTGCTTTTAAAATATTGCTTTTGCCTCATCGAACTTCTTAGCAACTTTGGCATATTTTATGTTGGCAGCTTAACCTATTGTGACCCATTGTTGTGAACGTGAATGGCACGCGATTCATGCAACCCGCAACCCGCTGCTCATTTTGACTGCCACATTGTTTGCGTGCCGCATTTCGCTTATTGTTTTTTTTTTTTGTGTTTGTTGTATTTGTTGTTGTCGGCTACTTAAGCTAAACATGCAACATTTTGGCCTGCCTCGCAGCGACAGAGATACGCGGCAGACTTATTAAAATGCAATCAGCACAGGAAGCAGTAACTGCCCCGATATGTACAAAGTAACTGAGCGAAATGTATCTTGTATCTGTTGTATCTGTGGTTTTGACCATAAGGCGCAGTTGCTCCGAACCGCCTTCAAAACTATGCGCGGCATTTGTGTCAAACACGCGACCCAGTCGTCGTCGTCGTCTTCGTCGCCCAAGCTTCCCCAACAACAATAACAATTGGCTGCGACTGACTACTACCAGTTGCAAGTTGGCAAGTTTGTTGCCTGTTTGCCAAAACTGCCGACTTGCCATTGCACCAAATTGGCAACTGGCTTAGAAAGTCACCAAACACACACACAATAAAAGTTTTCTGTCTGGAAAGAAAGTCAAATGCCATTTTGCCACTTACATGTTGCTGTTGCTGTTGCTGTTGCTGTTACTGTTGTGTGTTGTTGTTGCTGCTGCTGATGATTTTTCTTGTTGGTGGCGATGTTGCAATTGTTGCCGTTGCGCTTTAATTAGCAGCTGCAGGGCACAGGCTTAGGCAATGTTAAAAAAACCTCATGTTTAGTTTGACTGATTGGCGAATTTTTCATTGTTTGATGTTATTGTTGCTGCCTACCGGCAAACATTTATTGCTGTTGCTTTTTGATATCTTCGATTGCACTTTTGACGTGCTGTTGTCGTTAGCGTGTCGTCGTCGTTGTTGTTGCTGTTGCTCTTGCTGTTGCTGTTGTCGTTTGTCCGTTGCATGTTAATTAAGCGCACCTTGACTGAATTTGCCTCCAGCTCCTGTTGTTGTTATTGTTGATGTTAGTTGTAGTTCACTGCAAATGTAAATGTTTTGTTGTTTTAGTTGTTGTTTGTTTTATGTCAACTTGATGAGCGTTTCAAGTATCTATTAGATAAATTACTTTAAGCTATGTAAGTCTAGCAAGACATGAACAAAAGACGTGAGCATGAATACATCATAAAGTCATGAATCTGTCTGTCAACGTTATATAACTTATAGGACATAAAGATAACGTTACTATATTTCAAATCGTATAACTTTCAACAGCTCTAACAACATCAGACCAAAGTAAATGCTTTAAATATTTTTCCCCAAATTTTTTGAATTAATTTCACATATTTTTGTGGCCTATTTCAAATACCGAACTTTATAGTATGCTATCTATTTTCCTGCTCCATAAACCCAATTTTCTAAAGTGGCCTTAAAAATTTTATTTGCCCCTGAAGTAAATTGTAATCAATGTATTTTAAGACAAAAATATTCAAACATTACAATTTGTAAGGCTAAAAATATCTCAAAAATGTACGAATTTTTTACGATCTACGAAAAATACTTTAGAAAAAAGTATTTATATGATCCATTTCATAATTTAAGCACATTTTTAAGTTAAGAACTTTGTTATGTCTATGAAAAGTTATTATAAAATGTAAGAAATATTTGTAAGAAATTCCACAATTCGTTAACCTAAAAAACTATTCGAACAATTTTTCAATTGCACCAATTAAAAAGTAAGTATTTATGTCACGCATTTGATTAGTAAAGATTTGAACAAAAGACAAGGTTTATAACTCAGTAAGTATTAATTTAATAGTTGTGTTCGTAGAGCAATCGCAACCCACACAAAGAAACCATAAAACACAGAAAAAAACAAACTATGAGAATCAAGTTATTTGCGTTGGTGGCCAAGTCAAGTCAAGTATTTATTCTTTTTAGCCCAAGTCCAAAATAAAGCAAGAATCAACGAAAGAAAAAAAAAAGACTTTTGCAAAATTTATGAGTTTGTGATTTTGGTTTTACGGTCTCGATCGTAAAAAGAATCTCTAAAAAGCACAAGATATAAAACACACTAAAAAATTTCGCGTGGGTTCGTTTTTAGTACGAATTTGAGCTACTATTCCAACTTAAGCTGAAGATCAAACAGAACACTCTTTGTATCATCTTCAGTTTATACTGCATATGGCTGTAAAACATATTTTGTACAAGTCATTGCAGGTGTTCGGATCTTAGAACTTCTCGTCATAATGCATTTTTAATGATTTAATTGGTTTTTGTAGCTTAACTCAACTCGTTTCCAAGTAACTCTTATTTTGTTCGTTTTTTATGTTTTTGGTTTCAGTTGGGGATTTTTGTTTGTTTGTTAGATTTTCATGCGTCGACGCACCTGTTTCACTGTTGTTTTAACTTTTAAAGGCAAAACAAAAGAAGCTGCCGCCAATTACAAGCGCCAAAACGTTTACAACTAATGGACATACATTTTTGTTGCATTTTTTCCCACCACACGCACACACGAACGAACACACGAACGAATCACAATACAAAATCAATAGCGAAACAACAACACAGATTCGATGTTGCAAGTGACGCGCACGAAACGTAACTGTTGCAGCCCAGGCGATGAGAAGCTGCAGCTAGCTGCCGCTGCTGCTGTTTTTGTAGATCTTGATCTCTCACACAACACATACACATACACACAAACTCATACTCCCTCGCTCTCCCGCTCACATGCTCCTTCTATTCTTAATACTCTCTCTGTCTCTCGCGCGCCCAGGCGAACTCCATCGACGAAACGAGAAAAAAGTTCTAACTCGTAACAAAATGCTGAGCACGTAGCGATTGCGATTGCGTTTTGCGTTTTGTTTGCCGTTGTTGTTAGCTGGCCGCGCTGCTCACAACTGAGCGCCAGGTGCGACAGCAACTGAGCCGTAGCCTCAGCTTGGGCGCTCGCTGCCATAGAAAGCAGCGCAGCGCAGCACTGAGCGCAATGGTAGTTTTATGTGTGCGAGTATGTATGTGAGTTCGTGTTGTAGGCTTCAATGGGTTAAGCTGGGCCTGTTGTAGTTATTGTTGTTTTGTTATTGCTTATTGCGCCGCTTGTATGTGCATGCGCGCAAACCAGAGAATACACTGCGATAGTACAGTTAGTTATTTGGGAATGATGCTTATTAAACAGTTATACTCTCTTTAAATCTTTTAAGTGTTTTAGTAAGCAAAATTATTAAAGAAAACACTATTTTTGTGCAGGGTTTTTGTTAGTCGATTAGGTACAAATATTGTTAAATTCTATACAAATTTGCATTTGTAATAAAACAAGTCGTAAAACACCCCTGGCGGAAGCTGCATAAACATCAGTACCTACCCAGCGAAGTGATCTTTACAGCTGCCGTAGTTATTTTCTTAAGTGTCCTGTTTTGCAGGCTTTCTAATGAGCATGCGTCGAGATTCCAGAATGTGCAAGGCCGATAATTTCGATTAGGAAACATACTGAAAGCCAGCGGCGTCATCTCAGCTTAGAACTGTTGAATGTCGTCAACCGAAGGTGAGTAGGCAACTGATAGTTAACGAGCAGAACATAAAAGTATAAAAGAAGTAAAAGAGAGAGAATTCACCAAAAGGAACAAATGAGCATCAGAAACAGTTAATTAGTGCTCAACTCTCTGTCATCTCGCTCTCACCGACGCCTATGCAAATAAGTACACAGGTAGACAAAGACAACGTTTCTATCACGCATGCTTTCATAAGGGACTCTTTTCTTCTCTTAGTTTCGGAGATACGCTCATACAAACAAACAAAACGACAGGCAGAACGAACTGGAGGCTGAATAATGTGACACATTGCACGATCTGAATGTGAATTGCCATCACAAATGTATGAATGAACATGTACGAGAGAGTACGAATGACTGGATTGTTGGCCATAAATTTGCCAGCTTGATTGTGTTTGACTTTAAGGCACTTTGTGGCATAAATCACAAAGGATAGGCTCCCAGAGAGTGCAGTGTAGAAACTGACCCAAGGGTTAATTGCTGACAATTTTCAGTGGCAGGCAAACCAACAAAGAAACACCAAATGTGCCTTAGAGAAAGAGAGAGAGAGAGAGGAAGAGAGTGAGTGCGGTCAGGTTTAAAGTTTTGCACACTTCTCCGATCTTAATCTTTATTTATAGGCTTCGTATGCGTGCCAACGATGTGTATGTGTGTGCGTGTTCAAAGTCTTTTGGGGAGTAACTAGCATTTGGTAACAAGACAAGACAGTATGATCATCAATAAACAGCTGCCGTCGGCCCCTTCTTAACCATTCGCCTATTAACGAGCGCAAGGAGCTAGATTTGCAAGTCGTTGTTGTTGTTGCCATTGGCAAGCTAACGAAGTTGACAACTCGATGACATTTGATCTCTTTGCAACAACAAGCCTGTAGGCAAAGGCAAACCGCAAATGACAGCACGATGATCAAGATGAGACACGTTCAGCAAATCCGAAGACGATCAGGCTGTGGTCGGTCAGTTGGATTTTATTTTCGTCTAGGACGGCACACACACAGCAAATATTCAATACGAGTTGGAGATGGAGTTGAAGATGGGGTTTGATGTTGAATGACATTGGCGCTTCATTTGAAATTTCAGCTGTTGTCATCAAGTATTTCAGGTCAGTAGAGAAGAGCTTCAAATGAGACGATCGATACATACGCTTCATTTAGGAAAGGAATCTGCATCTTTTATGCCTTAAGGTCCGCATACGAGTATCCAACGTACCCTTTAAATTCTTTTAGAGCCATCACCTAAGCACATACGTCGACAGTGTCACCAGATATTGATGAAGTCTCCAGTTAAAGCCTTTTGCATTTTGTGGCTTTAGCGGGCAGACAGGAGAGGGAGAGACAGATACCATCCAGTCGAAGACCACCAGCAGGTAAGTGTGGTTTGTTATCGGGAGTCTGTCCAGGCTCTTAAGTGTTGTTCATTTCGTTTTACAAATATTCCATTTTATTTATCAAAAAGTTAAAAACCCATACAAAAAATGAGCCCGACTAAAAAAATGCAAACTGAATGCAAGCAGTTGAGAGTAGGTAGTGATGAGATTTAGACTAGGATTTCCATATAAGTATATATTCTTCTATATAGTTGATTTCTCTAAAGTTTGGCTCTCCCAATATCTGACACTTTCGTCTCGTCCAGATTTTTGTGCTGCTGTGGCAACAAGTTTCCCACTGCAAAAATGTTCCTTGGATCCAGATGTTCCTTGGCAGCAGTGTAGAGAGAGCAACCTGTTTTGGTGACTGCACTGCGATACCAATGGCTACGGATTTTGCCCACACCATGATGATGGGATAGGGAACCACCGCAGCCCAGTATCTCCTCACGTGCACTGTGCTCAATTGCCTCGAATACCTCAACGGGGTTGGGTATGTTTAAGTAACGAAAACCAAAGTAAAAATAAATGCATGCACCAGCATCATAGGTCTGTGTGACCCGAGCGGAGATAGTGTAGTGGGTAATATTATGATTGTGGCATTCCTGCAAAAGAATTAGGAAAATAATATAAGTTGTGATATTTGTTTTGGGTAGGGTGTTCCAACTAACCGTAACAACTCGTTGCTTTACACAGCGACAAAGCAAACTGCAACGATCCCAGGGCACCGAGGTCTCAAACGATTCAGCCACAATTCCTTGATGTAGTGCAAAGTCCTGTAAAAGAATTTAAACAATAATTAGATCAGTAACTATTTCGTATCATATTTTCTTTCCAATTTTAGATATATGTTAAAGTTCCACCCCCAAAAATCACATTTTTGAATAGGTTCAACTCACCCTAATGTAAGCGATGACAAAAGTGAATAGATAGCCACGTTCACCATTTTGACCACCTGCCGGAAATCCTTTGTAGTTTGAGGCTATTTCATAGATGAGCGCCTCTTGACGCTGTACATCCTTTTGTTCACCCTCGAAAAGCAGGGTGGCAGCACAAATGAGCGACAGATCGATACCCTTCCAGCCGGTCACGTATCGTTGCTTCACCGCATCCACACAGCTGGCCAGCCAACTCTTCTCGGGCTTTAAGGCTTGACCAAACATGAACTGCTCGTTGTCCATGAGACGTACTGAGGCTGGTTGGCAGCGACGTCGGGCAACCTCACGCATAAAGAGTACGCCCTGCTCGAAGTCGGGAAAAACAAGGGATCCATAACGCTGCACAGTTGGCAAGGGACGTACTTTCAGTACCACCTCCGTTATGACACCTAGGGTGCCCTCCGAACCTAGGATGATGTGATTAAAGTCTGGTCCACAGCTGACCCGCGGTGCACTGCACTCCCGCTCGAGGGTGCCGGTTGGTGTAACCATTCTTACACGCACCACCAAATCCTCAATGTTGCCATACACATTCTTCTTCATGCCTGAGGCACGGGTGGCCACCCAACCACCTAGGGTGCTAAACTCATACGAGTCTGGTTCGTGACCTACTGTGAGGTTTTGCTCCCGCAGCACACGCTCTAGATCCTGACCCACCACGCCCGACTCAAAGCAAACGGTAAGATTATCCCGATTGAGCCATAACATTCGATTCATTTGTGAGGTGTCCAGCACACAAATCATTCGCTCCTCCTCCTGCGGACAGGTTATGGCACCCGAAACACTCGTTCCACCGCCATATGGCAATAGCATCACATTATGCCTATGGGCTAGTTTCACGAGCTGCACCACTTCGTCATGGCAGCGCGGCCACACCACCACATCCGGTATACGTCGGAACTTGTTGTGCCACAAACTGTAAATATCATTCAAAGTCTGTCCGTGACAACGCACCAAACGATCCACACCCTCCTGCGAATGCTCCACTTTGGTGCAGCCACGCAGCTCGCTGAGAAAGGGCGCATTTTGTACGGGCTGAGGGTACTTAGGTGGCAGCTGTGGATACGCCTTCGTTGGATCGACACACAAATCAAATTTACTTTTCACCCATTTCGTAAAGTTGGGCAGTTCACAACCGCCCAACGGATATCTGAAAGAATGTAAAAAGTTAATGAGTTATTGGTATAAAAAAGTTTTTATAAATGAAGGATGGAGGATGGAAGATAAGGAAGTTGTAGTCGTAAGTGTCCTAATCCAGTAATTTAGATTTTTTTTAAATATTAAAAATCAAAAGCGATTTCTAAAAGCAAAGCCGTTTAAATCAAATTTAACCTTAAGATAATAATTAACTATTTTTAATTCAAAAATCATTTAAGGCCGCCTTTCAGTATTTTAATCTTATAGCTTTGTCAAAAGTAAAAACAAACTTTAGTCATAATTAGTTATAATTAGTCATCCTAAACACAACTTAGGATGTAGAAGCAACTACATTTTGAAATCTTATCAGAAACCTTTAGAAGATTGTTTGAAAATGATCAAAGCTTCTTAGAAACTGAAGCAATTTATAGATGGATTATATTTTTAAGGAATTTTACTCACTTGTCGCCTTTAAAGCAAATGATGCCCTGCTCTCCATAAAACTGAGAATCGTTGTAGCCCCAGCCGTACCACTTGAGCGCCTCCTGGCTAAAATAAGAGCAAAGAGTATAAATGACAACAAATGAGATAATATTCGACTTCAAACACTTACCGCTTCTTGGGTATTACGCTCTCCACGTGCCGCGAGAGACGTGCGTCCAGCGTTGGAGATGCGCCCTCTGGAGGCGTCTCCGGCACTTGTGTCGTCACCGTATTGCGCTTTGTTAACATTATTTATAATTGTGCGATAATTTTTTGTTTTTCTTAGCTTATATTTGTATTTATTTATTGCACAGCCCGTTTAAGGTTTTTTGCCGTTTTTAGCATAAGAGACAAAAATCGATAATTTGGTTTTTGCTTTTTTTTTTGTTTTGTTGTTTAGCTTGCTTTTGAGTTAAAATCAACTTGGCCTGCTTAGATTGTTGTTTCAATATTTGTGCTTTTAGTTAAGAACTATATTGTTTTCCATACACTTTGCGCTCATAACTAAAATTAAAATGGGGGAAAATTTGTACTAAAATACTTTTTTCTATTTTGCGGCAGCTGCTGCACGCGCTTTTCTTTCGCTTTCGCTAACACGACTGTCAACCCAACTAAAAAAGAGAGAGCGACCCACAGGGCAGGAAAAAAAATTAAAGAGAGAGCAGCCCCCAGGCAAAGCACTCTCCTCGCGCTCTCTCTCTCTCTGTGGGGGATGGGGCAGAGCGAGAGTGAAACGGTTATGTTACACTTTTTGAAATGGAAAATGCAATTTTCAAAGAAAATCTAAGCAATCTTTGCATTTTCACTCCCTCACACTTTGCTGCCTGTATTTGCCAGAATATTTTTAGTTCAGTTGAGTTCACAATTTTGTTAATTTTGTGGCTCTACACAATTTTGTATTTTTATTTCAAAAATATTTCTAAAATATATGTAAATTTTTATTGTACGTCCTCTAGTTTTTTCTTCTTTATTTTGCCAAATTGTAATCATGCCTAGCAAAAAAGTAGGCACTACCAAAAAGTCAGCGGTTTCAACACTGGTGGCAGACACAGGACCGGAAGCAGCTGCAGCTCCTGCTCCGGCAGCTAAAGCGGCAGGTTTACCTACAAACGCTTCTGTGAAGAAGACGGTCAAGAAGAGCAAGACAAAGACCAAGTCCAAAAGCAAAACTAGCAAAAAGGAGTAGAAAATCACAGGCAGAGGTAAAGTATTTGAAAAAAAAAGAAAAGGAAAATCATTCTTTAAATAAAATCATAGAAAGACGAATAAAAATAAAGTAGAAGAAAGGAACAGAATATTGAAGATACGATTCTAAAGCAAACGATATAAACACTGCTTAAAATTCGGAATCAATTCATCAAGCTCTCATTTAAACTGTTCAATATCGAGTACAGCATAATGAAATAAATTGAAAATTTAAGTTTACAACATCTTATAAATTAAGATTGTTCATTGAGCTTAGCGGTAAAGCAGAAACAACAAAAATAACCGCTTCGCTCTCGCCTTAAGCACTCTCTCTTGCTCTCTTTGCCGGCGCTTTTGTTCACATGGGGGTGGTTAGTGCATAGATAGGGAGTTGCTTGTATTCAAAGAGGGTGGTAAACGTTGACCATATAAAGACTCATAAGTAATACATACCTGTGATGTCAATAAAATTGTACAACCCGCGACAGGTGGTTTTAATTATTAATCGATAAGGATGTTCTATCCAAATAGGGCTATTTGTTTCTTTTTTCTTTAAGCGCCCAACGACCCAATTACGTTGAAAACTGGCTACAAGACATATTTAATTTGTATGGGAAACATAACAGCTTTGCGTTAACTTTTAATTCATATTGACACTATGAATTTATGTGTGTGTGTGACAAAAAAAATTACCGAAAATATTTGTTTTGTTTTGGTATTATTATTAAGAATAATAATATCTTTTAATGTTTTTTGGACGTAACACAAAGATATAAATCAACGGTGAAGGCTAAAAATAATTAAAAATCAAATATTTTGATTATTTTTGCTAACCAAGTGAAACTTTTCTCAAAGCTGCAATGATTCATGTTTTACATTTGACACACAATTCCAAAAAACTAATCTCTTTCAAATATTTCAATCAAAAACAAAAAACTTTTTTTATCCCATTTTCAAAGCTCACTTTATTTTATAAGGGATTTGTAACGGCGTTCATTCGAAAACAAAATTCCCAACTGCATGGCGCGACATTTGAAACAAAACTGAAACCCTAAATGCTAATTGCATTTTACTTTGACGTCGTTGTTAGTTGAAAACCGTTGTCTCTTGCAAAAGTATACAACAACAACAAATAAGATATGTTTGTAAAGCGCTTATTTACACAGCGATGTACATTTTTTTACAATTGTTTGAAGTGTAAATTCATCAAACAAAAAGTGGTCGCTATTTGTTTAATTTTCGCACTACGAGCACGTCACTTAAAGCGTCTTCCGTTTGGGGAAGTGGGGTTAAAGTCATTAAACTTCGTCTTTACATTTTTTGTTGATTTTTTTTAGTCATTAAACTTCGTCTTTACATTTTTTGTTGATTTTTTTTAGTGTTTTTTAATTGGCTGCTTTTGCTTGTAAATTTACATTGATGTATTTGCAATGGAGCTAAAAACGCTCAATTTGCACCTTCCTCGTTGTTGAGCTGTTTGTTTAGAAAAGTCTATTTGCACAATGTTGCGCATCCAGGAAGTGAGAAGTAAATATTAGTTAGCAAATAATATGCAATTTGCGATAGCCACTGCACATTACCTAGTTTTATTAGTTTTGGTTTCGCAAAGTTTAAATGTAAACAGTTGCACGCTAGCGACATCTGGCGGCAAATGTGCAGCAACCAGACACGGCTTACCAACACTGACACTATCGATGCTCAAGTTTATTGGGCTTTTAAATTTGAGCTTCCAACACAAAATAAAATGCTTACCACATTACTTAAATTAAATACATAATTTATTTAATACCTCTATTAACAAGTTACCAAAAATAAAATTTGAAAAGCACGCACATTAGTGCGCTTTGTGCGGTGAGTATCGATTGCCACTAGAACCTGTGATCGATACTTCGGTTGCTAAGCATTCCTGTGCACTGTGGCTGTGCCAACTCGCAACTTGTCATCTTCAAAGCGAAAAACATTAAAGAAAACCGAAATTGAGTGCGAAAAACAACATCATATACGTGCACGTAGCGAAAAGTGCATAACATAGCAACAGCAAAGGTTTGCAAGGTGCCGGCTGCTCAAGCAAACGGCTCCAAGGCAGCCATAATATTGTTTGTGTTTGTCCATGCACATACTAATGTGTGAGTGTGCGGATGTGTGTTCCTGTATGTGTGTTTGTGTTTGAGTGTTGGAACAATAACAAGCCCCAACAAAATGCCAATGAATTGTAACGGAGCAGCGTTCAATGCGGCCGCTGTCTTTGTGCTGCTGCAGCAGCAAAAGCAGCGATGATTCATAGGTAAGTTATGCGACTTGGCTTAAGCGCATATTTTATTCTGCCTCTTTTGTGTGCTTATATGTATGTATGTATGTATACTTGTGTAGACCGCAATAAATATATATAAACAACAACAACAGTACATCGGCCGTGCCTTAATATCGAACGTAGAGCAATAAAACATAGAATACCGAATTATTTTGGCAAAATGCCGCTGCTGTCCAAATGCTTTCCATGCTTCAAATTCAAACGTGAAGAGGTCATCGACAAGCTGGATTATAGCAATACACCGCTCCAGGATGCCTTTCCCGAGGTCTGGCAGCACGAAAGGACACTCGAGGAACTGCATCTGAGCAATGCACGGGTGAGTTGCCACATTTGATTGTTACTCCATAAACAGTAATTATTGACTAATTGGCTCTATTTATTCAATTTCAGTTGCAAACATTGCCGCCGCAGTTATTTTACTGTCAAGGATTGCGTGTGTTGCAAGTGAACAGCAACAATCTGGAGAGCATACCGCAAGCTATTGGCTCACTACGTCAATTACAGCATCTGGATTTAAACCGCAATCGTAAGTCACGCTGCCGTTTATATATAAATGATAGTTAATAACTTTTCGTTTCAGTTATTGTCAATGTGCCGGAAGAGATTAAGGCGTGCAAGCATCTAACACATTTGGATCTCAGCTGCAATAGTTTGCAACGTTTGCCGGATGCAATAACATCGCTTATATCGCTACAGGAGCTGCTGTTAAATGAAACCTATCTTGAGTTCTTGCCCGCCAATTTTGGTCGTTTGGTCAATTTGCGTATTTTAGAAGTGCGCCTCAACAATCTTATAACGCTGCCCAAGTCTATGGTGCGTTTGGTTAGTTTGCAGCGTCTGGACATTGGCGGCAATGAGTTCACTGAACTGGTAAGCATCTATGAACTTAAATATTACTTATGATTATATCGAATAACTCCCACTTAGCCAGAGGTCATTGGTGAACTAAAATCGCTGCGCGAACTATGGATTGACTTCAATCAAATTCGACGTGTTGCACCAAATATTGGCAAACTTCGCGAGTTGCAGCACTTCGAAGCAAATGGCAATCTGCTTGACGCTTTGCCCAACGAGCTGAGCAACTGGCGCAATGTTGAGGTTCTGTCTGTGTGCTCCAACAATCTGGAAGCGTTTCCCTTTAGCGTTGGCATGCTCAAGTCGCTAGTCACATTCAAGTGTGAGTCGAACGGATTGAGTGAGCTGCCCGACAGCATAAGCTATCTGGAGCAACTGGAAGAGCTGGTGCTCAGCCATAACAAACTGCTGCGTTTACCCAGCACAATTGGTTCACTAACCAAGCTGCGCTTTCTCTTCGCCGATGACAATCAGTTGCGTCAGCTGCCCGACGAACTCTGCAGCTGCAGTCAGCTGAGTGTTTTAAGCGTGGCCAACAATCAGCTATCGGCACTGCCACAAAACGTAGGACATCTGGGCAAGCTAAAGGTGCTGAACGTGGTGAATAACTACATTAATTCTCTTCCCGTTTCCATGCTGAGTCTGGTTCATCTCACATCGCTGTGGCTAAGCGACAATCAATCCCAGCCGCTGGTACCACTTCAGTATTTGGATGCTACCAGCAAGACGCAGCTGACGTGCTTCATGTTGCCGCAAGTGACGTTTAAGATGCAGGCACAGCAACAGCAGCAGGTCCAGGAGCAATACGAGTTCGTCTATGCCAATCATAATCATCAGTCGGCACAGCAGCCATCATCGAGTCCATCGCGCCGCATTTGCTTTGCCGAAGAGGCGACCATCTTGAGTGCAAATAATGCAAGCAGTGCACCACAATCGGCGCCCAGTTATCCCGCCGCCAGTTATGTGGCAGCGCCAGGTACTCCGGATCAGCAGCTACCAGCTGGAAGCTCCGTGCGTTTAATGCGTTCGCCGACGCCGTATCCCAAGGAGCTGCGCCAAATGGCCAAGTATATGCGTCAGGCGCAGGCAGCAAATGCAGCAGCAGCAGCGGCCGCAACCACATCATCATCGGTGGCAATGGTATCCACATCACCGAACAGTGAGGTGCGCGAGGCGCGTGTCGTTGTGCCAAATGGTCAATTGGCCATGTCACACTGTGATAGCAATCAGGATGCTGTGGATCATGCCACAGCAAGTGCAATATATGGTGTTGCCGCTGAACCGGCACACATTTATAGTGTCTATCAGCAGCCGCATCAGCAGCAGATCACACAGGAATATTATGGTCTGCCATTGGTCAACTATGAGGCACATTATCAGCAGCAGCTCTATGTGGATGCCAACACAGTGCCGCATTTGACGAATGGCATCGAACATAATTATGAGCTGCACCCATTGCAGCAGCAACAACCACAACAACAGCAGGCAGCGGGTCCACCGCCACGCATGGAACCGCCACCGTATCACATAGCACGCGTCTATACAAAGAAGACGCCCGAAGATCTAACGCTCTACGAGTCCATGCGACAGCGCAAACAGCAGCAGCAGCAACAACAACAACAGCAGCAATACGAGCAGAGCAACAGCTATCAGGATGCATTAAACAGCAATTTCAAGACAACTGCAATTAATGCACAAACGGAACAGCTGGACTACCAAAACAATATTAGCGTTGAGCAGCTAGAGCTGTTGGAGCAGCAATTGGAACGTGAACTGGAGCTGGAACATAAGCAGCAGGAGGCTGAGAATGAACACGAGGAGCAGCAGCCGCTGCAGGATATGGATGATACCTTATCGCAGAACTCATTGAATTCCACAGCTACAAACAATACGTATAGAGGTGGCAAGAAATCCACCTGGATCTTTGGTGTGCACAAGAATCCCACGGTGAAGCAGGTGACACTTAAATGGGAGCACAACATAGGCTTTGACATAGCTGAGCTGCTCAATCAGGTAAGTTAAATGTGGAATATATTACAAAATTCAAAGTGACTTATTTGTTGACTTGATTTTCAGTCTGGCATCTTTGTGAGCGCTGTAACGCCAAATTCGAATGCGTCGCGTTTGTTGAGTGTGAATGATAAGCTGCTGGAGATCGATGGATATGACCTGACAAATGCCAATCTGAGCGATGCCAAACGTGTGCTGCATAATTGCGGCACGGTGCTAAATATAATGCTGTCACGCAAATGATAGCGCCAAATTCTATTCCCCCAATTAAACCAATTCAATCCAATCCACTACGAATCGAGACCGAAGACTTTTTGCATAACATTTTTCTAAAAAGCAATTTTGAAATATATGCTAATATACATTACATTATAATATTAGCCAAACTATATTTCCAAGCCATAAACGTCCTTTACACTGGCGCCTCAGGTTCACAATAACTACAGTCAAGCTTCTAGTTGATGCATTTCATTTCGTATCGGCTTAAACTGCCATTTATGATCCATTCATACGTTCATTGTGAAGTGCTATTATGATTCTATTACTTTTGTGTTCTTCATTATGTATTTGAAACTTTCAATTAAGTATAATTTGTATATTATCGAAATATCGCCTTCTAAAAATTGTTCTACGCCTTAATTAGTTAATTGTTAATCAATAAATAGGTTTCAGTTAAATACTTGATTGGTATTCAAAGCAAGCAATATAATATATATAAAATAATTATAATTTTTTTTATTACAATTGCAAAATATTAAGCATATTTATTTGTATCAAATTAGTATAGTTCATAGATTAATTTTAGAAAAACACAAACTTTAACTCGCTATTGACACATTTTGTTGGCCGCCAGTGTAACTAATAGCAAAACATACAGAAAATATATAAAATAAATAGTGCAATTAGCGTTGATAATACGTATAGTACATACAATTACGAGTACCACATAAAAAGCGGCATTTACAAAACACATAAAACTTAAGTATATAAGAATATAAATTATTTATATATATATATATCTATATACAATATTTACAATTAGCGCCTATTTTACGCCCAGCGTTGTTCACATTTGTTCCAAAATTTCAATTGATTATGTATGCATAGATTAAAAAGTTGAACAAAGATATTAGCTGTTTATGTTAGTTGTTAAAGTACAGCAATACAAATTCTATATATATACATAACTATTACAAAATATCTACATATATATTTATTGTCTATATTAAATCATTTTTCCATGAAAAATATTGTTAAATTCTCATACCATTGGCGTGTTGTGAACAGTATTATTATTTAGCTGATTAACTATTATGAGAATTATGCTAAAGTTAAACATTTCTTTATATTAAACATACATACATACATAACATACATACGAACACGAGGAAAAACAATTAGCAAATAAGAATATAAGCACATTCATTAAAAAATGCAATTTTGTTTTTAAAGCGCTACAAACAAATTACACAGAAACACACACAAAAAAAAAGTATAACATAAAAATTAAAATTATTAAATAAACACAACTTTTCACCTAAACTTTTCGTGTGTTGTTTAATTTATATAAGAGCTCCTTCAGCTGACTTAAATCCTTTGAATAATATCCTTTGTCATTTGTTTGCTGACAATTCCGTTCAAAAAGTATTCGACTTTAAGATAAATGAAGCTTTAATATGATATTAATCAAATTACTTGCCTTTGTCTTCGTTGTATAAATAATGTAAATGATGGACATATCGACATATCTTTGTCCACTCACAACGAACTGCATCATTTAGAACATTTTGAATGTATTCACATTGTGAAACAGAATCTTGTCTAACTACTCCTTTAAGTGGCGCTTCTATCACATACTTTGATATCCAATTTTCAACTTTCAGCTTCTTTCTTACTTCGTGCAATAGCGCCTCGGCATTAATAACACTGAAACTGTAACAGTTATAGTCTGGGTGTTTAGACTTTCCACAATAAAAGTGAAAACGATTGGGCTGATTATCCGTCTCAATCATCATCATTCCAATCCAATCTTTGCGGCTTGAGTCATCGACAACGTTAATGGAACTTGGCGTGCCCAATAAAAGTAGATTCAAGTGCTTGTAGCAATCGTCTTTAAACTTTTTTTTATCATAGTATATGACACGCTTCTTAAACTTTAAATATGTATTTTTATCTCCAATTGCCAATACTCCATCTTCCGACGTCAAGGCTGAATATGGGTTTTATATAATTATTATTTTTTAAACAACTTGAAAATAGAAATTTTGAACTGACTTGTGTCTTCTTTTGCCTTATTCGCTGCCATAATTTTTGCTTATTTTTGACTTATTCTTGCGACAAAAAATTAAAAGATCTCGCCTAAAGCGAACTTTGTGACTGTTCAAAAGCTTTTTCCGTGCTTTGCTTTTATGCACTGACTAACGAAATACATTTGACAGCAAAAAAAACTGCGCAAAAAGTTCTTTGCAAGTTTTACGTAGATTTTAATCCATACAAATATTACATTTTATATATTTACAACTGTTTTGAGGCAACACTCTTATGAAATTGTTGTACATTTTGGCACTTGCTGTTTTACATATTCCTTGTGTAAATGAAAGATAAAATGATACATTTTTTTTTCTGCAGCACAAAAGGATTCCACATGAACACCCCCAAGGTAATGTTCCTCGGTTTCATATTTCTTAACGCCAATTTCAGCTTTGAGCGGCATTTCCAACACATATTTTGATATCCAATTTTCTCCCTTCAATTTCTTGCGCATATCATGCATTAGCATCTCAGCGTTAACCGTGTGGTTGTTAACCTGACAATTATAATTATATTTTGGATATTTTTCACCCCGATGACAATAAAAGCGACAACGTTTGGGTTCATTCTCATTCTCGATCATCCGCATTTGAAACAAATCCATCGAATTCGAATCGTCTTTCACTTTAATGCGAGCTCGTGTACCTAACAGCAGTAATGACAAATAACTCGTAAAATCCGCCTTTAAATTGACTCGATCATATTTATGTACTTGAGTCTGTGTTGGCTTTAAGTATAATTCATTATCTCCAATGGACAAGACTTTTGCTTTTGACGTCACTACGTCAAGTGCTATAAATGCAAAAAATACGAAATAGGCGATTTTGCTTAAAAGGCAACAAAAATTTACAGCATACCGGTTTCTTTATCTGCATTAACTTCTTCCATTATACTTTGTGTTTGTTAACTATTTTGGTTTTTCCACAACTATGACTCGAGTGAAGCTTGTTTTGTGACTGGCTAAAAGCTCGCCTTTTGCCTTTACCTTATACACCACTCATAACGAAATACAAATTTCACCAGAGAACTGCACAAATAATTGTAAATAGAACTTTTGCTATCATTTAAAAAAGAAAAACAAGTTAGAGAAGCCTAGGAAATGTTTTATGTAGTATAAAGAATTGATTGTATGATAACAGTTTTTAATTATTTATATTGAAATTTTGGTTTTTTTAATACACTTGGCGTTTTGTTACAAACTAAATATTAATAATCAAAACTTTATCTTACTAAAAACTTAACTACGTTAAATAAAAAACTTAACGTACAATTTTATAAATTTTTCCAGTCTTTTCTTGAACATATTCTCTGTGTAATTGATTAACGAACTGAAAGACCCTCAGTTCTTCATCAGCAAGGACCCGGTATAAAATACGATGAACCTCGTCTTCATCGAATGGCTCTTCTAGCACATATTTTGATTTCCAATTACTGTCTTTTAGTCGCTTACGAACTTCACGCATTACGGAGTCTGCATTAACAAGCACATTGTAATAGCCATTTTTCGCTACGTGTACATCATAAACACAATGAAAATGACATCGTTTTGGTTGGTTCTTCTCCTGAGTAAAGTTTATGCCGATCTTATCCGTCATATGGGGATCAGAAGAAGTGCACGTTGAAGTTCGATTACCCATTAGAAGATGTGTTAGGTGAGTCCTGATGTCATCAATAAATTTAAGCTTCTCATCGTTTCGTATTTTACTCTTTCTTTGCAGTGTGATTCTAGGCCCTATATGCAATATATTGACTTTTTTCGTCACTTTGGCCAATGCTAAAAATGCAATAAGTTTACAATTACAACTTGCTTAAAGACGATTAGAATTTAAATCTTACTTTTATCCGTTTCTGTATTGACTTCTGCCATAGTAGTTTGTGTCTTTACTTATGTCGGTTTCTATAATATCTGCCATATTAGTTTGAGTTATTTGAGCTATATTATATATTTGACTTATTTCGTGCTTGTAGCAAGTTTTGTGACTGTTTAAAAGCTTAACACTCGCGTTTCTTTTATTCAATTTCACCAGAGACCTGCACAATAAAAGCTTTTAGTTAAGAGAATTGATACAATATTCTTGTGTTCTCTCTCTGAGCTGTTCTCTCATTATTCTGAATCACAAACAAACCGGTAAAAAAAACATAAACAAACTTTTATCAGTAAGTGTTAAAAAAAAAAGAAACTCAAAAATATAAAAAGTTAAATACTTTAATGAAATCAAGTTTTTTAAAGCTAATACAATTATTTCATATGTTCCCTATGCAAAAATATCACAAAGTTTAATAATCGTTTTAGTTCTGCATTAAGAGATTCGGAAACTATTTGCTGAATGTAATGATCGGTACCATAATATTGCTTAGATTTTGTTGACAGGGGTGTTTCAATAACATTCCTTGATATCCATTTTTCATGACTTAATCGCTTTCGTACTTCTTCCATTACATTATAGGCGTTCGGTGTGGGACCTGAAATTATGACACTGGTCGGAAAATTTGTACCACGAGCAATATAAAAGTGATATTTTCTGGGTTGATTGTCTTTTTTGATGCTCGCTGCTGCAAAATACAGCTGTGAATTCCAATCATCGCTAATTTTAATATTCTTTTGATTTCCCACTAAAAGTTGACGCAAATGCTCGCAATAATGAATAGGCGAGCAGTTTTTGTTGTATTTCTTTGTAGGTTCTCTTAATAAAGAGTATTTCTCATCGTTATCTCCAATCGCCAATACTTTAACTTTAGATGTGATCGCATTCACAGCTGAATTGAAGGTTGTTAGAATTAATATTAATTTTTTATAATAATTATTTATATTAATTATTTACTTGGAACTGTATCCTTATCTGTTTTAGCTGCAGCCATAATTTCTTTCTGTTTCAGCAAATCTTACTTACTGACATCAAGCTTTCTGATTGACAAAAGCTTGTTGATTTGCACCAAAAAATCCATAAAGCAAGTTTGCCAAAAGCCCAAGTTGTGTAATAAACAAATTTGTTATATTTTTGTATGTGCGCTTAAAGAGCGCAAAGAAAGCTTTCTGTGCGTTCAAATGAGTCAGTCCGAGTTGATTCGATCAGCTGTTTAAGAAAGAGCGATCAAATAGACGCTTAAACAGAATATGTAATAAATATTTACACATTATAAGATACATACAATATAATATATTAAATAATTAAAGCAAAGTTTCTTATATACTTAGCAATAGTTTATCATTCATTATACGTGACTGTTAATCAAAACTAAAAATTATTTAATTCTTTTTCATATGTTCTAGGTGTAACTGATGAACAAATTTAAAAACCATTTTATCTGCTTTATTCAAGGCATCCCCAACTATACTTTGAATAAATGAATCGGGATGACAATCGGCAGGTTTTGTTTTAATAGGCGTCTCGATGACATATTCCGATATCCAATTTTCATCTTTCAGTAGTTTTCGGATTTCTTTCATTACGAGTTGAGCATTAAAAGTGTATGCAAAATATATGTTATACGGGAGCATTTTTTTATTTTGACTGCAATGAATATGATAGCGTGTCGTTTGATTATCTTTTTTGATGCTCAACAATTGAAAGTATTGCCACCCATCATATTCCTTGCGCACATCGCTGGATGTTCCATTTCCCACTAAAAGCATATTCAAATGCCTTTCGGCTCTTGTTTGAAATTGTTTCCGTTTAGACATTGCTTCAGGCTGTTCACTTTTCGCGCGTTTCTCATCGACATCTCCAATAGCTAATACTTTTACTTTAGATGTGATTGCATTCACAGCTGGAAAGACGATTGCTTAAATTAATTTTAATTTTTTATGGAAATTTTTATTATTTACTTGGAAATGTTTCAGGTGCAGCCATATTTTCTTAAACTTTGTTTACTTCTCTGGCACAGCTGACTTACTAAAAACAAGCTTTCTGATTGGAAAAACCTTTTTGATTTACCAAACTTATATACAACGAGCAAAACAAAATTTCACAAGGCAAGCTTGCCAAAAGCTCAAATTGTGCAATAAGCATGTTTGTTATATTTTTGTATGTTGCACTTGGAGAGCGCAAAGAAAACTTTCTGTTCGTTCAAATGAGTCAGTCAGAGTTGAGTCGATCAGCTGTTAAAGAAGAAGCGATCAAATAGAAGCTTAAGCAAAGTATTTAATAAATATTGATTTAGTATAAAATATATATAAAATTAAATACATAAAATAATAGAAATATTTAATCATACATTATAAGTGACTGTTTATCAATACTAAAAAATAATTTATTATTCTTGATATGTCTGATGCACAAATTTTTAAATCATTTCTGTTGTTTTTTTCTGCTTCATTAAAGGCATCACTAATTATAGTTTGCATAATTGTATTGGGACGAAAGTGTGATACATGAGCAGGTTTGGTTTTAATAGGCGTTTCGATAACATATTCCGATATCCAATTTTTATATTTCAGTCGTTTTCGGACTTCTTTAATTCAGTACTGAGCAATAAAAGTAAATATAAAGAAAATGCCAGTGGGAAAAAAATGTCTAGTGTGACTGCAATGAAATTGACGGCGTCTCCGTTAATTATCCTTTTATACCCTGAAACCATTAAAAATGGGGAACAAGTGTATAATGGTTTTGTGCAAAATGATGTAACAGGCAGAAGGAAGCATCTCCGACCCCATAAAGTATATATATTCTTGATCAGCAGTCCGTCCGTCTGTCTGTCTGTTTGTATTTATGACCGCGTCGATCTCAGAGACTATAAGAGCTAGAGACTCCAGATTTGGAACTTAAGCTCGCCTAATCTCAAAGCAGTACAAATTTTATTTCGATTTTCGATAACTCTTCCCGTTTCCGATATACACATGGGATCGATAACAACAAAATCTTGAATTTGGAAAACTTTGAGATGGCATTTCAAGGTTAAGCAAAATAATGACAATCTGTGAAATTTTTATTAAAATCGGTTAAGAAACGCCGGAGATATGGAGCATTGAAGTTAAGTGTGAAGCAACCACTGACTGTACGCGTAAAGTGTAGGGTTCAGGGTATCGTCTAGTCGGGATTTCTCGACTAGAGCTTTCTTACTTGTTTTATCTAGATTTTTTAGATAAATATTGACGACACACAAACCGAAATAAATACTTCAACATATTTTATGTAAAATATCACAGTTGGCTTATACACACACACTCATTGAAAACTTTAACGGTTTTTTGTCAGTTGCCAGTTGGTTGGCCTTGTCCTTGTCATGTTTCGTTTTTCGTTATCTCCATGGACTCTGTTTTTATACCCCTAACCCATGAAATGGCTTAAAAGAGTATAACGGTTGGGTGCCAAAATATGTCAGAAACAAAAGGAAGTATTTTGGATCCCGTTATTTGTAATTATATTTTTGACTAGCATCAACAGCCGCGCCGATCTAGCCATGTCATGTTATCGATAACACATGCAATCGATAACACTTTTAACTTAAGTTTGAAAAATTTAAACATTGTTTAAAAACTGTAGACGTCAAATGAAATACTGTGACATTTTCATGAAAATCGATTAAGAAATCTCATCATGCATTAGCCCAAAAATGCAAGCATGACCGAAAGCGTAAGGTTAAGGGTATCTCCTAGTCACGACTAGGTCCTTCTTAGATGTTGTTATTGTTGTAGCGGTAACAACACAACTACCAGTTTAAGTACATATAGCGGCTGTAAGCGGTTTGGAACGTCGCTTTTTCATTGACCTTCGCGTGTTGGAAAATGGCTGCTTGTGAGTTTTTATTTTTACTTACTATTTTCACTTTCTTTTCTGGTACCATATCCATCTCCCACACACACACACATGCGCGCATATATACAAACAACAACACAATCGCTGTGCTAATGTTCAAGGTTCCAAAAATTTTGACATACGATGTGACTGCAGCTCCGCTTTGTGCCAAAAACATTTATCAATATACTTTTGATTTTTTTTTGTTGCTTTTTTGCTGTGTTTTGCCAAATTGAAATACAAAACTAACGCAAGCTGTCACACTATTGTATCTATTCAGGCATCCATCTACTATCGTTGCCATTGTTTGTTGTCCTCCTGCCACGCGGGGTCATTAGCATTTTTGGCGTATATTTATGGCCGCAAAATCTTACGCCATAAACATGACAGCAAAACAAAATGCGACAAATTTGCGACGCCTACCGACAAAACAGAGGAAATATAATGTTGCCTGCGTGTATCAGCTTGCCACCCATCCACAAAATTTATGCCAACCCCCCATCCGCGGGCCATATAATTGTCACATTTATATGTAGAAAGTTTTTTTTCCTTGCGGGGGCACGGACGCAGCCAATTGATATGAGCAATCCGAATAGTATTGTCTTACGCTCAATCTAAGGCAAGAGCTCAAGAAAGCAAGCAATTCAATTGCAATGCGTTAGAAGGACACCAATTAAGACGGTGTTTGGATACGACACAGCTTTGAGATACTCTGTCTCTTGGGTTCCAGTGGCGTCACACTAGCAAAAATATCATACAAACTAAAAAAAATAAATTTTTTTTTCTATAGATTGGTTGATTGATGATTGGAAATTGATGAATAGTTCGAACTTATAAGACTCTTTTGCTTGATGACAGCGCATAATCTATTGAAACTAACCGCATAATATAGCTAATGCTACCCCATTCCTATGGCTATGGCTATAACAATTGCATACTTGGCGGCGCTTGGGGCTATCAAGAGAGACAAAAAGAAGTAAAGTTTATTTTTATGCTCAACGTCGACAGGGCGCCGGCGACATGTGTGCAAATGTTAACACACAGCAAACACATACGCAAACACATACACACACCCACATACACACACACCCACACAACAGTGCTTTGAAGTGTGGGGTTAGACTCCAATCTCACACACGCATACACAAAAAAAAATTAGTCGTTTAAATTTCAATAGTGTTTATTTTGTTGGAAATAAATTTGATAATTTTATTTAATAAATTTTTCAAAATAATAAAAACCTTATATTTTTTAGCTTATTTCTAATAGAAATCGATTTTTACTATAAAATAACTAAGATAAATCAATTTTTCTACCAGCCGAAAGGCTTACAGAAATCATTCGTACTTAAAGCCTAAAAACATTGAAGCTTTTCAACAAATAAACTTACGACAATTTACAAAAATCGTAACTATTTTGTTCGCATAAATGGAAAATTCTCAAAATAAAATGAATGAATCAGCCTTTTTTAAACTACAACAAAATGTGAACGTTTTTTTTTTTGTAATTTTTCGAATCCCTAGGGCATATAATTGTTTTTTTTCTAAGTGCACGCACACTTGAGTTGAAACAAATCAACTCTGTTTTGGCGCCATGCGGCGCGCTGTTCTGAGCTGTTCCTTGGCTTTGGCTCTGCACTTTGTTTTTTTCCTAGCCACAACAACAAAGAAAGGGCCCATAGACGAACGCAACTCGACCAGAAGCAAAAGCAGTAGCAGCAGCAGCAGAAGTAGCCTAGCCAAGAGCGCCAAAGGCAGCAGGCCAACCAAACCAGTCAACCAGTCAACCAACAAACCAACCAACCAAGCAAGCAACTACCACTACCACAATACAAAATTCAGTTGAGTTCTTTCTGCCATTATTGTGTGTGTGTTGTTTAGTGTGCCATTGACGCTGAATGCTGACGGGTCGCGTTTCTCTTGTCGCATTCCCGCTTAAAGCGCTAGCACACAGCTAGAAAATATAGCATATCTAATTGGGCAGCGAAATAATAGTGTTAATAAGCAAATTGAATAATTAAGCCGAATATTAATTGTAAATATTTGTGTGCTTAAAACGTTCGCTTGTTTTGGTATTGTGTAATCAGCTGTGCTTGCATATTGCACTTTGTATGCAATAATTAAAGTATAATTAACTTGAAATCGATATTGCATTCGAATTGAGTCCTGTCCACAGTTTTGGGTATGTCGTTTCTGTCGCCATCGTTGCGCATGGAGAATCTACCGACGGTGCCCATCATGAGTCAGGATCATGTGCCCGAAGCTCAGCGCTATAACAAAGATAACATTGTTGCCCAATGGTGTGCCCCCATCAATGGCAAGGTGCAAATCAAAACCAATCACAAACACATTGAATCGAATCAAATCAATATCCGAAAATCTAATTAAAATCCAATTTAAATCTCACCTCATTTTATATGCAATCAACAATAACAACAACATTGATTAACATTTATTTAACTTTCGAACAGATGTACCGCATCGAACTGGAACACGGAACTACAAGTGGACGCCGCATGATTTGGGTCAATGGTCGGGTAAGTGGTGAATGCACTTTATACTTCCATACACACACACACACACACACACATACACAAGCACACGCCCTAACCATTAACAAGTGCAATTAGTAATATTAACGCGGCACCCGAAAACAAATATAAATAATGTAATGTTAAGAAAAAAAAGAAGAATGCTCGAATAGGTATCTTTCTAATAGATACCCTGCATAAGCAACTAAATTTCAATTATTTCTTGAATAACTTCCGACGGAGAAAGTGAAAAGCAAACCTTTTTCGCCTTCTTTCTTGTACATAATATTTTTATGATTAAATCAAAGTCAATTCTAGTTTACGGTGTATTTAAACTTTTCTTTTTTTATCTTATTTTTTTTTAGCTAGCTCAATCTTAAAAAAAGTCTAAATCTGTTAAAGAAAAGAACTTTTTTTAATCATTTCGAAATTCCCTCAATACAACCAAAAATTTCATAAGCAGCTTTGAGGAATACTTTTTCAATATTTGTTTACAGGAAGTACTACGTCGTGACTGGATGTTCAAACTAGTTGGCGAGGATACCTTTGACATAGATCAATCGCGCTGTATAATACGCGTAGATCCCGCACCCGGCTTTAAGTACGAGTATTCGCTCTATATAGATGGCAAACCGCACGCTCAGTACACCGAAGAGTTGACGCGTCAATATCGTTTGTGGCTATGTACAAGTGGCACGAGGCAGACGGGAGAAACAATGGGCGATGCGACGCAGGAATACCGCATTATGCTCAAACTGGACACGCTTAGTTTATTTGTGAACGATGAGCTGCGCGAGGAGACGGTAAGTAAATGAGGAGTAGCGCGAATGTCAAGCAGAAGCGGATGTTAACGAAAGCAAAACGCTGCCAATCAATCATGGCATACCTCTGATTCCCATTTTGTAGGCCGTCTTCGTAAACGGTGGCACGGATACGAGTTTTGTGCTGCAGGACACTCAATTTGTATTACAGGCACGCTCGAGCGGCAACAAGCACGATGGCATTATTCACACCCTGCTCGTTAATGGGATGCCGGTGCCGGAAGCCAAGATTGAGCAAATCATGCAGGAACCCGTCTCCATCCTACAAACTAACTAAGCTTAGTTAACACAAAATGGGATAATTAAACACTTTGCATTTGTTAAACTTAGATTCTCAATAAAACGTTACATAATCAAACTGCTATATTGGCGCATCCTCAATAAATCCTCAGCCATTCGTTCATTCTGTAACCCATTACCAATAACAAGAACTCAATTGTTTTAATGTTTTACTTACACAATAGTTTATTCGTTTGTTTATATGCATAATTGTAACGCAAATTGTTTACGTTCTCAATTTCGTTTGACATTTTGCTAGCATTCAAAGTACTCAAAGTGCATTTAGTATGTATATAAAAAAATAATACAAAAAACATATTGATCGAAAACGATACTTGGACAAAACATACAACAGTTACTCGTTAATTAAATCAAAATATTAAACTAAATGTATAGTTGTCTAATAAGTAGAAAATATATATAAATATATATATATATACATTTGTATATGTATAGTTTGTGTTTGCTGCCGTTTAGCTGAAGAAGTTTTTGAAAAAATTAATTTTTCATTCATTTATTGCTGTCCCTACAGAGTGTTTTTTTTTACAATAAAAATGTGCATTTGAAATTTGCAGTGTGTTCGTCATCTTGTTTCATGGGTACGTATGTGTATATAAATTATGTACTATATTTATGTTTTAATTGATTGTTTGCTATTATTTCTGTTTTAATCAAAACATTTTTGTTTTCACTTTTGAGTGTATAATAATTTTAAATTGCTTAATGTGTTGTCACTTTAAATATATTAACAATTAACTTTACTTTCGCTTGTTTGCATTTAATTGTTTATCATATTTTAAAAAAATTGTCAATAATTTAAAACACAATTTAGTTGAACTTACGTTAAAGTTAAAGCAACACAATGATATTTTTGTTATAATACTATTTCAATTCTGTTATGTTTTTTTTTTGTTGTTGTTTGTCTACTTGTTTAGGTGTTCTAAAACCATAATTAAAAATTTTATTTAAATATTTGTATATATGTATGTATAATTTTCTTAAAAACTCGCACAGTGCAAAGAATTTGAACAATTTTCTAAGGAACACCACAAAAAGTGTGTGTGTGTGTGTTTGAAAAGAATAATTTAACTTTTTAATTTTGTATACAACTAGCAATAAAATTTTGTGACAGTGATAACAATATTAATTTACTTTGATATTTTATTGCTTGTTGAAAATCTTATACTTATACGTATTTTACCATAACTTAACAACAATTTCGTTTAATAAGTACAAAGTGGAATGCATTTTGTTTGCTTGAAAACATAAAGTTTCTAATACCTTAACACAAAATAATAACACGAACAAAATATTGCCAGAAGACGGATGCTTTACGATTTTTTTTTTTTTTTATTCTTTGTTAGTTTAACAATACAGAAAATACAATAAATTATCGATTGCTTATATAAATATATATGTATATATATATATATATAATATTTTTGTTTTTGTGAGCGATTCAACATTTTGTTCGTTTCAATAAATTTTGTTTTTTTGATTTTGATAATTTTGCCAGTTCACTTTTCTATACTTTAATGCATTCACTGCTTACACACACAAAGATTTAATCAATTTGTTGCTTATCCCTTTTTTTAAAAAACCATTCGGCTCACTAACACTAACACACATACGTTTACGCACTTAAATATATATATTAGATTGATTTGCTTATCATTTTTGTTTTGTTTGTTGTAGTGTTTCTATATTTTTGTAGTAAAATTAAATGTCTTGCTTTTAAATAGTTAAAAAATTATATGTTTATGTATATATTTTGTTTAGATGTGAATGCCATGTATAATTTTTTTTTAAATTTAGTGTAATAGCTTAAAAATGGTTGCATACTTTGAGTGTTTTGTTTGAAAAGTCTTGCATTAAGTATTGAAATTTTCTGTTGTTGATGTTGCATGCAAAGAGGTTTGCCTAGCTGCCTAGGTGCTTAAGTAGTAAAGTAATCGTTTGTAGTTTAGTGTAATACTCGCAAGTTGTGACAGTTTCTTTTTTTTATGGTTTTTTTTTCGATTTATTTTTTTTTTTTTTGGTAAGAAAGTAGTTCTTATTTTCTCAGTATTTTTTGCTTTAAGATAGAAGTTTATAATTATTTTTGTTTAATTAGTAATATTAGTATATATATATATATATATATATGTATATATATATATAATTAAATTGTTTATTTGTTGCATTTGCTAGTTGTTGTTGCTGTTGCTCTTGTTGCTCTGTTCATTATCTAATTCGTTATTTTAATTAGTTCAATGGAAGGCAAAACATGTGCTGCAGTAGACTTTTATTATTATTTGCTTGCATTTGATTATTATGATTATTATTGTTACCATTATGATGATGTTGCTGCTGCTGCTGCTGTTGATGCTGTTGCAATTGCTGATGTTGCTGCAGTTGTTGTTGCTGTTGTTGATGTTGCTGTGGATTGTATATATGATATTGCTGCTGGCGATAATGTTGCTGCTGGCTTATATTATTATTGGTATTGGCTGCACCTCCTGCGCTGTTCAAATGCAAAAGGCTTAAATCATCAGCCACAGAATCGTAATCACTGGAGTCCTCGCCATAGAGCTGCAAATATTGGCATATATTGAAATTAAATTAAATAAATCCCGGATAAATTGAACATTTACTTACACGCATATTATAAGGATGCAAATCACACGTCTCGTGGTGTCAGACGCAATCCTCCAATGACATTAGCAATGGGTTTACATACTCGAAACCCTCGAATTCCGATTGATCAATATTGTCAATAACATGGCTAAAGAACAGAATAAATCACGTTAGTCAAGTTAAACAACAAAAAGAGGGGTTTCTAGTTTGTTTCGCATATAGAGGGAAAGATGAATAACCAAAGTAATCAATAAACAACAACTTACTCATCATCGGGTGTCAGCTGCACCGGTTCGCCGGTAAATTCGATCGGGAAATTAGCCAAATCGCGATCTGAGTCTAAACGTGGCTTGAATGGTGGCGAAACCTGTTTGCGTTCGAGCTGCATGAGGTTGAAATTGACATGTGCGGACGTGTGTTGATTGTAATTGATTGCATGTGGTTGTGTGTGTGTGTGTGTGTGTGTGCAGGATATTTTTTATATGCAAAGATAGTAAAAATAATATATATGAGTATAGCTTAAAAAAGATACTGCCAGCCAATTTCGGCAAACAAACGTAAAAGTAAAACAAATTTCGTAAGGCTCCACAAGACACATTTCATAAAATGCTTGTCCATGTGAGTTTATTATGTGTGAACTTGATGATAATGATGATAAGTATATATATATAAAGAAGAGAGAAAGAGACAGAGAGAGCGAGCAGGGTAGGTAGGGGGTGGTGTTTGTTTTGGGGTCTGCGGGCTGTTTAACAATGTAACTGAGAGAGAGCAAACACGTTACCTGCTGTTAGCCTGATCACAAATGCATGATTTCTCTGTTTTGATCAACTTGGATTTACATATATTTATATTTATTTTTTTGGGAATTTTATCACATGCGTCGGTATACGAGTAGAACAAAAGTAACAAGAAGGGATTTTTTTGATTGCTTACGGATCATCTGGCGTTAGTTCAGCCGGTTCTCTAGTAAATTGTACGTCAAAGTTTGATGTCATATATGGATCGCCAGGATCAATGGTTGGTATATAAGGCGGTTGTACCTCCTTTTGTGCAATCTTTTTGTTTTTATACGCAAAAATTTGTTTATAATCATAATATATTATTCATTATTATAGTTAAGAAAATGGGCAAGAGTTATTCAAAGGAAACCAGCAATGAAATTACAGTAAATTATACTTTGAAACCTTAAAATTCAAATACATATAAACAAAGAATCAATATTCTTGGTCTGAATCTATTTTTAAAAAATTAAAAACTTGTAAACAAAAATTAAAGAGAATTTTCTTTATATCAATACATATTTTTTTTCTAAATATTTTTTTTTTTCTTTTTGTTTTTTCTTGTGGAACTGCAAGATTGGATAACTTTGACTATCATCATCATTATTATCAACATTAACACGATTACAAACACACAAAAATATTCTGCTGAAACCAGCCTTAGACTTACCATCTCCCAGTCGATGACCTTAAAGAACGGATGATTGACAATATCCATGAAGGCAGATTCACGATGACAACCCAAGCGATCAGCTGGATTCTTATTGAGGAAACCTTTCAACACAGAGGCAGCCTTAACGCTCAACGAACGTGGTATGCGTATAGTCTTCTCCAGAATCACTTGAAACAGATAATCCTCAGTGTTCTGCAAAAGAAAAATATATTTTTAAAGAACTTCGTTATATGCAAACATTGAGATATCTACCTGATCGGGATTTTCGGAAGCGCCCGCAATGTCAAAGGGACTGCGACCCGCAAGCATCTCATAGAGAAGCACACCTAGTGCCCACCAATCCACAGAGAAGCCATAATCCTCGCCACGCAATATCTCGGGCGCAATATAGTTGGGTGTGCCACAAAATGTGGATGTAGTATCACCGGGTCGAATACCCTCCTTGCACATACCGTAATCGGTGAGCTTGATGTGACCCTCATGGTCCAGCAGCACATTGTCCAGCTTCAAATCACGATAGATGATGCCCTTCTCGTGCAGGAAATTTAGCGCCAGACTTATCTCCGCGGCATAAAAGCGGGCATGCTCCTCGGGCAGGCGACGTTGTCGCTGCATGTGGTACATCAAATCACCGCCACGCACAAACTCAATGACAAAGAAGAGACGTGAGGGTGTCTGGAAGCAAGAGTGCAGCCCAACCAGGAATGGATGATTTGAGGCTGTCTCAAACACGTGCTTCTCCGTTTGCACCCAATCGATGTCCTCATCGTCGGTGACCAGCGCTTTCTTGATCACCTTCATGGCATAGATGCGACGCGTTCGACGCAACTCCACCATCAGCACCTTGGCATAGCTGCCGCGTCCAATGACGCGTATCAATTCAAAGTCATTTAGCGAATACTGGCGCTGTGTGGCCGGCTCCAATGAATCCTCCTGCGGCGGTGGCACCACAATGTGCGTATCCTCATGCGACTCAAACGAATCGGTGCCACCACCCACCGCCTCGTAGGGCAGCGGTGGCAATGGCACCGGCATCGGATCATTCGACTCCTCGGCACGTTCCCGGACCAATGGCTCTGGCTGATCGGTGCAGTGCTTTTGCACTAGCTTATGACACTTTTTGTGCACCAACAGCTTGCACTGGATACACTTGAAACCTTGTCGTCCGAGGCCCCAGATGCGATCCTGGCAATACGCACAAAAGGCACGCTTCAAAAGAGAAAGGTACATATAAGTTAAAATTAATACAAATTTGAGATACTTTAGGGGTATTATTGGGTGTTATTGTGTCTTTTGTTTTTAGTGTATGAATTTTACCTTCCCTCTTTCAAAAAACATTTTTGTTAGGTTTTTAAAATCATCGTTATAAATTTTAGAATTTTTTAAAGTTATTTTTTGCAATTTTTATGTGAAGTCTGATTAAACAAAGCCTAAACTTAAACACCATTATCTAGAAACCACTTTTAAGGATCTGTTCTGGGAAAATAGCTGAAAATTCACGATAAAAGAGTTTGTACAGTTACTCTCGGAATTGAAACTAATAATCAATAAATTACAGTAAGTTATATAATAAATAATGGTTGAAATTTTGTTTTAACTTTGCTAAATTAACATTATTCGTTTTACTGTGCCTTTAAAGTCTATGTCTGTTGGTGTTCTCGATTCGTTGACCCCATGACACTGTGCAATGAATGGTTTTATCTATGTATCTATAAGATATCACTTGTGTGTGAGTTTGTGTGTGTGTGTGTGTGTGTGTGTGTGTATGTAGATCACATATGTTGCTACTTACGCGATTGAAACGCTTGGCCTGGAAAATGTGTCCATTGACGCGATACAATTTGCGCCAACGACGAGCGCCTCTTCTATAGATGCTGCCTATAAAAGCGAGATGTTGGGAATTTCGATTAACAAAAACTCGATCTCAAAATGGTATAGAAAAACCAGAGTGAAATACTTACGATCTTCACCATCGCAAGACAAACCCGGCGCTTGAGGAACATTGGGAAATACTGCAAGTAAATTGAGAAAAAAAGAACAAAATTTGCATTAATTATTATGCGAATATAGAAAAAAAATCAAAATATTTCACATTCAATTGATTTTCGTGCTTACGGCCAGTTAGTTTACCCATGGTAATCGGGCCTGGCCTTATCAATTTAATGGCCCTGCCAAATTGATATTGTATAGAGTTTTTTATATGTAGTCTTCTTTACTTATAAACGGATTTTTGCCCAGCCACATTTGCCGACGATTGTTGTATTGTGTGTCTGTTGTGGCGGCGGCTTGTTAACATGTCAGCACCAACTCCATGACTGCGAGTCACACAAAATGCTTGCAAAGTAAGCGTTCTTATCTCCACGCAACATATACAAAATACACACAGCAAGATAGAGATTGAGTGAGTGAGACGAGAGTGCGCGCTCTTTGAGTCAAAGTAATTGGTCACAGTTAATTAAGTTTTTCCTCATAGAACCCAAAAAGAGACGAAACGATTCAGTTCTTCAGTCCTTCATTCAGTCTCAATTGAGCTCAATTGTTTGCAACTCAAGCGTCTTTAATGTTTTGTAGCTATCACTCATATTCAATTAGTTATAACTGTTCATTGGAAATAGGGTTCAAATATCTCTCACTATCTCACTCCGATACAAGGCCACAAAATATTGTCACAACATGGCGTTCCCTCTATCTCTTGCATTGACCTAGAAAATCCCTTATTTCTAATGCTCTATCAGTTATTGAACACACTGATATTATGCACAACTCATACGTTTTTATCGGTGAGCGTGATTCTTATCAGCACATTGTGATATGGATGACAAAATTTGTTTGGTTTTTGTATACTACTCACGGCCTTTGCAAAATGAGATAAGAGGTTAGAACTATTGGGTAATACGTAAGTAGCTTAACTCAGTTAGTTGGGAAAGAAAGGGTCGTTAAGTAGTCGGCTTAGTCATGACTGGACGGAGACTGGGCAACAAGTGGGAAGGTCGGAACGGGGGTAAAAAGATAAAAAAATACGACAACAAAAACACCTGGGCGAAACCGCATTCTAATCAACAAAATGTTTGTGGAACTTGTGTGGATTCTATTTGTCGAAATTGATAGCCATTCCTCGATTGGCCTATCAATAGTTATTTTAAAACACAGTCCGCAGTAATTGATTCATATAGATCTTACGCCCACTTATTTGGTATAAAAACTGACAGCTTTTGACACTTTAATTGTGTGGGTATTAAATCAAATACTAACACGAGACACCGCCACTCATAAATGTTGCGGTTTGAGCGCTATAAATTTGTGCTGCCTCACAGAAACCGCTCCAGATGATCATTTTCTGCGGTTAGTTGAGTTCAACGCAGGTCAGACAGTTGGCAAACAAAAAAAAGATGGCTTTTCAATTAGGTATATACTCTAGATCAAAGCAAAATTGGGTTTAAATAATAATAGTAATTATTTGTATTAGTTGAAACGCGCGACGCGTCGTCACCGCGCGACTTTCAGCTGCAAACTGAAGAGAACACAGAAGAAAACGCTAGCAAAAGAACCGAAATCAAAAAGCACAACAAAAGAACAACAAAAGACATGGGAAAAAAATAGCAATAAGCAATAACAGCCTCAAGAGGCTATTGAATTGTCACAAGAATTGAAACGACAAGCTGAAAAGTCTAATTGGGAGCAAGTGAGAGCGCAACGAATAAAGCAAAGACGATAAGATCAGGGATGGAAATTAGTATTTAAAGAACAACATTAAAGATGTTAAAATAAAATAACTTGTTTGTCACAAACTTATCAAACAACGATTTATAAATTTATTAATTATAAATTAAGTTTTTTAACATAAGATCGTAGAAATAAAAGAGAAATCGCACCATGTTTGACTAAGCAAATTAGATTATAAGTATAATTTTTATCTTATAACATAAGTTGAGGAATGGATCTGCAAACATAAATATTAGAAATAAGATTTAGATAATATTAACATTTATCTAGACTAAACTACATATTGATATTCTTATACAGATCACAAACCCTTTATAATATTGGATTTCTTTTGAAAATCGAAAAAGTTTCGACGATGTTATGACAATAGCCTTACAACTTTTGATGAAACTTACTTTCTTGAGCCTTTTCTTACGCTAAAAACTTGAATTCCTTAAACTTTCAAGGATAATTCCCAAATTTCTGTTGACTGTTCCGTGCAAATTACCTGTTGCATAGGCCGGTTCGATCTCCTCCTCCGACTGTAGTTGATGCTGTGTTGAAATATGATGTTGTTGGGGCTGATGTTGTTGCTGTTGTTGTTGCGTTACGGTCATGGGAACTGTAGGTATGGGCACGGGTATGGGCAAACGTTCGTAGTGGATGCATTCGTGATGATACTGCTGATGATGATGACCATGACCATTGTGAATGGTGCCGAGGACGCTGCTGCGTCCACCAAGACTACCACCAGCAATGCTTCCACCTCCACCTCCGCCGCAGCCATTAAGACCGCTGCCAGCGCTGCCACTATGATGACCATGATGATAGTCGATGAGCATGCCAGGTGCTCCGATAGCAACACTGGCCGTATTAACACCTCCACCACTACTACCGCCACCCGAATCATCTGTGGTTGTGGTATTGTTGTGACAACGACTGGAGCAGCGACCCAACGAACCACTGCCAGTACTGTGATGTCCCAGGCTGCCCATATGTCCGGGATGGCCCATTACCAACATGCCACCCATGATGGAACCACCACAGCCCTGGCTCGAATCCGAGCCCGAATCATGTCCAGTGCAGACGGCACCGGCCGATCCGGGTCTGCTCAGTGTTGCATGTGGCGGTGTCACCGATGCCGTTGTCTGCATATAATGATGCGTATACGGATGCGGATGCGGCACATCGTAATCACCCGTATCTATATGACTGGCAGACATCATGCCAATGCTGCCCGTGCTTCCAGTGCCAACACCAACGCCAACTCCCACGTTGCCCTGCAAACATCCCAGTGAGCCATGTGCGCTGCCATGATGGCTGTGACTATGATGGCTGCCATGGGCGCTGCCGCTGCGACTGTGCAGCGAGACGCCGCGGGTCAGCGTATTGTTGGCCGATTGTATCGAGCTGACAACGGCGCCGCGGCACATGATGTCCGACAGCTGATTGGCCTGAATATCAAAGTACTTTGACTGCCACGAAAGGAACAAAATGTCAGTCAGCAAAAGGTCAATTCCTATGAGAGCTGTGCATGATTTACAACATTTTCGTTTCATTTCATTTCGTTTCATTTTGTTTGCCTTGAACACACATTCAGTATGTGAAGTTATTTCATATTTTGCAATTACATAATTGAATTGATTTTTGTACGGTTCTATTTGATTAAGTTTTGAGTGGTTTCATAGGTAAACAACAGCCACAAAGGTAGTGCACATTCAATATTCGGTTACATAAGTGAATTAATTTTTTAAGTTTTTCTTTGAATTTCGATACGAAAATTAGCTAAAAAGCTAACGAATTTAAGGAGATTTTAATTATTTTCTGCAGTTAGAGAATCGTTTAGTAAAAATAACAATTTTTTTGCTTTAACAATCGATATATATCGATAAGTTAATGTAAAGCTACATTACTTGAATGTTCATCTATAAATTAATCAATAATTCCATCTAATTTTCTTTTTCCCAAATGTTTCAGTTCATTAAACTTATTTCAAAATTATTTATACCCTTTTGGAATGAATTGTTTCGACAAACATTAAACGGTTCGAATCGTGCACAGCTCGGGTTGCCCTGATCTATTAAGTACCGTGTTCAGTACCTGCGGACTGTCCAACTGATCAAGCGACTGTCTGCGGGCCGCGTAATCCAGATGTGTCATCAGCTGCTGGGCAGCTGGGCAATTCTTGTTCGAGTGCTGATGCAGATGCTGTTGTGAGGATGTCATCAATGGCGGGGGCGGCGGGGTTATCGAGCCACATGGCGAGCCTGGACATGGACTTGAGCACCGTGAACGGCATGTGGGACTGTAGCAGAGTGTGCCGCCTCCTGCTCCTCCACCGCCGCCACCGCCTCCTTGTTGATTTGCTGAGGGTGTACTGGGGCAAGTCTGCGATTGCTGTGACTGCTGTTGTTGTTGTTGCTGTTGTTGTTGGGGCAAACAGGGTGGCGGTTGCTCCTCCTCTTCCTCTTGCTGTACAAGATTAACGGGCAGCGGGGTGCACTGCGTCAAGCGGCGCGGCGAACGTCCCCGATCCACTGTTGTGGCGGACCAATAGCCCCAAGCCATAATTCCTGTGTGCTGCTTGCTCTTGTTGTTGTTGTTTTTGTTTTTTTTTTAGTTTTGTACGCGACGCGTTGAAGAGTTCAGTTTTGGTTTGTTTTGCACTTGAGTTTTGCTGCTTTTCTCGCTGCTGCTTCTGGTCGCGATTAATTGCCGCAAATTTGCATGAACTGGCAATGTCAACAAGCGAACCGAAAAGAGTGTGGAACAAACGTGGAATGGGAAAACTTTAGACCAAATTGCACAGTGGTACAAAAGTGTGGGCGAACTTGTTCAACGTGATACAGAAACGCATTATTGCAACAGCATTTGGATTGTTGTGTTTAGATTGCAGCCTTGAATAAAGTAACACGAAGGCCTTTAAGTTTTTTAAATATTAGTAAAACTAATACAAGTTGAAAAAAAAACTATAGAAGATAGCTCAAGAATCCGTTAGATTCCAGACATATGTGTGAAAACCCAAGTTTAATCCAGAAACCCTTAATAAAGATGAATCTTATTATTACTTTCCATTACCGAATCGCATCTGAACCTTCCATTGAATATAAAACGGGGGAAAAAGGCTTTCTCAAACCAATTTTCATTGATCCCAAGGTTTTTTTTATATTAGATATATATTGGAATTTGTAGCTTATGTTTGTATAGTAAAAAATACAGTCATCTATTCAAGGTTTTTATTGCTCAACCAAGAATAAATGAGATGTATAAGTAAAAAATCAAATAGCAATTCCCAACTATCAATCACTTATTGACACAACTTTTAAGCACATGTCTACCCACACTTGTCCCACAGTGCCCGGCTCAAGTGCAAATTGTGTGTGTGGCAGCACATAACAAATAGCAGAGGCAGAGACGGAGAAGAAGAAAGAAAATAAAGAAAAAAAGTAAAATAGAAACCGGGACAAGGCAAGGCAGTAGCAGCGGCAGCTGCAATGGCAGCTTAACTGCAGTTACACTGTAAAAGGGGGTGAGGTTGAGCAGTGGGCGGAACAACAAACGCCGCGGGCGAGCCTAAAACTATGCAATGCAAAAGTTTTCAAAGCCAAGCGACAGCTGCGCCCCCTGGCGTGCGAATATTCTATAGCTTTAAAATGATTGATTAAAAAAACTGCAGGCAATGTGTGCAGTTCAGGGGCGTGGCTGGCTGCGTGGGCGTCATGCAGACGCTGTCGCCGCAGAAACCACACCTAAAAGAAAAAAATTATGAAAGCCACACACACTCACACACACACAAATAAATTGTGTAATAATGGGCCAGCACAGCGGGATGGACAGAGAAAGAGAGAACGGAGGAACGGAAACGGCGTAATGCAAGCAGCAAACAGCTGACAACTCTGTTCAAGCTCTTACACACACACACACATACAAACATAATCATACTGGGATAGCGCGTTGCGACAATCACAAACAATTGAACCCAAGTCAAACGAGCGCACAAGTTACTGCAAATTGTCAAAGGCGTGAAAGACGAAAGGGGCCCTAACAGCAGTTAGAGCGAGCAAGAGCAATAATGAGAGAGCGTCATCAGAGAGCAAGCTTATGCCCAATGCCTGCGCAAGGGAAATTTTACTCCCAGGGCACATTTGGCAGTGTTGTTGTACTAGTGTGGTGTATTGTAGCGTAGTGTGGTGTGGTGTATTGGTAGTGTACTGCAATCCTTCCACCCACAGTGCACTCAAGTGTAAATAAAAAATGTCTTCAAGTGTATTGGTAGGTCACATCGAAACTGCTTGACGTTGGCACATTGCTGTTGCTTTTGCTGTTGCTGTTGATGTTGTCGACGACGTTGTTCTTGTCGTTGGTTGTTGAGACAATTGAAATTAAGTACTCTACTTTTATGCTTAATTCGCATGATTAACGAGCCGACCATGAGAGAGAGAGAGAGCAGCAGTATCGTCCACTTGAGGCAAGTGGTTTAGTCGTTTCTTACTTTTGTGCTGACAATGCAGTCTCCAGTCTCCCGAAAACCCCTATGGAAACGCCTTACCCTACTCCCCTGGCGGGTTGTGTGGTTGTGTAAAACATGGTTTGCTAAATATAAACACACTTGCCAGGCATTGTGTTTGGTAACTGCAATTGGAGCATGAATATTGGGGCCTGGGTATCCCATTTGGCCCCCAAACAGCAACACTGGGGACCATAAATGTGATTCGTGCAGGCAGGGTGAGAGGGGAAAGAGAGTGACAGAGAGATTGTGGCGCGGGTCACCGAATGAGCTGACAAGTTGGTTAGTTGCACATCAGCATCAACAAAATGACTCCACTACCAACCCCCACCAAACCCCCTTCCCTCTTATAGTGACACAGTGTGCGGTAAATCAATCAGTGGCTAACCCCAGAGATGCTGTGATGCGTTGCGATAAACTCGAAATTGTGAATATAATTTATGTGTGTTGCATGCAGCATGTTTGCCTTTTTGCGTCAGTCTATTAAGTGGATAAGCCCATGATAGGCAATTTAAATGCGATAAAGCTGAAAAGTGGATATTACTTGCACGCTTTGAGCTCGATAAAATGTAATCGATATAATTGAAAGGTAATTGCAACTGACTTGTTAGTTTTTAAGAGTGTTTGTAAAGTAATTGCTTTTAATGGCTTAGCTAAACTTGAACTTTATCAAGTTTGGTATTTTAGTTATCTTAATGAACTTTTAACTTTAACTTCATCAACTTTCGTAAACTTTAGTCAAATCTTTTTGCTTTGATGTCGAACTTGAAACCCTAAGAGTTATAGTTCGATAGTTTGTAACTTGTAATCAAAAAAACATGGATTAGGCAAAACGTATAGAAATAAATAGGGATATGGAAATAATATAAGGCCATATATATTTCCAACGATTTACCTAACTAATGCAACATAGCTTGAAACTTGAAAACAATACTCATACGCACTGTTTGATATGAAACAAGTTTCAAAACTATAATTCAAGATTATACTTCCCAACTCATTAAGCAATAAGATTGTTTGTAATGGTCTAATCAATCAGAAAAAGAAATATATCACATATAATTATATACGTATATTGTGCTGTCATTTATGACACAAGGATTTACAATACAACACAGCTAAGACCACTTGATAAAGTATGATAATTAATGCATTATGCTGTTGTAGTTTGTTATCGTTCAGTCCATTCAACGATCCAATGATTAAATGATAGCCAGAACACAAACAACACTACTTTAACACGAATTGATGAAATCAACAATGCTTAAGTATCTGCAAACAATGAAGAACTTTCTCCTCTCTCTCTCTCTCTCTCGCAATCTTACATCATGAGGAAGCGCAGTGAGGCGTTGGATGTTTATCAGGACACGCCCCAGTGAAATACACTCAAGTTCGTTCCTTATACAAAAGATAATAACCATAAATAAAACACAACGGGAATGGCCATCTTAAAAGTCAGTCGATGCTTTTCACGCTCACTCACACTCTCTCTCTTACTTCTTGACCCCCGAAGTACAACAAAATTTGCGTTGCGAATGACGTCAAACGGGCTAAAAAGGACCATACAAAAAATTTGTTAGTGTGCCACCTGCGTCCCGATATACATATACATATACATATATCCAAAACAGCCAGCCAGCACTTTACACTGTAAAGTTTCTCGATACGCCACAAGAAAAACGTAATAAGATGAAAATACAATTTGGCATGAAGCAAAGCGAGTTCTCCACTCTTCTTTTTTTTGTATAACGCTTGGCCGTGCATGCAAAACGAGCCAAAAAAATTTACGTTATGTGCATACTTAACGGGGAGAGAGAGAGAGAGAGAGAGAGAGAGAGAGAGAGAGAGAGAGGGGAGGGGATGAGCGAGGGGTAAAGAACATACTTTCTGGCTAACAATAATTTCATTAAGCCCAATGGCATCATTAAAATATATAAGTATATAAGCCAAACAATTATAATGTGCGAGGGGAGTTAAGCGCTTCCCTCAAACCCCCAAAAGTATGCAATGCCAAAAATGTAAATGTGTTGATTTGCTAGGCAAGCAACAACAACAACAACTAGCAGAACAACAAGTTTAAAGGCGACAGCTTGGCCAACTACTAACAATAACAAAATGTTGTCGATTGTAGGCTTTTGATTTTTACCGAATAGCCAAATAAAGCAAAAAAGGAACGAAGAGTGTGAGGAAAATTGTTTGCCCTGCAGCATCTTGGCAAAAGCCTACTAACACACACAGGACAAATACACACTATACACAGATAAGTGTGAGCCTGGTCAAATAACAAAAATATTAAAAAAATTTTTTTGGGCATCGAGACAGTTAAAAACAAGAAAGAAGGCTCTAGTCGAGAAATCCCAACTAGACGATACCCTGATCCCTATACCTTACGCGTACAGTCCGTGTTTGCAAATATGTGTGTTTGTATGTACGCACATACTGCATACTGCATACACAACTTCAATGTCCCATATCTCCGGTGTTTCTTAACCGATTTTAATAAAAATTTCACAGATTGTCATTATTTTGTTAATTATTTCAAATGCCATCTCAAAGTTTTCAAAATTCAAGATTTTGTTGTTATCGATCACATGTGTATATCGAAAATGGGATGAGTTATCGAAAATCGAAAACAAACTTGTACTGCCTAGGGATTAGGCGAGCTTAAGTTCCAAATCTGGAGTCTCTAGCTCTTATAGTCTCTGAGATCGGTTGGCTCATACATACGGACAGACGGACATGGCTATATCGACTCGGCTATTGATGCTGATCAATAATATATATACTTTATGGGGTCGGAGAAGCTTCCTTCTGCCCGTTACATACTTTTGCACAACTTCATGATACCCTTTTTTCCCATTTTTAATGGGATCAGGGTATAAAAAAAGACAGGCGACAAACGCTTGATAAAGTGCAAATGTCTGGCGGGCCAAGGGGGGTCAAGTTTGGCATGGGGGAATATAACAAACACATGTGTGCGTGTGTGTGCCGCCTGTCTGTGTATGTGTGTGCGCGCGTTTGTTGTTTGCATGTGTGTCTGTGATTCTGGCACACAGCAGCCAAAAAAAAAAAAACAAAAAGCAAACAAACAGAATCAGCGAAGCAAATAAAAATCAATGATTCGATTTTTGGAAGGTTGCGGCTTAGGGTTAGGCGGGGGATTGAACAAACGAGGTGGCTCGTAACATTATCATGCAAGGCAGCCAAATGGCGGATTTCAGTTCGTAAAGTAACGTAACCAGCAACAACAAAAACAACAACAACAATTTGATTAAGTGACAAATGTAAAACATGACACTCGCCTTAAGGGCGAAAAAACCATACAAATTGGATGGGCAACATTCGAGTAGAGCTTGTTTCACCGCAATTCAATTTTACTTGCAAAAAAAAGGTAAAACTTAAAACGAAAATGAATAAATTTGCTTTAAGGAGAAACTAACTCAAATCTAAACAGTTTAACTGCAATTTAAAGCGCTTAATATTTTTTTTGTGCCTATTTCAAACATGATAAAATTGAAAAAATATAACTTAACTTTTTTTTCTACATGTTTTTCTTAATGATATTCCACTTAAAAAAATAAAATATTAGTAAAATCAATATAAAATTAAGCGTAAGTCTTCGATGCATAAAAAAAATCATCTTTAATAAAAGCTTATAGTCTTAAAGTTCATATTAAAGCTGGATGTCTTTAGGAAGCTTCAAGTTAATCTACTTTAAATAAACCTTAAGAAACCTGAGCTCAAGATATAAAATATTCCACTTTGCAAGCCTGAAAGTAGGCAATAACATTTTTCAAGCTGCTCCAAATGACATGTTTAGCTGAGCTCAGACGGCCATAACTGTCCTTGACTTAAAAGTGAAACAAAAAAATAAATCCCAAGCGGCTTAAGTAAAAAAAAATAAAAATGCCGAAAGCTAAGCATTTAAAAATTGAAATATATATTAATGATACGCCTCGTTGCACACCGAAATACATTTCGTAGCGACAGAGTGAGTGAGAGAAATAAAAGTTAAATATTGCCCAGGGGCAATTGATTTTTTGCTCCCTTATTTCAGTTTCTCTACTTGTTTCGGTTGGCAGGTTTTTTTTTCGGTTCGACAAAAAGTGAAGTAAAACTTTACAAAATTAAAGAGTTAACACTTTCAAGCTACGATTTGTTGCTTAACGTTTTGGTTAATTTCACTCCGTTACACACATAATATCGTATTATGTATTTAATTTATACATATGCGGGTTTTGTGTGCGTGTTTGTGTGTGTTTGTGTGTGTGTGTGTGCTGTGCGCAACGACGCGACGTTAGCAACAGCAAGGAAGGAGAAATAAAAGAAGCGAAGCTTTCTTTTTTCTTTTTTGTATTTCTTCTTCTAGTTTCGATTCGTTGCGTTTGTTTCTCGGTTCGATTCGATTCGATTCCGCACGGCACATCCAGACAGGCGAGAAGCCACGGCGCGAGTGTTGCGACAGGACGGCAAATGCCGACGCAGTCCACAAAACTTTGGCTAGGGATATTTTTGTGCACACGCAAACACAATGTTAGAGATAGAGAGAGAGAGAGAGAGAGAGAGCGAGAGAGAGCGCGCTTGAATGTGTATGTGTGTTTGTGTCGTCTGCCCGCTGTTCAATGTCAGGTGACGCAGGCAGCAGCCAAACAGCAGCGACGGCAGCCTTTTAAAGTTCTGCCTCCTGCACTTGCGCTCAATTTCATTTCCTTTGAAACTTTTTGGGCAGCCGGATAGCAAAAGACAAACGCCGGCGCAGCATTGCCAACAGTTGAGCTGAACTCAAATTCTCGCTCTTCCTCTCTGTTGGTTGGCAATGCTGCCGCCAACGCTCAGCTGTTTTTTTGTGTAAGGGAAATCATGCTCACGCTCTGAGTCTATCTCGTTCTGATGTAAGGGCATCTTGTGTATCGACCTTATGTGTGTGTGTAAGTGTGTGTGTGTGTTTTGCCTGGATAAAGTTTTTGGTTTATCATGTGTGTGTGTGGAGGCAGCGTTGCCATATTGCAGGCGCATAAATTATAACGACTGGCACACAAATAAAGAGCGGGAGAGAGCGGGAGAGAGAGAGAGAGAGAGAGAGGGAGCGAACGTACGTTGGTTTTGGCGGAGAGCAAAGTAACAAAAGGGGCAGACGATTTCATTGTTAGCCGGAGATGAAACCGGAAGGTAAAACGCAAAACACAAGGCACACCAAAAACAACGGCTTATAAAAACGACTGCCACACACACACACACACACACACACACACATACATGTACACCATTTACTAATCAACACAACAGCAACAGCAGCAGCAACAACCACAACAACAACAACAATGGTAGCAATAACAATAACTACGCAAACAAAAACATGCAAAGGTACAAAAAAAAAACAACAACAATATCAACAGTCGCGTCGTGTAATGCTTTTAAGGCACTTGTATGAGTTTTTTCTTGTGCCAATACACATGTAAGTTTTTATGTGTGTGTGTGTGTGTGAAGCATAATAACCGAAGCGAAGCGGAGCGAAGAGAGACAGAGACAGAGACGGAAACTGAGAGAGAAAAACCGCACAGAAAATGCTTTTAATACATTTTAAGCCGCATTTTTTCACACGTGGCTACAAAATATACAAGCAACACCTACAACAACAACAACAACAACAGCAACATCATCATGACAATACAGATAGCAATATGTTGTTGAATAGTCAGAAAGTCAACAACAACGAACAAAATAAAATCATCTCAAAACTTTGTTGAGTGTTTTGCGGTGTCAAAAATTATATCAGCTTTTAGTTGACTTTTGCTTTATTGTTGCTGCAAAAAACTATCATTAAACGAGTCCTGTGAAAGTAAAGAAAACTAAAGAAATTTAAGCGTGAGAAATGTTTTTTTGCCAAATAAATTATTCCAGCTATTAGAAGCTTAAAGATCTCAACAAGCCAACTACAAAGTTTGAGCTTCTAACAAAGGTAAATAAAGAATAACTCTGAATAACTCCATTTCATTAAAGTTCTTTTCTTTTCCGAACAAAACAGAATTGTGCACCATATAAGGAAAACTTTATTATGCTTTCCTTTTTAGCGCTTTCTGTTTTTTCTCTTGCACTAATTTGTTTCTTTTCGAAAAAGACTGCAATATATATTGAAGCTAATTGTGAAAAGGCGACCAGAACGAAGATAAATAAACACCATATAATAAATGTGCGTATTTTGTTAGCCAAAGGCATCATTAAAATTAAATTCTCATGTTTTTACAGTTAATTTATTGTTCGTTGTTGTAGTTGTTCTTTTCAAAAGCCAAAAAAATTTTTTTTTTTGTATTTTGCGGCAAATAATTAAGCACAGACAGTCAGACAACTAAGCCAATTCGTGCGTATGTGTGTGTGTTTGTGTTTTTTCAAAGCATACTTTGAGGCGTGCTCGCAATGCTTAAAGAAGAAGCAGAAGCAGAAGAAGAAGCCGCAGCGAAATGAAATTTGAAAGCCGTTGCTAGCAGCAAACAATTTAATTATAATGAATTATAAACGAAGCGAGCTATTGGTGAAAAAAAAGAAGAAGAACAAATTAAGAACAGCGTTGAAAGATACAAAATGCAGAACGAAAGCATGGATGTGTGTGTGTGTGTGATTGTGTGCACAAGTTCATTAATATTTGATGCTATTAACATGGCCGACTCCTGTTTGGATTTGTGCCACACGGCAGCCAAAGGGTAGATGCAGGGGGTTGTGGGGGAAGGGGGGGGAGTCGGATGTTTAGCGGCTTCATTTATTGAGCTAATAAAGCCACAATGTAAAGTATATTGTTTAACCAGGCTCAAAATGTGCACCGAAAATTGCGGTTAAATTGAGTTTAACCCCTTTTCGCAACACACACACATACACCCACACACACCCACACACTCACAGCCACACAGAGCACACAATTATTGTGTGCGAAAAACTTTTGTAATGAAATTTGTAGCAAAAATTAAAAACTTTCAAATAGTTTTATGTACTCGGTTCCTTTTTGTCCAACTCCTTCAAATCCTTTAAATTTTAGAGGACCCAAAATTAATAAACCCTTTCAACTAAACACATAAACCAAAATTTAAATAGGAATGTATGTGTGTGTGTGTGTGTGTTTGTGTGTGCTTACAAAAAACAAACTCGTAAATAAATTAACTACTTAATCAAGGCAGTTTTTTTCATGCTTTGGGTTTGGTTTGCATAATAATGTTCGAATAACATTAAAAACAGTTTGAGAATGAAAAACTATTTGAAAGGTTTATGTGTTTAAGGTTTAATACGGAATTTGGCATAAAAGTAGGAAAATAATCTCATAAAAAAGTAGGGAATTGTCGTTAAGAAGAGTTTTAAAATACATCTGGTTAATATCTCAAAATATTTTTAATCTATTTTCAAAGATTTTGTTTAATTACGTAAACAACTGACAATGAAAAGTATTTCTAGGGTTTTGTTTTTTAAGATCTGATATTATTCACAATATTCTCACAGAAACTCGAAGTCACAAAACTTAAACCTTGAAATCTATCTCTCTTGACATAACAAAGAAAAACCCACAAATGACAAATTTTTATATATTACTTCCCAAACGCATTAAGAATAAAAGAAAAAGAGAACTTATCGACACATCATAAAAAACATTTACAACGTAATAAACAACATTTATACAAAGTATAATGATAAGAAAATCGTCTTCAACTTACCGTGAATAACAAGCTGAGAATCATAATTCGACTCGTATAATCGTATGGCTTCATCCAGTTCCATATTCGTTGATATTGTGCATGGGTCATTCTCCTCATCGACCCACTTGATGGTAAAGGGCTGTCAAAGTAATATTTTTTTCATGTCTTTATTAGTTGTTATCAATGATATTAACTCACCTGATCGAAGGGAAAGCGGCAAATGTTGCGTATTTCATAGCAAAGCTCTTCGTACGTAATATTCTTGTTGATGGTTGTGATTATGATTTGGCCATTGTAGGCCGTCTTCACTGTAATGCAATTGGGTGACGCACCCAGCAATGAAGCGGCATTATTTAAGCTGCCGGCGCCACTGCCATCGTTTAAGATTTGCGATGGCATTTTCTGCATTTGGGACGGAACGAAAGAAAACGTACAAAAACGAAGATTTGAGAGACGGAGGGCGTTTTTTTTGCACTTGCAGACTTATTCTCGTTCGTATGTATATATATACATATAATGTTTAATAAAAAGTTTGTAGACATGCACAGGAATCACAGAAATTATAACGGACTGCAATGAAATGAACAATAATAATAAAATATAAAAAATAATATCATAAGAAATTTTAAACTATCCTCTTTATTTAACAACTAATTAGATTAATAAACCGTTGCTTTATCTAACATACTGCTCGATTTAACAGCACTGCTAACCTATGCTTTAACAGAGAATTTTCCCTCTCGTTTTTCCACACACTGAGATGCATCTTATTTTGCACACGCAGAAAAGCTTCAGATTAAAAGCAACTCTCTCTCTCTCTCTATCTATTGGTGTCTCATAATTAAAGCTTTCTAAATTCAAATCTCATTTTAGGATGCGCTACGCAGTTGTCAAAATTTGAACTTTTGCCCTTAAGCCCCGCCGGCTTAGGAACATAGCTAAACAACGCATTCAACAAGTGTCTGTTGTTCTTGTTGCTGTTGTCGTTAACACTTACATTGCAATGCAATGAATCATAGCATTGACGCCCACTGTTGTTACAAAACCAAAAACAAATAAATTAGAACGCAATGCTTGGCAACAATAGGAACAATGTTAGATTTACTAATTGCGCAAAAATTCTCAAACACAACGAGTATAGTATATTGCTTTAATTAACGCCGTGCATTGGCCAACTAAAAAGGCAGCCAACTACAACAGCAACAACAACAGCCCAGCCAGACCAACAAATGCCAAAGCGTAGCAGCGACAACCTGTATTTTTTTTTTTTTTTTCATCTTTTCTTTTCTATGCTCATTTGCATTTGGAATCTGGGGCTGCTTTTGCTTGAGTTTCTATGCAATAGATGCTAATTTTTTGCAGAACACACAAAACTGTCGATTCACTTAATTTCACCTCATTATGCTTACTTTTTGTTAGTCGTGGTAATTTTTTTAGCCAAAAATGCCGCACAAGGCAACAGTAATAAGCGCTCACACACACGTACACACATTTACACACACACACAGTAAAGAAACGTATTTGAAACGAAACACGGCACAGGTAACATAAACTTTAATTGCAATTAACTAAAAATCTACACATCATTGAATGGACAAAATTAAGCGCACGCACTTTTAATTGTTATTGTTGGGCCATCAAATTTGTTTAAAAACTTGTAACATTTTACACAAATGCAACAAGTGTGGCTGCATGCGGCTAACAAAATGCGCTGATTTATGCTACTAAACAGAGATGGCAATTGGTGATATTGTGGAACTATCGATTACACAGGATGTATCGATGGAAGCCACAGGGTGCTTCATTGACTTTTTTACTTTTGCTAAATCAAGCTTCTAAATACAAATAATTCTTTAATATTGTTTTGATTAAATGAAAAATATTGTAAATTTCCTCGTTTGTAAGGAATTTAAAAATATTAACAATTTACAAGTATCGCATGCTGGTATTTTTATATCGATAGCTATTTTGGCTTTCTTGGCATTTCTACGGCAGCTTGCAGTCACACTCAGTTATGTTTTTGTTTTCTTGCTGAACGGTTGCGGGTGGTTCGCGTCGCTTTATCGCGCGAATCTTGCTAGTGATTAAACAACGCATAAATCATCCAAATTGTGGCACAAAATTAATTAAAATTTATAATTGACATATTAAATATTAGATCTATGTAAATGAAGTGGTGCGGATAACAAGTACAATAACCATTCATTTAACGAAATAACAACAAAGAAAATGGCGGCGTAGCCAACAATAAAAAAAACCAGCCACAACAACAGCTACTACGTAAGCAGCGCAGCTTAATAAACTCTTTTTTGTCGGCTGAACAAAAAAATTAATCTGGTTTTATTTTTTACTTTAATGCGTCTCGCGCGCGCCATTTGTAGTTGTGCGTGTGTTTGTGTTTGTTTGTGTGTAAAAGAGTGTTTGTAGAAAATACCATAAAACGTGCAGGCAACAACAGCAACAACAATAGTAATTAATGCCCTGTTAGAGTTTAACATTTGTTTACTTTCGTGTGTCAACTTTCGTCGCGGTTGTATTTTAATGTGATTTTTGTTACTCCCGTTAATTGAAAAGCGTGAACACTGGAAAATAATTAAATACATTCCACACACACACACACCCAACGTTTTACAGGTAAGATACTTTTAATAAGCGGCTTTTAATGTTTTTGTTTTGACATTTGGGTCCTGCTGCTGTCGCTGCCGCGGCTGGCGTCGGTGCTGACTGTGCCATCTGTCAGTTGTCTTCTTCTTGCTCGGCTAGACATACAGTGGCTGCCAGCTGTTCGGCTCCTTTATTCAGAGTAGCCAAGTAGCATCTGCAGGAAATTGGTTTTTATTTTCTTTTCTTTTATTTCAAGACAATAATGCAGCTGCATCTGCTTATGTAATTAATAAACCAACACGTGTCAGTTGTGTCGGCGTTATGCTTGAGCACCGATGCGGACGCGTGCTTTACTCTGTGTCTGTGTGTGTGTGAGGCAGACAACAAAGGCCCGCTGCGGCAACTCTGGTTGCTTTGCATAATTTATGTATTGTTTAACAAAACGCGCTTGTCAGCTATTAAAAGTGTTTTTTTTTTTGACTGTCAATGCACATTGTCTTTATTTTTCTATTGGCATCATTTAAAAAAATTAAAGCGCGATTATTTCTTCTCTCTTGTTCTTTAAGCTTAAGTACTCGTTGCAAAGTACTCAGATTGCGCCATAAAGCTCATATAAATCAATAGAAAGCGCACTACAAACATTAACAAACACACACATACACATCTATATGGGCTCATAACTCACTTGCCATAATTCGGAGCGACTCTCAGAGTCGTCCGCTCAATATGCAGAGATTTGTGTGGGAATCAAATGACTTGATGTCTCGTTGCCGTCGCAACGTAACGCAACACAACGACAAACGACTCCAATGAAGTGTTAGAATTGTCGTTGTTGTTGGTGGGGGGAAAGTTAACGTAGGAGGGGAGCGGAGTTAACAGCTTAGTGAGCGTCATTTCGTTTCGAGAGAGCGGAATAGATAGAGAGAGAGAGAGAGAGAGAGAGTGCGCAATGAAGTTGAAGCCTTTTTTGAAGTTTGTGTAGTAAAACTCGTGTGGAGCGCGTGCTCATTCTCTCTCTTTCTCTCGCTTAGTCTATGCAACTCTTATTGGCTTATGCGGCAAGCAAAGTGGTTGACTGTCCAGAGACCAAATATAATATATACATATATGTGTGTGTGTTTGTGCTTGGATTTGTTTGTCTTTTTTTGTGGCATAAGTCGCACAGTGGGTCATGTTGAATATTTTAGTTTTAAATAGAGCTTATAATTTCGTTACATATAAACTTATAAAAGTCATAAAATTAATTCGAAACTGTTAACGATCCGATCCAACCTCTTAATAGCTTTATTGATATCAGCTAAATGTAAAATACAATCAATGTATATTAATTTATTTGTTTACATTTATGTAAAACGTTTACTAGTTAATGAACCTTGAAATCGAGTAATGATAATGACTTGGACCCAGTTAAATATTGTTCCCATGCTAAACACGATTTAATGTAAATTACAAACCTCAACTGACCTCCAACTCTGCCTTTTTGTGAAGAAAAAAACAAAAACAAATAAAACAATGCTGTGACTCGTTTCAAATGTTTGCTCCACTGTGCATTCAACATAAATTGAATGCATTTCTCCTATTATCATTCATGTTTTACACTGTGGAGCATCAGTATGTGTACGCCTATTATCGAAATGATGGCTCTTGTTCGCTCTTGTTTTAAATTATTAACTAATTTGCCAGCAACAACAAATTGTTCGGCAATTGTTATTGTTTGAAATTGCAATAAATTGCCCCTTGCAAACCGAATGGATGAGAAAAAGTTTCAATTCGCGCATTCTCTCGCGCTCCTCTTTCGCTCTCTTGTTCTCTTGCAGGTTTCGCTCTCTCTCGCTCTCTTTCGGTACGGCAGGAGGACTCTGACTTGGACTCGAACTTGAGCCGCGTTTTCAATACGCTTTGACTTGCGGTCGACGTCGGCTCGTGCACGCTCCGCCTTTTTTTTCGGCTCGTTATTCGTTTCTTTTAAGCAACAGCAGCAGCAGCAACCGTCGTCGACGCCGCCGTCGTTGTTGCCGTTGCCGTTTGCCGCAGCGGCAACTTTTTTGTGCTGCCTTTTTCATATGCTTTACTTGTTTTGCGTGTGTGTTAGTGTATTGGTGTTACATTAGTATCTCTCTGCGTGTGTGTGTGTGTGTGCGGGTAAAAGAAATTTTGCACAGAATTTTCCAACGCGTTTTTGTGCTAACAAATCAATTGCAATTTTTGTAAAATTTGTAATTAATGCTCATTTTTATTGAGCTGCCGTGTTTGTGTTAAAAATTATTGCGGAAATCAACGTTTTCAAATGGTAATTTGCATATTTTTGGCACAGTTGTTGCCAAATTGTATTCCTACAATCAATTCATGTGTGTGTGTGTGTGTGTGTGTGTGTCTCTCTCTTTTTGTGCGTCCGTAAGTGTATGTGTGTGTGCGTGCGTAGTAGTAAACGCACTTTGCAAGTGGGTGGCAAGTGGTTGGGCACACTAAAAAGTTCAATGTAGCTGTAAATGCTCTCCTCCTCCTTCGCCTTCTTTTCTCCACCTTTGCCATTGTCGTTGCTGTTATTGTTGTTGTTGTCATTGCTTTGTTCACATTTGCTCGCTTTACAACTTGTTCGCGTTTTTTGACCAAAAAAAAAAAAAAGTAAGAAAGGAAAGAAGCTTGAATCGATGCGATGGTTGCTTTTGGTGCTCTTTTGCTGCTGCTCTGCGTTTACGTACGTGCTGACAGCCGTATTTGGTTTGTCATGTCTGTTTGTCTGGTTGGTCTTCTTCTTCTTCTGGTTGTTGTTGATATTGTCTTGTCTGGTGCCATATGCGTTTTGCATTAACCGTTAACTGCACGTATGTATATGTATAGTTGTTTTCGATTCCCTCACGCTCTCTCGCCCACACATTTGACACATCTTCGCTGCATTTGTTTGTGTGTGTGTGTGTGTGTGTGTGTGTGACTGACTGACTCCGACTCCTACGAGCTTTTTATGGGAGTCTTGTTTGCTCCGTTCTTGGCGTTGCCAGATGAAACCTGAACACAACAACAAAGCACAACACAACGCAAAAGACAATGCAATAACAACTACATACGACAACTACAACTCCCTTTTACAGGCAAAACAAGTTTATGCTTGCCTGCAGCCATTGTTGTTGTTGTTGTCCTCTCCTCTGCTTTGCTTCTTGCCAAGATCAACATCTCCAGTTATCGACAGGCAGCGACACCATCTTATTTTGTTGTTTGTATGTATGTATGAAGTTTGTTGTTGTTGTTGCTTTTTAAACACGCTACCAACAAAAATGCACACAAGTACAAAACACAAGAAACTTAGACTCAAAAACTCTTCGGGGCGTGGCAAAACAACACAACACACAAAAAACCTTAAAAGAAATGTCAGCGTAAAAAAAAAAATGCAACCGAAAAACTTTATATTTTTTTTTATCAGCTTTGCATTTTGTAGGGAAAGTAGTTTATGAAAAAACTGTCTCATGACATATGCAAAGCACCCGCAACAAACAGCAACTGCAAGTTTATGCACCTAACGAGATACCCTGTAAATTGCATGACATGATAAAACAGACAAAAAGCTAAAACTAAGCTTAAAAACTTAAAAACAATCATTTAAGAATCATTTTTTTCTGTATCTTTTGATTTTGACTCTTTTTTTATACCAAAAATAAAAAATATGAAAAAACCTTAGAAAAAACTTATCTCTTTGGCTTGAAAAGTTTGCCAGAAGTGAGAATTATTCAGCATTCGCAGAAAACCCTGTATTACAAATAACTAACACCTTAAGCACTTAAACCTTTAAAAGGCAACTTAAAATTTTAAGCACTCGCCCATTCTGTGACTTTAACAGGGTGTGCAACATATCACAATAAAGCTAAAGCCGTTGTCAATAAGTCGCGCTGGTAATGAAGTGTTGCTTGGGCGGTCCCTTTATCTAGCAAAAGCTTAATGACACCCACACCCACACACACACACACATGTATATATATATATATGTATATATCCCAGATAAGTACCGTTAATAAACATGAGAATAAAAACTCGCTTCATTTGATTTCCAAACCCGCCGCCATCTTATCCAGCTGCCGAAGTGTGTTGTGTGTTTCTAGGTCCAGGCATATGAATCTGGCCATGAAGTGTTTGCGTTATTTGAGTTGGAAGGGGGTGGATTTATATCGGGTGGGGGTGGCTGGAGCAACATCAACCTAGTTGATGTGGTTGGTGTCCCCGGCTCGGCTCGGCTCGGTCCGACTCGACCCGGCCTGATAGATTGGCCGTTGTTTGCCGTTAACATTTTATTGTGCTCCATTTGGCTGATTACTCATGCCACTAAACTTTAACGGCGCACAAGAGCGAGTAAGCGAGAGGGCGACTAACATCAATTGTTTGACAACTAGGCGAATTTTAAATACACTTACGCACTTGTTTATCGGTAATTGACTAAGTGATGAGCTATGGAAACAACTTAAGGTTACTTTAATATCAATGAATTTTTATTCCAGTTGTTAAAGAAATATTTAAAAATCCATAATTTTCTGTTTAATAGTTCTTAGTGTTCCAAAGTTTTCTGTTTTTTGTTTCCTTGACTTTTATCTGAACTGTCAAAGTTAAATGATTTTCCTATACAATATGACACAATTCGTTGGATATGTCGCATTTGTTTTGAGAGAGTTCTTATCGCACATCCCATTCAAAAATAATAATTTAAACTTCAGAACTAACTCTCGATACACCCCGCTCCCCGCTCAAACAGAGAATAGCTTATAAACATAGCGGTCCCTTTGTGCTTTACTCGATCTATGTATGTATGTGTGTGTGTGTGTGTAACCATAATTATTTTTAGTTGCTCAGCATTTTTGCTGCTAACTTCAAAACCGCAACTCCGCTACAATGTGTATACACACACACACACACAGTTATGTACATACACACATTCATTGATATACATATACACTATATTTCTGTGTGTGTGTTGTGACGACAGCGACAATCAATAAATCTTTCAGGCAGCACTGTCCGCCCTTTGTAATAGTTTTGCATTGTGTTCATGAGTTTTCTGATAGGAAAAAGGCCGCCCAAGCGTCCAATTGCATTTCCAATCAGTTTTTATGCTCGCACACAACTCACACAAACAAACAGACACACACACACGGACCGACACACATACACATGGGCAAGTGTTGTGCTCATTATGATTACTCACCACCCACACCCAACAACAACAAAAGCAGCAGCAGGAACAGTTACAACAGCTACAACAATTGTAATAGTTGTTTGTGTTATCTACGCCAGAGGGCGTCCTGTGTGTGTGTATGCCTTGTTTGCAATTAAATGTGCAAGCAACAAAAGGCAACTTATAAAAATGGGCAGTAAACGACACAAAAAAAAAAGTAAACAGCAACGCAGACAAACAGAAAACTTTTAGCCCAAAAATGCAAGCCGGCCGCACACGGTTCAACAACATCTGCAAATGCGCGCAGCTGGGCTAACGGGGTGTGTGTGTGTGTGTGTGTGTGTGTTGTGTGGGTGACAACAACAAAAGCAGCAGCACCAACAAAAACAACAACAACCGCAAATCGCAACCCACATTTGTGTATCGTTTGCATTTTGATATACTACCCTACTACAATTTTACCGCTACTCTGCGCGCTCTCTCTCTCTCTCTCTCTCTAGCACTCTCGCACACTCCTATTCTCTCTTGATTGCGAGCTCTCTCCCGCTCCTTCGGCTGCATTTTTTTTTTTTATTTCGTTAATTTTCGTTTCACGTCGCATACATAAAAATTCATTAAAGGCTGTCGACGACGTCAACGGGCTTGTAAATGAAATTTACTACTGCCACCGTTTTACGTGTTGTTTTTTTTTTTCGCTTGTGCGCTTTTGCTCTGCTTTTGCTACGTTTCGGCTTTTTGTACAACTCCCACACAAGCGCACACACGCGTTATGAAATTTTGCCACCTGCTTTTTCTGCAGCATTCGTTACACTTTGTCATACTCGCCCTGTCGCTGTAGTATGTCTGTGTGTGTGTGTCAGTTTGTGTGCCGGGCATCGAGTAGTTAATCGAACAGGTGGCCGTTTGCTTGCATGTTATCGATAATCGACAGCAGCAGCTAGCTAGCTTAATCGTTAAAGGGAAAATTTAACTGTTTCACTAGAACTGCATATTAAAGCTTATTTGCTGCTTACTTGTTATTACTTCCGAGTATTTTGCGGCCTTTGTTCTAACTAATGTTAATGACATGGCCGAGGCAAAAGTGGCTTGCATTTGCTCTGTTCGTGACTTTTGCCAGATTTACGCTACCGACCGCCCGCCTTACCGCCTGCATGCCTGTGCATTTTTCAAGTGTATTATGACGTCGCGCCTAGACACAAGCCACAGCTAGATGTCGTCTCTGTGCCCTAACGCCCTCCTACCCCACAAAATCCAAACCCGCAGTCAACGAACTTTGACGTCGTCTCTTTAGCTTCTTCTTGATTTCTCCCCTCTTCTATGGTGTGCTTGTTTGTTTGATTGTTCTTGTTGTTGTTGTTGTGTTTTTGTGAATGAAATTTGTAATACGATGCGAACAGTGGGCTAATCTAAATAAACCTATTAGGTTTAAGGGCAATTTTTAAGAGTATAAATATATATTTGTATTGCTTAAGCAAATGTTAACTTAATGAAATGTGAGAAAAAAAATTAGATCACTTAGCATGACTTGTCTTAGGGTCTACACTGCACAATCCCACTGTGCGACACTCGTGTGCTGTGTGGCAGTTTATTGACTTGCTGCAGCGGCATGCTTGCGCGTGTAAACAGTGTGACCCTATTTTTAGAGCTAAAGCAACGAAAAATTTATGCCCAATTATGCAGATTTTTTGTCTTCTTTTAACTGCCACTGCATCCAGCAGATGTGCAGCAGATGTCTTGCCCCCATATTCATAAACATGAACACACACACACACATACACACATAGACATAATTCTAATGCAGTTTTCTTATATTTGACTTTGCAGGAGTTGCCACAGCTAATTTGGCCAGCGTGGCCAGTAGAAGAAGACGAAGTGCGCCATGCATCGCCCATTGAAGCCGCATTCATCGACGGCACAAGCTAAAAAGGTACAGCCGCCAACAATACCAGGAGATCCACATCCACTTCAACAGCAGCAGCAGCTGCAGCCGCATCATCACCAGCGATTGTCGCCCACCTCGCCACTTGGCCAACATCATCCGCATCATCAGCAGCAGCCGTTGATACCGCTCTATAGGTTAAGCGGTCCTTTGCGACACCATCAGCAAAAACAACAACAACAGCAACAGCAATTGGACGATGGCATTTATAGCATGAGTGGCAGCAGCATTGTTTCGTCGCCCTCGCTGGAGGAGGGCGGTTTCAATTTGCCACGCGAAACGAGCGTCGCATTGCGTCTTAAGGATGAACCGGTGGCAGGAGTAGTCGCAGCAACAGCCGGAGTTGGAGTTGGAGCTGTAGCAGGAGTTGGTGTAGCAGCCACAGTTGTTAAGCCACCGGCACCACCTAGCATTGTTGCGTGTCCGCCGCCCGTTTTTTGTGCCACACTCCGTGAACCATTGACCCACAAGGCGGCTGTGTATTATCATCAGCAATTGGCACTGCAGGAGGATCAGGGCATTGATTTGACCCAGTCACCGGGTCGTGATTCACCCGGCTCGTCATCGGGTTCGGCTGGTTCAGGATCGCGACATAGCACCGCTAGCTTGGATTCTGGTCGTGCTTCGTCCTATCTAACTGGCGTTTCCTCTTCGGGTGCCTCAATACGTGCACCACTCTCCTCACCCCGCTGCAGCTCCGTCAGCTCCTGTTCGATCGGAAGCGTTGATCGTCAGCGAAACGATGAGCTCATCATCGATTGGCTGCTTGAGATGAAGCATGAGGAGTATGCTCAGTTGTTCATTGCGGCGGGCTATGATCTACCAACGATTGCACGCATGACACCCGAGGATCTTACCGCCATTGGCATCAAGAATCCACATCATCGAGAGCGCATTAAGCAGCGCATCGACAAATTGCAGGTGCTCGACAATTTGCCACATTTTGTGCCGGTAAGTAAACACCAACAACCACAAAAACAATAAAGTACCTTAAAAACCCAGTAACCAATCGACCGGTTTTGCCTTTTTAGTATCTAATCAGCTAAACACAACTCGTGATATTTGCATAGTAGAGTCAGCTTTAGTCATAACACACACACAAACATATACACTCTGAGTAATTTGTCAAATTGGCATTAATTACAGCATACTAAAGGTGAAATATTTGTGCTAATAGCTAGGGATGAACAATATAGTTGGTCGGATATAAAAGTGTTAGGTTAATAAGAATTAATAGGTATATAGCTCTGAGTATATAGCTAATAAGTAACGAGTAAAAGGGATATTAACGGATGACCTTTAAGGTTCATTCAAGTGTTAAATCAAACAACTAATCAGATAATAATGTTAGTTTTTCGCTCAAAAGTAACGAGTACAAATGGGTATCCTGTAATTAAATCGTCACCATCATTTAAGTATTTCGTTTTACAATAATTAAAGGCTTAAACACAAAAGACAACCGTTTTGATGACAACAACTAATTAATTAGGTTTAAGTATATCGCTTAAGAGTAACGAGTATATCCTGTAAGGACCTTTAAAGTGTACTTATCATTGAGAACTTTCTTTTTTAAAAACAAACCACAACCCTTTAATGATAATAACTCAAAAAAATTAAGTTAATAGATCTGAGATCTAACAAGAACACATGTATATTCTGTATATTCTTTGTTCAAGGGTTTCGATTTCCGAATAGGCTCATTAAAGATCTGAATGATTGACCTTTATGCACTCAAATATAAGAAATCGATTTCGCTAACACCATCTTCAAAGTCATTTAATATCTTCCCACGGTTTAAATATCAATTAAACTATCTATAAATGAAAATCTTTCTTTTTGTTATTTTTTCTCTGCATCTCACATCTCTAACCACAGATAGTTTCAAGTCGTTCACTTTTCTGTTGGTTTTATTGCTTGTTTATTTCTTTTCTGCAGCTTATCTTTTTTATATATATACATATACATATTTCATTAAAAAAGCATTTGCAATGCGTGCTGCAAAAACTCGTTTCTCACAAACTTAGGGGCCCCTCATAAAAAATAAAATAAAAATAGCGCCGTCAGCAAACTGTTTTTTATTTATTTATTTTCTTTATGTTAATGAAAGAATTTCGTTTAATATGCACACATTAATTCCCATCAACAGTTCATTTAAAAAAGACACTCAGCTATATAAACACAGACGTAAAACAGCTCAAGCACTGTGAACTTTGCTCAAGTTTGCCAATTTATACGATGTGTTTAAGCTGGCGCTACCGCTACCCCTTTATATATATACAGGTGCCATTAAAACAGGGGCCTGCGGGATGGATCTCAAGAGCTCGTTAACATTGAATTGACAGTTCAAGAGTCAGATATTGCTTGCTAACAACTAATTGTCATAGCAAGTTTGTTAAAGAATGTGTTATTTAAGAGATTAAAGAGCGGTTCGATTGTAAGAAAAACAAGTTTTAAACAAATTCAAACTGATTATTAAGTCATTTTCTATAACTGGTTTATATTTTATGTAGTATAAATCTTAAAGTATTTATGAATCATTTAACTAATCTTAATTCGAAGCTTTACTAAAATTACAATCTTATTTGGGTATGCTCTCAAAAAAAAGAAAAAGAAAAGATCCGCTACAAATAATATTCACAACTTTATGTTGTTCACATAATTTTTTTATGTACAATCATATCCGATCAAAAGTACGTGACATAATAAAGTGCAATGCGATTCTCTTATCGATATGCATTTCACGTGCGACCCAAAACAAGCCCTCTAACACCAGTTGTGCACATAACCAAATGTGGCGCTCAAGCCCTTTTAAAACACCATTTTGAGGTAGCCACAATAAAAGTAACGAATAAAATATAATTGTTAGACGTGCCAGTTGCATTACTAAAACTTCCAAATAAAGAAACGGTTTTAATTGACTAGAAAGAAAGTGTAAAATGTAGTATAGGAATGCATTTTGTACTTAACATAACAATGCACATAAATATATAGTATTTCATGCCAATTTTAAACTTTATCATACACATTTTTTAACTTCAACACAAGATGATTAATATCATGTGGATATGCATACGATAAACACATCGATATTAAATGTATGAACAAATGTTATTCCAATTGCGTATATATATATCAAACAATTCTTATGCATTCCACATGGATTTTACTTTAATTTATTACGATTAGTATCATACCGGAAATCCTATCCTTATGATATTAATCGATACCTTTAGAAGCGAACACATCGATATCTATCCATTATAAATCAAAAAATCCTCATGCATTCCACATGGGTATTACCCTTAGTCAAAACGATAACTATCATAACGATAATCTTTATGGTATTTTTCGATACTTATAGTAGTAAACACTTCGATGAGGTATATCATTCCATGATCTATTATACAATCCTCATGCATTTCACATACATATACCCCAAATCGTTACGAAAAATATCATTACGGAAATCCTTATTGTATATCAATACTTATAGTAGTAATCCTCATGCATTCCACACGGATTTCACCTTCAAAAATGTATGAATATGACAAATACGGTTCACAGTACACCAAGCCAATAATCTCACAGTCAGTAACTGCATGCATAAGTTTGGCTGATTCATCGATTTCGACAGGCATCTCAAAACTTAACTTCAACTTCAACTTGCATTCACATTCACAAAATTCCCCTTTACACCCACCTGTCTCTCTTTTGTTTTGTTGTTGTTGTTGTTGTCTGCTGTCAGCTGCCCACCTGACTTAATGCATGCCACGAATGCGCTTACAAAATGCACACACACACACACAACACACATGTGTGCATATATGTGTGTGTGTGTGTTTGTTTCGTTTCCAAACTTTAACACTTAAATATCATTTATCGCCTATCTATCTATCTCCATCTGCTATAGCTCTCGAACTCTCGGACTCAAACCGCATTCCATAGTTTTGAGTCGCTCTTAATTGCTAGTTTCAAATTATAACCTACGGTTAGTTTTTTCTGTTTTTCTTTCTCAATTGCCATTATCTATCATCGCATATCGTTTTTATGTTTTGTTGTTCAACCATTTGTTAAATAACTGAACAATATCTTTGCAACAATTTGTGACGCTTTTTAAAGCTTTGCAATTTTTCAAGTCACACAAATGACCTCAGCTTTTGTTTGGTTTTGAATATCAGGTTGAAAAATGTGCCATAATATATTTTTACTAGCTTGCTGTGTATATAGAATTATTATTCAATGTATTTATTTATTTTTGTTTCTTATTTGTTATTTATATAACACGCTGTGAATGTTTTCGCAAGTTTTCTGTGCCTTTTGCTAGTGTTTAAAAGTTTTGAATGTGAACGGAGTTACTCAAATCTTAAAGTCTTATCCATACACTCAGAGAAAAATATGGTTTGTGTAGAGATTGCTATGAAACGAGCAAGAACAAAAAGTTCTTCCAGGGTTTTTTTTACTTACTTTAAGCAATTTATTTCGCACTTTAACAGTTTGATTCCTAATAAAATCAACTGCTGTCTAGTTTCTTTGAGTGTAGTAGCACCCTCAGACATATTTTTATGTTGTTTACTTCTGTCGATCTTGAGTGACAATCGTCGTCTTGGGTGTGGCTCCAACTTACATCATATCCACATAAATATAACAAATAAATATACAAAAAAAAAAGTCTGTCTGCAAATGAAAGTTTTCTGCGAGCGCATGCAAAAAGATTTTACGGTACGGAATCAGGCACCAGGCACCCTCATTAGCTGACATTCTAAAAAAAAACAGTAAAAATAAATCTCACAATTCCCCCGACTTGCAAAAAAAGATCGCAACCGGCACTTTCTTTATCTGGGCGAAAAAGGAAATAAAGCAAAATACCTCAGATTTAAGCGAACGAAAAAAAAGAAGTTATTAAACATCGGCAACGACATGTCGCCGTGTTGCCAATGTGTTGTTGTTGGCCCGGCTCATACCTTTTTTCCAATAATAACAACAGCAACAACAACCTTTGAAACCGCAATTAAGCAACGACCTTGAGGTTTATACTACCAAATTGTTGAGTGTTGTTGTTGTTGCTGTTGTGGTTGTTGCCCCGTTATTAGACACTGAAATGGTATTTAGTTTTCGGCCTGACGTACTCAACGCTCTTAACTCTAGACTTTATTTAATTTTTGCGTACAGTTTTGCTGGAAAACCAGTTTTTAAATACTTTTCGGTGTTGACCATCTATGTTGTTGTTGTTGCTGTTGCTGTTATTGTTGGTTGTCGGTTTGTTGGCTGCTGTATGCGGGCCTGATGCGTGTTTGTTGTTGGTTTGTTGGTTGGTTGGTTGGTTGGTTGGTTGGTTAGTGTCATACCATATGCTACCTGCTAATGAGTTTCAAAGTAGAAACGAAAATATTTATACGTATACGTCGTATACGTACTCATATATCTTCGAAATGACGTTAAATAAATACTGTTTCTAAAGTTTAGTTTTTGATTGTAAAATTTTAATATGTCGTGCCCCGACAGCAAGATGATTTCTACAAGTATGAACATGTAATTAGCATCTACAAAAAAATGTGCAGACAACTGTCAAAAGTTTGTGTAGAGTTTGGTTTGATCAAACTTATGGAAAAGATTGATTAACATGTTATAAAAATGTGTAGATTTCACCAATAGACTTTTAAAAAAGTTATTATTTATATAAATGTAGCTTGAAAACAGCTAAAACGTATCCAGTTAACTTGTGCGAAATGAGTTGTTGAAACAAAACAAGAACCATACCTTTTAAAGACTTTAACATTAGCTAATACTCAACACGATAACACGATTTTCAGATATATTGCTTAATGTGGAGAGCGTAAGTGCTGTGGAGACTTGCAAATTCAATGATTTTAAACATGTTTAACCAAGTAAAGTTTTTTGTAAGCTTTAAATGCAAGCAATAATTCTAGTTCGTTAAAATCTAAGTGACAACTATAATTTAAAATAGAATTTTCCACTTTATTTGTGCGTCCTTGAAATGTCTACACAAGTCATGCCAAATCAGTATCTAATGTTAGCCAAGGAACATAAAAGAACGACTATTGAACGTAACAGAAACGACAACATTCAACAGATATTCACATTCGATTAATTAAGTAGAAATCAACGGCAATTTACACAGCTTCATAAGTTATTAACACGTCAAAAGAAAAATAATAAACAAGAATTGAAACGACTAAGCGCCGTTTTATTGAAATGTCGTCGACTTAAGAGCTACTCTATAATCATATGGACAACTAACAGATTTTTTATTTGACAGTTTTAAAGCCTTAAGAAACATACTGCATTCAAAAGAAGAAATGCGAAAAAGTTAAATTCGTAAAACTTCATGATTAGATTCGTTCCCGAAATGTTGTTAATAGTTCTTGAACTCTCCAGTGTCATAACTTTGTCAAAACTAAACCGATTTTCAAAAGCAATATCATTTTTTAATTGGCTTAACATCTAAAACAATACTGCATTTAAATTTGATAATACAATTTAAAGCTGCCTAACTTCACTACACAATTATCGACTCTGCAGGGTATACAAAATCACTGATGCTGATGATTTTTGATTGCGTTGCGTGTGTGTATGTGTGTGTGTGTTTGTGTGTGTTTGTGTGTTTGTCTGTGGAGACTTTGGCTACCATTTAATGGCAGACAGCAACAACATCAACAAAAACGTCGACGACAACGACGACGAGTTTTGTCTCTTTACCCGTTTCTTTATGTTTGTGCTTTGACGCGATTTATGTCATATCTTATCAATTACAACTGATTAGAGCCTCAACGAACTCATCAGCAGCAACATGGAGTGTGTCTATCCCCTTACCCCACTCTCACCCCTCTTTTTACATGTCGTGTGGTATCAGCAATATGGCCGGGAATTAGTTCATGGACAAATTGTAGCCAGGGGGCTGCCCAAACGTTGATGGGGTTAGTCTTAATCAAATGCGATTAAACTAGACTAGACAGACACATCAACATTTTTTCTATAGAAAGTGATCGAAAGAAAACACAAAAAACTTCGTTACAAAACTTTAACCATCTCTATTTACAGGGCTCCATTGAGGAATGGCTGCAACTTTTGCGTTTGGAGGAATATATCCAACCTTTGTTGGAACAGAACTATAAGACGGTGCGCGATGTCACCCAAGTGACTTGGGAGGATCTCGAGGACATTGGCATTGTCAAGTTGGGTCATCAGAAGAAAATCTTGCTGGCCATCAAGCGGGTCAAGGATATTATCAGCGGCAAATGGAATCCAGGCGGTGTCAATGCCTATCAGCAGCAGGTAAACCCTGAGTCTGGAGTTGTAATGATTCTAGTATGAATTATTTTAAATGTTTGAATAGTATGAACACGAATGAATCACTATGAATGTTTGAGAGTATTAGTTATAAACCTAAGCGGAACCCTTTAAGTGTTATTTCTTATAACGAAATATCCGTAACGGAACCAATATTTGTTTTGGTTTTATTTCCAATTTGACCAATTATTCGATACGGTTTGAAGCATTATATTTGTAAATATTTATTTTTGCTTTATTTTCACTTTTCTTAAGAGTAAACTTACTAAAATTTGGTATATATAAATCATATTTGAATCAACAATTTTGTTTTGCTATAGTTCTAATTTTCCTATCAAGTTTTATTTTAAATTCTTATTTTACACTTAATTAAAGTTGAATTTTATTTAAGTATCATTTTTAGAAATATATTTTTTAAACATTTATTTTGATCATTTCTTTTCTTTTTATGATCTATTTATTTGATTTATGGACGAACCCGTTAGGAATACCAACAACAACAACCACAACGCAAACCCTGGCAATTCAATGTGCCCATACCTAGTACGCCATCTTATGTGCCAACGACACGGGTGTCTTGGGACGATACCAAGATCTATGCAACGCCAACGCCAACAACCAATGGCCACAATCACAACAACAACAACAGCAACGGTGGCGGCGGGGTGTTAAGCAATGCCAGTGGGGGAGATGCATACTATTGCACGGGCAGCAATCATGAATGTTGCAATGGCAACGATGTTGTGCTCATTAAGGTACGATTGTTTGTGTGTGTGTATGACTGTGTGTAAACGTGTGCGTGTGTGTTTGGGTGCTCGACAAATGTCAGTTTTTGTCTGCAGTCGGCGTCGTCGTTGTCCTTGAACTTTAAGTGGCAGCCAACTATAAATGCACTCTCTCACTATCTCTCTCTCTCTCTGTCTCTCTTGTGCAGGTGCGTCAACCGCGTGGAAAGAGCCTGGAATCGTTGGAGGATATACACGACAACAGCACGCGCAGCCATTTGACCTTTAGCCATTATACGACCACAGACTATGGACACTTTGGACCGCCCACAACAGCGGCGGCGGCAGCTGCCATGGCTGCGGCAGCCACACTTCAACAGCAGCAACATCATCATATGCTGCAACAACAACAACAGCAGCAGCAACATCATCAGCAGCAACAACAACAACAACAGGCAGCAGCAGCAGCACGTCTGCTTGGCAGCAATGCAGCAGCAGCAATGGCCTGGAGACGTTCCTACGATGATGGCGACATAACACCCACCAATGATGCCACACGCGAGTTGCTCTACGAAGAGGGTGGCGGCACTTTGCCACGTCAACAGCGTGGCATACTGCAGCGAGCGGTGCTAAATACGATGCCACCATTGGAGCATCATCACTATATGAATGCGGCAGCAGCGGCCGAGTATGTGACAGCAGGCGGTCCAGATGCCACAACAGTAAGTTGAGAGGTGGCAAGATGTGTGGTATAGAAGAGAAGTTGCATTCGTTTCTTATATACCAAAAGTCTTTTCTCCCAATCTCCATTCATTCCGAATCTCTTTCATTTGCAGGCCTTCCTCGGCGGCAGCCCACTAACCGGCAAGAAGATAGCACCGGAGCCGCCAAGGCGTCACTGCAGCATTCGCAACTCAAGGCAATTGAGTTTGGAGGCAACGCAACAACCTGTTGGAGCAAACAATCAACAACAACAGCAACAACAACAGCAGCAGCAACAACAGTCACAGCAACACATATTCTATGGCCACACAGCGCAACATTGGCAGCAACAGCAAGCTAACGGCGTTAATTCCCAGCAACAACCAATCTATGCGAACTATGCGACCATACAGCAAACAACTGCAGAGATACACTGTGAGAAGTATCATGACAGCAAATCAAATTCAAGCATTGATTCGATAGATACGATACCGTTTGCCAACGAGAATACTGGCACCATCAAGCAACGTCTGCTCAATCGTCAGGAGCTGCAATCGACAGGATCTGTGAGTGCTGGACACCATGCGGCCGGCACGCATTTGCATTCCTCCAGCTCCAGTTCCAGCTCCTCATCGACAAACACAATTGCCAATAATATAAATATAGCGCATTCGTTTCACTCGCTGAAATCTTCCAGTTCGCTGCACGATGCAACACTCGCTCGCAGCGACAGCATGAACAGCACAGCGAGTGCTGGGAGCAGTGCTCTACACTTGAGATCACCCACATTGGAGGTACAGGCAGCAAGTGGCGGTAGCACTAATCTGGAGTCATCAGCATCGCCAGAGCCAGCGGCTCTGGCTGTGGCAGCAGCTCCAGCTATTGTTGTTAATACAGTGCCGCCAAAAGTATCGGTCAATGTGCTTAATGATATTGGCAATATGCTCGCAAATCTAACCGATGAGCTCGATGCCATGCTGGAGGAAGAGAAACGTGTGGGTCTCAACATTGACAGTGAGTAAAGGAAGGCAGCTGGCGGAACAAAAGGAAAAACACCTCCTCCCTCCCCCCAAAAACAACAAATTGAAAGCAAATTTTCCTTAACCCACATTTCGAACGAGAAACTTTAAAGTAGTGTAGCTGAATTTATGTGTCGTTATTGTCGTAGTTACGCGTAAACTCTCGTCTTTCTTTTTTCGTTGTTTTTTTTTTTTTGGTTTCTGCCTGTGTCAGTTCATCAGTTTTTTGTTTTTTATATATATATATGTTTTAAATGATTTTTTTGTATGTACTATCTATAGTTTTATTGTTTAAGCAAAGAGTTTTTATGTACTCGTTTAAATGTATATATAACGAGTACAAACAGCGAGTGGATGCATGCCCAAAAAGATCTTATCGAATAATGGCTAGACTTATGTTATAGTCTGAGAAATAATTTTTTCAAAATTCTGCAAATTTCCTTTATTTTTTTAGACATTCCAAAAATTTGATAATGAAAACTTTGTTTTGCAATAACATAAATCCAAACCATAAAGTAAAAGATCTTAGTTTTTAAATTGTGTAATTGACAAGGCCAGTTTTAAATATTATTTATAATTTATGATACTATATATATACACTGCACAAAATTGTGCATGAAGAACTACAACATAAAAGCTTTTGAAACACATATAGTTTTTTGTACTTTTCCCAATCAATGTTAACAAACAAAAAATACAAAAAAAAAACACATTTTCAATACAAAAAGCAAAACATCTAAGAAAAAAACAGATATAAAAAATCGTAAGCGCAAATTGCATATTTGCAACACTTGCATAGTTAATATATATAGTATAAAATATATATAAAAATATATAAATTTAATAAATATTTAAACAAACAAAATCATTTATATGGGCAAGTATTTAGAGGTTTGATACTAAAACTGATAAAAATGATAAAAAACTGCAAAGCACACAAACAAGAAACAGCAAAAAACACACAAAAAAAACATATACAAAACAAGAACAACAACTATATTTAGCAAAAAAAAAAAAAACTTTTCTACTACAAAGAGCTACAAATGCGTTTGTCTTATTTTTGTTTTTTGATTTCTGTTCAATTTTTTTTTTAGGCAAACAAAAAATTCACCTACAAATTTCAGTTGTTTGTTTAAACATTATTTACTTGTGACATTTGTGTTTAATATACTATATTTTAAATATGTATACAAATCAATACAATATGAGAAAGAAAAACAAGCAAAAATCTTTATGAATGAATGTATAATTAAGTGTTATTCCATATAAACTATAAATTCATTATATATATATATAAAACAAATTATATATATTTAAATATATATTAGCGTTATATTAAGCAAGCAAATACGGGCAACAATGCTAAAGAACATATTCGAAATTCCGTGGTATACACTTCTATTGCCTTTCTTTATAATTTATATAAATAAAAGTAAAAATTGGAAATTGTTTTTGTTTTTCTTAACAAATTTTTGAGTTATAAGCAAAATTTATTGCGCTAAGTTAATTTGTTTTGGTGCGCATATCATAACTAGTAATTGAATTTGGAAATATACATATACGTATACATATATGCATATAGGACACACATATATATATATATATATATGTAAATATATATATTAACAACAAAAAAAGATAAACAAAAACTCACACAACATGTAAAGCACATAATGGACAAAACAAAAATGATAACAAACAAAACAAAACCTAAACAAATTAAATAAAATTTCATAGTAAAAATGAACCACATGTTTTTGTTTAAATTTAAAAAACAATAGTAAATCAAATATGTGTAAGTGACTTTATAGCAACTTTAAATAAAAGCGCCTTTTTTTGCACGCAGGGTTGCTTTTCAAGCAGTTTTTTTTATAGCGCCACTGCTTTACACTTAACATTATTTCCAAACTAACTCCTCTCTTAACATATCCACTCCACACCTAACATAACACTGTTAATCTTATCGATTGCTATCGATATCTGCAGCATTATGCAGTATTTGCAGTCTAGCCAATTGCGACCACATTGAGTCAGCTTTTCACCTACGCCGCGTTCGGACGCTCCAGTAATTTTAAGATAGTCTTTAGCATTTACAACGAAAATATTAAAAAAAAAATAAATAAATAGAAAACAAAAACAATAAAAGTGTGTGTCTACAATTATTAATATATTATTGTAATCGGGCTTAATACGTGCGCGTTTCTTTCTTTCCCTCTCTCTCCTTTAATATACAAATACAACGCAATTCAACAAATAATTACATTATTTTTTGTTAATTTTACTAAATTGCCCATGTGAAAAGCATTTGCATAATATTCTTAACACAAACACACACGCATGAGTTCACATTCACATGTGATTATTGCTAAATTAAATTCTGCCACACAAAAGTAGCAAAACGACAACAAATCGTTACGCTGGCTAATAAATGAATGCAAGTGAAAATGCTAATGCAAATTAATTGAAAGAAAAGCAAAAAAGGCGCAAAGCAAGCTGGCGACAAAAGTGAAAAGGAATTTCAATTGAAACGCTGTCGCAAATTGAAATATTTAGTTTCTTTTGTGAAATTGGCAAACGCATTAACATCAAGTTGAACGTAGTGCAAAATGTCTAACACTGAAGACTGCGAGCTGGACCCGCAAATTCAGGTGAGTTTTGTGAAAAAAAAACATGCATTACACGTGTGTTCCTCTCCCGCACTCTTGGGTGCCAGGCAGTGCCAAGCGCAGAGACACAGCAACAAAAATAACAATGATTAAATGCTCAGCTGTAGTTGCCTTGACTCAGTGTTGTTGTTTTTTTTGCATTTCTAGCCTTTGTTTGTAATTCGTTGTTGCTCTGGCGCTCTCTTTGTGAATTTGTACCTGTTTTTCTTTCTCTCTTATTACCTCTCATTCGCATTTAATTTGCCTAGCAGTTGTCATAGCCTTTTACAGGAAGGTGACGTTAGTTATTCGTTGCACTGTGTGCTTAACATTTACAGTTTTATTTGTTTTTATTACATGTGTTTTTTTAACGCTTTGCTGCGTTTTGTTGTGTGACTTGATTCGCAATTATTACAAATCAATTTTCATATTCATTTTGTCTCTCAATTGAACAAATTGTGCGCTTCCTTTTAAATGAAACTTGTAAATATTCATTAATTCCCATGCTGCTAAGAAGCACTTGCAAAACAGCTGTCCCTGCGCATTTCCAGACTCGGCAACAGACACAACCTCTCTTCACTCTCTCACACCCGTGTGTTAAATGTCCATGTCCTTGTCAAGTGTCTTTGTCTTGCTGCCGCTTCCAAGTAATTGCATTTTATGCTTAGCTCTTTGTGCGTAATTGGGAACTCGTATTCATGCATATTCTATTACTACACTGCGTTCGTGTAGGTTAATTCTCTCCTGGTGTGTGGCCATTAAATTTTGTCTGACTGGATCGAAGAGACAAACGCAGTGTTGCATTTAAGGTGTAGCCCAGGGTTCGGAAATGGGAGAGCAAAAATCGCAGAGGCATGTGAGGAATGGCAATGGCATGCATAAAATTATAATGTTAGGGAAATGCCAAAACGCCGACGCAAGCAGATGAAAACAAATGCGCAAATGTTTGCCTGAAGCAAAACAAGCGATTTTTTTTCACGTTGTCGACGGCTTTGAAACCTCTTGCGCAGTTTGCATAAATTAAGCTATGTTTTATTTTTTCTTACGTACACTTACAAGAAGAGTAATAAAAGTTGAGTGCTTTATTGAATATAATACTTTGCAATTAAAAATATTTAACAAACGGCTCAAGAAAAAATATCCCAACAAGTAACAAGAATTACCCACACAAACACCATTTGTCTATTTTTACATACGAACACAGTTGGAGAGAAAAAATAAAATAAATGAAAGATCCCACACTGCGAAAAAACATTAACAATAACAAAACTGATTGAGAGGCATGTGATTTGATTGGAACGTTCGTAATGTCTATAAATACGTTTTTGTTTTGAATTCAACTCAACTGCCGATGTATTCTGAATATGAGCCTCGTATTATTGCCAAAACAAGCAATCGGCGAAAAAGTGAACAAAAAACTTCGTTTTCTGCATAAATTGTGAATATACATAAAAGATTGCCAAATAAACTTGAAATAATTGAATGCAGAGATAAGCGCATATGTATGTGTATGTTTTTATAAATATTTATTTATTTCTTTATATGATGTTTATTTCATTGTTTTCTATGCTTTATGCACTACTTCCTCTTATAAAGCCAACGGTATGTCGCTTTTGCCGTTGTTGCTTTTGCTTAGTATGTATGTTTATGTTTATCAATGAAATTTATAGCGCGTGCAATTTCGGTGAGCCTTCCTTGTCTTATCACAGGTGTCGCTCACACACGTCAATACATTGTGGTTAAGATGAAGAGACAGAGAGACAGAGAGGCAGAGAGCGGTACAGATCGAATGCGAGAATGAGCGAAACATGTGTACATAGAGGGCAAAATATGCGATGACGTCTGTTGGCGTACGACAGACAAAGAGCTATAAAACAAGAAAATACCAAAATGTAAAAGGCTTCTTCAACGCTTTATCTACGATTTGGACAGCTGTTGAATTGTTTTTGTTTGCGCTCAACTGAATTTCAACTCTTTCCTTCTCCCACACGCGTCAAAGCTTAGTCAACTTTGTGTGGGGGAGTTTTTTGTTTGAGGGTATTAAAACTTTCTTCATCGTGAGTTGAGTAATTAGTGGAGAGTTATCGCTGATACGACAATAGTGGACATAATATACTAATAAACGAAATGAACAGCATTTCTAAATATAAACCGTATATTATCGCATAACTAATTTTTCACGGTTTAAAAAAAAATCTCATAGTTTCATTTAAAATTAAGTTCGTATGCCATATCAGCGTTTTACCTTGTTCCACCTGATAATTTGATTACCATTGGAAACTTTAGCCATACGAAACGACAACAAAAATTATGCTAATGACTAATAAAACACGATAGCGGGACGCCATATTTGTCTGGCAAGGTGAGACGCGACTTAGAAGAAACACGACAAACACTAAAATGAATCACTAAACAAAATCGTGCTTGGCAAATCGCACATATCCAATATTTATAAGCTCATATTACACCCATCAATGACTCAAAAGTTGATAAATACAATAAGTCATTACTTAACAAATAAAAAAAATCCTATTGGCAGCGGTGGGATTCGAACCCACGCCTCCGAGGAGACTGGTGCCTTAAACCAGCGCCTTAGACCGCTCGGCCACGCTACCCTGCGATTGACGGCCACACAAATATACTTCTGATACGCAGTGTTGTCACACTTTGTCCCGTTTATTAATAGCTCGCAATTGTGGAATGCCTTTCGAAACTAAACATATTTAACATCGACATAACAAGCTAACAACATTTGAACATATTTGCGTTTGCACTTGCGACAATGAAGCAACACCCACACGTTGCGACACCTTTCGATGTTGCACCATCGACAAATGTGTTTGATACTTTAACGGATAACTTTCTGTCTGTTCTTGTCCTTAGCTGCATAGATGTAATCGAGTTATTTAAACTGACGTCATTTTAAGTGGTGACTTTGTAGTGCAAATTATTTATATTATATTGAACTGTTGTTTATTTGTATCTATATTTAGCTCTTGTTAGCTTATACCATTCCATTACTTTTGATTTATTTGCTTCGTCAACGTTGTTTTCTAAACGCTCAAATTGTTTGTCCTATTCATTAAAATAAATACACTGAAAATCTCCCTTTGTTTATATTATTAACTTCAATGTTGCATAACCAAAAGTTTTTGTGGCAAAAAGCCGGCGGTTACCGCACAAGTTGTGGCATTTTATTTATATGTATTTTTGTTTGTTTATTTTTCGCTTTAATTAATGAATTTCCATCGCCGCAAGCAAGGCGCCCAACAAACAAAATATATATTGTGACGTTATTGCGTTGTCTGCTTAACATTTGAGTTAATATTGTATTTTTGCATCAGAAGTTTTGTGGTTTTCGCTCTTTACTTCCATTTATATATCTATCGTCGCACTTGTCAAGCATATATGTATATATTCCCAGTCATATCAAAAGTAGTCTTATCATTGAACAACATCATTAACATGTTTCAAAACCTAATTGAAGTATAATTGCTTCAACCTTTATAAATGACTTTTGTAAGATGCATTTTCGTAATAGCTTTACTTAGTCTTTAAGTTCAGCTTTCAGAAAGATGTGCACGAAGTGTACTTACAAATTCGTTGTCATTAAATAAAATTATCTTTCAAGTTAAGTTCTGTCAAAGTTAATTGTTCAAATAAAAAGTATGTTAACTGTTACCTGCTCTGCTTAAACAACTTCTTGGTTTCAGTGACTTTATGACTTTCTTAGTCCAACAAACTTTCTTTTTGAGAAGCAATCTAAAATGTTTCAACACATTTAATAACAAAAATGTATCTGTTATCTCGTTTGTTTGATTTTGCTTAACAAACAAGCTCATCCATCACATTTTTTACTGCTATTTTCTCTCTTCATTATCGGATTTTTCTCATTGTTGACATAACCTCTGCTTTTCCCATTTGGGGTTAACTCTTTTGGGCTAAATTAAAATTGTTGCGGTCAATTGCGTTTTGAGTCAAGCAACGTTGACTTTGTTTCAGTTGGGGACGCTCACTGTGTGCCTTACCCTTTTTATATAACGACAAACAAGCCAAAAAAAAAAAACACTTTCTCAGTGCCTTCAACGATAGTAACATCAACAACAACAATGGCACCACTTGTGCTAGTTTACTTTTGGAGCCCTTTAGGCCCACTTTCTTTTAGTCGCATAGCTCAAATCTGGCCTGAATATTCCACTTATTTTAGTTTATTTTTGGTGACAAGTGACGCAATTATATTTGTTCAAGTTGAATGTCCTTTTCGCGTGCGCGGTTTCGGTTTCGATTACTTTTTCTGCATTACACAAGAACAAATCGATGAATAAGTTTTCCATTACGACTACGCATTTTCTTACTTCCTTCTTTGCGTTTTTGCAAATGGCAAAAGAGCTTCCCTGCTGCTGTTGCTATTGGAACGAGGCCACCACCGAACTAGGTCAGGTCAGGTCAGGCGGCATCATGCCACCTAACAGTAGAAGTTTCCTCACCTTAGTTTGCCTTTGCTGGCGTCATTTCTACTTTGTATTCGAGGTGTGTCCTCAATGGGTTTAAATGGTTATGGATGGGGCAAGCTTATAACAAGCTAATAATATATCTATTTACATAGTATGTATGCTGAGCTTAGTCATTTTATTGAAAGGAATATTTACGAATCGATGAAAAGCTGTTTCAATGTATTAAGATGAATGTCTGTTTTTGTTTTCCATCTGTTTTTTTTTTTAAACGTTTCCTTTCCTTTAAGTCTTTTTGTTGGTGATTGCGTGGGTAAACATATGACCCATCAAGTAAGTATCAAATCTTTTTAAAGTTAAAAACTTACTATTCAAAAGAGTTTTTTTTTAAAAGGTTTGTTTATCATATTTGTACATGAGGATAACCTTAACTCTCTTAATTGCACATCTTGTCTTTAATATTTAGTTATAAACCAAAGGTGTAATAGTTTAAAGTCTTGAAAGGTCATTCCCTATGACAAAAGCGTGCAATGTAACCATAAAACTTGCGCAAGTTTGTTGTTTTTCTTTTTGCAGTTGTCTGTCATCTTTTCAAAAAGCTAAAGCAGACAACGTAATCAACTTTATTGCCTTTGTGTTTGAAGGACGCCCAATAGACTGTCCTTTAACAAACAAAAACTGGGGGAGAAACACGTCATCATAAAATGGCTTTTACTTTAGATAATTTAACTATGTAAACGTGCTTTGGCTTTCGTTTGTAACCTTTTGCATTTGATTTGAGTTTAAGCGCTTCTGCTGCTCTGCTATTATACCTTTGCCCTTTTGTTGTGCGCACCTTTCAAAACCCTGACGAATGCAAAAAAAAAAAAATAATAATAAAAAAAAACGTCAGCACATCGCGTGATATAGATACTTTTGGGCAGCGGGTTCTGTTACCATGTTCTGTACCATGATTTTGACCCTGTTCTTGTGGGAGACACGCTTTTAGCATTTCGACAGTTAACGTATGTGTCAATTAATCAATAAATCATTTTAGTGTTTAAAATTGAGAAGTAAAGTTAAAAGAAACTTTATATAGGAAAACTTTTAGAGGTCTAAAAATATTCCACATAAATAACCAGAACCAAAAGCATGTCGTCCTTTTAAACATTCTCAACATTTTTATCTCTCATTGTTTCTCGTTTTGTATACTCTTTACTTCTCTTTTTAAATATTGCATAAACTGCAAATAAGTACATATATTTTGTATGTGTATGCAAAGTTCTGAGACGTCATTCTGTCAGTAAATATGTAATTATTTCCCTCTTTGAAGACAACCAAATATTGTTTCTTTTATTTATTTTTTCGTACTCATATCCAAGGGTAAGTCCAGCTGTCTCTGACCGCGCAGCCCCATCTGGGGTTTTTTTTCCCCCTTTACAACAACTCAATTGCAGCAATGTCATAAATCGTTTCTAAAGTCAAGCGTCAGTCTTTACTGATTGCTGAATTGACAAATACAGTACTTGTATTGTTTTTTTGTATTGCATTTAAATTTTTTAAAAGGTCTTTGCCTTTATTTTTTAGGGCCGTTGCACACAACAGACATTAATTAGTAGTGCTTGGTTTGTGCCGCTAGAGGGCGTGCTAGTGCCAACATGTTTATAACTGTTGTTAACAATCTTATTATCTGTGACTATTCATTTCTTTGTTTGTTTGTTTGTTTGTTTGTGTTGCACATGAAAATAGCTGGGTAATGGGCAACATACAAAAAGCAAATGCAAAGAAAAACTTTTAATTAACAAACATTTTGCACAAAGCCCAAATACTACTTCCTCTCCTTTGTGCCATCATTGCCAGATGCCAGCAAATTCCTGGAAAGTTCAACTGCAACTACGTAGTTATACAAAACTGGTTTTAGGGGCCATAGCCGAAAAGGTAAACCGAGAAACCGGTCTGTAAACTGAACAACAACTCCCTCGTTTGTGTTCGTTCGTCTCGGCCTTAGATCAATCAGCCTCCAGACACTGCCCCACGATGCTCCGTTTCGTTCCACATACACATATACGCACATATATTTACACACTTTACCTGTCCCTTGCGCATATCCGGCATGTTAAGAAATGCCCAAACGACTCAAACGATAAAATCAAAATAAACTGGGACAAGCTTAATAAAAGCTGCTACAAAAACGCCATACACATACCATCATCTCATATGTGTTTGTAAGTGTCAGTCCGAAAAATATGATAATTAAAACCAGTTTGTATTTTTTGTGTTGTTTTGCTTTTGACCACACTAACCAAAACAAAACATAACAAAAAACTGTAACCGCAAGCAGTTCAGCGATCCGTGACAATGTACGGTGCTGGTGTACGCCCGCCGCCGCTACACACACATGTGAAATGTTTGAAATAAATTATCCACAAGTAAATAACAAGCAAAGAAATATATGCAGTAATCTTCAACGATATACGATACTTATGCTCAATTGAGTACAATTTCCCATGGTATTTGTTCAATTTCTTACGCTCGGTCTGCCTGTGTTTTACATTAAAGTTATGAAGCTCTGTAAAAGGGCATTGCCATATTGCTAATGTTAATTTTTTAGAGCGACCTGGTATTATGTTAAGTAGTCAATCTGGCCTGCGCTTCATTAATATTGGCGTGGAACTGTACATTAAGTTGCGCTGCTTCTCTATCGTGTGATCGCAGTCGCGGGTTCGAATGTTGTTTGATGGTTAAGTTTCTTAAGAATTTTTATTTAACAATGTGCGCCCCTAGAATTTCTCTGGAATTCGCTTGCCTCAAAGAGCAATTTCCTTCTTATAAGGGGGCAACATCAACACGTTTGCTTCACTCCACGGAGGGTTTGCGTTTATTCTCTAGCGAATCCCTTCACTACAGACTATTGAACGGACAATCATTTTTTTTTTTATATCCACATTCAAAACAAGCTAACAGTCTGTTAACAATCTCAAAGGACTTTTTAACTGAAGATACACATCGGTTTCCTGTTAAAAAGGTTACTTTGCCTAAAATATCGTTGATATCTACATGGCGTTTTACGTAAAGTTCCGCTGCTTGTGAATTGTAGCTCGCAGTCGCGAGTTCGGATCTCGTAGATGGTGAAATGTGCATCTCTTTAATATAGAATTCTTATCTAATTTAATATGTGTGCCTCAAAGTTTTGCTTTGAAATCTGCTGCTCAAAAAGCAATTTCATGTTCACAAGGGAGGCAAGATCAACATGTTTTCTTCAACCCCTGGAGGATTTGCGATTACTTCATTGTCTAGCGAATCCTTCAATAAAGCTTATTTAACGACAATTATTTTTGTTTTATAATTATAAAACGAATTTTATATAGTTTAACATTTTTTTTTTTGTTTTTTGTATATACACTTAATTATAATTAATATTTAACAAATACATTTTTTTTAGGATGAAAAATTGCATTGACAAAAAACTAAAACATAATAAGAGTTTAGATCATGGATTTAAAATTAACAGTGACTAACTTTTTGTCAGGCAGCTATATGTAATGCATCATTCTCGGGGGCCTCATACAGCTAAGTAAGCATCTTGGTGGTAATCAAATAAATTTAGACGAACTCATAGCCAATGCCAAACTGAAAACCATTCAAGATTTTATCAGTAGCTTGCCGACTCAATGGGATGCAATAGTTTAACTCGATGCGTGCTCTCTCCGCCAGTTTCACAGCTAAACCCATTCCATAAGAGCTGCGCATGTTGTCTAAGGGAGGAATTAACAACAGATTAAATATTTCTAAGATTCTTGATTAGTTAGTAAATACACACCTGTTGTAAATGCATTGCTATTGCCCATATTGTAAAAGAAATGCATACGGAAATGACTAGCGAGTCCCTTAAAGACCCCAGCAAATGGTATCGGTGTCCACAAATGTGCGCCCGTACACCAAAATGTCTGTGCACCAATGGGTGTACCCTCGACCACGGGTCCAGCACCGCCAAACTTAAAGCCACGCAATGTAAGGGGACCACCACAATAGAAAAGATTATTAATGGGTAGCAGTGTTGTCTTTTTAGTCTCCTTCATGACACCAACACGAGCACAAAACTGTGCCACCACACCCGCAAATAGTGGCACATTCATCTCTCCATGCGCCGTGCTGCTGGTGTATGAAATATTGCCACCCAATCCACAATATTCGTTCACGGATTTCAACATAATGCCCCGTGTGGGAAAAACAATGTTATCCCGATTGTCGTAGACCAACGAATAGCGCAACAACGATGCCAATTTGGGTCCACAATGATCGCGTATGGCAAACGGCACCGATTTGTTCAACAAACTCAGATCCCTAATCGAGTTCTCATACTGGAACGAGTGTGTAAGCTAAGAGTGGAATATAACATTAGGTGTTGGTTTCTTTATCGTGAAAGTTATTTCAATTTTACAACTTACATCGACGCCGAGCATTGTGTGTGCACTAAAGTCAATCAGGTAACCCAAATTGGTGGTCTGAAAAGAGCTGATATCAAAGCGATCTGTTTGCCGAAACACGCTAAACGAAACTCTGCAAAAGAAATGTCATTCATTCAAGTCATTCAAGGTAATCAAGTAGGAGAGAAACTACTTACTCTGGTCGATTTTCGCGAAAGCGTGTATGAAAGAATGGCTTCCAGAACTTCAGCTGCAGATCATTGGCTCTGGTGCTGCTGTAGCTGCCCTGCAGCGAAATACTCTCACCACGACCCAATATATTCGGAATGGTCAGCTCGGTGCGCAAGGAGCCCTCATTCTGACCAATCTCTGTGCCTGCGGAGCCCATGATGCGTGTGTATTCGTTGCCCTTAAGGGTCACCTCATAGCCCTGTGGCGAGGCATCTGCACCGCGACTTATATCAATATGCACTGTGATATCCTTGAATATGCCCAGGTCATGTAGATACGATTTAGCTGCCATTGCCTCCAGCATCATCGATTGAAAGTTGTCCGCCTTGAACAAACCCTCGGCAGCTCGCTGCACATAGTCGTTGTGGGTGCGTAGTAAGCCGCTTACATTCACACGATCCACACGTGCTGATATCTTGCCCAGATCATATTTACTATTTGGATCCTTGTTCATTGAACCGCCACCACTTGGCGATTTTGGCATCTTTGTGTTCGTTTGTTGGTTGGCAATAACTGTAAAGAAATAAATGTTGATACAAATTTATATTAATTCTTAATCTTTTTACTGTGCAGATTGAACTGGAGAATCTCAATAGTGCTACGGATGAAATAAATAAGCTAGAAATAGAATTGGAGGTAAGCATATTGATATCTATTATCTCTCAAACTCATAACTCATTCGTCTTGTTCTTTCACTCGAACAGGAGGCCAACTCAACGTTTCGCATACTATTGAATGAGTCGACGCGTCGCTTAAAACTCTCCTCCAAGAAGCTAGGAAATTGCATTGAGAAGGCGCGACCTTACTACGAGGCATTAGACAAGGCGCGCGAAGCGCAAATTGAATGTCAACAGGCGGCCGTCAAATTTCAGCGAGCCAATGGTAAGAAACAGAACAAAACGTGAAACTTCAACTAAACGTAAACTTCTTGATTGCAGAGATCCATGCAGCAGCTAAGGAAACTGTTGCGCTGGCCGAGCAACGCTTTATGTCCAACTCACATGAGTGGCAATTTGACAATGCCTGGCAGGAAATGTTGAATCATGCCACCCAAAAGGTCATGGATGCCGAGAAACAAAAGGCCGACTGTCATGCCGAGCATCAGAGACGTACGCGACTCTTTCACAGTGCCGAGCAAAAGTTGCAGCAGCTGGAGGATCGGTTTAGGCGTAGCATCAACAAATCACGTCCCTACTTTGAGGAGAAGCAAGTGTGTCAGGATCAGTTGCAGACGCAAAAGAATCGCATACAGGAGCTGCAGCAGCACGTGGGCTGTGCCAAGACAACATATTCTACAGCGTTGCGCAATTTGGAGCGCATCAGCGAGGACATACATCGGCAGCGTGGCGATTATCCGGCGTTAAGCGGTTCCCCACCACCACCGGGACCACGAGAGCCGGGCGTGGGCGCTGAACTGAATACACCCACCTCTAGTGCGTTGCCATCGTTGCCCGATTTTCAGCTGGAGCTGGAGAAATGCGACTATCCATCGATAGCGGGCAGCCAAATGTCATTGGGAGCCGGCACTGCCACACCTGCTGCCACACCATCCGCTTTTGAAACAGAAGATGAAGCCGACGAGGACGACAATGTGTGTGACTATGATGCGATGAGCAACGATCTGCGTGGCGTTGTCGACGAACGTCAGCTGGAGGCTTTGCGTCAAAAGGTCAAAATACTTGCCGTGCGACCAATTGAAGGTGGCGATGGCCAACAACAGAATGATGTTTGGGAGCATGAACTAAAAGCCACCGTTGACAAACTCGATCATCTCATGATGCTCAAGGAGGCAGCAAAGCATCAGCTACGAAAATCGACAGAACTGCGACCCGATTCACTGGGTGCCGAGGCACATAAACGCCACACCGATATGGATGTCGTCGATGCCCGAGATATTGTGATTAAAATTAGCACCACCGATTCTATTGCCCCTCATAGTTTGCCAGTAACGCCGCAACATCTTCAGCAGCCCAACGATAGCGCCATTAAGAAGCTACAACAGCAGCTGGCACCATTGCCATCGGTTAATGTGTCCATGCGTGAGTTGCCTCTTTTGGCAAGACTCTCCAATGAGCTACTTGATCGCAGCACTGCTGCCATGGGCAGCGTTCGGAGGCAACTGCGACGCCGTTCTCTCGAATAACAGCATCAGCAACAACAACTCTCTTAGAAAAAAAAGAACTCTAATATCAACTTTAAAGTTTGTTTATATTAAATGAATTGTAATATGCTTGTGAATGCAAATTTAAAATGCATTTAGTTCACACAGAATATTGAGTACACGATTGCCTATCACATAAAAAAGTATAGAGATATTTAAATCTATTTTTCGTATATTATATAATTATCATAAATGTTGAGTAATCGTTTCGAGTGTCCTGCGTGTTAATATTTAACTTATTAATGTTCTTTTATGTGATTCAAATTGATTGAAAATTGTAAAAACAAAAGACCACGCACTAAACAATAAGCAGCTTTAAGTTAATGTTTAAAACAAAACAAAAAAAATGGCAACTTACTAATTAAAGAGCAATGAGTAAAATTGGACACATGCACTAAATAGTTTAGCCCAAAATAACACAATTAAAAAAGATTTTTAAGAAAATCCGCACTCGTTTGAAATGAGAAATGCAACAAAAAAACAAATAAAACGAATTCAATTAGATTAAGCGAAAATCTCAAACATCGTAAAGAATACGCGTAAACTGTGTAATGAGTTATAAGTGCGAAAGCAGGTAAAACAAGTACTCTTTGTAGTTAAAAATACAATTTCCAATCAAAAAAAAATAAAAATCTACATTTTAACTTGCGTCGGTTTACTGTGTTTCTGTTTAAAGTGCTGGCGAATCTGCTAACCTTTTACCGGCTTTCTTTCCCCCTGCGTTAACACATCATGTTATCACTGCTGTTAGTCTAAGCATACCAAAATCATATATTTTATTCATTCAACAAAAGTTCCTTTGCTCTTTTATATCTAGCTGTTGCAGCTTTTGTTCGTCTGAAAAAACTGTATCGAAAGCATGATGTCATTTGTGTGCCTGCATTTTGACACAATATTCTATAAATGCAAAACGTTAATGTTGGTCGCTCAACAACCAAAAAAATTATGTAAGCCAACAAGTAACGGGAGTCTTACCTGTGTTGTGCGCCTTCCAAGTATGTTAGTCACACGCGGCGGTTGAATTTGGCGGGTTTGTGTTCTGGAATTTCTATAAAATATAAACAAACCGAACGGCGCCTACTGCGAGCCAATTTTTAACAATATTTCTTTTGACTTAAAACGCACGCGTGCGACTATTGAATGTTCTACTATCAGCTACAGCTGTGGGCACCCAAAACTTTAACATTTGCTCACATGTTTTTAACAGGGCGCAATTTTTTTGTGTATGTTAAAGCGGCTGGTACTCCTTATTGCTTTGTACAAAATAAAACAATTTTACAGTGATTTTAGAATGTTTAAAGTTGTTTAGCTGATAGGAAAAGTGGTAAGTGAATGAATCTGATAGAAACGAAATTGATTACCGCCTAACTCTATCTGAAGCAATTCAGTGAATATGTTTACAGTTGGAGATGACAACTATCGACAGAAACATTTATTGCAACAGCTGTTTAAAAGTGTTTTTCCCCAACGATAACAAAACATAAGAAAAGTAGATATTTAAAAAAAGTTTCTGGAACCAATTTTATATTGATGATATATACAGGCGTTCAACAGAGGACAGTACAGATACAGAATACATACTAAAACTATACCTATATGGGAGCGTTAAAATTGCTGGCAATTTTCTAAATATTTTTTTGGCCATTCTTAACTTTAGTGCACATAATGCCATTCGATTGCAATTTACGCATTATTTCTAGTGCCTGCTGCTTTTTAGACAGCGCCAATGCATCGACAGGCTGATCGGGAGTCTCACGCGTATTACGAAGCTTCACTTCGACGCCACAGGCGCGCAACTTGTTGAGTATCTGTTGGGTATCGCCGTTAGTTGTAGCGTTACCAGTTGGTATGCAAACCATGGGTGGAGCTGCTGCTGCTACTGTTGTTGTTGGTTTGCTGCTTACACGGGCTGTTGTTGTTGATGGCTCCTCACTGAGATCTTCAATTGTATCTGGCACCAGAGGAAGCTTACTTTTTGGCGTAGGCGCTACTGAGCTGATGCGTTTTAAACGCTGCTGCTTTGGGCTTGAGAGAATTGTCCGCTTTGGCGGTGAATGCCGCATACGCTTATTAGGTGACAGTGACGACAATTGCTCCTGTTCCTCTATCTGCCTTGGCGCTTGCCTTACTTGCTTGTCCTTTTCTAGGTCCTTGCTTGCCATCAAGCGCGTGCAAATTTGATCAAAGTTCTCTTTGGCATTGGTGGGCGGCGGTTTTGCTTTCGCTGGTTGCACTCGATTGTCGTCTGTGTACCAGCGGGGATCTTCTAGCTCAGCTTCCCAATCTATACTGTTGTTGCGTACAGCATTTGGCTCATAGATGAACAGCTGCAAAATGAAATTTATGTAAATGATTTAAGTGTGCTTGTTAAATACTGAAATACGACTTACCTCTTGCTTGCCATTTATTAGTCGCGTCTTTCGCTTATCTTCCTCATAGTGTAGTTCGTTAATCGATGTCACAATGTGCTTAATGGCGCTGCATTTGCTTAAATGCGTTTGGAATGTTTCAAGTGTAAGGTAATGCCGTTGGCAGGAACGGCACAGAAGTATTAAACGCCTTTGCTGATCATATAGCACATCGCCAAAGCGTACCAAGCGCAGCGATTTAAATTTACGGTTCCCGTTCATTTGTGAATAGTTATTTTGTTAAGTTATTTTCTTAAATGTTTTCGACGGATTGCAAAAAGTGTTTGCCAGTGCAGTCGTTTTGCATTATTTAAACAGTTAATGCTGCATTCGGTGTTTTTTTTGCTGGTAAATAGATTGTCTGTTTATACAGTTTTGTTGTTAAATCGCAAAGTGTTCTTACCCATACATCCGAAGTGGAGTCGCAACTTTCAATGATTGCTTTTAGATATGTACTAGTTTCATTTTGTATATATTTTCAGCTCTTCAAAATGTTTGTCAAATAATGCCTTCTGCTGGTTATAATAATTTGTGGTGGTAAGTTGATCAAACGCTGTTGTTTCGATATATGTTCGATAGTTGCATATAATCAGTGTTGGCTAGCAGCTGCTACCGAACAACCTTCGGCGCGTATTTGAATGCTTGTTTCTGCGTTCAGTTGCTTTTTGTTTATTTTGCATACCACTTTTGCTAATTTAAATGCCTAGCTTGTTGTTTTTTTTTTTTTTTTTTACCTTTTTCTTTGTATTGGTTCTGATTGTCCTTTTTAAAATAGCAGTTGGCTTTTGTTGCCATTGATTAACGCCCATGCAATTGAAATTAAATCGCTTGCAAATGATTCGTCGTCGCAAAAAAAGCGTGTTGCAAATGCCACACCATTTGTTTGCAGTTTTTTTTTCGTGACGCAGCTCTTGTTATAGTATGTAAATTTGTGTTTGTACATGGTGTATTTTTTTTTTTTTGATTCTCTGACTCTCGACAGAAAAAATCGGTTTAATGTTTTGCGTGTCGTGGCACTTGTGCAATGAACTATTTTTTTTTTGCTTGTTTCGATGCTGTTACCCGTACAACGAACTGCACACGTGTTGGATCACACACACACACACACACATATTCGTTTCTATGATTACCTGGTCATCAAGACTTTTAAAGTTGTGCCTCGGGAGTTTGTTGTTGTTAGTGCTTAAAATGAGTTTGGAAACACAAAAACCTAATATGCATGTTTAAGAAGTGACACTAAGAAAACGATTGAGTGTACATAAAGTAGACAACACTTCAATTTTGGGGCAATTGGATGCTTTGAATGTAGTATGAAATTTTGCCAATGCTGTGCCATGCAATTAAGCAAGCAACGCTCGACGTGGTCCCCACCTCCCTTATACATAACTCTCTTTTCCTCTGTGTCCAGTGTATCTCATCCGGACATACATATATATTCCCTAGCCCATCTGCTGCTGTTGCCGTTGCCGTTGCTCGTTGCACGATGCCATTGCATGCTGACCATGCAAATTACGTTGCCCACAGAGGCACGCATACTTTCACACACACACACACTTACTCACACTCACACACATATGGAGTATGGACACGCAGTGCTGTCACCATTTGGCCGTGCGTTTGAGTGATGCAGTAAGAAAGTCAGGACAAAGAGGGCAGAGAGCAGAGATAGGCTAGTAAGGACCAAAAATACATCCAATGCCAGAACAGCAAAGTTAAGTTAAATGGACTTGCGGTGCACTCAAGCAGTCAACACACACGCACTCACACAGACACACACTTAGGCACACACTTGCTTTAAGCTGTAACTGGGCTAGTGCATGTGTCAAGGTAGCAAGCTCGACTAGTAGATTAAATTAAACGTAGGAACAGAGAGATGAAGTGAGTCAATGTTGGAGCAACTGCACCCATGCAATTTTGTATGTAACAACACTTACAACAACAACATTAAACGTGTTTACACCATGTCCGACCAGTTGATATGCCAACTGCACCACAAACACACACACACAAGCACACACACACACACACACACACACGTACAAACAGTCTAACTTGTGCGTGTTTCGCTTATGAGCAGCGACGATTGCCTCTGGACAATGGAACATTTGGAATGCCACAGCGTCGTTGTCAACTATTGCCACCTCCTTGTTTTTTTGTTTGTTTGCTTTTTTCCTTTCCTTTGTTACGGCTTTTTGTTTATCCAGTTACAAAGAAGCGAAAGTTGCTTGCAGGACTGAAGGAAAAAAATCACTGCATACTTTCAGGTGCAGCTGCTACCATAACAATACACCAAATCGTTAGGGAAGGGAGAAACGCACGCAGTGCGGGTGGCACAACGCGAACATTGTGTGTGCGCCCTGACTTTGAATTAGCCTTTGGCTCGCAACCAGCCATCTTGCCACACAAACACACATACACGCACGCACACACACTCAGGTAGTAGTCGCCGCCCCATGTCAAAGTGCCGCATGCTTCGCAAGCAGCTTTGTCACAAATTCTCTCTCTGTATGTACGTAGGGTGTGTGTGTGTGTGTGCGGGGTGGGATGGTTAGGTTGTGCAAGAGTTAGTTTGGTTAGTTGACTTTAAAAAAAAAAAAAAAAACCATAGCGAAGCACTTGCTGCTGTCATTTAGATGAGCATCTTGCAACAGAGATGCAAAATATTGTTGCCTCCTTCAACCTAAAATTCTGAGTACTACGCAACAATGTCAATTGGCGTTATGAAAGTTTTTAAGTCTTTGAGGTAGATGCTGAAAGTTATAGTCGAGTTGTTTTATAAAAGCTAATGGACTTATGCGAAGTTCCAATGTAATTTATTTAAACTCTTAAGGATAAGATAGATTTTTATGGCTTATACGTTTACTTTTAACTGTTTAGTTTTGGTCAACAGGGAAGTTAGTTTTTTGTTTACCGCACTTTAGAATCATTTTCTTCTTTGCTAAATTAAAACAATAAACTGCTTTGAGAATGACTGCGTTTTCTTTATTGACCAAAAGAATCGAAGCTAACGGAAAACATTCCATTTTCCTTGTTTAGCTGGCGTTACCAATGTCGTTTTAGCCTGCCATTCGAATCAATGTCTTAATATAACGCTCATTTATTGACCAGACTCAAACAAAACGCCAAAAGTCAAGTTAAATTGCTATAAATGCAGCTCCAAATCCCAACATTCTATATGTGTGCTTGTGTGTGTAAAGAAGAATGAAGAAAAATAGACAAATGCAGCTGCGCTCACTTCCTGAATGACTCCTGGCTATGGCTATAACGATGGCTATGGCGATGTCTTTGGCTATGACAATGGATTTTTGCGCTTTGGCATCGACTTTGGTACTGGTACAGGTACAACGATTGCAGGAGATCGCCAATTTCCTGGTATGCCTGCAGCAGGTAGCCAAAGTTGATTACAAAGCACTGAAAATCAATAGGAAATGCAGTTAAATATTTTGCCAGCCGAAATAATTGCACAGCAAGATTTGAACACAAATCAAATAATAGTATGAGCGACACAATATGAAGATTCTTTCTTAACTTTTGCACATTTTATTGCCTGCTGCCGCCTGCTTCTGTCATTGTTGGCAGAAATTATTTAATTAAAAACTGAGCGGCAGCAAACTGAAACTGAAACTAAAGTCAAGCCCAAGTCTTGACTGAAATTCTCACCAGGCTATTTTTTTTTCATCCTTGTTTTTCGGCTAAAAAAGCAACGACACTGAGCACCATAAACTTAAGGCCCGTTGCGAGAACTTTGGTGAGAGGGGCCGTCGCCCTGCCATACAGGTAAAAAAGTTGCTTGGCTTGGGTCTTTTTTTTTTTTTTTGCTCCTGCCAGCTCAACGTTGGCAGCATTCAACTTGTTAAACAATTCTCGTATATACGAGCATTTTCGACAAGTTTTCGTTCGCTGTGTGTGCTGTTAAAAATCTTTAAGATACGCTAGCAACAAAAAAGAATTGCAGCATTGCAACAACCAACTAGATACAGATACAGCTGAAGCAGTAGGTGCAGCAGCCGCTTGAGCTACTTTATGCGTCTGGTTGGCAAAAGTTGTTGCAAGATAGAACGTAAGGCAAGGCTGGGGTGGCGTGGGGTGTGGGTTAGTTATACATTGCTGTCTGTCTGCATTGGCTGGCTGGCAACTTTTTAGCCAGACAATTTTTCTGTTACTTTGCATGTCAGTGCAGCAAGCAGCAGCAAGCAGCATCCAGTGCAAATAGTCGAAAAGTTACAGCGGGTAAGTTTTGTGCACAGAGAGATAAAAGGAGAGATAGCATTGAGTGGAATGTCTTCGACATTTTGCAATTGAATTTAGCATGAAACTATATTTTTCTCTACCTTGTTCACATGTATAGTCCCCCCCCCCCCCCCACCCCCTTAAGTATCCTTATACCTTTGTATCTGTGCATCTGTATCTTTTGTTGTCTGTCCCCTGACGTTAAGGTAAGTCCAGGCTGCTGCTGCTGCTGCCCATTCAGATAACACATTTTGTGGCATAAAGTGTGCGCTTTAAGTGTTGCTTATAGCCACACATCAATAATAAATGGTATGATGCCCCAAAAAACTAGCTTGCAACAGCATTATGGCAACAACATTAAAAAGGCTTTAAGACTTTAAGCCGGGTGGTATGATATAATAAATTGACAACTTAAATGTATGCTTATATTAAATTTAAATTATAAATACGGCCAGCCTTTCACTAAGGCTTCAATCAATAAATGCATATGCATAATATTTAGTAAATATGTATGTGTGTAAGTGCAGCATCTAAGTGTTGAAATGAAATGAAATGGAATATTGTATGCTAACAACAAAAACCCAATTGAAACGTGTTGAAAGCTTAATGCTTAAAAGCCTCAAAAATGGTGCAAAACAAATTGAAAAGCGAGGCTAAACTTAAAGTGTTTGCAAGTTGATATTTTTGCGGAAGGGATCGATAAACGCTTATGGCACATCGTTTTGGCCACAAAAGGTCAACGGTTAAAGAAAAGCCGCAGACACTTTCGAATAGTACCTAGATGCGACCAAATTTTGTAATCAACTGCCATAAGCATGGCTATAGCAAATATTTATACCAAAAAGTAGGCAACGATGCGACAACGAGATTCCCACAAGCACACACACATATACACAATTCAATATAAACATGGTCCGAAAGAGAGTTGGCAAATATTTGAACGTTTAGTTGCAGCTTAAAGTGCAAACCACCAACGACGGTTTTACGATTTCACCTCGAAATTAAATTTCGGTTCCTGAAACGGAAAAACACACACACGCACACATGCACAACGTGTATACATTCTGTGTATTTATTGACGCCTAAATTGCCGCTAAACAAAAATTAAATTGCAATGGACACAGATGAAAATCGTAAAATTATCAGCTGCAAAGCGACCGGCAAATGATTTTCAACCCCCAACCCACTTTTCCCACACCCCCATTTCATTTCACTGTCCGAGTTGGAGTCGTGGTCAGTGTCTGTTGCAATTCGCTGTGTTTATTGAAAATCAGAGCCTCATAGACTAAACCTGAAATGGTAGGAAACAACATCGATATATGTGCGTCCGGCAAATTTGTCGATGTTCAGGTTGCTTTGCTTCCGTTTTCCGTTTTTTATGTACAAACGCACATACACATGTACATGTACATGTACATGTACATACATACGGTGTGTGTGGTGTGTAAATAATCGGCATCCGAAAAGTCGTCAGATTGTTAAAACTATCGCATGAAACAATTTTCAATTCGCACAAACGGCAATCAAAAAAAGTTTGACGTTACATGTTGTGACATGAAGGCAGGTAACTTTAAGTTGCTCTATAGAATAAATACCCTATTAATTACAACTATAACTGACTATTGTTTATATAAGATAGTTTTATTTGCTTAAGTTCAAGTAGCATGAGGTGATTTTTGTCTTTCTATTCTTCCTGAAACACTGAAATTAATGTAATGACAAGAAACGGGGATTTGAATTTGCCAGGGGTGTAGGATACTCAGGGCAGTTAAATATTTTAAGTGATTCTGATATTCATTTTCCTGTTGTTATTTTGTATAATTTTCAGCTCTTATTTTCTTTGAATGTTAATTTTTGCATTTGTCATCGCACTTTATTGACTTTCAGACGTTGCATACCCCTTACAAAAGCTACATCCTAGATTCAAGGGTAAACAAAGGATCAAATGAAAAGTGAAAAAGGGAAGTGGGAGGTGAAGGGGAAGGTGGGAAGCATGGGAATGCAGCCACGTAGCACAAATATTTGTGAACACGTGTCCAATGAGCAAAAGTGACGAGCCAAAAGTGCGGCGAGCCGTGAGGCAAAGTGCGCGGGACGTGCGGCAAGAGATGGGCTGTGACAGTGAGCAAAAGGTAGTGTACAGGTCATGTTTTGTAACTGCAAAGGCCGCTATTTTTATTTCTTCTCTAATAAATGAAAAGTAAATACCAAAAGCGTCCAGCTCAGCTATAGTTTTCATTTTGCAGTTTGCCTATCCTACCCCCCCCCCCCCCCTCTCACCCCTTGTCAGCAGCAAATATGAAATAAATTTTGCGAGCACAAAAAAAAATGGCACACACACTATTGGTGCAGGTCAAGCGGAGTCAACTTTTTTTCATTCAGCCAACCAAAAAACGCGAAAGCAAACCAGAAAACTAAAACTTTCGTCACGTAGACATGATTCATCGACAGGGTAGTTAGGGTTTGGATAATGGCGAAGGGGGCGCGGGTGGATGGTTGTCCGTTCAATAACTGGCGATTCGATAGCACCAAACTCACCGAAAACCAAAAAAAAAACCGAAACGGGGTTACTTAAAGTCAAGTTAAAGACTGCAATCGTTCCATGTGGCTAGCCAGAGATTAGTTTCCTTTTGACCCTCTAACAAAGTACACAAAATGCAAATCATATTCACAGAAACAACAACAAAAATTTATTTGTACTCAGCTTTGTGTGCATCAGACGCTGACTTGTTGACAGTTGAGTATATTTTTAATAATGCATGCCCTCTTCTGCTCCTCCCTTCAAAAACGACATAGCAACACCAGCTAAACGGAGAGGGGGTGAGAAGATACACACAAAAAATTTACAATTTCGCACGCCTTAGCGCCTACAAAATGTCACAGCAGACAAACACTACACAGAGCGAAAAAATCTTTTAGTTCTTGCCTCAAATTTCGTTCAATTGAAGTTTAACCTGATTCCAGCAGAGTTTTACACAATAAACAAAGTTTTGATTCGTTTGAAATTTTATTTTTAAACTTTATTTGTGTATTTTGTGCTCTCCAACTCCAGTTTATTCGATCATAAGTGTAGATAAACTCTATTTTTTGCGTGTAGAATGATTGTTTAAAGGAGCAGGAGTAAAAGTAGCAGCGGGATATGGGTGGAGAGGATTTGGAGCCGCCGACGGCGACGACGACGACAATCAGAAAACAGACAAATCCTGCAACAACAACAACGACTACGACGACGTGGACGAGGATGTACACGAGCTTGTCGCAGTGTCTGTTACGTGCCACATGTGCGTCAGATGTGGCAATGATTTGCATCGAGGTGTGGCGTAAAAAAACAAAACAAACATCAAGGCAAGTGGTGGAGCAGCTAGCAGCTAGCAGCACCAGCAGCAGTGGTCGGATGTGGGACAGAGAGAGAGAGAGAGGTAGAGAGAATTATGCGTTGCCTGTTTTTATGACACATATGCCTGGCTGGCAGGCATAGTATACATACATACATACATACATACATATATATATATATATGAGCGAATATCATAGCAAACAAGCAAGGAACCGAGAAGGGAAAAGAAAGGGGTGGGGAGGGGGGTGCTTGTTGCTGTTGTTTTGTCGACTAGATTTACCTTGTTCCCCATTTGTTCCTGATAGGTCACAAAATATAATTGAAATTTGCCAGCTAGTGAGATTTTAATTAAGCTGGCTTGGAGGTTATACATATTTTGAATACTTCACAAGAAATGTGGGCGGAGACAAAGAAAGAGAGAGAGGGAGTGAGAGAAGGAAGGAAAGTGTGGATTTAATGCATAGGTAGAAGATAAAAGTTGGTTACTTGTTGTTTTTTGTGCAGTTAGTTGTTTTGCCAATTAAGAGTACACGAATTGATTTCAATAATAAATTCTGTTGTTAGATGTGCATAATTAAATAATTTAAATAACGAAAATAATTTTGTTTGAATCATTTTGTTTGTGGGAATATTTAAATTAAAGCTTTTGGTTTGATTAAATTTCCATTTATATTTTTATTTATTTATTTACTACTTCTAGTTCGGGGACTATAAAGAATTTACAATCGATTGACACAATACAAATATTAATTGAATTACCAAGCTTAAGCCAAAACTTAATACCCGATGGGGAAGTTAGGGTTAATGGGTTAAATGCACATTTGGCATTATGATAATGCCTGTTATCATGCATATGTCGTGTTAACTGTATGCGCATCAGATGTCGGAAATATGTTAATAACACTTGGTTACGCAGCAAATGTCGTTGACGGCAATTTCTAGTCATTGCGTTTAGGCCAAGTTAAAAAGCAACAGCAGCTGCTGTTGCTGTTGCAACAGCAATTGAGCAACTGTTGGTCTAAACTGGCCATTAAAATGCACGGCAACGAAGCGGATAAGTATACAAAACACATCCTGGGCTAATTCGCACAAAGGCAAAAATGTCTCAATTTCTATCGGCTCTCGACTTTTATCAGAGAGAGAGAGAAAAAAAAAGTTCCGAAACAAAACATAAACATAAGCGTAAAATTTAATGCGAATAATAAAAGCAAATTAGCCACAACAAGCAAGTTTGTCGGGTTTGGGGGGTAGGAAGGTTAACGGGGGGAGCTTAGCTTGGTGGGAAAAAAAAAAAAATAAAAATGAAAACGCCAATAAAGAGAGCACCATATAAATACGTTAAGCATGAGTATCCATAATAATATTGACAGCCTTATCAACAAAAGCGAAACCAATAATAAGCTCATTCAAGTTCATGTAAAATGCTTTAGCGACGACTACTGAACACGAAAGGGAGAGGGGAGAAGCGGGTAGGGGCGTTTAATTGGCGTGCGAAGCAATGATGAAAATGTGAAGAGAAATAAATTACGCGTGTATGTGTCTTAAAGATCTTTGGCAGAACCAACGAAAACTGTCAATACACATTTGCGTTATGGAAGTGTGGGTTAAGTAAGGTGGTGGGTAAGCGGGTGGGTAAGGGGATGGTGTGAGGTTGCGTTAGGTGGCAAAACTCTTGAAGAACTGCGCTAATGAAATCAGACAACATTAACTGCGAAGCTGGCAGCCAAGACAACCAACAGCATCAGCAGCTGATGATTATGATGATAATGATGATGCTGGGAGACACAAAAAAACTGAAACGAACTCAAATGACGACGATGCCAGGAACTGAGAGAGAGTGTGGAAGGGGGGTCAACAGGTGAGGCAGTTGAGTGAATTATATGGGCAATTGTTGCATGGAGACAGAGAGTTATGAGCGGATGTTTATATATATATATATATATTTGTGTGTATGTGTGTGTGTTTTGGTGTGTTGGTGTATAGCCGAGGGGGGACGTTAACGTTTCATGTGACGGAACTGAAATAAATGTAATTTGTGTGGTTATTGGCGGCGGTAACAGGCTGCCAGTAAATGGCTATTGAATTTCAAACACAGCATCAACTTTCTCACTCTCCCTCTCTCTTTCTCTATGTTTCCGTGTCCCTGTCTCTCAGAGCTCTGGGTGAGAGCTTCCTGTAGCGGAAGAATGCTCAAGTTACATGTTTGTAGACAGAGAGAGTAGGCATTTCATAAACAATCAATAGACAATAAAATTAACTTTATAGAAAAAGTTCATAATTACATTTATGACATAACTCGTATTTATGACATAACAATATTACTTACGAATATAAACTGATTCAAGGGCAAGACTAACTTGTACTTTCACAACAATGTATTACATACGAAATAATTTCCTTTAAGCCAAAAATTCCTTAAAAAGAAATAACTAAACTATAAGTTGCATGCCACATTCAACACAGAACTCTTTCTCAGCAATTTTTGAACAAAGTTCAAACGAATTTATAAACAACTTTTTTCGTTTAGCTAAAACTTTAAATGTCCAAATTCCAATGAATGTTTTATTAAACTTCGAAAATAATGTTAAGTCTGTTGGCCAGCATGAAGTATAAGTTAAGTTATTAGCCTTGTCTTTTGTCGTCAATCGATTTTCGTAATCCCTGCTTAAGCTCTTTAAGCCGTTTTTTTCACTTTGATTATAAAAGGAAGAATAAGAAGAAGAAGAAGCAGTAGATGGAGGACGAACAAACGCTAATCGGGCAAAAAACATTACTGAAATGCATTGCCTGTTAGTGTTGTTGTTGTCGTTGCCAAAGTTGGTGGCAGTTGTAAATCCGCTAAGCAAGCAAAGCAACAAAAGCGCCAAATGCGACAAAAACTTTTCAATTAGTTATGCTCACAACTTCATAATACAAAGCCAAAACAGACAAACAGTAATACCAAAAATTTGCAAAACAGCCAATAAGTAATCCAACAAACAAACTATTACTACATCCACACAATAATAGAACGAAAAGCTAGCAAAAAAAAAAACTGCTAAAGTTGTAAATGAGGCTGGTTGACTTTTAAATGTTCTGTAAAAGTTGAAAATGGACACAGTGTGACCATATTTTGAACCTAAAGCGAATAAACATCACAAGGAACAGTATATTTTATTAAATTGGTATTTAAACATAAGTTTATTATCTAAATTATGTCATTTAATATATATTTCAATATTTCATCTCATATCAAAAGCCTACCTTAAACGTCTAAATGCTTAAATTAAACTTAATTACATTTTTGTGTTAATTAAACTGTTTATTAACTGAATAATTACAATTGATGTGTTCAAGGTCTGTCAATTGGCTAATTGCCCTGCTTGTAACATTTATTTGAATAGGGTATCAAAAGAGCAAAAAAGACAGAAAGCGTAATGCCAGCCATTTAATTTGCTGCTGTCATGGTGGCAATGAATAAAAAGCCCCAAATCTAACCCGCGGGCCACACAACAGTACTCAATAATATTATTTTGACTGTGAGTGTGCGTTTAATTGTGTATGTTTGTGTGTGTGTGTGTGAAGTTATCTCTGTTATTTTTAGTTATTGTTGCTGTGGACTTCAGCTTCCGTTTGCGCTTTAGGCCCATACAACTGCAACAACAACAATAATATATGTTGGACAGTTTTCGACTGTTTTATTTATTTGGTTAATTATGGCCGCATTGCGTTGTGCGTTGTGCGTTTTGCGAACTTTACCTCGGTTTAGTGCTCTACAAAATAATGAAATCATGCAAATAATACAATTACAGGATATACACGTAAAGTGAAATACAATTACGCGCAATCACACACGCACACACACACACACACACACACAAATTAACAAATACAATTATGTGCTGGTCAGAGCGAGATAGCAGACAGATAGCACGATTTTGGGCCCCAAAAAATAATAAGCGCGTAATTATGCGAATTAGGCGACAGCAGTAACATAAAATAAAGTGTAGCATACGCTCAGGGGCAAACTAGCTAAGAACACACAAGCACACACACAATCGTACATATATAAACACTCGTGCTCATCGGGCATAGTTGGTTATTGTTGTTTATATAGTGTAGTAAACTACATTTATTTAATATGTGTATGAACAGAAAGTTTTATCAGACTTTTTGCCTTCAAATTGTTTTGTTCGTGCAACTTAAGCTCAAACAAAACTTTTGATTAAAACATCAAAATAATGCCTTAATAATTATTAATAACAAAATTTAGTCAACTTAGCTGTAAACAATACTATTAAATATGTTAAGCTGAGATTACAAACACCTAGCTTAAAATAAGGTAAATATTAAAGTTTTTCAATCATATTTAAAGTAGAAATAAATAAATAAATATTATGTTACTTATAAAGTAAACCTCATTAAAATCTAACTAAAAAACAATGTAAACAAATAAAAATAATAATATTTTCAACATATTAATTTAATTTAAAGCGCTTAAACATATAAATAAGATATCAATCTGAAGCGGTTTACTCAACAATTAAATAAATATTAAATAACAAAACCAACGACCATATGTATAATACTTTAGCATATAAATCCCCGACTTTATCCACTGCAGCGAAACAAAGCGTATATAAGCTTCGGCCTTACTGCAACAGCAACACATTGTTTGTGTTTGTGTGTGTGTTTTTTTTTCTTTTTTGGCGCGTGCCACATGGTCGTAGTATTTATTTTATTTTTGGTAATTAGTGCTTATAGTTATTTCAACATGAGCAGCAGCAGCTTGATACGAACGAGTGTAAGCAGTACATATAAACATGCATACAAACATACATACAAACATACAAACATGCATACAAATTGTGCAACTAACTGGATATATTTTTACCTGCTAAAGTACTTGGTGTAGCAACAACAACAACAACTGTTGTGCATTGCATTTTCAACAACATTTCAACATTTTCAAGCAGCTTGCAACGTGCTGTGGCAACACGGTAGGGCAACTAAGGCGCATAAGCGTCGTCATCTAATAAAAATTTAAAGCCATTATTGCCAGTCTCACTCTCTCCCTCCTCGTCCTGTGTCCTCCTTACATTGTGCAGCTCTTGTAGGGAGCTTAAGGAGCAGTCGCACGTCAACTCCACCAAAAAAAAAAAACGAAACCAAACCAAACCGAACCGAAACAAAACTCTTGCCTCGCCTGAGCATTAAAACAAATTCCCAAGTATATTGTTTGAACAAGTCTCGTAGAGAACGTCAAATGTTAAATTGCCAATTTTTTTCACTCACCTCCCCCCCCCCCCCCACTGCTTGCCTTACTGGCTTTCCGTGCTCCTTAACCCCTTTCGCTCCTTTTTAGTGTGTGTTTGGAATTTTTGTAGCATAGCCCGGTTGCCATTTCAACTTTATTTGCAACAAATTCTAAGCTGCATTCACAATAGGCAAGATGTGTGTACGTACCCCATTCGACAATGTGCCTTGTGGGTAGTGCAACAAAATGTTGCCAGCATTAAAGGGGTGGCTGTTGTTGTTCGTAAGGGGTGTAGGGGTGTGTGGGGCGTGTTCATGCATAAATTGTGCACAGCTTTTGGGCCTTTTGGCCAGAGCTTTGGGTTTTTACTACTTTTTGGCTTATATTTTATTTTATTTCGATGCATATTTGTTGCTCTACCCCCCTGTTGCTCGCTCTCTCCATCTCAATTTCTCTGTGTTGGTTTGTGTGTGTGTTTTTTGTGTTTGCGCCATGCAACATTTATGACATCAACACAGTTCACAATCGTTGCCAGCCTCCTATTTCCCCATTCACCATTCCATTTTGCCCAGGCACAAAAGTCGTTTTATGACGCAAATTAATTTTGTATAAATTACATTTGCGATGCAAAAAGCATCAGCTTAGGCAACTAAGAAAGCAACGCGTCAAACCAACCATACACAAAAAGCTGCATAAACAAAACAACAAAAAAAAAACATAGAAGACAAACTGAGAAATGGCTCAAATGTCTGGGCAATTGAAGATGGACATGTTGAAAGCAGGCCAAGGCTGTTACTGAAAGCAACGCAAAGCAAGGAAAGAGAATGTATTCAGTGTGCCAAAATTGTTCAAAACCAGAATTCTGAGTTGTTAGATGGCCCTCCCACTCTTACTCCCTCTCCCCTCTCTCTTTGAGCAGATAAACAATTGCCTAGATTTACAAATTTACATGTTTATTTCAATGGCAGATATGCAAGTTAGTATTTGTGTGTGTGTCACATAATTCAAAACCCATTGAGCATCGGACACTGGACATTGATTAACAAATGGAATCAAGAAGTGTTCAAATTTATATATACATTTTGCGAAAATGGCTTAATGCAACAATTTATGCGTAATTGTCAGCAAAATTATTGCTTTGACTTATTTATCTACTTAATTCGTAAATATTTATATCGGAAACAAGAGTTAAGTGCCAATAAAAACATTTGCAACATAAAATAAAAAATAACGTTAGGTGTTAAGAAAGCGTATTGATAGTTAAGTATCACAACAAACAACAGCTAGATAAAATAATACTTTAATTATTTAATAACAATTTCACTAAAAGTTATGTCCGAAACTTGAACTTAACTCAAGGTTCGCATGTTAAGTTTGGTTCGTTGACATTTTTCTTTTCACTTCTACGAAATATAATTCGTCTGTGAATTAAGTCAATTAGCAGAAATGGTCAACACACACACACACACACACACACACATACATTATGAAATAAGTCAGTTAATGAGCTGAATTGAACTAATTGGCAATGCACGTAATAAAGCATAATAATAAGTGAAATTTCAATGGTACGTCAGAACGTTGAACGTTGTTAATATGCCGAAAATAAATTATATTTCGTTTATTCATAAGTTTGTCACATTGCATTCGAATGGACACATTCCTGGAAAGTTGATGTATCAGGGGAAAGATGTAAAGTAGTTTATCAACACTGAAATCGATTTTGTTTGATCTGCGAAAGAATTGTAGCATAAAATGTTAACTTAAATAACTTTTATCCCATTCACTTAAAGTAATTTCTTTAAGCTTACTAACGCTAAATTATTTATATTTATGATATAAGAAACTTACTTCAAGGTAATATACTCGATAGCAGTCAAGCGTCATAAAGAAAAACGCAACTAATGAATTTATGACTTGACAGACAAACAGTGTGTTAAACTTCGTTAAACTTATGGATTACTTTCGAATGCATGAAATGGGTGTGTGTTGGAGATTGAGTGTGTACGTGTGTGTGTATGCACTGTAAAGGATGTTTACAAACACTTTTCATACTCGCATCTTGTCAAAATTTATGAGCACAAACATTCTTAAACATTTGCATATGATAAGTAGCAGGCAGCAACCCTGGCAAGTCAACTAGACTTTTCAGCTGGCAAGTAAGCAAAAACACTCAGAAAAAAGCTAAGAAACTGTGGCATAAGTCTTAAATGCAGATACTTTCGATTTTCTTTTATTGTGCGATAACAGCTGCCTTGATTTATAACTTTTCTACTTAGCTTATAACTTAAATATAAATTTGATTATTTTTCCTTAATTCTAAGGCATAAAATGGTTTCTTATACAATTCCTAATTTTTATAAGGTCTTAAAACATCTTAACACTTATTTGTAATTAGCAACATAATTAAGTGATATTTCTTATATTTATTTTTTTTTTGGTGCACTTATTAAGGCCGTTACTTTCTTATAAGAAGAAGAGTGCAACCAACGCGTTAAAGCCTGCTAGCGTACTTATTTTTTTGCAGTTTTGTAAACCCCTTAACACCCACACACCCTTACAGTGAGAGAGTTATTCTTCTTCTTCTACACCCTATTATTTATTTATGCTGGCACCCTTAATAAAGCCTTGCCGCCAAGAACATCAAATCAGCATCCTCAACGTTGGCTGCCTCATCAGAGGCTGCACTTTGTTGTTGTTTAGGTTTAAGATTAGGTTAGGTTAGGTTAGGTTGGGTTAGGTTAATCCTCGCTCTTGTTGTTGAGGTTATGTTAAGCGCGTGGCGCACTTTGTTGGTGCGCCTAAAAACGGATTAAAAGGGGATTAAGCATACGCAGCGTGTTGCTAGCGCGACTTCAACACATGTTTAAATTATGTTAAAATTTGTTTAAAGCGCGTTTCGAGCGCAAGGCGCGATGGGTGGAAGGAAGGAGGTCAGGCGTAGGCGCAAGATAAGCGCGCAATGTTTGTGTTTGTATGTGTGTGTGTGTGTGTGTGTGTGTTGGCTTTGTTACTGATAACGTGCGGTGCGTGGAAAAATGGGTGCAAGCCAAGAGTGAGGGAGAGAGGAGGAGGGGAGTGCGACACTGTCGCCGCTTCTTGACTTTAATCGATGCTAATTTTCGGTTAATTCAACGGTTTTGTTTACATGTGTTGAAAATGCCTCCATGCTGTATGTGTCTGTGTGTGTGTGTGAATAATGTTGTTATTATCCTGCCTGATCTGTTGCCAGAATACAAAAAAAAAACAAGTGTGAATGCCTTGTAAAAACAAAAGTGAAACATGAGAACAGCAGGTGCAAAAATACGCAACCAAAAGATAAAACATACACTTTACATTTATGTATGAGTGTAGGTGAGAGAATTATGCGTATGACTGTTAAAGTTGACGTTGCGTTAATAATGACGCCTGCTTATCAGTCAAGAGCTGACAAAGGCCTCTTGTCGTTTCCTAAACAATAAACAAAAAATTACTCGAAAGAAAATTAATTAAGTATATATCTCTAATATCGAGTAACTGACTAGATAAATATAGAACATATAACTAAAAGAACATTTAAATTGATTAGTTGTTTATTTGATTATGTTAAGATACATCAATTAAATAAACAATTAATGATGCCTGCCTATCTTAGTTGTCTTTGCTTGAATAATATTAACTAGATTAAGACCAACTCGAAAGAAACTTAATTATTTAATCTTTTATATCTAATTGACTAGATAAATGTTGAACAAATAACTCGCATAACATTTAAATCAACTAGTTGTTTATTTTTTTTATGTATTTTCACTAATATTTTGAAAATAAATCAACTAAACTACATCCAATTAATTACTAAAAACACACAAGTCACAAACAACTATCCATTATTAATTCATTGAAACAAAATAGCTTAATTCTTTCATCAATTCCAAATATTATTTGCTGCATAATTAATTTGGATCCTTTTTTTAAAGATGAATTACCACATTTATCTAGATTCGATTAACGTTTTTGTATTTTGCAGTGCATTTCTTTTTTTCCCGATAAAAAGCAAATTAAATAAATTAATTGTATGTACACCATTAAATTTGTTCTCAATTTTCTCTTGGCTGACCTCTAGACAGACACAAACACACACATACACACACACACACACACAGTGCGCTTGTTTGTGTGCGTGTGTTTTAGTGTCTTGAGTTCACGTCTTAACATGATGATTTACTGGAGGCTCTCAACTGTAAGCAACCAGCTAGAGTATCCTTAACCCAAACTATTTTATATCGAGGAGCTGCTTTAGCTGCTTTTGCCGCATATATGAAAAATTACACGCATATATCACTTGAATGGCGCACAATTTGTGCAGAGATAGACACATCTACACACATATGTATATATATGCATATATAGCCGAAAATTCATTGAGGCGTAATAACAAAGCCAATGAACACCTTGATGACAACTAACAAAGTCAACACAAAGGGCCACAATCACTTTCTTTCCATCCACGAAACAAGTTGCCAACACAAAAATAAAAACAATGCCTATGGCCAACTACTACAAAAACAACAAACACGTTACAAAAAAAAAAAAAAGAAGAAGGCGCAAATTACAGACAAGCTTATTACGCAAAATTTCGCTTAATTAGCAGGCAGACATCAGAGACGCACAAAAGTAGGCAACAGTTGCCTCAAGTTTGGGCAGGACACCCAAAGCAGGCAGGCAAAAATAAATAAGAGCAAAAAAAAAACTACACATTAACTTGGAATTTCTTTCTCTCTTTCTCTTCAGTTTTTCACACATGTGCACACATGCACACACAGGCACGTAGTATACTCACAGACTTATGGCACCTTTTGCACAGGCAAAAGAATAATATATGAACTGACCTTAACTACTTGCCGGCAAGGTAGCAACTCACACAGGGAACAGCAAGCAACCAAAAGTACAATCAACAACAACAAAAGTCAAGAATAATTATGTTTTAAGGTTGCGAAAGATTAAATACCCTTGGAGGTAGGTTTACGATATGGTAATTGGCTTTTAAGCAAACATTTTCCTTTTGATTATGAACTTTGGTGAAAGATGGTGAAAAGATTTAGATGGAAGTTAAGTAAAACAATTTTGTTTACTTAAAGTGAGTTGCCTTTCGTCATTATATAAGCCATAAGGTTTCTTTGGGCTTAAGTATCAAGCCTTAAGAGTTTGTGAGAAAGAAAGAGATTGTATAATAATCGAACTGGAGCTGATGAAAGATTATAATTATACCGTCTTATATCAGTATCCTGATTAATTATTTAACTAAAGTAGTGAATTTAAATGCAGCCGATAAAAATATTCATATTTAGTTATTTTCTTATTAATATTTTACTCAACCTACAATGTAAACTATTCCATTTATTGCCTCTTGAGTATTTTACTTATCTAATGACAAAATAATATTACCCTCTTTAGAAGCTCATTGGTTACTTCTTTAATTTACTTAAATGCCCTGTTACTTAATTAGATTTAAGGTTTCTTAACAAACACTTGAAAATTCAATTGAATTTACAATATTTACAGTCAAAACAAAGCAAACAAAAAAATTAATTTCACTACAGAAAAGGCTAAAATGGTGTAAATATACAAACGATACGAAAAGTGAAAGAAACAATTAAAAAGTTCAAAACAAGGTTGCGTATAACAATAAGGAAATTTCAATGCCTGTTATTGGATGACTAAACAAACAAAAATCCTTACTTTGTATTTAACTTGGCTGTTGAAAGAAATATGTGTAATATACCCGAACTGAGAGCTATACGAGAAAGAAACAAGCTTGTAGATAGATATATGTTCTGAGAAAATTTACTTTGGCCAACAGAATATTAAATGCCGCGTGGGAATTCTCGCTGTTTATGGCTGTGGCCATTGAGTTGCCACACAACCACAAGGCGCAAAAGGGAAATGCCACAGACAGATACTGAGGCGCTGGCACAGATGGTGGGGCTGGGGGTGGCGGTTTGGGGTTGGTAGTATGGGTCGCTATGCTTCAGTAATTTCACTTAAGTCATTATGAGCCATTAATAAAGCCTCCTGTATGCTGCTTGTGAGGATGACTGCCTGACTGACTGACTACTTTTGGCCAACTGCATCACTGTAATGGCTTACATTTAGGTACAACATGATCACACACATACATACATACACATACACATATAGCTATCTGTGTGTGCTCCCAGAAACTCATATGTTATGCATCGAAAGTCAACCACGTGAATGATGCGCCCAAAATGTCTGCCACAGATGGCGAGTTGCGAGTCCGAATTTTTATCTTTTTTGGTTAAAGTTGTTGCAATATTTTTTACTTTTGTTCTATAGTTTTAACACACACACACATATATATGTTTTTGTGATTTTCTTTTTAGAGTATGCAGCCCAGTTTTTATTTTTTAGTGATGCAGGGTTCGGTTTCATTGCATTTTATCAGATGGCAAAAGCAAAAGCAAAGTTGATTTTCGCTTCAAGCACACACAAAAAGGATTAAATTCAATTAATTTGAAAAAACATTTAACGAACGAATTCGCATAATCATTTTGAAGTGATTATAACAACGAGATGAAATTTTTTTCAAAACTTGTTATGCACATGCCCGGGTTTGATTTCAAAATCTTTTTTCAGAGAGCGAGAGTATATAAAACTGAATAAAATCCACTTGAAAGAGAAAGTAGATTGTTAAAAACCACTTTTAAGTTTTAGTTTAGAAATATTATTTATTGCAAATTAGACAACAAATACAAAATTGCTATAAAATGCAGAATTTTGCTGTATTCAATATTAAAAGTATTTAAAATTGTAAAAATTTAGTGTAATTAAATTTAAACAAGAATCAGATAAGTGTTTCCCTTCACTCACTCAAAAGTCATTGTCAAGGGTTCAAAAATATATTATTATGATGTGTATCTATAACATAAATTCACACGCATCTAAATTCTTGTTAGTTCTTAAGTGTGTGTGTGTGTGGGGGTGTGTGTTGGCATTCATTATGCAATCAACAACATCAACCACTTTTAATATTCCGTTTACAGTAGCTGGTTTTTAGGTTTAAGCAACTCAAAAACACATTTTTGACATGTTAAATACTTTATGGTGCGTGGTGTAATAATGAAAATTATGACTTGTTACCTTTTAAAGTCTTGGAGAAATTTTCAAAAATTCCCAAATTGGTATTAAAGGATTTTAAAACTATATACTTGAACATAATATCTTTAAAACTAAAGTGCTAGAAGAAAAAACCCGCCTAAACGAACATTTAACGTGTTCGATAACTTTAACATAATCCATCTTTCAATAGATATTAAAATAGAAGTATTATATTATTTGCTTTGTAAACAAAGCGCCCAAAATTGACTTTCACTTTTGTGTGTGGAAAACTTTTTAGAATCTTTTGCGTTAGAACTTGCTTGTTGTTGCTGTTGTTGTTGTTAGTTGGCCCGCCTGCATTTTCGATGAAGTTTTTGCCATGTTTTGCCACTTAGGTCGCCAGATGGACCGTTGGACGGCAACTTTTACTTTCATAACCAGAAACAAAAAAAAACAGCTTAGATTTAGCCTGACACTTCAGACATGTTGCTTCTCCCACAACTCTTCGAAGGCAACTCTTCGAAGCTAGCTTATACAAAATAGAAGTTTCTCTTATACACTTGCTCATTTGTAGTCGTGTTTCGTTGCATCTCTGCGAAAGCAGTTCGAATTTGTATTCAGCTATTGATTTTGCCTGTGTAGCAGACTTTTGTATAAGAGTGCGTCTGCACAATTCGAAAAAAAAAATAGCAGAGTCGTGCACCTCTTCGACGGCTACTCGGCGCAGTCGCCATGGCTGCTGTGCGAGAGTCGTGTCCCAGCCTCAAAATAACATCTCAACGAAGTCCTGTACTAAAAAAATTATACATCGTTTTTAGATATACCGAAGAGAGATGATGGTGCATAGCGAAAATAATACTGAAGGTTGCCAAACAAATGAATTAAATGAATATATGAAAACAAATGGGGGTTAGTTTTAAGTAGAAAGAATTTTGTTTTAGCTTATTTTACAATTTACTTGCAACCTTAAGTTGCAACCAGCGTTCTTTCTAGTCGCATCACTGGCTTAGCAATGACGCAAACCGCAAACATTAATATGCCTGGCGTGTGTGTATAAGTGCGCACTTTAAGTTCGAGCTCGTCAGACACCTGACATCAAGTTCGAGTTCGTTGTGAGCTGCGCTTGACGTTCGATCTGTCTGTTTTGGATGTCTCTACAATGGCGGCATTTGTATCTGCGTTTAGTCTTCAACGGTCTGCGCGTTGTTTATGAACGTACGTGTTCCGTGTGTGATCGTCAAGCCAAGTCGTCAAGTGCAACGAAATATTTGTTTGAGTCGAAAACGAGTCGAGACAACAAATAACAACTGAATACGTAAAAAGCCGCCTAAAAATTTATTTGCATGGCTTAAATGAGTTGAACAAAAATTCAACCAACAGTTAACAAGTTACACTTTGTGTCTCTCTCTCTCTCTGTGTGTGTGTGTGTGTGTGTGATTGAGTGTGAGTGTATATGTGTGCTTATTGCGCTAAAATGTATGGCTTAAATGCATGGCCAAGCCTAAAGCAGGCAGCATCAGCTTGCAATTAAACACAACAAAAGATACAGCAACAACAAAGTATCTGCAACTGTAAACAGCAAAAATCGAAGAAGAGAAAAAAATTCCACGTGTTGAGCAACACAAAACCAATCAAAAATTATAAAAGAGTTAACAACAACAACAACAACAATAGCAACAACAAGAAACTTTTGCAAGATGCTGTTTTGGATAACTTTGACATTTGCATCGCTTATGGGTAAGTTATTATTTAAGCGTCATGTGCGCCATACAAAAATGTATCTCAAAGATAGATATGCCAGTCTCTGACCGTTTTGCGCTGCGAAAAGTTCATGACATTTGACTTCGGTTACAACAGCAACAACAACCACAAAACAAGGGGGTAAAGTGTGTATGTGTATATATAAAATAGAAGAAGATGAGCTTCAAGACGCCGCTATATCTCTTGGGTTTTTTTTTTTTTTTTTTGTCATATGCTGCACACACAGATAGATACACATTCAGTATTTAGTAACTCCTTTTGTCTGGCTGCTGCTGGTTTTTTTCTTCTCGGCTGTTTGCTGTTGACATTTAAACACTTGTTTTTGCTGCCGCCGTTGCCGTTGCCGCAGCTAACTGCGATTTCGACTTCACTTTATAGCGCGAATAATACTTTTTTTTGTTTTTTTTTTTTTTGCCAAGTGTTGCGCTAACACACGGTGGCCACACCACTACCACCACCACCACCACCACCCCCTCTGCTGTCTGTCACCCAGCTTTGCCCCAAGGCTCGCTTTAAATGCAAAAGTTTTTCGTATAAATTTTTTGTGCGCTCTCAGTTATTTTTCCTCAACATTTTTGTTGTTGTGCTGCCTCCAACTTTACTTCTTCTTCTTCTTTTTATACCATGCCAGTGTTTTTTTTTTTTTTTTTTTTTGCTGCTGTTTATTTGATTTATGCGACATAATTCGAGGCGAACTTTGTGGCACACATAATTTAATTTTTGCCATCGCACTTTACTGTTTGTTGCTGCAGCTTGCACCCTTCCTTGCCTTGCCTGGCTACTGTTTTTAATTATTTGCCATTTTGCATTTTTATTATTGTAAAGAAAAAAAAAAATTATTTAAAGTTAAGTCTTGTTTTGGTTGTGTTGTTGCCTAGAGTACTACTAGTTTGTTTGCCAATTTGTTTGACTGCTAATTGAAAACTATTTTGCATAAAAACTAAAATTTACAAAAATGCTTTAACAAACTTTTGTACTAAAAAAAAAATTGCTGCCGTTACTATAAAACTTCTGCTTTTGACATCAATGCTAATGAATTGAGCGCGACCAAAAGTGGAAAATGGATTTTTGATTGCATTTTTTGTTGTTTACAATTCGAATTGGGAATTTATAATTTCTGGCTAAATTAACACAATTTTAATGATTTTTCGGTTGATTTATTAGTGAGCATTGAGAATCTTTGATTAACATGTTGTTAATTGAAATTCTTTGTTTAACATTTATGATCTGAAGCGCCGCAATAAACATAACAAAAGCTTAGCAGACTTTAAAGTGGTTTATGCTATTGCATATTGTTTAGATAACATTTTCCATTATTTAAAATTTAAAATATGATTTCAATTTGTGCATTTGCTTGAAAAATGCTCAACTAAGCCGATTAAAAAACAAATACTAGGAAATTTATAAAATAAAATTCATAAACTAACAATATTTTAAACTTGACGCATTTTTCATATAACGAAGAATTATTATCAAGAAATCAAAATATATATTACTTTTAATTTAAATGAATTGAGAAAGAAAACAATTTTCTTTGTTATAACTTATTTTTACTGGGAAAAAAGTATTCAACCATTTATACAAGTGAATTAAACGATTTTGCGCAACATATTCATTAAGTGAGCTTAATTTATGTATTTGCTGAAATTGCTTTAATAAAGTATTTTTGTTGATGGCACCACATTTAATGATACGAACGAAACCTTCGTCAAGACCACATTACAAAGGGGAAGGAGTGGAAGAGGGGAAGGGGGGGCGCGTTGCCATCAGTTTTAGCAATATTTCCAGTTAGTGGCATCATTATTAGCAAAAGAGCTCCAGCTGCATGCGGCCGCAGTTGTCTGTTTGTTGTGGCACACGCCCAAGGGATGTTGAACGTTGAAGGAGCAGCTGCCTCGGCATGTGGTCGTACTATTACGTATATGTAGTAGTACTACCAAATGCTGACTCCATTTTGCACGCGTACCAAAATTAATACCAGTCAAGCTGCAAAAGGCAAACAAGCCAAACCTGGCAGAAACCAAAAAAAGAAAATATATATATATAATACAAAATACAAAATACAGCAAGACAAACATAAAAGTAAAGGAAAAACCACGAGTTAGGCTCGTTGCTGGTTGTTGAAAACAAATACACCTGCCCCAGAAGTCCGCAATGGGGCAAGTACATACACACTCAGCTTAAAGGCAGTCAAATTTTTCAACACGTATGCGCGCGCGCGTGTTTGTGTGTGTGTGTGTGTGTATGTGTAGCAAGCTGCCAAAAAAAAAACCTAGTAAAAAAATATATATATAAAAGGCGGCATACAAAAATTATGATTACGCTACCTATTTCTATTTCTTTTCTTTGTGCTTCTCTCTTTTGCCGTTTTTTCTGTGTATTTTTCTGGCACAACTAGAAAAATTGAGGATGTGGTTAAGCGTTGAAAGACGACGACGTGTGGCAAGCAGACGAAAAGGGAGGCTGACGCATGTAAGCAAGTGAAAAAAAAAGTGTAGAATTTACAAATCTCTTTTGCCTACACACTCGTAAAAGCCAAATGGCGAAAGGAGGAACGACAAAGGGGGAGTGGAGGGAAGTGGTGGCAAATATGTAGGTTTATGCGAGACTAGATACAAGGCATGCCATACTGTATATGTATGTAGAAACGTCCGACTTAACCATATAATCCCTTGCGATTTACCTAGGCAAATTGAATTAAAGCTTAAACCTCAGCTAACAAATGAAATGAAAAAAAAAAAAACATACGGACAAAACGGCGGCCCATTGGCTCATAGCTGGACTTAGCACCGATTTGGCTTAAAGCCGCTCCAAAAAACGTGTGTTTGGCATATAAACTTTTGACGCGCTAGCCGACAAGACAAGACAAGTGTATGTGTGTGTGGAGTACATTGAACTAACTTGGCTTTAAGCAGCTAATCGGTGGGCAGCAGCTGCTGCTAAATATCCACAGCTATGAGTAGTTAGCGTACTTAGCCAGTTAGCCAGTTATCCAGTTAGCCATTTGCTCTGATTACAAGTATATGGCTGCGAATTATGTTGAACAGGTTGTTAGAAGGTGTAGACAGAGAGGTAGGGAAGCGGTGAAGCAGCCCACATATAAAAGTGCAGCATGTACAAATTTTATTAAAACGGGCAAAAAAGGGGGCAAACAGACTTGAACTGGCCGCAATTTTGCCACATCAAAAACAACAAAAAAAGGAATGAACAAATTTGAAGCTTTTGTGCTCCACTTGGAACTGGCCCAAAAAAATAATTGTGTGCAATATTTTCTTGGGTTAGTTTCTGTAGGTTCTTAAAAGACACTTAGCATACGGTTATAAGAGCTTTGAGCTTAATTCCTTGGATTGGTTTATAGTTGTGAGCTTTTTATGTAAATTTGATATGTTTGCAACAAAATCTAAAGAAAAAATAAAAAGTAAATGTCTAAGACATTAAAAACAGTAAAATCCATAGTTTTAACTCATAAACAAATTGTAAATAAATATTGGCAATTAATTTAAATTAAATAATATTCTTCTGAAGCATATTTTTTAAAAAAAAATTTATAAAAAGAAATGCTATAAAATTCAACTATAACATAAATTTTTTATTACATCTTTTCACATTTTTGGTTCGCCCATTCAAAATAAGTAATTATTTTTGTTTTTTTTTTTGTTTCCATTAGCTTATTAAATATTAAACTCACAATTAGCACATTTCAACTGCAATCCCAGCCTCATTATTTTGAGTTTCCGTTCTGCTTGTTCTGCACTTTTGTATATATCTACTCCTTGCTATCTATGCAACTATCTAAACTCTTCTTTTTGTTTTTAGATTGTGATACTTCTAAGTAAAAGCCATCTACAGATTATGCTGTCACCAGGCTTTCACAATTCTCTCTCATAGCCAAGTACACACACAAGTACACCTATATTAAACATATGTATTTGCTGGCTCATGCTCTTCGGCCTGCGCTGATGATTGCAGCTTTCTTTCCCAAGCAAAAATTCCAAAAGTGCTCGAGCTTATGACCGGGCTATATAAGTTGAAGCACAGTCACATAGACCCTTTTGCTCAGGCATTTTGCCTAATAGACCTACCACATGTTTGTGCAACTTGTGCAGCACCCCCCCGACAACTCCCTTTCTCTTACACATTCTTGTGTGTGTGTTTGTGTGTGTGTGTGTGCTGGATAATTACAACCCCTGAGCTACCTTCCTTTTTCTTTTCGTTTCGTTTCTTTTGCATTTTGTCCATTTGTACAACTCACTCACGGCTTTGACTTTGCCACACGGCTTATAGACCCGCACAAAATGCTGGTCATTTGTTTTTATGTAAATAAAATGCGCTTCCAAGTTGTTATTGCTTTTGTCGTTGTCGTTGTTTGCTTATTCACATTTGCCTGTACTCAACGAGTCGCTCAGTCTGACACTCTTTTTTATGCAACATAAATAAACACAGACACACTCACATATATATATATATAAATATATAGATATCTTGTTGTTGTTTTTGTTTCATTTTTGTATGTTTTGCAAACATTTATGCTGTTTGTGCCGCCTTTGGCTCAGGCCTGGTCAAAAGCGCACAACAATTTTCCTTTTCCCATTTTTTATTTTATCGTCATGTGTTTGCGATCTTGTTGTTGTTGTTGTCTTTTTTTTTTTGCAAATTCACTTCCGCCACAAGACTTTGCCAACATCTCCCAAAAAAAAAATAAATAAAATTAATACGCAAAAAAAATAAAGGCCATAAAATAATAATAACGAAAAGCAGCAGAAAATTGCTCGCAACTCGCTTTTTTTATTTGCTTGCTTTTTGCACACATTTTCTTAGTGCAATAAAAATAAATAACAGTTTATGAAAATTTGCCAAAAATATCAACATTTACGCTAAAGAACAACAACAAAAACAAGAACAACAAAGTGAAGTGACTTTTCCTGTTTTTGGCGTTTTTTTTTTTGTTTTTTTTTGGATGGGGAGGAAAACGCGTTCGTTCTGCTTTAGATTTTTCGTTCTATTGTAAAAAGCTTTTTTCGGAGCTGCCCATTTAAATGGCGTTGACAGCAATGAGAAGCGCCACGCCCCCTCCCCCCTTTCGTTCCACAACTTCCCAATAAAGCACCCCACATAGCAAATTTTTGCTAACGAGTTGTTGTCGCTCGTTTGGACTGCAGAAAATATACAAAAAAGGGGAAAAAACAAGCGAAATAAAGCAAAAAACATCACATACAAAATAAAGAAAAAGCCAAGCTGAACAGAAGTGAAGCTACCCAAATAGGCCCATGCCCCTCCGCTCCCCCCCCCCCCACTCTCTCATCATCATCATCATCATCATGAACCGATGCTGCCAATGTTGCCTCAATGTGCTGTCTGCACAGATCTCACCTCCCCTATCTTTCCCCTTTGCTCTTTCTCTCTCAGTTTGTGTTGTCTTTGTGCTAAATTGAACCAATTTTTTTTTCTGTGTTTTTTATATATATATATATATATATATACGTGTATATATATATAACATTTTCTTCTAGTGTGTTGCTTTTTTATTTTTAACTGCGCTTTCATTTTGTTTGTCTTTTCACAAACTCTCGCACAAACACACGTGTTTGGATCCATATATATATATTTCCTACACACATACATACATACATATGTAGACCTTTATGTGCAAGCGTTGCGCTGCTGCGCTTATTTTGCACCACTTTGCGCGTCAAGTGAGTGAAAAACAAAAACAAAAACATAAAACAAAAAAAACGAGCTACCTCCACAAATGCGCTTTCAAAGCGACATACTGTCTATGCCTTCTCTATTCATGCGTACAGAGAAATGGGGGCCTAACAATCTCAGCCAAAACAAGCCAACCTGCGAACCTCCCAACGTTCACCCAATCGTCAAGCGTCGAGCCTATTTTTCAATGCATTCAAACACACACACACACACACACTTGAACGTATGTTTGTGTTTGCTAACTAGAGATGAGCACGTTCGCATCACCGATATGGTTATTATAGCGACCTTACTTTGTTGTAGTTTGGTTATGTTTTTTTTTGGTTGTTGTTTTTGTTGGTCGTTTTCACACGCTATTGTACGGCAGTAACAAAACACTTAAACGAACACAAAGCAAACAACATATCAACATGGCATTTAAATTATTTCCAATTTTGTAATAGTATGTGGAAATAATAATATGGATAGAGAAAAATGTTTAAAATAAAAATCTAATAAAAATATATCGATGGGTAAATAAAAAAATAATAAAAAACCATTCTTACGTTACAGAATTTTAATATTTACATTAATCTGTGCTATAGTACACTATAGTTAATCTTTTTTTTATTAACCACCAATATAATTTTATTTATTTTCTTTAACAAGTTAAATAGCTTTTCTTTAAGCTATTTTAATTAAGTATCCGCAAACAATTAGTTATGTGTGGGCTTTAGATTTAAAGCTAAAAAATAAAAATAAATGCCATCTCTAATTGCAGCAGTCTTAAGCTCAAAGTTTTTGTTTGTGTGTGCGTTTGGTGTGTTGCATGTTTGCAATTGCAGATTTACAGCCAATGCAGAAACATTTTGGAGTGGGTGCATGTGTGTGTTTGTGTGTGGAGTGGGCGTGCGTGAGGTGTTTGTGGCACAGCGGCACCTACAACGATTCAAGCTCACACACATACATACAAGGCGTCTTTAACTTCCATCTCAAACTTCATCTCAATCATTGTCGCTTGTCTGTCGTCAGCTGAAGCTGAAGTTTGCTGCTGTTGCTGTTGCTGCTTTTGAGTCTGTGGCAACAACTGCGGTGGCACAACTGGCGGCTCGTGGCTGCCACTGCCACTTGGTTAACTCACCAAGCGCGGGTTGAAGGTTGAAAGTTGCGAGTTGCACGTTAAAGGGGGGGACTGGGAATCGGGAAGTGTTTGCGTTGTCGGCTGTTTGCAAGTTGCATTTTCGGTCATTATTCAACGTCATTGCAATTTGGCGCTGTGGCAGCTTCAATGATGCATAATTTCGTCGTTTCATTATATAAATGCAAAGACTCTGTTGATATTTTTATGCTAATTGCATGCAAGTAAAACTTAATACACACACAAACACACACGTGTACAGTGCATGCTGTAATTATGTGCGCCAGTGGAAAAAAGAAAGTTGACAGTTAGGTGGCGTCAACAGCAGAAACGACAACAGGAGGAGAGCAAACAAGTTGCAACAGTTGCAGTTGTTGTTGCTGTTGCCTTTTATGGTTGTTGCTGTTGTCGCTGTTTATGACGTTCCGCTCGTAACGAGCATATACATATACATATACATATAAATAAATAAATGTACATATATATTGTAAAGCTACATGTGTACAGATAGGTGTTTGCATCTGATATATGCAATTATGCATGACGCTCGGATTGATGCGATAAAGCAACAGCAGCAACAACAGCAACAACGTTCAAGAGAGAGCGACAGCAACAGCTCAAAAAACACAGAAAAAAAAAACTTTGAAAAAACCAAACAATTTGCTGCAAAAAAAAAAAAAAATATTGGGTTAAAGATGTGTAACGTGTGAAGTTTGCTGCTGCTACGGATGTTTTATATCTTTTATATCGCTGTTTGTAACTAGCGGGATTTTTTACCTGTTTTTTTATGGCAAAACCAGCAAGTGGTACTCTAATTAAAGCCAAGATGCGTGGGATTACTGAACAAGCAATTATGCCTCAATACAAGTAATAAATAATAATTTTTGTCAGAAACCAAAACCGTTGAACATAGTATATGACATGTTTAAGCAGGCAACGTGGGTGCTGTAAATAACATTCACAATTGCATTTCATTGCTTTAAATTTAAATTTAATAAATGTATTACTCTTGGTTATCGTTTTGATGACAAGTCAATCTTATATGTTCAAGCAGCAAGATAATTGATTTCAGTTTGTAGACATGTCACTACATTAATCTATGTTCAAAAAGGAAACTTTGTGAGTTTATTTGATAGATCTTGAGGGTGACTTTTTGACACACTTGACACTTAATTGCAACTTCTTGTTTCATTCTGCTAGCTAGAAGTCTTATAGGTAATGCGGGCTGATGTAGCCAACCCCTCATGCTAGATAGTCTAATCTATCTAACGATCTACAAACATATTTTTTTTGTTAAGTCCTTGACCCCTAAGCACAAAATGTTCCCAGAAAAAATTAAGTCACGCAAATAAATTGTTTCAAGTAAAAAATTCAAGCATTAAATAAAACGCTAAAATTTAATTTGCAATTGTTATTCACGCCGTTTAGGTCAGTTAAAAGAAAAATTAAATAGAAGCAAGAGCTAGATATAATTGGTAGACAAATAATAACAACGCTCTTGTCCAATTAATTAAGTTTAGTGAGCACTCATGAGACGCAGCTTGTTGGCATATGCTGTCATAAAAAGCTGCCATAAAAAACGCTTTATGTACTAAAAATTACTACAAGTCAAACGCGCTGCGCTGCGCTCGTCGGAAGCAGCCGTTAAAAGGCACTTAGTAGCACTTTGGAAGAAGCCAAATCACCCAAACACAAACGAAAAGCAGCTGAAAACACCCCACAAAGTCTGCCAAGCTACCGATGCCTCTAATGCCTGCTTTAAGGCAAAGCATAAAAATTCATTAGAAGCGCTTTCGATAAAATATCAAAGCTGCATTAATACACGCTATCAATGATCATTAATCTGCATGGAGGATGACAACGACGAGATGAGACGAGACGAGACGAAGAGAAGTTGGTTTAGAAACGTTGACGAGTTGCGCTTGTTGAGTTAATTCAAATACATACATATATATGGCTTTATACGAAGTACTACACCCTTCAAACAAGCCAATTTGCAATATGCAAAATAATAGAAAAAGTTGAATGCTCGATTGTTGGTTGTGTGTTTGTATTTGTTTGTGTATGTTGTTCAAGTGATGCCAATTAACAAGGCAGCAATGCCTGCGAGCAATGCAAATCGATATTTACTCAATTAATTTATTACTTCCGCAGCAGTAGTAAAAGCAGCGACAGCAGCACCGATTTTTCATTCATTCATAATAATAATAAAAAACCCTCGCAAAAGTTGGCCAACAAAAGTTGTTGATGCGTCGTCAAGTCGAGTCAAGTTTTTCGAGTCAACTCTCTTCGTGGCACACAGGAAGTAATCATCGTGCTACAAGTCATATTAACTTACGTTGGGCGCACAAAAGCAAAAACAAAAGAAAAAAACAAACCAACACAACACAAAAAACTCCAAACGCGAACGCAGAATCACAGCAAAAACAGAAGCTGAAGCGAGCCAGCTGGTCCGGTTCCAGGCTGACAACAAACTCAGATCGTTTTAGCTACAGAATTGGAGCGGTCGAAGTTGGGAGTAGCTAAAGAGTAGCTGGATAGTAGCTGGAACTATAGCTGGATGGTCAGCATATGTTGTCCGACAACTTTGCGCATGCGAAAGTAGAGGCAAGCATCGAGTGCATGAAGCAAACTATCAATGGAGAAGGAGTGTAGGCTTCCTTCACTTAAACATGCTTCTTCCCATGGGCTTCCCAGCTAAATGCGAGCAGGTGCACCTCACACACACACAAATACACGCACACAATATCATAATGATGGATGGTTGTGAGTTTGCTTGTGCGTGTTGTTGTTTTTTTGGTCTGTGTGTGCATTTGTAAGACGCGCCTAAGCCGGTTTTTGGACAACAACAGCAGTTGTCAGTGTTTCACCCCTCTCCTTCCACTCTCTCTCTCTCTCTCTCTTGCCGCAATTAAACTGGCTGAGAGAGACGTGGTCGAAAACCCACAAAAGTGTACGTTAACTGTGCCTCGAAAAACTCGACGAAAAAATAATCAAATAAAAAACTGATCAATAACAAGACGCGACAATGTGAAAATTGTTAAACGTTGTTCAATACACTTTTTTTGTGTTTTTCAATTTAACTTTGCAATTACCAGAAACAACAAAAACAGTTAACAACATAAGCAACATAATAAGTAGTGTTCAATATTGGGTCAATAAGTATTCAAAAAAAAAAAACATGACTGATATAATGATTGATAAGTGTGGGAAAAAAAAACATTTAAGCCTAGTTATAGTTGTATTGAAAACATTTGAAACGTATAGAGAGTAACTCTCAGAACTAGAAATAAAATATTCGATTACATAGAGATTATGATTTGTAGCTTTAAGTTTATTTTAATTGGCACATCTGTTTCGATGCTGATTGCAAAAACAATAATTAATAACTGACTGCTCCTACGCATCGTGACGGAAACCATCTCTTATACTATGTTTGTAACTGTTTAACATTAGCAACAATAACAACAGCTTTTGGCTTTTGGGTTTCGTGTTAATTTTGACAAATGAACATTTTGGTTGCTGGGCATATGGAGCATTATATGTATATCCCATTTCCATATTCAATCCCCATTACTATCCCCGCCGTACCCAAAAGCCATGTTGTCTATAATTTACAAATTCGGACTAAGAAGCGAATGCGGCGGCTTTGCTTAATTATGGCTTCCACAACGCTGGCCTGGCCTTTGTCTTTGTGTCTGTTTTCTGTTGTCTGTTGGCCTCAAACTAATCAGCTCGTAGCCATTAATCTGACCGGTGTGGCCATGTTCATAGTGTATATTGCAGTAATGTTAGCTAGTGTAGGTTTTTTTTTTGGCTTTGGTGTCGTTTGGTTATCTAATTTTTATTTTATTTTTTGACAAGATTGTGCCCCATAGACAGTTTGTTATGCTCGAGCAGTTAAGCTCAAAATGCTTTCAGAGATAACTTGAATTTCAGGCCCGACGCGCTTGACTGGCTTTATTTCAGTTCTTAGTCAGTTGAAAATGTTATTTTATACAAGTATAAAAAATCTGTTGACATAACCCGCATTTGTTCACACGCACAAAAAACACAATACATATGCATAAATCTTAAAGCTTGATGAACGCACATCCTTGAAAATATGCATATATATAATATATATATGTATAAAGGTAAACTGAACATTTTGGTCGGCAATCAGGCGGCCATTAAACTTTTTGAAAAACACACGAACACGAATCGTACAGTTAAATAAAGTTTAAATCTGCATACATAAATAATATGAAACGCAACAATAAAAAAAAAACTAAAAATAAATTTAAAAACTTTTTAACAAGCCCGCAAACTCAACTCATTCATAGATGCTACGTGACTCGGTGTGTGTGTGCGGGTACAAAGCAATAAAAATAAAACAACCAAACAAAAAATTAATAAAAATAAATATCAAATGGAATTGCATACATAATATTTGCATCTACTTATGTATACATGATAAAATGAGCTAAAAACAAAAAAAAAAAAGATTCGTACGTTTTAATTTCGGTATTATTTTGGCTTAAAAGTGCATTGGCATGAGAGATAGTTCCCATTTGCCATAAATTAATAACTTTATGGCACTTAAACTTAAACATATTTATTGCAATCAGCTTTGATGCGAGCTTAAATAATATTAAAGTTGTTTTTGAGCGTAAGAAATTTGCTTATAACACACAATATTGTTTTTATCACCCACGATTTTATGTGATAAAATTTAAGCTGTCAGCTTTTTGAATTTATGATTCTCGATTTCATAATTTCTTTATGTTGCTTTTATTTGATATTCACACATTGTATTTTTCGTATATTTTATGTATATTAAGCAAATTTTTGTTGTTGTTTATGTATTGAGGTTAAGCTTGTTGATTCTTTTTTTTGTCAACATTTTTTCGTTGCGCTTTTTTTTTTCAACGCAGTTTGTATTCTTATGTCGTGTTTTTAATTGCATTTTAATTTCAGTTAATGTCTAATATTTGTCATAATTTACCTTTCAAATGGTCTTAGCCCAGTTTTGCGGGCCAAACTACTTGCCTAAGTCTCACACTTGAGCGTCTGAAAAGTTCAGCACGTCAATAAAAAAAAAACAACAACAACAAATATGTTGTTTGACCTTTTTGCCAAGACAGACAGACAGTCAAACAAACAGCTTGCAAAAGACAAGAAAAGACAGCCAGCGGGACCGATCGGTCCCAGACATTATAATTATGCAGCTGCCACATACACAAGTCAGCCAGCCAGCCAGCCAGCTAGTCAGTAACGGCAACAACAACAACAACCAAGTGTGGCATGCAATGTCTTGGCTTCGTGTCTTGGCATTTGGCTAGCGACAAGTGCAACCGCCGTCGATCGCTGTCGATCCGCCAATTCGCCAAGCGCATTAAACTAAGCCGGCCAACAACTAAAACGTAAAGCAGCAAAAACAGTCAAAGCCAGGTGCGTGCTCCGGTTGCCCAAGAAACTGAGAACGAGAGACCAAACAGCTCAAACTGTATAGCAATGAGCTAGTGCGTTCCCCAGCACAACAGCCAGTTGGTCAGTTTGAAATTGAAATTCAGTTTAATATGCGCCAAACAGCTCAAAGCTCAAAGCCCGCTCAACGCTCGACTCGTCGTCTCTTTGGTTAGGTTGGGTGCGATTCCGTTCGGCATCCCACGTTGTCTTTTGTAAGTCATTCATATGACGGTTGCCATTCATAAAACCCGTATTATCATTTTTTTTTTCTACGTAGGCTGTGGCGGCGACGGCTCTGTTAGTTAGTGGCACTTGAACTGGTTTTTTTCTTTCGAAATGTTGATTTTTTTGATTTCTTTATGGGACCATTTAGATTTCTTATTCAAATACCCTACAGCATTGTGGGTTGTGTCAATGGACCAGCTGGACAGTTGACTTTGTGTGTGTGTGTGTGTGTATGTGTTTGTGTTTTGGTGTGGGTGTTCTTGGGCTTAGCTTAAAGACCGGTAGTCTGTACCGTTAAGAACGCAAACTTAACGCATCAAAGCGTTAATGCTCAACCCACGTCAAAAGCTTTTGCGCTACTTAACTGAAAAAAAAAAAAAATTAATTTGCCTGCCACACAACACAACAGCAAAGCAATATAAGATACAAGATGTGGCTCAAAAGTTTGCCCATTTGCAGACAAACACCATCCAACAACCACCAAAAGTTTAACGAGCACACTAAATAATATTTTGTTGCATATTTTAAGGCTGCTTCTTCCCTATATTGCCATTTTGAGCCAAAACTTTTCTTTTTGTTTTTGCTGTTAATATTTTCCTCTAACTAATTTATTTTCATAGACTGCCGACGCAGCTTTATTTTTGGTGCTTTCTGGCCTAGGTGTTGCCCATGACTTTATGCTTGCCCAAAATTTATGACTAATAAAATTTGTCAAATTTTAAACAATTTTTGTTTTCCCCCTTTTTTGTTGCTCTGCGGCTTTGCGGGTTATGTGTTTGTATGTGGGTTGAAGATCTTTAGCCCACGCATCGGTGACAAAAAGAGAAAAAAACCGAACACAACAAAAAAATTGACAACCAAACGAATGGAGAAACCCATAAAGCAAACGAATGTTTCGTTGAGTGACATAAAATCATCAAATCTATTACAGTTCTCTGCGTATTTTTTTTTTGGTAGAAAAAAAGACAACAAAAACAAAATCTGTTTGAATATATATTGTTCTAGCTCTTCCGAATGTTAAAATTTGGTTTTCAAAGTTGTTGTTTAGCTTTTTATTTACTTTGTTATATATAGCTTCAAAAATACACACAAAATGTATTCAAAGTTTGTTATTTTTATTTAAATATTTGTGTATTTGACTTTAATATGTTTGCATAAAAGTTTTGACTCGTGGGGAAGAGGAAATAAATGTTTCTCTACCTAAAATGCCAGAGTTAATTTTACTAATTGGCTTGCCCGCATGCGCTAGCCGCAAAAATACTTTCAATTTTTTTTTTAAAACAACAAAATTTTTTCGGTGTGTTTGTTGTGGTCAACACCAGTAACAACATTAACAACAACACTAACTCCCAAAAGGAACATCAAATATTTTTCGTTAAACATTTTTAAACAAAAAAAGAATGACAGCCAGCCACAGCGAGCTCAAAAGGGGCAATAATTTTTATTAATTAATTAAAGCAATAAATGAAGAAGAAGAAGCAGCAGCAAATTTAGCGCACATCTTCAAAACGATTTTTCGAGCATTTCTCGTTCATGTTCATCTAAAATGCTCATGAAGCAGAAAATAATTAATGTTAATGCCATGACTGGCTGGCTGGGTAACTCTCTCCATCTCCCTCTCCCTGTCTCTCTCTCTCTATCTCTTTCTCTGTTGCTCAATGGCCTGTCCGTTGTGGAATGGTTCTCTAATTTGTGCAGACCGCAAAGTTCATAGCAAATTAGTTGATTAGTTTAACGTCCGCTGCCAAAGAGCCTGTTCGTTTTTTTGGGGCTAGAGTAAGGTGGTGTGGCGATAGGGTGCTGTCTCTCTGTGTGTGTATGTGTGTGTGTGTGTGTGTGTAGGGAACCATTTGAAATGGCTGGTCACATTGGTTCAGCTGCAAATTTTATAATTCAATCAGTGCACACACACAGACAGACTGAGAGATAGAGAGACTTGGTAATGCGGCAATTTGTGTTAAGTTTACCAAAAGTGGAGAGTGGGAGTAAGTGATTCAGAGACTATGAGAGCGAGAGAAGCGAGAGTGCGAGGTACAATTTTGACAAACTTCTACCCCCGCCCCTGTTCCACTTGTTATTGTTGGGGCTGTGTGTGTGTGTGTGAGTCGCGAGAGTCGAATGCGTTTTATTGTGAATTTATTAAGCGTGCCCAAGGCGAACATTAAATGCTCAACTCCGTGACACTGGAGTCAACATGCTGGGAGAAGGCTGGGCAAGCGAAAGAGACAGAAAGAGAGCAATAAAGATAGCCAAAAGCAGGCAAACAATAAAGGAGGAATATTGAAATCGATGGCAAGTGAATATAATATGAAAGATGGGAGTTTCCAATAAAAAGAATCCTAGAGAAGAGCTCGCAAATGTATGCTTCAATATAAAAGGAATAAAATTCCGCAAAATTAATGTATGCATTGGGACAAATACACAATACAATTTCGTGTATTAAAATCTATTTTGAGAACCGTCAAAGCTTTAGATTTTTAGCACCTTGTTGCCATTTAAAACACGTAACTGAAAGTTATAAAAAAGGAAAAACATTGGGAATATTAATGTTTTTATGGCTGAACCAATGTTGATATTCTAGACAAGTATGCAAAAAACAAGTTTAACTTGAATACCAAAGCTGGTTGATAAAGATTGATTGGCATCTTCGGCGATGCGGGCTGCGATTTATGACTTTCAAAGCATTTTTAACATGCTGTGAAATTTGAGCACCCATTTTGTCAGCGACTGAACTCTATTCAATAACAGGGAAATATAAAAAAATAAAAATTACTTATCAACTTTTTTGTGCTTTAAATAAGATTATTCATCTCATTTTGTGTACTTTTGTAAATCTAAACCCGCTTAACGATAAATGATCCAACAATCTCGTTGGCCAAAGCGGCTCAACCAACGAAAGCACATCATTTACTTAGCCTGGGTTCATCTTTTTTCTTCTCTCTAAATAATAAGCCCGTTTTCCACATATTAAATGAGGGGTTGGGCTTAGGGTTGTGGTAAGCTTTAGGCCCCATGTTGAAAATAATTGTCATGACTACACCGAAATCCTTTTTTGCACAGCAGCACAAGCAGCAGCGGATCCATTAAAAACAATTCGAAACACTTTGCGGGCGCTTAACATAGCTGACAACAAATTTGACACCAAAGCCGCTTTAATCAATATAATAAAAGACATTTGTTAAATAAACAAAACGCGTCTTGCGCAAACACACACACACCAACAACCACAACAACAGCGTATAAACGGCAAAGAAAAAAAACAGAAATTTTAATTAAATTTATAACGCAAAGCCGCAAAAGAGGAGCCTAGTAGAAAAAAAGGAGCAGGCAGAAGCAGCAGCAGCAGGAGGAGCTCTATGGTTGAGATTTATGTGACCGTTAATATTGTCAAAGTCATTTGTGTGCGTGCTGTTGTTGTAGTTGCTGCTATGCTTGATGCTGCTGCTTTTGTTGTTGTTTGTTTGTTTGCTGACTGTGTGCACAACGCTAAGTGTCCTGACGGCAAGAAAAAAAGGAGTTCGAGGAGAGAAAAAAACCTCACCGGATTTCCTGTGATATGCCACAATATTTTCCATTAACGCTCTGAAGTTTCAGGCAAACAGCACACAGAGAGAGTTAAAACCAAAAACAGAAAGCAGAAACAGAAAACTGAAAACTGGTCTTGATAAGACACACCACCAGAAGCAGCAGCCGTAGAAAAAAAAAATCACTAAAATAAGAACAGCAGCAACAACAGCAACAGTAAAAGGCAAACAGACGACGAGAGAGAAAAAAATCAAAACAAAAGCAAAATGTGCGTTGGTCCAGGCAGCAGCTTGATTCCCTGGCCAGGTTCAGGTTTTTAGGTCCATGCCACTTCACTATGAAACAACACGCAAAATGTGTCTCTCTCTCTTTTTCTCTATCTCTCTTTCTCTGTGTTGAACACACATGTGGAAAATCTTTGCCTGCTGTGCGACAGTCGCTGGCTTTATATGAGTTAATGACTTGTAGATAGTTTAACTTACAAAGCACACAAGAAACAGAGGGAAAGAGTAGCACAGCAGTGCATATGAGGAAAGGGACTTAGGAGCTAAGGCAGAGAAAGGGAGCTTATCATTGCGTTGGCCATTAGTGCGACATCCGGCGATGCGCTTCGCTTGCAGTGCATACGTAGTAGTTGGTATTTCTCTCAAGTTGCTCTCTCTCTCTCTCTCACTATGCTCTCTGAAAACTATTAGCAAGCTTTGCGCCTAAGGGCCAGCTCACACACACAAGCAAACACACTTAACTTGTTAAAGTCCGAGTCGCAGGCACAGGATCGACATCATCAACATCATCATCGGCATCAGACATCGAGTGGTACGGTTTTGTGGTTAAGCTGTTAGTTCAGTTTGCGTACAGTTTGTGGGCCCAGTTGACAATTACTGACCATTTGTAAGAGAGTGCTCCTTGTGCAACCTCGCACCCCTCGCCAACCCCCACGTACCTACACCCAACGCCCTGACCACTTCTCCCTGGCCACAGAGTAACGCATGAATGAAATGGTAAACCGGTTTACTTAAGCATTTGCCTTCTGTTTCGCCTTTCATTTACTTTGCACTTTACTTCAGTTATAGTATAGCCTTATTGTTGTTGTTTTAATCGTCTGCTTCTTTTGCTTCCTACTGTCACACTTCAAGGATTTCTTTGTTGGTCATCCTGCTGCCTTGCATATGTGTGACAATTACCCACCTCTTATTGTCTTCCATATGTATACTGTACATATGAATATACATAGGGTGTAGCTTGTAAGGGAGATAGGGGTAAGGGGCACCTCGTAATGACACTAAATGAGTTGTAGCCAACCGGAGACGGGGCCTGGGCTTGGCCTCCGTTGCCGTTGTCGTTGTTGCCGTTGTCGTTGTTGCAAAAACCTGTCAAGTTGTGCAGTTTTTCATTGTTGTTTTTGCTGTTGCTTTTGCTGTTGCTTGGTTAATTGCCGCAGGAAATGTTCTGGCTGTGCTGAGTTGGTCAACTGTCTCTGGTCTTAATTGCTTCAACTTTGGGCCAACTTAATGCAGGCCCTATGCAAATTGAACCCACAAAAAAAACTATATACGTTTAAATGACTAACTTGCAACTGCGGGTGGTCGACCTTGTTGCGTTTTCGTTGTGACCAAATAATATTTGAATAGATAGCTCTATCTATTCATTTGGCGTGTTGTTCAATTCGTGCTCAAGTCCAACCAACGGATATCGAGCTCATTTCAAGACCCTGAAATCCGTCGACGACAAATAATCAATTAATCCATTGATGAAGTCCACGACAGCGACGTTCATTTGTTGAGCCATTTGTAGGCATGTCTCACGCAGTGCTTGCTTAGCCGTGTTCCTTTTTGCCGCACACTGACACAAAAAGCTATGCAATCAATTATACATACACATTTTTTTCTTTCTAAAAATTGTTTAAAAACTCGTTTAAGTTAGCTGAGAATTTAATTGTATTGGCTGCAGCTAATTAAACTCGTTTTGATTGGCAACCAATTTAACAAAATGAGCTGAGAATTATGTGTGTGTTGAATGATAAATGTTTATTGATTGCAGTAGCTAAATTCTATAAATCTTAATTGAAATATGAACAGATTTGAAATGCTTAGCAATTTAAAACAAGTTAGCGAATATGTATCTCAATTTGACAGTTTGTCAAATTTTTTTTGTTAAGTTGTGCACAGTTTTACTGTAGAACAGTTTTTTGTCATCCTTCTAAATTTTTTATGACCTCGTGACACTGTGCGTTCTTTTATGTGTATTACCTATGTAAATTGCTCTAATGCTGATTAGGTCGACGACAACACACACACGCACTTACACACATATATGCAGCTAAGTAGTCGGTTCAATTTGGTATCGAACGTGGCCTGCTCTTTTCTTTAAGACATTTTAATGCTAATGAGCCGCAAGCTGTAGACCTACTTCTTACTTTGGTGTGGGACGAGACAGCGACACACAGACTGGCAACAAGCAGACCATGATGATGAAGACAGAGACAGAGACTGAAACAGAGACGGAGACGGATGGACAGAAGACGGATGGATATGTCCATGTCTCAATGACAGCCTCAAAGTGGCCTGACACATACACCTACACATGCACACTAAAGAAACACACGTGTAAGCCATGTGTGTGCGAAACAAATAAAAAAAAAAATATATATATATATATATATATATATATATATACAGAAACAACAAAATAAAAGTTGTTCCAAATTAGTGAGATGTGACTGGGCCGGCTCGTTGGGTCTTACGCTTAAGTAATGTGTATTTTATGTGTGGGCTGCAAAAAGTAGGTAACTGTAACTGTGATGGTGATTGTGATGGTGATGGTGACGTGGGACGAGGGACGGGGAACTGTGACAGGTCGATTTTGTCGATTGCGTTGCCAATTGAACTTAGGTGCTGTGCTGCCTGCAGTTGCCAACTACGTGCGCAATTGTCGATTAACAATATGCGAATTTCATTCTCACATCCTCTCTCTCTTTTTTTTTGCTTTAGTTGGCGTCGGCTGCAGTGCTCAGGCAGTTGCCCCACAGCAAAGTTTTCACGTTACCCCGCACGATGTACAAATACTGGAGGGTACGGACACATTGATGCGCTGTGAGGTTGCCAACCGTGCCGGCAAAGTGCAATGGACCAAGGATGGCTTTGCGTTAGGATTCTCGGCGGTTATACCCGGATTTCCGCGCTACTCGGTTATAGTTGACGCGGCGCATAACTCATACAATTTACAAGTCAAGAATGCCACACTCGAGGACGATGCCGAGTACCAGTGTCAGGTGGGCCCAGCTGCAGGTAATCCTGCGATTCGCGCCAATGCTAAGTTGAGTATTGTGGCTGCACCGAGTAGCATTTCCATCGATGGCTATTCACGCAATGCCAAGGTCGAGGTTGTTGAACGACAGAACCTAACGCTGCAGTGCATCACCGAGAATGCTAATCCGGCGGCAGAGATTGTCTGGTATCAAGGTGAAACGCCGTTGACTTTGGGTAAGTTTAGCAATTGACTTTAGCTTGAATAGGATGTAACATAACTTGACTGGATTAATCGCAGTGCCCATTGTCTCCGTGAATGAAAAGTCGCTTAAGCGCTTCCGCACCAGCTCCACGTTGCATTTGCAACCACGTTCCGATGATGACTACAAGGAATTCTCCTGTGAGGCGCGTCACAAGGCACTGCCGCCCGATGTACCCATGCGCGCTCAAGTTCAGCTCTCTGTGTTGTGTAAGTTTAGAAACTCTCAAGTTTTCCTACAGCTTCGACTTACTCTAGCTCCCCTTTCTTATATTAGACCCACCCGGTCCACCATTCTTTGAGGGCTATAGTCAAGGTGAGACTTTGCGACGTGGTCAGGAGTTACAAATCGCTTGCCGCAGTCGTGGTGGCAATCCACCTGCTCAGCTGGTCTGGTATCGCAATGGTGTAGTCATGAACTCTCCGCAACGCACCTCGGGTCGCCTTTCGGAGAATGTGTACAAGTTTACGACTAATGCATCGGACAATGGTGCCAATTTGGTTTGTGAGGCCAAGAATTTGCTTTCGGATACGCCTCTGCGAGCCGAACTCAATCTGACTGTCTTTTGTAAGTTCAGAGAATCGCCATTAGCTTCCCAGTTTCCTGTAACCCACAAATATCTTCCACATAGATGCACCAAAAGATGTTTTTCTTAGTGGCGCTACCCACGCTAAGGTCGGCGATGCTGTGCAGCTAAGTTGTGTGACAGCACCTTCAAATCCGCCTGCTCGCATTAATTGGTCAATGAACGGACGTCCGTTGACTAACAGCACCTTTAAGACGACAATCAGCGCCGATGGTGGCTGGGTAACCAGCTCCAATATAACGCTTAACATCGATTCCCAGAGTCGCACTTTTATCACTGTTTGTCATGCGCTTAATGCGGAGCTCTCCCAGAATGTTGTTGGTTCACATACAGTGAATGTTTTGTGTAAGTTAAACAGAGATCTTGTGTGAGTAAGTTTACTTTACCCGCCTTTGATTCGACAGATCCTCCATCTTCTCCTTTGCTGACTGGTTATAATGATGGTGATATTATTATCTCCGGTTCGATACTAAAACTTCAATGCAGCTCCGCTGGCGGCAATCCCCCACCGACTTTACAGTGGTACAAGAACGATAAGCGCTTGAATGCCGCTGCAAAGGTAACGGAAAACAAGATAAGCTCAGAACTGTCGTTGTTAGTGAATGCCTCCGATAACAATGCCATCTACAAGTGTGAGGTTCAGAATGCGGCAATCGATATACCGTTATTTGCTACGAAGACACTGGGAGTCCACTGTAAGTAAAAAGAAAAATCTCTTTTGGGGTGTTTCCTTATCCATCGTTATTTTTTTACCTATTTAGTTCCACCAGAAACAGTCAAAATTAGTGTAGCTCCAAAGAATCTCGTGCCTGGCATTCGTGCCAAGCTGATCTGTGACTCCAGCTCCAGTAATCCACCCGCCAAGATCAGCTGGTGGAAGGATGGTATCCCAGTGGAGGGTTTGAATCTAGCCAATCGTCCTGGTCTTTGGGGTGGGTCAGTATCAACCCTGGAAATGCATGTCAACATTACCCAAGATCTCGATGGATCAATCTACACTTGTCAGAGTCACAACGAAGTGCTGCAACGTAGCGTACACGAAACTATCAGTCTTGACATACTTTGTGAGTGCCCAAATCCTAGCACAACCTACAAACTAACTCTAATTAGCAAACCTCTCGTTGTAAACAGTTCCACCCAAGTTCGATGTGGCTCAGCTAACAACCTTTGTGGGTGTTGAGGGTTCACCACTGCAGGTTGAACTGCATGCGAGTGGCAATCCAATGTCAATTAGCTACACCTGGACCAAGGATGGTCTGCCCATTAGCAGCAATGCACTGAGCGGACAACGTTTGATCTCCGATGGACCCCGTCTCAATATAAGTCGACTCGGTCGCAATGATGCTGGCGTCTATGTGTGTGAGGCCCTTAACACCCAAGGCACAGCCATGCTGGAAATTCAAGTGATTGTTGAATGTAAGTTTGTAATTGCCATGGCAAAACCCCCTTTATGAGTCCTGTTGCTGATTGCCCACTTCCAAATTAGATGCACCCGTTATTAGCTCTAAAACGGAGGGACAGAGCTTTGCCATTGGAGCCCAGGCAACGTTGGCCTGTCAAGTTCAGGCCCGACCATTAGATGCCTCCCATGTGCGTTGGTCACGGCCTGGTTACGATTTCGCAACGCGTACAACCTCAACTTTTGAGAATAGCACCGCTCTATTGCACATTGATAATGTGCAGCGCGGAGATATTGGCAACTTTACGTGTACTGTGGACAATCAACGTGGACAGGCTGCCACACAGAACGTGCTGCTCGTGGTGCAAAGTATGTGAAAGAACTGCTTTGGGTTAAACCTCAACAGAAGTTTGACTTTAATTTTTTTGAATTTTCTAGCCTCTCCGGAGATTGATCATACACCCGCCTACACACGATTTGCGGCCCGGTTGGGTGTTCGGGCTCAGCTTATTTGCCGTGCTTTGGCCTCTCCACAGCCGAGTTTCATTTGGCGACGTCATGGTAAGGATCTCAAGATGCAGAGACGCAATAAATTCACGAGTGTTGAGCGTCAGGAGGATCCGTTGCATTTCGAGTCAGCTCTGCTTGTGGAAAGCACCTCGGCGGATGATTATGGGCAGTACGAGTGTGTGGTGCGTAATTCAATGGGTCAGGCCAGTACCACACTGGAGTTTAGTAAACCTTCCCGTCCAGATGCGCCACTGCAGCTGCGTGTTGGCAATGTGAGTGACGCAAGTGTGGAACTAATGTGGACACCTGGTTTCGATGGTGGCATGCAGGTGTATTACCGTGTGCGTTTCAAACAACACGGTGAAGATAAGTACAAGTATGTGGATGCCAAGGTGGGTCAACAGAATATTACGTTAGAGGGTCTGAAGCCCGGTAGCAACTACTACTTCTCTGTGATGGCGCACAACGAAGCGGGAGGTAGTAAATTCCTGCCAGACATTAAGCTCACCCTCAGCAAGGGTTCACAGCCTCATTCGGCAGAATATACGGAAAAGGATGAGTTACCCAACGTAATGATCATTGGAATTACCTCAGCGGCCATGGTGTTGCTGGTGTTGAATGCTGCGCTTGTTGCTTGGTTTGTTATACGACGACAGAATAAGACACAGGGCGAAACGGAACCGAGTAACGATGATGCCTACTCCAAGGATGACAACCAGTCGGTCTATAAGGTAAACAGACATCAGCTTTTTGCAAATATTGAACTGCAGACTGATTGGCCTAATCCTAACCAGCTGCCCATCACTGCTTTGCAGGCGGACGTACAAAAGAAAGCGGCCGCTTCCACCTACCTTGTAGAGAACGTGGATATCATCCAGTCGACAGCCTATCCGCCCAAATATCAGGAGAGCTCCATGTGCACTCCACCCTATCCGTTGTGCAATCCGGACTTCACACGAACACTGCCCAACCCGAAGAGGCATAGTCAACGCAACAGTGCCACGGGCATGATTGAGGGTATGCCAATGCGTGCCAAAGATGATCATATGCTGATATCCAATGGCCTGTATATCCCATCACCCTCGCCCGCCTCCTCGCTGGTTATTAAGGGTAGCTACATATCATCACCATCACCAGCGCCGCCAGCTGATGGCTCCTACTTTAATATGAGCGACAAATACATGTCCTATCCACCAGTGGTGAGTTGAACCCTAATCTAAAACCCCGAATATTACTTAGATAATGCCACTTTTCGTTATTGTTTTCAAAAATTGAGTTCACACACCAAAATTTCATGCTAGTCATGTGAATAATCCACAATATTTAAATTAATTATTATAATTTACAACAAAAAATACCTTTCCACACTTCGTGAATTTTGCCCTTGTTATTGATAATGGCTTATTAAATTTAATATTCATTTTCCTTTTTTCCTTTCTTCGTTTTTTTTCTTCGCTCTAATTTATTTGACAGACCTACTAAAAACCCAACAGCACGTCAAAGACGAAAGACGGCAAACAAACCAGCTAAAAAGCCCAGCTAGACTGATTGACATCACAAAAGAAACAACAACAACGAATAACACCAAAAAACATCAACAATGGATATTGAAATTAAGTCGATTTCAGTCAATAGGAGTTATATTTTATCTCTAATTATATTTTCGATGTTATTTTGCTTTGGGTTTGGTCTTTGTTGCTGTTGCAAGTTTCTTTTTAAGCTTTTTCTGTTTATAATTATTACTAAATGACGTTGATTATTATGGAGCGCAAAGTGATGGTAGAAACATGTTGAATGTATTTTGAGAAAACACATTTGCATGCGGCGCTCGAAGGCTGTGATAAGTACCTGTATCCAAGGCTCTCTCACTCCATACGCTTCATTCGGCTCAATCGCAATATGATGATGCCCAACACGCACATCATAAAATAGTTGGATCCACATCAATCAATGATGAAGCTATGCCGATGGCAATGGACTTTTGCCTTTGGGGCAGGTGCGCAAACCCCCAACTCTATAAATGCTTGCCCCCTCTCAACACACACAAACCAACAAACAAAACCGACAAACAATAGTAGAAGATGAAGAAGTAGCAAGTAGCAGCAGCATTCGTAGAAACGAAAACAACACAAGAAAACTCAAATATTAATTTGTAGGCATTTTTCTCGAGATTTAATATATATTAAGTAGTAGCAATTACGATTTTTAGCGTTTAGCATAAATATTAACGAGTCTGTCGAGTCGTGACTCATTCTCATTAGCAGTTGTTCAAGTTTAAGCTCTAGACATACCAATATCTCTATATACATACATACACACATATATATACATACACTTATGTACTACCCTAAGGCCCGATAAACGTAACGATCTTTAAACAATTAATTACAAATCGATTTAAAAGAAACCTTCACAAAAAACAAACATCAATTATATAAACTAATTTTAAGTGTGATTTTTGTTAGATTTAAGTCGACGATTAAATATATATATAATGATACATTTAAGTGCACACAAATACACCTTACACATGCAAACATACATATATCTGATAAAACGTATTTACACAAAATTCAACGACTTTTTTATCATGCATGACAATAAATTATATACATGATAGACAACGCGTACACGCGCATGCGCCAAAAATTATGCTAAAGAACGTACACAGACAAAGCGAAAAAAAAAACAAACAAATTGAATTAATTGTTAATTCAAGTTAGACTTCAGATCTTTGCATTTAAACAAAATAAGCATGTGTACCATATAAAAATCCAACTTAAATAAATTATATATATATATATATATATATAAACATAAAAATAATGTAATTAAAATTTAAAAACATTTCAAATCATAGAAGAAAAAACACAACAAAAAAATCATGTGAAAGGAAAAAGTATTTGAATAAATAACTTACAAATTTTTGAAATTATAAAAATCTACATTGTTAATTTTATTTTGAGGCTTTTGTTTGTTGGGTACTTAACGCCTACGATTGCCTGAGGTAGCCGCAGCCATCTGCCACCTGCTTCATTATGCCACATGACTTTACCATGCCGCACTTTTCAAATTTGTCCATTGCCATCAATCAGCGCTTGGCTTTGTTCATCATACTTGGCTATTATGCCACCATTTTTCGCTGGGGGCTCTCTCTTCTCCATGTTAAGTAGGCGTGCCGACTTACACCTTAAATGCCGCCTAATTGTTTTTTGGGGCCCAGACTTAACGGCGCTTCTAGTCGGCTTTTTGTTAAGAAAATGTTATTAATTAATAGCGCTCGGTGTTAGCTGTATGGCTTGCTTAATTAATGACACATTTAATAATATTTATTTCTTAATTTATGGAGACTGCATTAGCGGATTATTAAATTAGTCTTGGGGCAAGCTTTCACTGCCTTCAGAATGGAGCCAGGTGGTCTTCGTCAATATATGCTCTTAATCTTCAAGGTACAGCATACATTTACAAATGTAATCTTCTAACAAAAATCATTTATTTTGTTGCATATTTAAACTATTTATGTAGGTATGCAAATAAATGGTAAATGCATTTCTCACATTTGCACAATTTACAAAACGAGTAAACGAGAATCAGGTCAATTGCATTTAAAAATTTAATGAATCAAATAGAAATCTATTTCATGTATTGAAATTTAATCATTTTATATTTGGTTTTTGATTTGCGCATTGCAATTTCTTTGCTAATATTTTTGTAATGCACAGAAAGATAACAAAAAGAGGAAAACAAATTTATTTTTATTTTTTTTCCGCTGTTTACTTTGTTTACTATATTGAGTACTATTTGTTTTAATGCCGATTTCGAAAAATGTCAATGATTGTTAATTAAAGTTTCATATGCAATTGCGCAGGAATTCGATATGAGCATAATATAAAATGTTTTTATTATCAAATAAATAAAATAATAAAATAAAGTAAATGTAGTTTTAATTACCATGTTGCGTGCTGTCATTGCAACATTCTCTAGCCCAGACAGCCTTCATAATGCGAACCTATAATCGTCTCGATTGCACTTAAAAGCAAACAACAACAACAACAACCACAGAAAAAACGAAACAATTAAAATTAATTTTTAGCATGTTTTAAGTGCGTAGAGAATGATTGTCAACAGCAAAAGTATAAAACAAGTAAGAAGGCTCTAGTCGAGAAATCCCGACTAGACGATACCCTGATCCCTATATTTTACGCGTACAGTCAGTGCTTGCAAGTATTTGTGCGTGTGTGTACGACCATACTGCGTACTGCATACTCAACTTCAAGGTTCCATATCTCCGGTGTTTCTTAACCGATTTTAATAAAAATTTCACAGATTGTTATTATTTTGATTAATAATTAAAATGCCATTTAAAGTTTTTTCAAATTCAAGATTTTATTGTTATCGATCACATGTGTATATCGGAAACGGGATGAGTTATCGAAAATCGAAAACAAACTTGTACTGCCTAGGGATTAGGCGAGCTTAAGTTCCAAATCTGGAGTCTCTAGCTCTTATAGTCTCTGAGATCGACGCGTTCATACATACAGACGGACAGACGGACAGACGGACAGACGGACAGACGGACATGGCTATATCGACTCGACTGTTGATGCTGATAAAGAATATATATACTTTATGGGGTCGGAGATGCTTCCTTCTGCCTGTTACATACTTTTGCACAACTTCATGATACCCTTTTTTCCCATTTTTAATGGGATCAGGGTATAATAAAAACAAAACAATGCATAATTAAATACAGTGAATTCATTAAATTTTAATTAAAACATTTGAACGCGCAATGGATTTTTATTTCAACTCGACTCTTTAATTGCACAGGCAACAACAACAACTGCAACAAGAACAACAGTAATAATAAATGGAAAGGATACGCTAGAACTTGCTAAACTCGAAACTTCAATACCCTTAAAACGAAAGAGTTTACAGATTTATTTTTGTATATTTTTGTCTGCTAAAATGTACTTTTAATGCACATTTACATTTTGCTGTTGCTTATGTACCTTATTAATAAAAGCCTTATGTGTTACGTATTGCTTTCATAAGTCGTCTAGTCTAATTTAATACTGTAGTGTATAATAAAAGCTACCTACAACCAGAACCTGAAGCCAAGAGGCGAGACTAGAAAAGCCAACAGCGGCACGAAACGGAAAACTTCATTAAAAGTGGGCAGCAGTTGGCAGCAGCCGTTGCCAGCTATTTACTAGGGGGAGGAGAGGTAGGGATTTGTGTGTTCGTTCTGGTCATGATGTTCTAAGTACTGACTTGCCAATGTGACGACGCCCGGCTCGACTTCACTTCCTGTGTGCGCTTGTATGCACTGTCCAGCCCCAAACAACAAGTTGACTGCAATCGAACGCATAATCATATTTAATAAGCGCGTCGCAGTCAGCAAGTGAAAAAGGCTAGTAGTAGTAGTAGTAGTTGTTGTTGTTGTTGATGCTGTTGTTGCTGTTGTTGATGCTGATGCAACAAGTGCGCCCCAGAACGAGGCACAGATGTGCAGAAAACCGGTTCATGAAAGCTGGCAACGCTTTAACGCAATTTGTTAACCTGCCTGACAAAATGTTGCCTGATGCTGTTACCTTCTTGCCTTCTTGCCTGTTTGCCTGCCAGTGCCTCCACTGTTCACTCTGCTGTTCCAAAAAAAAAGCAACAAAAAATAGGTGCGAGTGCAATTAAGAGCCTGCCTGACCAGTGTAGACGAGTCGAATCCTGGCCGGCAGCAAGCACTTCATTCATAAAATTACGCGCATGTTGCGTGATGTTGACGCTAGATAAGAACCAGAACCAGCAACAGCATCAGCACCAGCTGGAGCCTACAAATCTGCCCAGTTAGGGCCCAACGCTAACCTGTTGACGTGCTGGCCAAAGAAAATACACTACTTGGGTTTGAGCAAAGCTGACTGACTGGCAGGAAAACTGCAGCGGTATAAGGCAGAAATAAAAACTCGCTTTTCTTGGTAATTAATGAAAGCTGCCACGGCTCAAAGGCAAAAAGAAAAAAAAAAATAGACTGCAGCAGCTTAGCTACTGTTGCCGCCAGTTATTAAAATGTTGCGATAAGTTTATGCCACGGTCCTGAGCCGCATCGCCGCAACGAGGCATCAAGACACATTTGTATGCAAAGTGCCAACAGTTTTTGATGATGCGATGCGCAGGAAGTTGTCGCTGAAAGTGATATTGAAAACTGCCCGCTGAATGGATTACTTCCTTTTCGGCCACAGCATGGGCACCTGGGAAACAGCCATCGTCGCCATGATATGATTCAACCGGAGATGAATGATATAAAACACTGAAATGCGCTTCAAAAACTTTCACACTGCATGGAAGAGTCTAAGAGGATTCTTACAAAGATGTAGCTGGAAATGGCTAAAAATGGTTCAGCTGCAACAAGACTTGAAACAATTTATTACAAGTGAAACTAAAACAAACAAGTAAGAAGGCTCTAGTCGAAAAATCCCAACTAGACGATACCCTGATCCCTATACTTTACGCGTACAGTCAGTGCTTGCAAGTATGTGTGCGTGTGTGTTCGCACATACTGCATACTCAACTTCAAGGTTCCACATCTCCGGTGTTTCTTAACCGATTTTAATAAAAATTTCACAGGTTGTCAATATTTTTCTTAATGTTTCAAACGGCGTCTCAAAGTTTTCAATATTCAAGATTTTATTGTTATCGATCGCATGTGTATATCAAAAACGGGATGAGTTATCGAAAATCGAAAACAAGCTTTTACTGCCTAGAGATTAGGCGAGCTTAAGTTCGAAATCTGGAGTCTCTAGCTCTTATAGTCTCTGAGGTCGACGCGATCATACATACAGACGGACAGACGGACATGGCTATATCGACTCGGCTGTTGATGATCAAGAATATATATACTTTATGGGGTCGGAGATGCTTCCTTCTGCCTGTTACATACTTTTGCACAAAACCATTATACCCTTTTTTCCAATTTTTAATGGGATCAGGGTATAAAAATTAATATTAAATACGCTTAGAATATTTAACACGGACTCTGACATCTTTAGGCAAAATAGCTCTGTTTGATGTTCTCGTTGGGGGTATACTACAAGCTTAAGCAATAAATATAATTTCTTTTATTTGTGGCACTTGACGTACAGCTTGGAGCTTTTCTCACACCTCCCACCCAACAAATAGGGGAGAAGTGTAAGCGGTGGCGCCTCTAAAAGCCCGCATGCCTTGGCAATCAACTGCCACGCCATTTAGCATCATTAAATTAGTAGGTCAAAACATCACCACAGACCATAAAAAAAATGTCACAGTTTAAACGAAAAATTCACTAGTTACGAGCAAAAGTGTGGGGAGGGAGTTTATAAAATTACAAATATTTAGAGAAAGACATTTAAAAAATGTAGAAGCTAGCAGAAATGTACTTGAAATTTGTTCTTTCACTCCCCAAAAAAGAAATGAATAGTCAAGTTGGGCTCATTACGTTTGAGAAAAAAAGCTTCCCATTTTTTGGGGGTCTCTGACATTTGTCTGTTTGCTTTGTGTACACATAATCTGTGACACAATCGTAAGCAGCAATAATTATTTATGTTAACGCAAGAATATTCCCAGCAACTGGGGGGAAAAAAAACCTCAAGTGGCCAATGGGCAGCTTGAAAATTGTCTTTTAGGCAATTAGAACGTTTAAATATTTAAAAAGTTGATGCGTTATGTAATTTTCAAGAGATGCGCCACAAAACCTAATGACAAATTTAATGCGCCACTTGTTTTGGGACTTGTTTCGGGGGGTCGCCAAATACCCAGACACATGTCGACAAGCAAACAAAACAAAACACTAACACAAAACCAACACAACGCAACGCAGCGCAACGCAAAAAATATACAACACATTGAGACGCCTCTAGAGTGCGTTGGCTGTATTTCTGTCGACCTCTAAGAGCAGTTGAAGTTGCATTCGAAGTCAGAGTCGCGCTTAGGGTTGGCATTTGGGAGTCGCAGCAGTGCTGTTGTTGCATGTGGCCCCCATTTCAAGTGGCAATGTTGCTTTTTCTCTCCATCTCTTTATCTCGTTCTCTCTATTTTTTAAGTTATTAAAAAATTAAAGCAGAAAAACTCTGGCTGCCATTGCCATCCATGCCGTTGTTGGGGGGAGAGCTGGAACACATTATTCACTCATTAAAATCATCAGCTTAATAGCCTGAGCACAGAAAAAAAAGCGAAATTATATTTTTTTTACAAGCTGTTATAAAGAATTATTAACAAAAATTCTAGACAACTTCGCAGTACAAACGTACGAAAGAATACATAAATAATGCAATGTGTGGAGTGAAAAAATAAAACAACGCAAAACCATGGGACCTTATGCTAAAACGGCACAGGAATACAGAAGACTAACTGAAGGAAAAAAGGGTGAACCACGAACGTGTCTTGGATTAAAGATTAAGGTGCTGCCGTGACGACTGCTAAAATGAGCTACAGCTGGAAATTATGTGCGATTTTAAAACAATAAAACTGCCAGCTAGATAATGTGAATATTTCAAAACATACATAAATCAACAGATTGTTCTTTATAAATGGCTTAAAAAAATGTTAAAAATTTTAGATGTATTTTTTAACTTAAAATAAAAATGAGTAAGGTAAGTAAAGTAAATTTACAGTTTTTTATTATTTTAAAAATATATCGGAAGATCTGCACACAAAAAATATTCAATAGATTAAAATTAAAATAGCTTGAGCTTATTTAACTTTAAAATAAGTTGAGTCAATTAAAATAAATATTGCTAGACATTATTTCTAAAATATGCTGCATGATTGATTTTTTGGATATGTATATATGCACTAATGAGATTTTAAATTAAAACCTTTTCCCCACAAAGCAATTGTAATTAAAAAATACAATTTATCATTTGCATAATGTATCTGCACAATTCCTTTTTTTTCTATCATTTCACAGCAGTTTTTAATCTATTAACATAATATTTATTCTTTTGTGAAATGACTGCAAATAAATAAATAAATATTTTTTATTTGTTGATAATTTGACAACAAAAATCCTATATGTCATAAACTTTAAACTACGCGAACTAAATATTTATTTTAAATTAGTCAAATTATTTATGTTATTTTTTATGCAGTTAAATACAATTATCGCATAATAATCTACAGCTTTTAATTATAAAACATATGTGTGTTTCCTTTTTTCAGTTATTATACTGTTTAGAAATGCGCTTATCTAAACATGCGCAACTATTTATGTAGATAAACAAATAAAGAAAAAGGATATAAGTAGAGGTGTGTTTGTATATTGGCTTATTAATTAATATTTTATTCATGATATTACTTTACAGATATTTTGTGTATTTATTAAAATAAATTGTTTGTTTGAGTAGTTCAAATAAAAAAAGTTTGCTAATTTACTGTAGAACGACCTCTGAACTTTTATCAAATTGAATGAGCTCAATGTTTTGTGTACTTCTTGTTGTTGTTGTTTTTGTTGTTGAGAGGCACACAAAAGCGCTGCTCATCCATTTTAACAAGGCAAATGATTTGTTATGGCTGAGGAGACGAAAACAGCGCGTCTGGCTAGCCGTAAGACCGTCCCAAAATGGCCATTACAGTGCAACCATAAAAAAGATGAAGCGATTTGCAGCCAGTGTTGTAATTGTGCCGCTTAGCCAAAACACCGAGACAGTGAATCTCAAAAAGCTTAAGAAAAACGGCAGCAACTCCACAAGAACGCGGCAAGTACATAAACTTTGTTCCAGTGCCTATATAAAACACATATACATATACATACATACAAACAAAACAGAAGTGCTGCAGAGTGATACGAAGGCAGTATGAAAATGTTGCGCCTTACCGCAGACACAAGGCAAGTGACGAACTGACTGCAGATGCCAAATGGGCAAAAAGAGGGAAGGAGAGTGAGAGGATAAGGGTTGCGAAATGGGGAGGGAAATGAGGAGTGGGTAGGGGAGGTGAAGAAAGCATCGGTACCATCGGTGCTGGGTATCAACGAACGAATGAGTGAGACGAGTATCTTGGGAATCGTCACAGGCCTGAGAATAATTAATTCCCACGAATTAATGTGCACGGCATAAACAGCAAAAGCAAAAGCAAAATCAGCAGCAACAACAACAACAAGTGCCTTTGCCTGGGCGAGGTGTCTTTAAGGAAGCTGGATTGCGGCTCAGCCGTGGCACAAGTGTAGCAGAAGCAGCAACAGCAGCAACAGAAGCAGCAGCAGTGCGGCTGGTGTATCTCAATCTCATTGCCGCCGTGCTGCTGCTCTGCTCTGCTACAAGTTGAAGCTTAAGTTACTTTGCCTTTGCCTTTTACGCCAGCACCGAAGAAATAAATATCTGTGATGCAGCAACAGCAAAAGCAGCAGAAGAAACAAAAACAACGGTAAACATTGTAGCCGCTTTTTTGGCATCGCTTTACCTGCCACAGTTGCTACAAATTACACGCAGCTTGAGAAACTGCCAAACTGCCTGTCAACCGCTGCTTCATACAACCTCTCTCTCCACCATCGTTGGCGCCACTCTCCTTGAATCACTTGAATGTATTTAGTCACCTTAATGAATTCTTCACATGATGTACGGGGATTTTGCGACAAAAGCCTGCACAGATTTGTTGCACAGAGAGCTATCAAAGTTTTTCCACAGGTAGCTGCGTCGTTTCTATAATTTCCCATTCTCCTGTTCCCCAGTTACAGATACTTTATATAATTTTATGCGAAATGTTGTCGACATCATGTGTTTAGCATTTCATCTTTTTCTTTTTTTCGGTCTGCAGACGTCAGAAGTGGTACAAATTCATAAAATCACTAGAACATTATCTAAAAAGTGAAAGGACTATAGAAACTGTGACTGCATCTGCAAATAATATTATATTCATGAAAATGATGATCTATTGAACTTCCTTAATCATTTCTTTTAACAACTGAAGCTATTCTCTTAAAGCAAATTACTTTAATGAAGTTCATTACTTTATTTTTAATGTATCATAGAACCTTAATATATTTTGTACAAGAATTTTACATCTTTTACTCAACGCTTACGCTCGTACTTGTTTAAACAATAGTTTACTATTAAGTTTGTTTTTTCTTCCTTTTGCTTTTTGCACTTAACAATTCTGGAAATGTTCTTTTTGAAGTCACTTTTGTTAGTTACCTGGCATCTCCCATGCTAAGGAAAGCCTTTTTCTTGGGCTATATTAAATAATTATAATTTTAATTAAAATAGATTAAAGCCGTGTTGTGTGCTCGAGCGCCTTGTGAGGTGATTAAGTAAAAAAGGCAGACAGCCAGGAGCGTCGTCGGGAGCCTGCTGCTGTTGCTGCTGCCACAAGTGGATGGAGAAAGGAACAGCAAGGAGGCTATAGAATATGCAACAAGGAGTAAAACCAGGAGGAGCAGCAGCAGCAGGTAAGCCTTAGCCGTCGCAGGCGAATGAAAAAAAAAAACACAAATCACTTCAAGTTGTTGATGTTGCTGTTGAGATTATGACGTTGATGAAAAGCTCGCGTTCGCTTTTCTTATACACAAAGCTAAGGAAGGCTCTAGTCGAGAAATCCCGACTAGACGATACCCTGAACCCTATATTTTACGCGTACAGTAAGTGCTTGCACGTATGTGTGTGTGTGTAAGCACATCATTCATACTTGACTCAGTTTCAATGTTCCATATCTCCGGTGATTCTCAACCGATTTCAATAAAAATTTCACAGATTGACATTATTTTGTCTATTGTTTTAAATGCCATCTCAAAGTTTTCCAAATTTTTACTGTCTAGGGATTAGGCGAGCTTATGTTCCAAATCTGGCCTCTAGCTCTAATAGTCTCTGAGATCTACGCGTTCATACATACAGACAAACAGACAGACAGACGGACTGACAGACGGACATGGCTATATCGAATTAAATTTTGATGCTGATAAAAAATATATATATACTTTATGGAGTCGAAGATGCTTCCTTCTGCCTGTAACATACTTTTGCACAAAACCATTTTACCCTTTTTACGCATTTTTAATGGGTTCAGGGTATAAAAAGAAAAGTCAAAATACAGCAACAACAACAACAAGTGCTGGAAAATGGAACCGAGTCGGGATTACAAAATGAGAAACTTTGTCGGCTAGGCGTTGATGAGTGCTCTTGGGCCCGTTTTTGTGGTAACACACAAGAATCTTAAATCTGTATGCATATAATTAAAAGCCTGAGAAGAACAAAAAATTACCTTTTTATAAGATTTGTATGTGTTTTATAAGGAATATAAGTATAATCCTGACTAATGCACATTTTTTTGTTATTGTGTACCAAATACTTTTTTAATACGTTAAGCGATGCCTCTTATTGCTATAGATTATCATGTTTAGGATCCCGGTTATGGTTAAATTTTTTTCCGCATGACCGCAATAATCGTTGAAATATAATATCGCGTCCTAATAGACAAATCCTCATTGAAACTGCCGCATCAAAGTCATAAGCAATGACGACAACGACTACTGTTACTCTAAATCTCTCAACAATATCCCTTTCAAGTGGCCTGGCCACATCCTCGCCCGATTGTCGCCAAAGAAAACCGAATAAAAACAAAATCAGACTTCCGCTTGTGGCCTTTGGCCTCAACTGCAGGTCAAACACAGAGTCAGGATCAGACTGCTTGCAACTTGATCGCCGCTGCGATGTTGACAAATTAATGTGGCAGCCAGGCCATTTTGTTAGAGCCTTGGATAACCTTTCGTGATTTGAAATTCGATGCGGCTTACTTGAAACGAGTTTATGTTTTCATCGTTGGCCGATGTGTTGATATTTGAATTCAAACAAATGCCTGCCTCGACCTGGCTCGAACTGCTCGACGTTGACATAATACTCATAAATAATGCCAATTGGCCAGCGATTGTCTCTGTTTGTGTGTGTGTGTGTCCCTGTGTGGCACAATTTGTTTATTGTTGTCTGCATGCTGCACAGACACCAACACCTCAGAGGCAGTAATTAACCCATCTTGTTGTTGTTTTTATTGTTGTTGTGTGTCGTCTCAACATAGGGCGCCCATGTGGCATTCATCTTAACTGCCATTGGCTGTCCCAACATGTCTTGGGTTTTATTTTTAAAACCGCACATTCCTCTAGATGCCCGCTGGGTCCGTTTGCTGTACGGTTTTTCATTCTCTCCCTCTGCTGCTGCTGGTGCTGCTTGTTATTATTGTTTTTGTGTATTGGAGTATGGTATATATATTTTTTCATGACCTTTGCAGGGGTTTTCATTTCACTCGCTGCTTTGTTCAATCATTTATTGATGCCGCCTCAGCATCCAACATCCAGCATCCAACATCCAGTATCCAGCAATTGCTTTGGCTTGACTTGACTTTGGGTTTTTGTAGTCCCTTTGGGGCATGTTTTGTATAAAAATACATGCATATGATTTCGTATTTCGTATTTCACATCATGTTTTCTCTGCGGGCACATACACACACACACACTCATATACATGCGCGCGCACACTCATATTCAATTAGCGTATGTGTATTGGCTTCTTCATGCATAGTACAACGCACAATTATTTTAATATATATTTCTTTATTCATTTCATTCTTTCTCTCTCAACTGTAAGTATTTTCCATCAAAAACAAAAAACAACATAAGCAATGTCTGTAGTTATTGAAGCGCAAGCGACGCAATGCCTTTATGGCTTATTACAGATACATATATGGATATACAAATGTATCTTCAAGATACCAAACGACGAATATTAAACGAGCCTCAAAATTGAGCTGCTAGACAACAACAACAACAACAGCGCGTGGCGGGAGACAATGTATGTATTTAAGTACGTATGTGTGTGCTCGTGTGTATTAATAAAAAATGAAAATTGTTTGATGCTCTGTTAAGTAGCTATAAAATTTGAAAAACGAGCCATTTAGTAGGTAGTTGAAAAGAGCCAAGTTTCATTTGCGTGCTGGAAACATCAGCCTGTTGGATGCTAGATTCGGGAACGGCTGATGATGATAATGTGCTTGCTGGCACCTACACTGTTCCTTTCATACAAGGGAACACCAGCAGTCGCTGACAGCGTTATAATAGACATCGCTTCATCCTCCAGTTTCACTCCACACACTTCACAACCGACCCCTTTGCATGTGCCAACTAATGAGCAATTGGTTAGCCCCGGCAGTGCACGTCAGCAGCAGCAGCTGCCGGATGTAATATGCGAGAAAGAGAGTGAAGTTGAGATGAGCTGAGCTTAGTCTATGTTGCATATTGTACGTTGTACTAATCACTGTCACTGAATTATGATTTTATTATGCTCATGTCTATCAGCTTACCGGGTTGGCTGCTAAGTGAATATAATAGTTTATCACTTATTTATTTCCTTTAATATCTTTTTAGTATGTTTCAAAGTTGTATGTTGTGTTTTTAATCAAGCTTTTGTTCTTCAATCGTCCCTTAGGTTCACTTGACAAATTCCTAAAGTTTAGCTAAGACTAAACAAATTGTCAAAAGTGAGTCAATTTTTGCCCAATTTCGTAACCATTTAAGTTACAAGAAGAACTTTATATAATCCTCAAATATACATATGCATAAATCATTAACTTCGAATTGCTGTTCAAACATTCATAATTCAATCAGACCGGTTCGAAAGTGATTGGTAGCAGTTTGTCGGTGGCCAAGACAATCTTTCAATGTGCACAACACGCCATACCCAATCGCACCACCCACCAAAACCCACAGGTACCACATTTCAATCAAAAAGCGCAAAGCAAAGAACCTCGACCTACCAGACGACCCCAGGCCCATTTGTACATACATATGTATTGAATGTGTGTGTGTGTATGTAACCTTTAACCAGATATACTTCCTGTGTGTATGTGTGTGTGTTTGGCAGTCCCCAGCCAGAGTCACCTCAAGACCGAATCCGACCGCACGTGTCAAAGCAAACGGTAAACGGCAATCGATGCCGCACCTTGCGCAAATGTTGTCGAAGATGATGGTGATGAGAGGATGGTGCCGCCTACGAGGCAAACGTAAAAAGGGAAGTGAAGAGAGAAAGAGAGAGAGAGAGAGAGAGAGACAGAGGGAGGGAGAAAAGAGACTCCGGCCATAAGTGGCACGTCCCGGGCCACATATTTGTACAAGTTTATGGCGACAAGCGATGCCATTTGCCTTCGCCAGCTGATGACTGGCCCCGATACAAAAGTCATGAAAGCTCCCAAGTCGAAACCGAGTCGAGTGAAAATATTGCACGGATTTTGTGGCGTTAGCGCAACAAAAAGTGTTAAGTGTGGATATTTTTTATTTAAGCGTATAAAAAAAAAAAAGAATCCTCCTCAGCACAGTCAGCAAAACGAGCATCGGAAAAGTGAACCGAACTTATCGACAAAAACACATAATGCTGGAAATAAGCCGTGCAAAAATTTGCCTGCAAGTCAAGACCAAAATCCAAGATAAAAATACCAATGGGTTGTGTGTGAGAGCGTGTGTAAATGTCCATGCGTGTGTGTGTGTTTGTGTTTTGCGATAACACTTTGACAGGATTACGCCTGCCTAAAGGACCGCATCAAAGCGTACACACACTGAAAACGATATTACCGCAACTTTTTTTTTGCGCCTTCGTCGATGGCCAATTGAAAAGACATTTGCTGGCACATTTGCCCAACTCTTTCTGCAAACTTAGAAACATGACTTAAAAGTTATGATTCCAGTTTGGGTTGCAACCACCATCCTTATTTCCTTTTTTTTTTTTTTTCTTTTTGCTGATGCTCTGCACGTGAGGTAATTTCTAATATTTAACTCTAAATTAAGTTAAGAAACAGAGGTTGTGTCCCCTCGAAGAAGGGTTCAAAGCACGTCTCTGCTGTGCGGTCGAACACCCAGCTAAGAACAGCTCCATTTAAGGTGTAGTCAGACAGTAGCAAGAAGTGGCATAGTCACTTTAAGATTTTACCAGGCGTTTTTTATTGCAATCGACCCCCGACCAAGCCCAAAAAGCAAATGATACAATGGGAGCTGGACTCTTGAGGTTAGTATTCTTCTTATTCTTCTTCGTCTTCGTTGTCGTCGTCTGGACAGTTGGTTTATTGGTCACACTTGGGCTCGCACATAATTTATGTGGGAAATTTTGAGCCCAAGTCATTACCATCACCATCACTCAGCTCAGTCAGGCGAATTCAGATAGATGCACTGAAACTGAAAATGAAACAGAGACGACGACGGTTGCAAAAGGCAGATAGAGAAAAAGAGACAGTTACCTAGGCCAGGCTCAAATGAATTGTGTGAACTAAATTAAAATCAAAGCGAAAACAAAACAAATGCGAATTATTTTCAATAAGTTGTAAGTGGCTAGCGAATGCTCTTTAAGCCGGCGAATACCTATAAGAGAAATTTGATGATGTTAGATGTTTGATGTCAGGTTTATTTCATCTAAATCTGCGGCTCAACATTGTAGAATATTAATTTATGACAACTCATTAGTTAAATACTGTACGCTCCCGAAAATAACGGCTAGTATCAAATACCTGATGTTAGGTTTTACGTTTTCTTTATTATAATTAGTATTATTTTTGAGTTCCCGTTTTGCAATTTCCGTAAACTCAATCTCTTTCATAAAATTCCCAAGACAAATTGCTAGATGCAAGTAGGGACGTACCCTATCTCTGAGCAACACATAGTGGAAGCACTATCTTGATACCCTTTCCGAAAGCCCACAAATGCAGATCACAGTGTTTTGCCTGGTCTCTGAAGCTTTATTCTGTGTGTGCACAATGATCTGTGCAATGGGAACGACTAGAACTAAGAAAAAACTTTTTAGAATCAACATGAGTTCAACTGTTACCGCCTTCGTCTTGGTTGCTTCTTTTTTTTTTTGTATTAACTTGGTTGCGTGTTGCAAACTTCCGTTCCCAAAGCGCGCTGCATGCCGCTAATTGTTTTGTACTTGAGAAACTTGCGACCGCTAAAAGTCGAACAGCAAGCATTTATTAAACTTATTAAAAGCAACAGAAGTTGTAGTTATAGTTGCACTTGTTGCAAGTACTGTTGCGTGCATCGAAGGCGTAGTTGTATCCACATGCGCAACTTTGTGTGTGTGTAATCGCAATTGCCTTTACAAACAAAGAACGCACTGATTATGTTTACCACGCCTCCCTTCTCTGCCTCAGCGTTGCCTTCGCATCTATTGCTGCTGCTTTTGTTATGCAAATTAGTGAATACAAAAGTTATACATATTGCCTGTATACGATCTTAACACCCACTCATTCTTTTCACTAAAGCCGGCTCGACACACAACACACACAAAATGTTATAATTAATTGCCTGCTCGATATTTGGCATCCAATTACCACGCAGCTCACCGTTCGTACCGCCACCCTCTCCCCTCTCTCTTTCACTCTCTTTCTATCTCACAGTTAGTGACAGACAACCCACGCTCGATTGGACAGTATCTATAGTATAATAAAATCGCTGCTGTCCCTAAGCTCTCTCTCCCTCTCTATCTCTCTCTCCTTCCCTCCCTCACTGTCTATATATATATATATATATATATATATATATACTTATGGATATAGATACTTTATGGCGTAAACAGGTTCCCGAAGATCAAAGACTCATCAGCAGCAACAAAGCAGCTTTTGATGCTACTCTGATTGTAGACGTCATTGTTGTTGTTGCCACAACATCCGCTGCCAAAGTCCCCACACCACACGAAAGCAGAATCAGCGACGGGGGCGTCAGTCGGTGTCAGCTGCCACACGGCGCACAGTTGTCAATTGTTAGTTTTGTAATTGAGCAAAGTTACAACATTTTCAATGGTGGGTGTCAAAATAGCTGTTTAATTGTTGACACACAAACACACACATACTTACAAATGTAATTTCACACTTTCAATGCACAAGTTTGTTTTTGCACTTTCCAAAATTATGTGCAAATATTTGGGAAGTATGTTTGCATTGTTAGTTTCTAATATTTGTTTTGTACCACTGTGCACAAACTGTTGGCCTGAACTTGATTTGAGACTTGTGTGTGAATTCTGGTTTGAAGCCGTGTCTCAAACTGGATTTGGCGCTTGTGAATTTTATGAATGAAGCGAGCGAGCGAGTGGCAACAACAATAACAACAAACAGTTCCAGTTCCAGCTTTCCATGGCCATTTGCTTGCTTACTACGCTGCTGCGGCTTTTGCAATCTGCTTTTGGCTAAGATACAAGATACAAGATACGAGCACATGTGAGGCGGGTGATTGTGCTCGCCTGGGTAAATAATAATGAACATGAAACGCTTGCAGGTGTATTTCTCTTCATACACTAGTGCTCTTCTCTTTCCTTTGTTCCCTTGTCCCAAAACGTAGCTCGAGTTTCGTTTGCGCCCTTAATCCCCCCCCCCCCCCTACCCTTCTTCCAAAAACTGTTGGCCACAGTTCATTAATAAAATTCACTGAAGCGAAGCAACTTTGCTTAGCTGCCCATTTATTTTCATCTTGCTTGTTTGTGTATCTCATAGATAGTGGGATAGGGTTTTTATTTGTCTGCGCCACTAGATAAAGTATTCTAGTTTTTTATTTCCACTCATTTTGTATAAAAATGGAACTAATTGAATAATAATTCCATGCATTTCCATATGAATAGCCGATTAAGACATGTTGCTCATTTAGCATAAATGCTTTGGCTTAGCGTCAACCATCGGAAATGGCCAAAACGCGCGTGAGTGTGTGTGTGCGGAGGAGTAGAATAAGGTGGAAGAGAATGTTAGAGGAGGAGCCACCAAAATTTGATACGGCTTATAGAAAGAAGATTTGGTTTTTTTGTATACGCTTTGCTTATGCTTATGTATAAGTTTGTATCTGTGTTACCTTGTTATTTCCTCTTCTATTTTCTGTCTTTTTTTTTTGGTGAGCTCAATAAGCTGCATTGATGTTATGTATTCAGCCAACAAAGAGCGCTCCAAATTAACACGATTTTTTGTATCTTTGGAGATTTCTGCTTTGTGGCCACCATATTTACAACGCTTAATCAGTTAAAATGAAGCAGCTAAAGTGTTAATTGAATAAGGAGTAAAGCAGTTTGAGTAAGTTTAAGTTGAAAATAAATCATAAAATACGGATTAGCCATTCTTTTTGCAATATCTGCTTATCTATAAATATTTTAAGTTATGAATATTTAAACAACTTAATATTTAAGCCGCTTAAAACCAAAACTAAAGTTTGCGTAAAAACAAAATTTATTAATTATACGAAATAACTTTGAGAATTTATTAGTATTCGACTGTTATTCGTTCGTCGTTTTAGATGCAATAAAATGTATTTATTTAATTAAATTATTTTTATTTCAACAATTTATTTGGTACAACGATTATTTATACTGTTCGGTCTATCTCCTCCATATATTCATTTTGTCAACTCGTTTTAAAAACTTGTTAAATTGATTCTTTTTTCGCAGCTACATAAATTTATAAGGCTCGAGTTAAAATACACAAAAATTGACAACCGCAGAATAAAATTCCAATAACTCAATCACTAAATGCACGAAATTAAGCTGCACTAAAACAAAAAGAGTGCATCATTCCATTTAATGCCATGCTGGTCCATGTGCTTCATTCAATGTTTTTAAAGTATTCATTGTGTGGATAAATTTTGGTTCGCCAATCCATTTTACAATGTTCTTTTACACTGCTTTTTTTTTTATTTTTTTGTACATCCATTTCCCCACTGACAGCTGCCAATTGTTCAATTATTGCACAGTGGCTCAATGGCTCTTTAGCTCGTTGGTTGGACGGTTGGATAGGTTGGCTGAATGCTGTCGCAGCAAGAAAAACGCTCGCCAACTATCATTTGATCATAAAAAATGCATTCGCCTATAGAATAAATCCCAATGCGTCAATTGTCCCGTTCCTGGTTTTGTGAATCCGTCTCTCGGCTCTGTTAATTGCATATCAATGCAGCATCAGCAGTGCCAAGGATCAGCATCAGCAGCAGCAGGACAGGACAGGAAACAGCTCACAGTTCATCAGAGTGTCATTGACAGCAAACAGCGTCAACGTTCACGTCGACGTCGCAGTCAGCTTCGGCTTGATAGTTGTAGCCACGGATGCCAATTAAACTGATAGACTTTAAACGCATTTTGTGATTTTAATTATTAACTTGGCATATCGATAAGCCAGCATGCCACATATATATGTATATGTCCTTATTTTGAGCTCACTATCTGTCTCGCTCTCTCTCTCTCTCTCTCTCTCTCTCTTTCTTTCTTTCTTTCACTGTCTGTGTCTCTCTCTGTGCATGATAAATGCCTTTTTAATGACTTCAACATATGCGTGTATCTGTGTTTGTTGTGGGTGCATGTGTGTGTATGTTTGTAGACATCAGTGTTGAGCAATTGAATTTGCAAGCAATATAGCTAAAACTCACCTTTTAACAATACTTCTATATAAGAAGTACACAAAATATTTTAATTTGTTATTTTTTAATATTTTTTAAGCTTAAAATACAATAATATTTTTCTACATTCAAAAATTATATAGTTATACAGATCTTAGTGAAAAGATTTATATTTTTGTATAAAGTTTAAAAACAATTTTCCGTTTCTGCATAATATTAAGCAGAAAAATAATACTAAACTCTTCAAAAAAAAACTTTACTGAGCAACTCTGTTGGTGTAAGAATATGTTGTTGACCCTGCCATGGCAACATGTGGCTGCCTCGAGACTTTGCTCCCTTTTGTACGATTGTTATTGTTGTTGGCATCTGGGTTGTCATTGCACATTACGTATTGTCTTTATTTAATGTTTGCAATTTGGCAAATTTATTATGCAAGGATTTGAGTTGCCCCACGACAGTGTCATTTATTGCATTTATCATGTTGCAGATAACCCGCCCAACGCAGCATACATACAAACACATAAACGGTTGTGTGTGTGTGTGTGTGTATGTGTGTGTGAACAATGCAACGTCTGTCTTGTCTGCTATTGCCTGACACTGATTGCAATTTTAATTTACAATAAAACTCATTAGCAGTGATTGCTGTTTACTGTTAGGCAAGGCAGCCAGGCAGCCGTTAGGGCTTCAGCTAAATGTGCCAAGTGCCAGTACTCACAATATGCAACTATCAACTCTCTCTCTCTCTATCTCTCCATCTATCTATCTCAGTCATTCTAAGTGCCTAAACGTGTCAGTGTATTACGAGTTCATTTACTCCATACTGGCTATTGAGACGCAGGAGAATTTCCTCAGTGTTTAAGACCTACTGCCTGCCTGCCCGTTGCCCCTTGCTAAGCCACCCACTGTATGAACTGGCCTTTGCCTAACTGACAATCTCCACATCGAGTCGCCCATTTGCATCTAATGCCGCATCTGCATGGACTTTGGTAGGCATTATCATTAGCATTAGGCAACTTTAAGTTGTAATGCATGCTTAACGTTTTAGGCATTACCACCTGTCTTGCAACCACAGTGGCAACAACAGCAACAACAGCAAACGGCAGCAACATTAACAGCAACCACATTGCATAGCAATTGCAATCAATATTGGTTTAGAATTGCTGAAACTGTTTGACAATTAAATAGTGTTGTTTGGCATTTAGCTTTCATATCAGAGCAATTGAAATAACTGCGTTCAAAATTAATAGCTCTATTAATGAAATTCTGAGTTACTGCATACGAATTACAATTCACAATCATTTATCAAAGTGGCATTTTAACAAACAGCAGAAAGATTTGTACGTCTTACATAAATACTAATCAGGAAACTTTGTTTAAGACAGCTTATTTTACTGTGTTTATTTTATACCTGCGTATTAACTTAAATCATTTGGGAACATCTAAAATAAAATATTTACTTATTTAATAACCATAGCGTTTTTGGCTTTGGATATTAAAAATCAAATAATTATAATTGTATTTGAATTTTAACAAATATTATAACAGAAAACTCATTCAAGGTTTTCAGGCTTTTAAATAATTTTATTTTCACATTTGTTCCAATATTTAACAAAGTTTTCCGGTTCGAATCATTACTTAATTGATAAATCAGTTTTATGTTTGAGTTCGTAGCCATAAAATTAAATTTTACAATTTTTAGTGAAAAAGGATTTGGTTGCAATGACGATGATGATGGCATGAAATACTTACATGAATTGCTGACATTTCACAACATTGTTGAAATATGTCAATATCCTGTCACACACACACACACACACACATATACAGTGAAATGTAAGGTATTAACTTAAATACATTTGATAACCAGGAAATAATTAAAATTGACCAAAAAATCCAATACACGATGGCGCTGTCGATATTTGTTGCATGTTTGTTGTGTCGAGTCGACAGCTGCTGTTGCTGTTGCATTTTAATAGAATATTATAACGAACGTATACGTAATGTAATGCATCACATTACAATTAATCATACGACCGGTAAGCCGACTTAGTCCCAGCACATTAAAATCAAATATGCAACCTTTGTGCGTGTAAATGTGTTTGTTATTGTCAATGTCCTTCGTGCGTGTGTGTGTGTGTTTGTGTGTGTTCTGTTATTCACACGCTTAAGCCGCATATACAGCACGCAGCTTTTGCTTTTAAATATATATTTTTTAATTGAGTATACGCGATGGATTTAATATTAGTTAGTTAATTTCATTATGTAATACCCGTTTGCGTGGCATTTATTTGTTATCATTATTGGCATTAATTAAGCATTATTGACAACATTCACATATTAGCCGCAGCTTTGTGAGCGCTCATTATGCGGCGAATTATGTGTTAATTTAAATTAATGATCCCGGATTTGTCACAAAAATCAATTGAATATATTCCTTTGTGTGTGTGTGCATAAAAAACCACTTTAAAGTGGTTTGCACTAATTAATGCGAAAATTCACTTAATCTGTTAATTAAAAATACAAAATAAGAAAACATTTAAATATAATAAGAAGTAAAAACAATTTTACAGCTTCAACGCTAAAATCACAACTGTCAACAAACAAACAAACCAACAAACAAACGAAGTCCCAATCAGAGTTTTGACTTCGAAGTTTGTATACCCTTGAGCATACTCGAATATACACAGGATGCTATTTGTTTGAAGCTTAAGGCTTAGGCAAAACTTAGTTGCATTCATTATGAATGCGAATTGAATATTAAGCATTGAGCTCAGCTGAGGCAATCTCATTGGCTTGACCATGACCATTAAAGTGCAAGAGCATTAAAGTGAGAGCATAACCAGAATTTGCACTTATGCAGATCAACTCATCGCCAGCCTGACAGACAAATGGCCATCCTCTCCCTTTCCCTCTTTCCTCCCAGGAGCCCACTACTGTCGCTACGCGTACCGAGTCATATTCTCAACCCGTTAATTTTGCATTCAGCTGGGACAGACAGCCAGGCAGAACGGTTGTTGTTTTTGTTGGTGTTGCTGTTGATGCTGCTGCTGCTGCTGGTGATGATGCTGGCGATGATGCTGCTGATGCTACTGATGGTCCAGCACCAGCAACAGTACTGGCAGCAGCCGCGTTTGTGTTAATAATTATGAAAAATCAACGCTTCGGCATCATTTGGCAACTCATTAAAATTCATAAATTATACTTCAGCGTTTCATTAAAAAATCAGCCAACAACAACAAAAATTGCAGACGTTGTAGCAGCAGGCGAGAATAACAGCGCATAATGGCGGGAGGCGTGATAATGTGGCATCTAAAGTGTGGAAAGACAGCATGTTGATCGACTTTTGTAAACAGTGATAAAAAGTGTGTAATAAATAACAAGTATTTTATTCAAATACATTAAATCAATATTGCATAATTTAATTAAAAATGCAGGCAATAATAAAATAAGGAAAGAATATTTTAAAAATTATAACAATGACAAAAATTTGTACTTAATTTATTTGATATTTAAACGGCATGGAAGTAATAAACGCTGCCAATAAATATGGTTTATGGCTAATTCAAAGCCCAACATATCATTGATCATTAAGTTGCTAAGTGAAACCATTCATTTAATTTTTTAATTAAAATAATTGTGATAAATTTATGAAGCCACCAAAGCCACATCAACAATTAATTTTCTATATCAAAATGTCTGTTGGGAATTCAAATACCATTTATACTACGTATATGTATTCGATTAGTTGCAGCAAGTTCAGATGCATTGGCTATAAACAGGTAAGTAATGTTAATGCATATAATCAATTTAAGTATTCATCAACTATTGTTATATTTATGACAATTACATGCGAATTCGCAATGTTTGAGCGCCATTAAACATTTAATAAAAATTTAATTAAAAAAAAACAATGTATATATTTGGTACACAACTTGAACAAATATTTGCACACTTTATTGTTTGTTGCGGTTGTGTCGCAATTCAATAACAGATTGCAAAATTCCACATTCCACCAGTCTGTTTTAACATTAAAAATGTCAGCAATTAAGACTTTAGTAGGGATTACTGTACGGGTAGATTACTGTAGCTGACTAGATAAATTTTTCTATAGTTTAGTCCTTGAAGCATTTCGTGTTTTTAATCTCTTTGCAGAAAATGTTGTAAGAAATAATTATTTCTATGTGTCATGGTTTTTGTTTTATTGTTTTTACTAATAATTTTAAGTTGATTTGCTACCCAACCAATTTTTCTCCAGGATATAAAAATGAAGAAAAAAAACCGCAATATTTCAAAGTGTTTGAAAAGCGTTTTGGTCCACAACCATACACAACATTTAAATAAACTACAATTGCGCAATATTTAAATTACCTGATAAGGTATTACTTGCTTTAAATTAATATATTTGTAACAACTACAATATGTATGAAAAGCCATAAAAATGTACAAATTATTTGCGTTCAAGCAGCGACTGTAGAAACTCACTTAATTTATTCCTTTTTTGTATTTTTCCTGAACTTACTCAGAACTCGTAAATTGGTCAAGCGGCGTTCGGTGAACCGAATCACTTCCCCAAAATGCGCACCCCCACCCCTTAATGGCGAATCACCCAACGGTCGACGCTCATTAAAACACGTCAGCAAAAGGGATAAAAATGTTTTAATGTTTAAATGGCAACTGTGCACCGAATGGGTTAAATTGCATACATACCAGGACAAACATACAAATATTTATTTGTATGTGTATATTCGAAACGGTTTTTTTTTTTATTTGCAGCGAATCGAAATGCAATACTTCTGGTCACTTTCAAAGGGCATTTTGGAGTCTGTAAATGAATTAAGATATAATCAGCATAAGCGCAAAAGTTTAAGGAAAAATATGACACAAATTTTTACATACATAATTTTTCGATTTTTTATCAGTAGTTAATATTGAAAACATCTTAAATATTGAAACATTTTTGACTAACAAAAAGTATTAAACTCTTAAAATCAATGGAAAGAATAAGAATTTATAAAGCTCAAAGTCGAATTTTTCAATATTTCTTTAGTGTATTAAAAAGAGCGATTTAAAATATAGAATAAGAAAGTTCATAGCACAACCGAGCAAAACTTTTTCATATCCTGCAGTACATTTTTATTGTTTTTTTCAATAATTTTGCCTGTCAGCGGGAAAGAGCAGCAGCCGTGGCAGCGAAATCAATTAATGAATTGGTAAAAATTAAGTGCTTCAATTGTATGAAATTGATTTCGAGTCATAATTTTCAGCTCGAGCGCCGTTCAGTAAAATGTATATATATACATATATATATATATATATATATATATATATATGTATGTGTGTAAGTGTGCAGCAGGAGGGGTTGAAAGAGGAGTTCGGACAGGATAATAATAATGCATAATGGCTACCGCCGGCGGCGATGTTGGCAGCAAAAATAACAAAAACAGCAACAGCCACAACAACAACAACGACAACAACGTCGCTCTTTTACAGCGAGCAATGACTCCGGACAAGTTCAAAAGGCCGTCGCATCCGGGTCTGGCCCAACAAAAGCGGACACCCAAAGGACGACTTTTCTTCGCAGTTGCATAATAAAAAAATAATAATCATAATTTTTTTCATTGCTGACTGCGAGTCGTTTTGTGCTTGCTCTCTGTGTGCATTTGCCTCCTTTCCTTTTGGCCAGACATTCTTTTTAATGCACTTAGTTCATGGCTCAGGAACTGAAAGCGGCCAGGATCTGCCGCAGGTGTTGGTCACCGTTAGCAACGTATTTTAATGGGCATTATCTGCATCATGAAAATTAAAAACTTTATACAGCTGCAGTCTTGCCTCCACTCCATCACCCTTTTGCTGTTGCTGTTGCTATTTATTTTGTTGTTCCTATTATTGTTGGCATCTTAAAGCACACAAATTAATTTTCCTAATTATACGGCCGGGTTCGCCAATGCCCACAATGCAATCGTAAATTAACCAAGTTTATGCGTGCTAGCAAAAGTTTTTCTCTCCCTGTCTGTTCACCTCCTAACTAGTATGGCAACAACGTCTTTGGCTTTGGCCAAAAACCTGCGGGGCCAACAACGACCGAACGCGATAATGTTATCTAAACAAGCATAAAGTTTTGCATCAAGGGCTAAAAATCTAAATATTATTACCAGCATCCGGTTCACTGCGCCCCTCACTGATTTACTTTTGCACAACTAGTAACTAGTTACAACGAGGACATGGAACCTGACTTGCTTTGCTGGCTTGGTTGACTTGACTTTCCACTTTTATTTTTAGACCAAGTTCTACGCTGCTTGCTTGATTATAGTTTACGCCAATTGGCATTAAAGGGCGCGCGGGGTGGAGATGGGAGTCAAAGATGACTGCAGTGGGCAGTGCCTTTAATTTGCTTAGAGGAAGTGCAACGAGCCGCAACAAGGCAAAGTGTGGCACAAACAACATTGCTGCGGCCATAATGTAGCATGTTGCAATATTAGCTCGACTAGCCAATGATACAATGTAGAGTATATTGACTTGAAGCGCAAGCTTGTTGGTTTTTATCAAAGTTAAGTTAAGGCTTCTGTTAAAGCATTATTTTTCATTTCTAGTTGGGTAGAAAGTTGCTTATTGAAAAAGTACTTGATAAAAGTATTTAATAATTATTGAAATCAGTCTAAGTTTAGGCCATCATTTTGTATTAAGCTTACAAAGTTTCTTTCTAACGAACTGTTTACAAAGTAGCGCAACATTGCAGACCAGCTTGTCCAGCTTGTTCTCGCCCATTCATGCCCCAGCGTGGCACATTAACAAGCGGTACCCTGTGTTCCAGTTTTTTTTATGGCTTATAGCAGGAAGCGCATCGAATTGATTGCCATTGAATGGGTATGGAAATGGGAATAGGGTTGGAAATAGAGTTGAGAATGGGAATGGGAATGGTGGACGACATGCGACAAAAGTGATGATTATTGAAATTAACTTTGATTTGTTTGTTGTTCAGCTGCGTCGTCAAATTAAAATAAATAACTATATACTTTATATACGCGCATCCTAGACATGACACAAGTGGCAAAGACCAGCAACCAAGGAGCACAACCAAGCCAAAGGGCTGGCCAAATAATAAAAATGCATTGCAATTGCATGCAGTGAGAAGTAGCAGCACAAGGAAAGTGCAAAAGCAGTGAGCTGAAAGGATGTCTAAGAGAGAGAGAGAGAGGGAGAGAACTGAGTGAACTGAAGCTTGGCAATATGGCCAAATGGAAATTGCTGTAAAATATGAACTACCAATTTCTGTTTGGTACTGTTTGCACCAGCAATAGCGCTGCGACACAACAACAAATAACAAATACTTATGTGAGAAGTTATCGACTAGCAGTTACCCTATAACTAGCTAATAAAATAAAACGACTTAAAGCTTCTTTACACGCATTTACAAAGCACAACCTTTGTTTATACCTGCAATAAATATTCTTTTGGTAAAATTATTTTAATATGCTCAAAAATGGCTTCCTTTCAAAGGGGGAGTGTAATCACATTTTCTTTTCATATTTTCGTTTTTTTAATATATTTCTTTTTAGCTGACATCAAGCAATATTTTTCAGCGGAATGTTTGAATGTTTACATTCAAGCTTATCCTTTTCAAAAGATGCAAAACTTGTTAAGGTATTTTTATGGCTTTATTTTAACTTTCGTTGCTTTTGATGAGCAGTAATAAAATCAACTTAGTATCAACCTTAGTATACCCTTTCTCTTAATTTTTTCATCCGTTCATAGGGTATTGGGAAAAATTATACCCTGGCAGTCTAGGCATGCACTTCAGGGGGTTTTATGTTGGCTACGAGACATTGACACAATAACACCTAAAGTGGCTTTGTCCACCCGGCAATATTGACTGTCAGAAAGTGCGCACGACAGCAGAGACCCCCCGCTCCAAAATGGAATCCCAGTTACAGTAGTTACCCTTTCTTCTCCTCCCCCCAAAACATACACTCACAAAGCTTGCTACCCACCAGTGGCAGTTGGCAATCTGCTTCCGCCTGCAACTCTTCGCTGACTTTAGTCGTTGTATTCATGCATGAATTTTGAACGAAATTTTCATACCTTTTTTTTGCAACATTCTTTCGATTTTACTCTCAATTTTTTATTTTTTTGTTATGGTGGGGGCAGTTTGCACTTTAGTCTGTTACTTTTCAATTTCCACTGGCTCATGCACAGACACACAAACACACACAGAAGCACACACAGAGACCATTGTAAACTTTGTGCACCGTGTCTTTGGCGTGATTTTCCGGTACACTGCACTTTCATTACTCTTACACGTGTGCAGAAACGAGATGCAGATATTTCAAACAAAGACGGCAACAACAAAAGCAAAGACAATGAAAGCAAAGTTCTTTCATTTTTTTGTTAGAATCACTTTGAAAAGGCAGGCAGCAAGGCAACCAGTTAGCAGTTGAAGTCGACAGTTGCCAGTCGCCTTATTGCAAATTGCTTGAATTGCTTTTGGCTTACGGGTGTTGGCCGTTTATCTCATTCCATTTTTGGCCATCCATTCGTTTGTCCATGCATCTTGTCTCTCTGTCTCTCTTCACTTAATACTTGCCACTTGCCTGGTCGCGGGTGCCTTATTTGCCACACTTGACCAAAATCAATTGGCAGAGACACAGGCAAAGAGCGTCGAGCACGCCAAATTGCCAGCTACAACAGATTATGTTGTTTAACAATCAAATAAGTCACGCGGCGCTTAACTCAGCTCAGGTGGAAGTACCGCAGTACAAACGCAACAACAACGACAACAACACGAATCGCAACGTCAAAGGAATATAAAAATTTACTTCGTCGCACCTTGAATACTCTATACGCGGTTTTTGTTGTAAAGTTATGTTTATGTTGAGTTAACAAGTTGCATAAACTTAAGATAGGTTCAGGTATTTTTCTTTACATAAAAAGAAATTTTTATTTAAATAAAAGAGTTCAAACAAAGTGTCAATGTCGTTTTAATATATCTATCGCTAAATGGGCTGTTAAAATATCTTAATATATGCCAAGTTTATCCTAAAAGTTATCATGCCTCATTCCACATAACGTGATCGCATGTGAAACAAGGCTACACCGTCAAGTTCTGCACGAAAGATTTTAAGCTACCTTTTATTTTATTTTATTTTTTTCTGTTGCCGCGAACCTGCCATGTCCGTCCAAAGTTCTACGTACATACGTTGAATACATTCTTGCCCCTGTCCAATGTCCGTCTGTTCTGTTGTCCGTTGTCTCTGCAATGTGTGGCTTATTGTATAAGCGCGTCCGTCTGAAACTTAGCGTCCAATGTGGGCGTTTTATGTGGCCGTGTCCCTTAGGCGCTTCTAGTTGCCTTGACTACTAGTTGATGTTGCTGTTGCTGTTACCCAATGTTGTGGTGTTGCTTGTCTGATTGTTGTGATTCTTGGTTCGCATAAGCCCAGGCAGCCAACCTACTACCTTGCGCTTGCCGCCCTTCGACAGCCGCTTGTGCCGTGAGCCGTGTAAACATTGGCGCGTGCTTGGCTGCCAGCAACAAAAACAACAATAACAACAACAAACAACAAAAATAGCAAGAGGCAACAGCAGCAGCAGCAACAACATCAACAACAATATAACACCTTAATGTGTGCGCCTGCCTGGAACTGATTCTAATCGGTTAGAGTGTGGTGTTAATGTTGATGTTTCAATTAATTTTTATTAGTTCAACTCGTTATGCGCATGGCTGCTGTTGCTGCTGCTGCTACAACTACTTTGCCTTACCTTATGAAAAATGATGAGTCGCATGTGTTGTGGGCGAAAATAGTGCCTTTTAGGTTTTGAGCCCTTTTTTTCCAATGTCTCTTCGCTCAGCTTGGACAGCTCAATCAAGTAACAAGCCAAATCCATAAGCTTAGCCATCAACCCATTCCCATACCATCCCACATGTGCATGACCCATCGAGGATCCATCAATTTGCATATTGCAGCAGCTCAGCTCAGTTCAGTTATCGGGCAGCTCACCTATAAATCCTTTGCTTGCCTCTTTTGCACGCCGTAAATAACCAGGGTTTCGGCCGGCACGTCGCTTTCCGTCCCAGTTGGGCAGAGGACGACACAACGTCGCCGCCAATCATTTATCAAAAATATTATCAATCAGTCAATAGATGAAATGGCTTGACGAATGTCCAACAAGCAGCCTGGCAGGCAGGCAATAAGGCGGCTCAGGCGTCTCTGTTGACAGGCCAAGTGCCTCTGTATTGTGGGCTGAATGGGCGTGGCATCTACTGGTCAACACACAAGAGTCGAATAGAACATAGAGGCAGGCAGGCAGGCAGCAAACCTGCATGTGATTGATTTCAGAAAATGAAGAAAAATCGTATCGAAACACCAAGACAAAGTGAACAGTGAACAGTTCCCAAAAGCTGAAGTTGCACATTGCTCTATATGTGTGTTTGTGTCTATGTGTGATTGTGTGTGATATGTATTGCTTTGCTCAGTGAAAAGCACTTACGTCACCCTTTCATTCCCTACACTCTTTTTTTTTGTTGCCATAAATTGAACGTGAGGCATTCTATATTCAATTTTGTAGAGAAACCTCAAAAACGTAGCTGATGCAAACATTTCATACATATAGAGAGAGAAGGGAGACAGCAGGTGAATTACGATTGGTATATATGGATGGAAAATATGCTCAAAAACGTTGGAAAACTTTTGCTAGGAAAAGTGCCTGAAAATCAAATCGCATAGAGAATTCTAAGCTAGAGGGTCAAATTCAAAAATTGGCAATGCAAGCAGATAAGAATTTGTGGACTGTGCAATTTTCTTTTGTAGCTATAAGGAAAAATGAAAGTAACCGATTTCGAAAATTCAATTACAATTAATATTTAATTATTAATAATTGCGAAAAATAAGCCATTTAAAAGTAAACGTGTAATTTGCATGACCACAATAAGGGTCGTTTTATAACACTCGCACACTATATCTTAAAGAGCATTTGTGTGTCGAGTACACTAGAGCAGAAAAACCCTACTTACTTGTGGGTTCAATATATATATTGGCTGTTATGTTGTTATGTGGAAGCTTTTGACACACTTGTACTCGTTTCTTGGGAATACAATTCGAACAGAGATCATTTTCGCAAATGGGCGAGGCAACAGAAGTTCATCAGAAAGCGATTAACACTGGCCGAGCAATGGGAAGCAATGCAAATTTGATTTTTCCAAACAGAACACACGCATATCCAGACACATACACGGATACACGTACATGCACTACATCATACGGGCAACATTTGTTCTATTGTTTTGCAGTGTAGAGTGTGGTGTGTTTGGGGTTTTTTTTTTGTGCGGACTTATTCAATTTGCTTTGCAACATGTCAAAAAGTTTTCTGCAGCAAATGAAAAATATGCAGCAAAAGTGCAAAACGCAGCAAACATGCTACGAAAATTACAATTTTTTTTCCCTCTCTCTCCCTCTCTCTCTCTCGCTCTCTCTTTCTCTGTATGTTTTGTGTGCGTGTGAGCCGTTTTTGTTAGTTTGTCTGTGGCTTGTTGTTGTCTCTGGTGTTGTCAAAAAGTATGCCAACGCCGGTCCCGGAATGATGGAGTGACAGTGACTGTCATCTGGGGGCGGGTAGATTGCGACTACTTTGGCTCAACTCCATATGCATACACATACATATATATATATATATATATATGAGATGAACGGTAACCATTGGGGCAAAGGGGTCAATGGAGCTAAGGCTTTAGCTATCCTGCTTCTAACTCTGCCCTCTTTTCGGTTCGTTCTAACTCTACAGTTTGACAAGTGGAGTGTGCGGCCAAATGCCTTTTAGTACCTCTTTCATCTGCAAATATTTGTGTTATTAGAATTTTTAAGCCAGTTCACAGAAACGTTTTCCACCAAACGCAAAAACTACACATACATACATATATATATAAAGCAGTAGCATCGGATTCCACAAGTTGGTTTCAAAAAATTTTCGCCAATAATTTGTGTGTTTTTTTTTAAATTGTAAACCCATTTTACATGCTTTTAAATATGCTTACAAAGAGATTAACTTACTCTTGCCACAGAAAGGGTTGCATCTATAGACGAAATTGATTTACGGAACACTCTTGACATTGCTAAAGCTGTATATGTGTAACATACTTTCATGCGCAAACAGCATGTATGTGTGTTTGTGTGTCTCGTCGTCCGCTGTCAACGAAAATGTTTTGAAATTGTTTCAAAGCGTTTTGTTCTTGGTGTTGTTGTTGTTTCTCCATTTTATTTTTTTTTATATTGTTGTTGTGCATTTTGTTTGAGCTGAGTTTTTTTTAACGGAAAATATTTAATTTCCGCATTAACACTGCGACACAATTTTTTTTGCATATAATAAAATGGCAACGCTCAAATATTGACTTGCTTTTTGTGTGCTGCCCTGCCCGGCTGCCTTTCTACTCTTTTATTATTCATTTTTCAATGTCAATGCATTTCAATTTTTGTGGCGATGCGTCGTTGTCGACAATCGAGCGGAATAGATTTATGACAGCGACACTGCATTTTATTACACTTAAAGGAAATCTTTCTTCAAATTGGCACACGAAAAAAAGTTTTGTGAAAAATAAACGTAAAATGCCAGAGGGCATGGCGAAAAGTATAGTGGGAAGAGCAGTTGGTGGAGGAGGAGGATCAGGTAACCAAACCGATAGAGAAGTTGGCGCAAGTAAGGCAACGCCATTTATCAGCGTGACACCTTGCCGGGTGGCCAACTTGGTCCTGGATTGGTCTGGAGCCTAGTCCTCTGTGTGTGTGTGAGTGTGTGTAACATTTTTATGGCATGTGAGAAATGGGGCAGAAAGTGTGACACAAAACTGTAGACAAATTGCTTGAAATGATTTCATTTATTTTATTTATGATGGCTACATGTTCGACGTGGCAAAGCCAGGCATTAAGCCCAAACACGCAGTGATTTTCATTTGTATGCGCCAAGGGATTCAAGCCATACTTTTTATGTGAATACTTCAACAATACTTAAGTCTTTTGTATATTATCTTGATGAGACTTTGATAACTGCGATAAACCCTTTCATTTTACCGGTTACAGGGTATGCAGATAATGGGAAATTCCAAATACTGTCAACGGCTTAAGACCAGACATGTGCCAAGTCGTGCGCAATCTATTGTTGTTGTTTGAATTGGAGACTCCGGAAGCTTTTCGTTGATAATCCAAAGCGAACTACGTAGTTCTGCTTAAGGACTCAGTGAAGTTAATATTGATAACGTAAAATAGAAGAGACTTTTTATTGTGAGATAGACGAGGTGAAGGCATATTAGGTTTGTTGCTGGAAATGTACGTTAATTGGTTAAATAAACATTTAAATAATTGAAAATGAAGACAATCTTAAAAATTAGCATAATTAAAGGAGTATCGTGTAAGCATTAGAGGATTGCTGAATAAATTAAAGTTGAGCTTAAGTAGTTTTGGGCTTAAAACTATTTATAAACAAGTAAGAAGGCTCTAGTCGAGAAATCCCGACTAGACGATACCCTGATCCATATACTTTACGCGTAAAGTCAGTGCTTGCAAGTATGTGTGCGTGTGTGTACGACCATACTGCATACTGCATACTCAACTTCAAGGTTCCATATCTCCGGTGTTTCTTAACCGATTTTAATCACAGATTGTTATTATTTTGACTATTAATTCAAATGCCATCTAAAATTTTTTCAATTTCAAGATTTTGTTGTTATCGATCACATGTGTATATCGGAAACGGGATGAGTTATCGAAAATCGAAAACAAACTTGTACTGCCTAGGGATTAGGCGAGCTTAAGTTTCAAATCTGGAGTCTCTAGCTCTTATAGTCTCTGAGATCGACGCGTTCATACATACAGACGGACAGACGGACAGACGGACGGACGGACAGACGGACAGACGGACATGGCTATATCGACTCGACTGTTGATGCTGATAAAGAATATATATACTTTATGGGGTCGGAGATGCTTCCTTCTGCCTGTTACATACTTTTGCACAACTTTATGATACCCTTTTTTCCCATTTTTAATGGGATCAGGGTATAAAAATACCAAACAAATCTGGAAAGCATACTCAATACTTTTGTACATAATTATGTTAATGTCTTAAAATTTTTCATGCAAAAACCAGAACAAACTGTTGCTAACTATTTTTGATACGCTGCTGGGGATAAACGTAATCAATCGTTAATATTTTGATAATCAAATAATGTATAAAAAAAACCCACGGAATCTTAAGTGCACTTTATATTATATAGATTAAAGACATTTCGATTGCGATGTGTAGCAAATGAAAAATGAAAAAGAAAACATTGAGCTGTCATGTGAACGGAATAGAATTTGCATTGAAAATATTTGGCAGCATAAATCAAACGAAAGCTGGCGCCCCACCAAAAACAAAAAAAGAAGAAAAACCCATATCCATATCCATATTCCATGTCAGGCTGACAAAACTAAACTAAAACACAAATACATATGCATAACATGAGCCGAAGCTGAAGCTAAAAACAAATCCTCAACACAAATAACTGCCAACACATTTGCATATATCTCACAAATAACCAAAAGCAAAGCAAAATAGAAACCAAAAGCCCAAAGACAAAAAACAACACCAACAACGAAACACCAGAAACAAAACACACAAAGTGCAAAAAAAAAGTAAGAGGAAAACGCGTTTACAATTGTTGAAAAGAGTACGGGTAGAAGACGAGTTGTAGTAGGAAAAAAAAAGAGTCAGGCGGCAACAAAATGCAAAACACTTCTAAAAATGAGGCATTTCCGGTCGACACACGCAACACCGAGTCGAGCGGCACATAAAAATAAAAACAAGGGGTTACAACAAAAAAAAAGAAGGCGCGAAAAAGTAAAGCATAATAAACGCCGAACATAAAAATCGGCGTTTGAAATCTGCAAACAACAAAAAACAAAAAACGAACCAAGAACAAAATGTGCTGAACAACAAAAGCCATCGTTTCCGAATTTGCGAGAAGGGACAGGCAATATTTAAAGCATATGCCATGGCTAATACAATAATATAAAAGGCAATAAAAATCGTGGCCGTGGCCCGGATTCGGATTCGTGGGCAGAGGTAAGTAGGGATACGAGCAGGCAGCAGCTGCTCCTATCAGTGTGAAGCCATCAAATTCGATTAGATGATGCTCGGGCCTTTAGTAGGGGTTGGAGAGCAGGGGTTTGGCTGGCAATAACGGAAAAAAGAAACACTTGACTGTTTTGGCAGCTGCAAAAGATGAAGATGAAGCTCTCGGTCGAGCGTGAAGCTCTTATTATTGTTGTTGTTCTTGTTGTTGTTGGGCCTTGCAAAAGCGAGGGAGGTATGAAAAGCTGTTGTCCTGTTGTCGACCGGTAATTGTTTGTTTTGTGTTCATATTTTTTGCATATTTATCGTTTTTTGTTTACCCAAAGCAGAACCCTTGGAAAATAAGCTGTCAAGTTTAAAATAACTATTGATAGGCAATTTTTGCTATCATTTATATCATAAAAGCCATTTTCGTGTGCATACAGCTAAAGAAAGAAGATAATCATTTAAAAAAAACGTATCTTTTGTGCTTAAGTCGAGAATAGCGAACCCGTATTCATCAGTGTATATAATGCGATATTTAGCGCGATGTCAAGGAAATTAAAAGATTATAGATAAAGTAAATACTAATTATTATATTAAAGTAAAAGTAAAGTAAAAAAGTATTATAGCTAAGCCACTTTTTTTACCCCGATCCTATCAAAAATGTGAAAAAGGGTATAATGGTTTTGTGCAAAAGTATGTAACAGGCAGAAGGAAGCATCTCCGACCCCATAAAGTATATATATTCATAAGTCGAGTCGATATAGCCATGTCCGTTTGTCCGTCCGTCGGTCCGTGTTTATGTATCAGAGACTATAAGAGCTAGAGACTCCAGATTTGGAACTTAAGCTCGCCTAATCCCTAGGCAGTACAAGTTTGTTTTCGATTTTCGATAACTCATCCCGTTTTCGATATACACATGGAAATGGAATATACACTGTGAAATTTTTATTAAAATCGGTTAAGAAACACCGGAGATATGGGACATTGAAGTTGTGTATGCAGTATGCAGTATGCGCGTACACACATACACACATAATTGCAAGCACTGACTGTACGCGTAAAGTATAGGGATCAAAGTATCGTCTAGTAGTTAAATAACTTTTATTCAAACGAGATGGCAGCAAAAGCACTTTTCCCAACATTCTTCGACAAGCAGACAAAAGTGTGGAGTGGTGCTGAAAAGCGAAAGCACTTCCATTACGATTGCTCTGCGGGTGGAAGAATATTCAATGTATTTAAGAACTTTCCACAGAATGTTCAAAAGATCACACACATGGATGGCCGCGTAGCGACCTATGCAGATGTCCAATCTTGGGCCACACGCTTTGCGCTCTACTTCAAGAGTGAGAAACTATCGCAAGAGGATGTCGTCGGTATTATTGGTAATGCCAGTACCTATGTCAATTCGATAGCTGTGGGTTGTTTCTTCAATGCAACACCTTTTCATGCCGTTGCCTATACGTACATGAAGGAACCCGCAGTTATCAAGGCACTCTATGAGATGACCAAGCCAAAAGTAATGTTCTGCGATGGTGGACACTATGAGATAATAAAGGATGTTACAAAGGATTGGAATCCCAAGATTGTCACGCTAACAGGTCATGTCGAGGGTGTGTCTTAAGTTGAGGATCTACTGCAACCACATCCAATGGAACGTTTCTACCAGTAGGTCAAGAGATCAATCAGAACCAAACTGTACTTAAATATTTCCTTTACCCTGTAGACCTGAAACTTTAGCTGAAGACGGTGATCAGACAGCAGACATTCTCTGCTCATCGGGCACATCGGGAAATCCTAAATCTGTGACCATTTCCCATCGACATGTCAACAAAATTCAGCCGTAAGACGACCTTAAAGTTATTTTTGGGATCTTTGTTGGCTATAACTTTCGTTTCTTGTAGTTTAACCAACAGTCTTGATGTGATCTTAACAAGCGCCACATTGGACTGGATGACGGGCTTTGGTATGCTGATGATGACCTTCTTTGCTGGCTCCAAACAAGTCATATTCGATGAGCCCTTCAATGGGGACAGTTTTATACGAATGGTCGAACAGTATAAGGTGACCATGATGGTGTTGGCAACTTGGCAGGCCTTCGAGATAATCACAAGATACTTGGAAACCGAGAAGTATTTGAGCAGTGTACGCAAATGTATTATTGTTGGTGGCTGGTTGTCGGCGGCTAATCTACAGAAAGCGCAGAATCTTATGAAACAGTGCTACATTATGTTCGGCTATGGTACGACGGAAACGGGCGCCATGGCAATCAACATTGACATGACCTTGGAGAGTTCTGTAAGGAGACTTCTAACAGGTGTCAGAATGAAGATTATTGATGATGATGGTAATGCTCTGGGTCACAATCAGGTCGGCGAAATAATCATCGATGCTGGTGTCAAATGGCAGGGTTATGTTAAGAATCCTGAAGAGACGGCCGCCACACTCAAGGATGGCTGGGTTCATATCGGTGATATTGGCAATTTTGATGCTGACAACAATCTATATCTTATCGATCGCAAGAAAGCAGTGCTCAAGTAAAAATCAAAGGACTATTGGCCTAGTGAAATTGAACAAATCATTTCCGAATTGCCAGAGATTCAGAATGTTTGTGTTGTTGGTGTTAGAAATATGGGTTATAGTGATGCAGCTGGAGCCTTGGTCATCCGCAAACCCGGCACTGAAATCACCAAAGAAAAGATCATGGAACATGTGGAAAAGCGTGTTGTTGTGGAATACAAGCAACTGAATGCTGGAGCTCAATTTGTAAACACGTTGCCACAAAATAACAATGGCAAAGTGTTGAGAAACTTGGCTAGAAAAGTATTTGAGTCGCTGATGGTATGCTAAATATATATATATATTGACTATCCCATATTATTTTATAGTGTATTTTAGAGAGTAATATTGTATTTTTTTAAAAAACTATTAAACATATTAAATAAAAAAAAAACTAAACTCTTTGAATTACTTTAAAATAGAAGTTAATTGTTAATTCTGGAACTTATCTTATTAAAAGTACGTCCGAAACGTGTAGTTTTCTAATCATAATCCAGCAACTAGTATCTATTTCGTTCATTTACTTTATCAGTTACTTGATTAAGTCATAGAAAGCATTCAAGAACTGTTTGCCCCACTTTAAAAGCTACAAGCAATGAAATTAGATAATAAATTATGGAAGTTACCCAAGATTTTAATTAGCTTATAGTATCAAGTTGATAATGCTATCAAAGTCCCTTTAAAATAATGGTAAATAAGTCAAGTTCATGGCACTGATTAACATGCCAACTGTCTTAAGACTAGATAAATCCGGTTTAGTCTCAAACGAAAAGCTGATAAGAATGTTGTGCATAATAATAAGTATAATCTATTGTTCATGTTCAAATTTGGTTACTTATCTGAATAATGTTTAATGTTTAATGAATAATTTTTAATGTTTAGGATTGTAAAATGCATATTTGCAGGCTTCGTCAGGTCAAAGTTACCTTTTGTTTTCATTCAAAAACATTGAGTTGTCTTCCATATATTTTAGATATGAAGCCACCTATATAATAAGTATTAACTATTATGTCACTTTCAAAGAAAGTTCAGCTTTTCTAAGTTAGATGATATGGATAACTGTAACCCCTCACCTTTGACCCCAACCACGCATGTCTTGCATATGTTGCACAAAAGTCATACTTATTGTATACACAAACATACAGATATCATATATTGTAACCCGACCCGCACCATTAACACTTTAAGCGCAATACTCCCGGGTCTACTTGGCCGGCTGAGGAAAAACCCAACCCACGCACCCCAAAGCAAACAGGACGATGCCACTCAAACGCACTCGGGTTGTTGGCCAGACAATTTTACCTATTTTATGTGTATTTATTTGCATATTTTCCAACTTAAAGACGACAATGAGCGAAGGAACACTAGGAGCAACCTCACCACAACCAGGACTATTGTGCTGCACACAAAAGCCATGTCATCATACAGGACAATGACAATAGTCGAAAGTCAAAGAACAAGAGGAGACCGAAGAAGAAGAAGAAGAAGCAGGATTCGCAGCTGGAGCCGCAGTCAGCCGCATGCATTGTACCGCTATTTTATAATTGACAATAACACATAAAAGATATGTATGTATGTATGGAAAAAGAAAACAGCAAAGAGCATAATAATGGTAAGTAATACATTAGCCAGACATAAGCCCAGCTCCAACTCCCTGCTCCATCCGCCGCCTATACGGCCCCCTTGGGGCAGGCAGCTCACTACTGACACTGACAATGCATTTGTTCCCGTGAAAAAAAAGGTCACGTCTTATCTATTTACCTAAACAATTTGCTTAAAATGTTTACAACATAAGCAACATCATCATCAGCATCAGGCGCGTGGCACAACCGAAGGTTGTCCTCTACTCTACTGTTGTGTTGCATGTGGCAGCCATGGACAGGTTTAGGTTTAGGTTCAGGTTCAGGCCGGGGCTAGTGCCATCTATTTACCTTAAGTAGTCATACGGCCGTTACTTTTTCCTTCTACGCTTCGATGAGTTTTTTTTATATTCTTCTTCCTTTTTTAAGATGCCTTGCCACGATATGAGGTGGAGGGTGGAGAGTGTGGGTTGAGAGGCAGGCAGGCAGGAAAAATGCTCGACCAACATTAGAGCGCTATAGCCAAGGGAATTGTTTTATAAGCTATGAATAACAGAACAAAAAAAAAAAGAAAACGGAAGAGACAGAAAAGAATGAGCAGAAATCGTTTGACAAGTGTCGAATTTTAAATACTCTATAGTTGGTACTTCCTTGCTTTATGCAAAGTATGTATGCATGTAAGTCCCAGAAGAAAAATACATCTGTAAGTCAATTATCAACAAAATATGCAGATACTCTTTAGGACAAACCCAAACCTAAAGCAGATGTACATCTTTCTTCAAACGTACTGAGACAGCGAAAACAAAATATGGCAAGATGGAGATCCTGGTTCGTGGTTTGTGGTTGCCTCATTCCATGACGCAACCGACTTTTTGCAACTGTTGCCTTTCGCTCTTTTCCCATTTTGAAGGCTTGCCCCAACTTTGAAGTTATTGGGAGAATGTGCGTCACTGTTAAAAGGTCGCGCAGTGCGTCTCTGAAAATTGTTTGCTGTTTTTTTTTTGCTTTTTCTTTTGCTCCACCCGCTACATTTACGGATATCCTCACTTTTTTTTTTCGCTCCTTTTCCAGTGCTGCCTCTTTTGGGGGGCTTTTTTGTTGAGCTGCGGCACGCGCTGCCTTCGTCTTGAAGGGCTTAGGCACGGTCCTGACTTGATTATTGGTTCGTCGCATCAGTCTTTCCAATCAGCATCATCTATCAGCATTAAACTCAAAGTCAGGGCACACACACACAGCACACAAAAAGCAAAAGAAGCGAAGAAAAAATAGAGAAAATGAGAGTGAAACAAAAGAATAGGAAGCTTTTTGGCTTCCGTTTTTCGTTCCTTTTCGGGGGCTTCACAAAAACAAATGTAATGCCCTTAATTTATTTGTGGGCAATTTTCTAATCACACACAGAGTATGGAAACACGCGGCGGCCTTTAAGATAAACAAATGTTGATATTTTTCATTGTGTTAATTGTATAAATATAGTCAAAGTTTTTATGGGTCTGCAACAAGCAACCCTCTTTTTCCGGGTAGACAGTCCATAATGTGAGCAGGATGGGGTGGAGCAGATGGAACAAGGAACATGTTACATTTTATGAGCTACATCTATGGCACAAAAGTGACTTATCTTGTTACAAAGTCAAAGTTCCAACAACAATATTCATGTGAATGCTCTAATGCAGGACTCTCATTAGCAGTACCATTGATTTTACGGCTCAGACATCAAACAGCGAATGAACGTTGAACTGTCAGATAAAATCAGGACTCGGAAATGAAGCAACATAAACACAGGTTGATAAGTGCGTCAAAGCATAAGCCAAATAATCCAAAGCCAAATTTTTTCCTTATTTTTTTGCTGGGCAGTTAACAGCTTTGAATAAAGCTGGAACTTATTAGTATATATCATGAGATGAAAATGTGTTCGTTAAGTGATTTAAGTTAAGTAAGAAAATAAAAATAGAGTTTAACTTTTATTTTTGTTTTGAAATATTTATACTTAATTTTGGGAATTCGGAAATAATTTTAAAACTTTTATAAGCTGATTGTCAATTCATACAATTCTTTTTCAAGCAGAAATGGAAAGTGCACTTAGATTACCAATTTAATTAACATAAATTCTAAGCCAAACTAAATACTTAGTTTTTATTTTATTGAATAGCTTGAATAGCAGCTTGAACTGACTGTTTCACCAGCATCAAAAACTTTTCAAATTAAACATCTTGGCAAGGCCAACCTTTTTATTTTTCAACTTTACTCAACAAAATCAATGGCAAGGGAAGCTAAACATAATCTTGCTTCAAACTCAATCCTTTACTCAAACATTAAACTAGGCATGTATGTGTATAATACGTATAGAAAACTAACATAAAGCATTGCCTGTGTTGCTAACCCCCATCTGCCCTTGACCTTAAAGCGCAATTCATCCCCAAATTTTGGCATAAAGCAAGCTCATAGCTCATAGAGTATAGACATAGTTGATGAGTTTGTAGGAGGCTTTCTAGGCACAATGGCCACAGCGACGCATTGTAGCGCATAATTAGCTCGATGAATGAAAGCCGAAAAGCAGAAAACGCAAGGCAGCTTTGTGTGCAAAATAAAATGAAATAAAATTAAAAAATATAAAATGCCAGGCACAATAAGCAGAAAAAAAAGCAAATAAATAAACTTTAGCAGGAGCGGCAATGGCGGCCAAAATACCCAAACCCAACAAGAGCTCAACGGTTGCCGGCGGCGCTGAATTTTCCACAATTTTCTTGTTTTGCCTAATTGAAGATTTGCACTCGAAATGATTTTAACGTTGCGATAATGCCCGACCCCAAAAAACTAAGCTGGGTGAGAGAGCGTTAGACACCTAAACAAACTTTCGGCAGGCAGACGCTCACTTAAATGACTAGAGCCGACCCCTCTCCCTCCCCTCAACTCTGGAAAATTAATGCACGAAATTCCATCAGAGAGACAGGCAATAAAAAGTGTCAAATTGATTTGCATAATGAAAATTTGTTGAAATTACCGCCATTTTGTGAACGAGAAACTGGCCTAAATTGCTTGTTGTTAGTTAGTTTTCGATGTTGACTGCAAATTAGTTGGCTCCTATGTCTGTCCGTGTGTTTCCTGGTCAGGTCACATAGCACTTTTTTTTCTTTTTTTGTGGATGGCTCTTTTGCGTTTAACATTTGTAATTGAATTAGACAGATACGTATATAGACTCGACACACGGGCCTCAAGCGGCTGAACATGAGCGCTGACATATTTCAGGCAAGTAGCCTGGGCACATGGTCGTACAGTAAATGGCAGCTAAGGGTCCCTCTCTGTGGGGGGGGGGGGGGGAAAGGCAGGACACTGCTCGCCCTATCTAAACACCAGCAGCTGCTGTAACGTCTATTTTGCATTTTATCTCCATACACACACACACATACATACACAGAGGGACAAGCTTACCACGCGCACAGAGCGCGAAATGACGCAAAATGGCGTCGCTTGTAATAAATTACGTATACGCAGCGTTGTGCGAAACTTTCAATTGTGTGCTCGGTACTGCCGTTAGGATTGGTATTGATGTTGTTGCAGCAGGCAGACTGCTGCTCATGTTGCTGTTGTTCGTGTTGTTGTTATTGTTGGTGCATGGGTATCCGTTTGGTTTTGGCTATGTGCGTACACTAGAACGCCCCAGGCGGTCACCACACACATACAAGAACTGGACTCTCACTCGTGTGTGTATGTGTGTGTGGTAAATGAATGTGCAAGTATGCGAATGACAATGGCAACGTCAATTGGTTTGGGTTTGGGGAATGCTTTTTATTTCTTTTGCTAGTTTTCATCGGTTTCGCGTTTTGCTGGCTGATTTTTGCGTAGGTAGCGCGAATTTGTCGCGGACCGCCTTTTGTCGAATTGATGCCATGTCAGACATTTCATTGTTATTCTAATGCCCGGTTGTAGTTTCATTGCAAGCGCCATAGATTACGCTAAATTACTTAGGGGCCTTGCAACACAGCATAAAATTGCTCAGCAACACAAAAGCAAAACGCACAGTAAAAACCACTAAAGCCGCTTGTGCTACAATTGTCGTCTGATGGATGAATGCTAAGCGTTCGTTTAACAATATGCTTATCTGTTTTGCATATTTAAAGCCTCTAATGATCCTAATAGTTGTGTGAATTTGTTGCAACGCTCATAAATATTCGCAAAAACAGAACAGAAAAGTTACAAAACATTGAAAAAAGGCACGTTTGTAATTTGTCTCAAATTTATCTCACAAAAAACATACTAGAAAGATTGAACAACGGGCTTTTAATCCTCTTTTCCTCCCTGAAGAACGTTTAAAATTTGGATTTTTTCCAACGCTTACATTTGTAATGGGAATTAATATAGCTTCAACTCATCAATCCCAAAAAGCAAAACCTAACCTAGGTAATAAAAGTTTTTAAAAATTTGATGTCAACAACACGCACACACACTCACACACAAAATGTGAAATTACATGACTTAGCGAATAAAATAAATTAACTGCAATATATATTTTGTGAAATGTTTTCATTTTCATAATGATTCCATTTTGTTATGTGGATGCAACAATGTTTTAAATTATGCACACACTAAATCACAAGTGTGCAACTTTTGCAGTATTGTTTTGACTTAAATATATATATGTATATAATATATATGTTTGTGTTATTAGCCCAATGCTGAAAAACAGTTTGAAACTATATGAGCGCCCATCTATAATGGCTCAACCCAGTAACTAAGTAAGTACACGCTATAAATCACACACTTACTGCAGAGAGAAACAGAGAAAGAGAGAGAGAAAGAGAGATAGAGAGAGTGGAAATGAAATGAAAGTTATGCCCAACAGTTTGCAGCAACTGTCAAACCAACTGCTCATTACGCCAACCAGCATTCCCGCACTGCTCAACATTGAACCACCCTAATGTTACTGCTGCTGCTGCTGTGAAATGCTGCCACAGTTAGCCACTAACCAAAAAATACCACAGTGGAACCCATTGCAATGGTAGTTCCAAACTGTCCACTGACTGAGCTCATTATCCTCTATTTTTATTTTTTTTGGTAATTTTTTTTTTTGGCTTGCACTTCGCGCTTTCAACCATATGCCGCAAATGCAGAAGGAGTTCGGTCAGTCGATTTTTTGGCGACCACATAACATCCATACACGCACACACAAACGTACATTTGCAACCAGTTGGTATTGTCGACGTTTCATTTTGTGTGCAGTCAGTTGGCAGCGCGTTTTGTGGTCGGCCACTCGGGCCCATTGTTGTCATTGGTTCATTGCTAATATTGGAAGCTTCAACTGATGTTGCTTCTGTTGTTGTCGTTGTTGTTGCTGTTGTCGATGGCAGTGTCAGTGGCACTGACATTGCTAAGGCTAACATTTGCCTCATTCATGTGTTTTATTGCCACAAGCATACAAAACGCCAAATAACAACAGAACATAACTGAGCAGTCCAGTTCAGGAAGCAACGTTTGACTGCCTGCTGCCTGCTCTTCCCCCTGAATACAGAAGCTGACCCCATATATTTATGCTGCATATGTTTGTGCCATATCTTCGTGCGCATAAACCACACAACTGAACAACGAGCTCAACGGAACTGGAGCAACAGCAAGAGCAGCAGCAGCGTGGCATTGCTCATTACCGCAACCAGGGCTGGAAACTGAAACCAATTTTCACTGCTAACTAAATTTCATAAAATTTATTAGCTTAACAATTTTGCTATAAATCAAAAATAGGTGATAATTTTTGTTGTTTATTGAAAATTTTTAATGAAAATCATTCGAACTGCATAAATTTAGTGATATCTTTCCAAAGGCCAAGCTGCTGCCAAAAAAAGAATTCCCTTGGTTAGCATCTCTAACCGCATTTTATGCCACAAACACCACAACATGCTGGAAAAATGGTCAACAAAATGGCCAGAAACTAAGCTGCCTGCCTGCCTGTTGGCTCTTGATGGCACTGAGTCTGTTTTAATCAAATTGCCACAAAAGTTCACTGGGGCTAGTTCAAGTGCAAGCCGTTACTTTGCGATTTAGTGGGCGTATATCTCTGTGTGTGAGTGTGTTTGGGTTTGAATGCTTTTGGGTAGCCCATAAATCCATTCAATATTTAACAGACAGACAAGAAGTGCAAACGTTGGCACTTTTTGGGTTTGTCGACTGAGCAACAATAATAATAATGTTTATTATCATTTATTTTATTTCATTTAAATGACTCGTTTCGACCTGCCTGCCTGCCAGTCGACAAACTCACAAAAAGCTAATAAGCTGCAGTAATAAATTATGTGCCATGCAGCATATAAATTATCCGCAATTAACTGAAAATTCTGCATAAAATGCATAAAATTTTCCTGCATGCCAGCCGGTTAAAAGTATTTTTGGTTTAGAAAACTTTTATCGCATAACAAAACACAAACAAAACAGTTTACGAAAAATTTCCCAACAATTTTCTAACCATATTCGCTTTAAATGATGTCACACAATGTTCATACTTTGTGTGTATGAGTGTATAAGTGTGTGTGCAATAATAAATTTAAAATTTTATTTTAAGTGCCCAAATAAACTGGTCTTAATTGTTTATCACTGGCATTCAGAATGGCATTAATATTATTATATTAGCTCATCAAGCAACTGTGTTTTAGTTTATTTTATATTCGTCTGATTAAAGTTTATGACTTTGTTTTCAGGTGGGGTTCAACATAAATTGGCATACGAACAAAAGATGATTAGCGCTGCCGATATTGAGTTATTGTCATGGTAAGATAGCATTTCAAAATCCGGTCAAAATAAAATCATACCAAAATATTTATGTTGGGTTATTTTTTGTAAAAAAAAAATTATTTATGATTGAAAGAAAACAAATAAAAAATCCTAAATTCAAGATAATATAAAAAGCTAATAAAAAGGTTGCGAAAAATCCCTATAAACGTTTGAAAGTTAAAGAATCTTCTGAAAAAAATATTTCAAAATAAATAATGTCTAATTTAATTAAATTTTCTCAGTTTACATAATTTAAAAGCAATGCTTCAAGCGTTATATGAACCGTCTTGATATTTTCAATGCCTTGAAGCATTTTCCAACAATAAGCAGCACAGCAAAGCATTGATTGAATCACACACAATCGAAATTCGCTATTGAAAATGAGGGCTTGAACAGCAAATAGCCTGTATGCGTTTGTTTGTTGACAAAGTCTGAGATCGATCCAAAAGGGCTTACTCATGCCACGTCAAAAGTATTAATTGCAACAACGAGTTCTTGGCAACGCAAAGCCAAAGCTTACAACTGACCAATTGCAGGCGTCTGAAATCACCGTCGAAGGCAATGCAAAAGCGCATTGTTATGCACATGCCCAAAGGCGAAAACGAGAGAGAGAGAGGGGGAGAGAACAGAGCAGTGTGGGAACAGTGCCAGCACAAAATGCAGCCCATTTAAATTTATGTGCAACTTAACGCTTCAAAATTGAGTGCAACGAACGCAGGGCGAGCGCATGGTGCAACATGCTACATCAAAACGCCGCTCACAGCAGCCTTATCAAGTATACGCCATGGCAACCGGAAGCGCGACTTGGAGTGTTTGCCTGACTGCCTGCCACTGCCACCGTCTTTACAGGACCAACGGCAACAATGGGAGACAAAAAACGGCAACAACAAGGACGTTGGTTTCGCCTGCCTAGGTTCATGTTTTCTTTGCCGCTTTTAATTTCAAAAATTTATGCGCTCGCGCCACACTAAGCGTAAAATAACGATGCCGGGCAAAGTCGCAGTAGCGTTGTTGCAACATTGTTTCAATGCCCTACCAGAAAAGTGGCCATAAGCTCAATACAAGTGGTTAACAAACGCCGTCAATTTCATAATCAAACTAATGAGTTGCTTTTAATAAAGATTGCAAACAATTTGCTGGCATTTTACTTTTTTACCATTGTTGTTGAAGTTCTTCTAATAAGCTAAATATTCTTTGCAGTACTTTGCAGTTATATAATACGATTAATAAAGCAACAAATTTGATTTGCACTTTTGCTAATCCACGCACGTAGGGCATCTCAACTTCGTTGCATTACGAAAAAAAAATAACCTGGCTTCCTATTTGCGTTTATACCGTTGTTGTTGTTCTTGTTTGTATTCTCTCATGCAAGTTGATCCTTTGCCGCCATTTTGCAACAAACTCCCAGCATGCACTCCATTAAACTCTGACGTCGACTTTGTTGCACGACTCGCGCAAACAGCTAAAGGAGCAGGAGGAGGCGGAGAAGTAGATGCAGATGGGGTAGAGGAGTTCGCAAATTTTATTTATTAAAAAAGGGTAACGTACAAGTCAAGTGGCTCAGCTCAAAAACAATTAAAACGAAGTTTGTTTATTTTTCCTTCTCGTTTTTTCTTCTGCGCATTTACTATTTATGTGTGTGTGTGTATGTGTGTATGAGTATATGCAAAATATTGCAGTTAGCTTTGAAAGATGAAGTTGAAGTAAAAGTCGCAGTTCTGTTGCTGGCAACGGGGGCGAAGTTTGTGGCAAACGAAGCACAAACTGAAATCCAAACCGAGCATAAAATCTTAACGACTTTGGCTAGTTTCACATGCTCAGCAAACACATACGCAAACAAACAAACACAGAAACACAAATCTTTGAAAATAATGGCATAATTAATTGCCGTTGCGGTTGCCAAACGTTCCAACACTCAACGCCCCGGTTAAATGTTGCATGCAAATGTATGGAAGATGGCGCCGAACGGAATAAAAGCACCCCAGATGAGTGAGAGATAGATGGTGTGGAAAAAAGGTGCGTTCTTCCATTTGGGTCATCCACAGTGCGTAACGTGCTGCATATTTAATATCAGCTTTAGAGAGCGTAGGTAGGTAGTGTGCCACACCATTTACAACACTTGCCACCAAACTAGTTCATGGCAAAATAGCTTAAGCTAAGCTAGTTTTTTTTATGAAGAAAAATATCAGGAGTTTGAATACTGAGGAAGGTAAGGATTTATTAACTTAGTATTTGAACTAAGCTAAACTCTTACAGGTTTGGTTAAATCTTAAATCCGATGAATTTTGTTCTTGAAGAAGAACATTTACAAAATATGCAAAATTAATACATTAAAACCCAGTTCAAAACTGTAGCAACTCTTTTATGAACCCATTTGGCTCGACTTCAGCTTGATTCAGTTCTTAAGTAAATATTTTCTTTTGAAAGAAATGCTGGCACTCGAGCTTGGCACTTCCAACGCTTGCAACGCATCGTTTATCTTCTTATCCTTCTCATATATATATAAGTATATATTCAGTATATATATATATATATATATATATATATAAATATACTGAATATAGTCTTAGCATGTGTGTGTAGTTGTGTGTCTGTGCAGCGTGAAACCATTTAGCACGCAATGAGGTGCTGCCGATTTGCCAACATTGCAGTTGTCGCTTTTCAAAAACTTGACAGCATCTGTACTCCAGTGTTCAATAAACCAACTTTAAACTAAAAGCTTGGCAAAGATTGTGGACAATTTCTTTGCAAAACAATTTTCATTAACGTTCAGCAGGAACCGTAAGTAGTATTAGCTAAAGCTTCCTCAAGTTATTTCATGTGGCCATATTTTGTGCATTTTGTTGGCAAAACATAAAGTTGACAATACAATGCTGAATAACATTATAAACTGCAGTCGAGTGTGTAATATAATAGGATTACGTTATAGCAATTCAAGTGGATGCAATGTTAAGCGGCTTAAAATAAAGTTTACCAAAAAATATGTAAATAACAATGTAAATAAATATTCTTTTATACCCTAAACCCATTAAAAATGGGTAAAAAGGGTATAATGGTTTTGTGCAAAAGTATGTAACAGGCAGAATGAAACATCTCCGACCCCAAAAAGTATATATATTCTTGATCAGCATCAACAGCCGAGTCGATATAGCTATGTCCATCTGTCCGTCCGTCCGTCGATCTCAGAGAATATTAGAGCTAGAGACTCCAGATTTGGAACTTAAGTTCGCCTAATCCCAGTACAATTTTGTTTTCTTCCCGTTTCCAATACACACATGGGATCGATAACAACAAAATCTTGAATTTGGAAAACTTTAAACGGCATTTGAAACATTAGACAAAATAATGACAATCTGTGAAATTTTTATTGAAACCGGTTGAGAAACACCGGAGATATGGAACATTGAAATTGAGTATGCAGTATGCAGTATGCGCGTACACACACACACACACGTTCTTGCAAGCACTGACTGTACTCGTTAATTATAGGTTTCAGGGTATCGTCTAGTCGAGATTTCTTGACTAGAGCCTTCTTAATTGTTTATTTATAAAATAAAAATACATATATAAGTATTGTGTGCTAAGTACCCAATATTCAATTAATAAAATATTTTAAGCACACTAATTAAATAGTAGAATAGTTGACTATTACGCTAATGACATGACAAACCAAAAAAAGAGTTTAACATTGTGGAACAAAAGTTTATATTTAATGTTAGGAGAAGTTGTTAAACGTTCCTTGACATTTTAGCAACTTTAGTATTGCTCATAAAAGCTTAGAGTAAATAGAAACAAAACACATAGAAAAGGAAGAAAAAACTGGACAGCTGTTGACTCCGTTTTCATAGCAAAAATGTCAGCTTAGCCGCTGGCAACTCGTTGAAGCGAAAAGGAAAAAATGTACATGGTAATAACGAGTTAGGCTGCAATGAGAAACACTGCTCGACTAGATGATATCTATCAAACAGATCGAGTTATACACCAACATGTATGGTTATAATGATTGGGAACCCAATTAATATCTAATTGTTCTTCTCCTTATTGTCACGTTTTCTACAAAACTACTTTAACCAACCCTTTCTAACACTTCGGCCATTCCTGCAGGGTATAGGAAAAGAAAAAGGTAAATAGAAAAGCAGCACACGTTGCAACTAATTTTGTGTTTGTTTTATGCACTTGCAACATTGTTGCGACCCACACAAACACACAGACTTTTTGAAGCACATAAAGCTAGACAAACTTCAGCTGCCATCAGCAACAACGACATGAGAGCCAAGCCGAATGAAGTTGAGTTGAGCGAGAACTGCAAACGTTTAGCGTGCCATGCCAAAGTCGTGCTATTGTAGTGGTAAGGGTTGGGCGGGTGTTTTTGGCAACAACAGGCAAGGCACTACATTTAAGCAAACTTTGCGGCATTTTCAGCAATTTGTGGTATTTTACAATTTAATCCGTAACTGTCTTGGGTGTCACACTAATACACAACGAGCTATTCTCCCCCCGTCCGACAGCTGCCTGCCACGGCTGACTGCCACAAGCCATCAACAGTTTGTTTCAAATCAGACTACGATGACGATGACGATGTTTGTGCGGCATCAGCTAGGCAGGCAGGCACCGAGCACACTCATGGCACCTGGTGTATGAGCAAGTTTTCTAATGCTTGCTCCGCTTCTCTCTTCTCTCCAAAGTTATCCATTGTGCAGCCGACGCTAAAAACAGGCCCATTGTACTTATGGAAGCCCTGCCTAACTTGCCTGGCATGCCTACTTATTGTTGCCAATCCCTGGAATTGAATTTGTTTAAGTATCTGTGTGTGTTTGTATATCTCTTCATATCTGTGTGTGTATGTTTGTGTGTGTTTGAACTACCAAAAGTACTTCTCTGCTCGGCATCCTCAGTGCGAAGTTTAATTAAAGTCGCGCTACAACTTTTGATATGTTCTTCGAGTTGTTCCTGCCGCGCTCATCCGTTTCCGCATCTTCTACCATAGAACTAAGTCTGACATTGCAGCACAGTGGGCAATTACACACATATCTAAACAAATATTGTCTATCCATTCCAACTTTACTGTTTAAATAATGTGATGCTAAGGCTTTAAGAAACTTTCTCATCTTTCATAGAAAGTTCATCATTTGAATAGTAGTTCTGTTCCACTGTAAATTGTAATAAGTTTTGCTGTTTGGGTTCATAGGGGACTTACATACTTGCTTGAAATCTTTCTATGACAGTTTTCGTTGCACAGTTTTGTTTAGTTTGCTGTTGAATGTTTAAGTTTTCGTATCAACTTAGACGCACATGCACATGAATGCATTTATTGTAACATAATGCGTGTATGCGTATCCATGCGTGTGTGTGTGTGTGTGTGAAGTTTTCAATGTGTGCGTAAGTGCTCTAAGCACACACTGATAGACATTTTTAGACGTACGCAGTCTTACTTTGGTATTGAAAGCTAACCGTGAGATGTGGCTGAAATATTCAACAGCTTTCATTCAGCAACAGATAAAAAAGTCTGCACAATTGCTTCTTTTCTAAGAAATAAAATTCTAAATTTATACTTTTCTGTCCAACATCCAATTCAATTCAGTTCCCCGTACACAAAAAAGGGCCATATTATTTATATGATATATTCATAATTCTATTATTATTGCTCCAAATGTAGATAAAAATGTCATTCAACTTCTATTAGATACACTTTCGAAGGGTATTGTAATATTCGAGTGAAGTTTGTCAGTATTAAAGTTTAAGTTTCGCTGATACATGTTAAATTATTAAGTCAACAAAATATTTTTCTGAATAACATTCGAGACAAATAAAAATCCTTGTGAATAAAAAGTGTATTAAACTAACTGCTTGACAGAATTAACTTCGAAATCTTTTTCTTTCTTTACGTTTTCATACATATTAGTATGTATGTACATTTTGTGCAGGCAAGCGGGCAAATTGACAGCATTATGAAAGGTCAGGTCAGAGACGGGCAGACCAAATTCATATATATTAGCCCAGCACGTAAGTAAAAAAAAACATTCCATTGTGCCATAATGTCGGGCAGTTAGCACACACACACACGAACACAAACGCACAGCTGCGAAAAGAAAAGTTTGAGACGAAGGAAAGAAAACCCCAATGGTTATCCTCGCTCGTCCTCGATTTCAAGCCACTGGCAATCGTGTGAGTGTCAAATGCCAGGCCATGGCCACTTCGTCCTGGCAACACATGCGACCAGGCGTGCGTCTTCCTATCTCCTCTCTCCCGTTCTAATGCCAAATGCAAATTTTATTTATGAATATGATTTCTGGCAACAAACAATAGCGCCCAGTATTTACACATACACATACAAAAATAATAAAAACCCAAATATTTTGGTTTGACAAACTCATACAAAATGGGCAAGGAACAAATACTCAAACCACGCAAACTCATGGCGCCGGGTGTGGCTGCAGCTGTTAACCCTTGCACTGGCTGACATAACGACCCTGCTTCTGGACCCCACGGACTCCCAGGGCCGCTTGAGTGCGTGCCAAAAATCTACCATTTACCATCTACGGCTGCCTTGTGCTCGTGTTAAAATAATAAAATATGTTACCGACTGTTGTTGTTGTTGTTGTTGTTGTTGTTGCGTGCACACATCTCCAGCTTCAATGCTCTGATGTTCTGACCGCATAGTGCAGGAAATCAAAAATTGAGGAAATGAAATTTGGTTATTAGTCAGCGCGGCATGTTGTCAAAGACGAGAGAGAGGGGGGGTCGTTCACATCGCTGTCGTCTGTGCTAGGTGTGGCAATGTCAATCCAATGTGTCCCTGCTGGTCCTGGCTTCCACCCACACCCACTCATTCCTTGCCACACATACACAATAATTATAAATCAACGCAGGCACTCGAATAAAGTCTAGACAATGCCTGACAAAGGCAGCCAGCCAAAGCCATTGCCATTGCCCGAAATGAATTGGCTATGGACAAAGTGGAAGGGACTCTTCGTTTGGCCAAATGCCCAGCAATGACCATCATTAATGCCAACCCACACACAAAAGCGTGTAGAAATCATCCTCTTCTTACTACGCTGTTCAAACATTGTCAGAACCCGCCGCCAGCCATGCCAAATGTATCAAATTCAAATTTGAATAATAACCAGTTGATCAGAGGGTTGAAAAGTTGTTGGCTCCTTGCAAAAACCCAATTCATTCTGCACGTTCCTAACAAATAAGAATTGAACAAAGAAAGTTAGACAAGGGAATGAAGAAAACTGACTTTAAGCTACCCTGTATAAATTATAAGATTCTATATGCCAAAAGTTGCTAATGTATCAAAAGGTATGTACTAAATTTGAATACACACTTCAAGATACAAAGGGTATTAAAGAGAGCAAAGGTTTGATAAAATATGAATATGACTGCGGGGTCTTAAAAGTAAATTATTTTCCGAATAACTCGAGTTTGTTTACGCTTGTAGTTTTGTTTATTCATTATATATTTAACATTAACATTTAAAAACAAAAGCCAAACAGTTGCAAAAACGCACTTTAAATAAACAAAAGCATTGATTGTTTTGCAACGCGGCTAATACTATAGTTGCAACTAATACAAACCCAAACTGGCGGTCAAAATCAGTTGCTAAAATGTGATTCATATGGTCAGTTTGTTGTGTATCAAAAGGTGGGTCACGGCCTACCACAAAAACCGAAAATGTATTCACATTTTAATTGGTTGCCAGCAGCAGCAACAACTCTTTACAATTTACCACGCACAAATGTAGGCAATGGTATTTTTTATTTCCATCACAGGCTTTTACATTTGACATTAAATAGTTGCTGAAATAAATCAACATGGCATAAAAGCAACAACAGGGCAAAAATCAGCAACACCATCGGTCCACATGTACACATACTCTTTTTATATGGGAGAATGGTTAAAAGAGCTAAGGGATGCAGTGTGTGTGGGGAACTCATAACGCACGTATAGCATCTGAGCAGCAACAGCAACTCTTCAGGCTCTGCATGCAATAAACAAATAAATATGCGAATTGGTGTTGCTGCCGTCGCTGCTGTTTATTTAAAAAGCAAGAAATGCGGGCCATGATTTTTAGCGACGTGGCACGTACAACACAAAAAAAACGAAGTGTGTTTTGGGCATGGGCAGGCCAGACAGTTGAGCACTTGAAACAGCCTAGCAGCAATAACAACAACAACAGCAGCAACATCAACTGAAAGCCAGCTCCTGTTGCTGTCAATTTTGGTCTTCTCTGCTGCGTGGCAGACAAGCTGATGAACCGCCTGTGGACTATTGTGTTTGTGTTGCATAGTTGTTGTTATTGTTGTGAGTTGCTTGAGTGGGTTCAGGTTACAACAGACACGCAATTAATTGCAGCTGTAGCAACATCAACAATAAGCAAATGTTGCCAGACACTTTATAAGTAAAATTTTTTGGGCTGACTCAAAAGATTTAAGGCATTAATTTTTAAAATCATAGCTCACTGCGAACAAAAGACTTGAATAAATGTTTTACAATTTGCAATTTACTAGGAAATACGTTACACAAAAATAAAATGCATAAATGAGGACAACACAGCACGTACAATTTAAATAAACTGTATTTTACTTTACTTTGTTTTCTTACATAATTTGTTTATGTTTTATTTTGTTTTGATTTTTTTTTTTCCTTGAACCCATTAAAAATGGGTAAAAAGGGCAAAATGGTTGAGTGCAAAAGTATGTAACAGGCAAAAGGAAGCATCTCCGACCCCATACAGTATTTATGTTCTTGATCAGCGTCAACAGCCAAGTCGACATAGCCATGTCCGTCTGTCCGTCTGTCTGCTCGTATGTATGAACGCGTTGATCTCAGAGACTGTATTAGCTAGAGACTCCAGATTTGGAACAGATTAGCTCGTCTAGTGCCTAGGTAGTACAAGTTTGTTTTCAATTTTCGATTCCTTTTCCCGTTTCCGATATACACATGGGATCGATAACAAAATCTTGAATTTACAAAACTTTCAGACTGCGTTTAACATTTTTAACGACATAAAGACAATCTGTGGAGTTTTTATTCAAATCGGTTGAAAAATGCCGGAGATATGGAACATTGAAGTTGAGTATGTATATGCAGTAAGCGCGTACACACACACACACACACAAACACAGGTAAAGGGTTTAGGGTATCGTCTAGTCGGGATTTCTCGACTAGAGCATTCTTACTTGTTTATTATTGCAGAACTTTGAGCTTCGACTTACCATAGATATTTGATATCACTTAGCTACCAGTTTTTCTCTGTCCACCCAAAACCGGATGCTATCTTTTCAGATTTAACCCGATTTTAGTCAAGGACTTAGCTCTAGTCTGTCTCTGTCTTTGTCGCCGTCTCAGTCACATGTTCGTTTTCAGGCTCAATTCGTTAAGACCCCTTGGCTAAGCCCAATTGGTTTGCCTATTCGACAAACACAAAATTATTTTTATATCAACGTAGTTTTTTTTTTGCCCGTTTTTTTGTGCTGCCAACTTGCTATTTATGCGTCTTTGATGCTAGGCTCCTTTTATATTCGACTGCTACGTTTTTTTTTTCTCTTTTCCTTTTTGGTTGAAACTTTTCGATTACTTCCATTCAATTTGTTCGTTTCAGGTTGCGTTGTCAACAAGTGCGCCCGCTGCCTTGACAAAATTTTTTTTTGAAGAAAATACATGAAACATGAAATAGAAAATATGAACACAAACAAACAATTACTGAGCACAAGAGCAGCAATTTCACATCGAAGCTTTCTACCTTTTTTTCTAAACAGCTGTCAAGTAGTTCAGTTTTTTTTTTTTTTTTTGATTGGTCTTATTTTGGGGCACACTTGAATGCATCTTTAATCGTATTTAATATAAAATGTTGTATATTATTTGATTAGTTGTATTATAAACCAAATTGCCTCTTCCACTTTCCATATTGCGCTTTTGTAAAAACCATTCAAATTAAACTCACATCAGTTTGCTGGTTTGCTTTAATAGTTGACGGCACAATTTAATTGAGATTTTGATAAACGGTTCTTCGTAATGCAGTTGAATGATATACCCCAATTTTATAAATTCTCATAAAACAACGTCCCTCAACATTATGAGTTTCAGCATTTCGTTTTCATTTTCAAACTGAGTAAAAATCTCCGAATTGTGAATGGGTTTGAATTCCCGCTGACCATAGTGGTTTTTAAATGTTTCAACTGAATGACGTTCGTGGGTTCGGTTCGGTTTCTGAAGCCGGTGTTATTTGTGTGTTTGTACTGGTTCGTTTGTATCTGGTTCGGGCTCAGTTTGAGTAGTTTCGGTTTCCGACGACGCGTCGGCTAACCATAATGGAGCTTCATTTGGCTGGCAATAAAGCAGTTAAAATAACTTGACAATAAAAAACACAACTGCGTTGTTTGTTGCTGCTGGTTAATTAAACAAGTGTCGGCATATGCAGAAATTCAGCATTCAGCAGTTAAACAAAGAGAGCTGTGTGGACATTATAGTAACATATCAGCAGGCAAACAGGACACGCAATACAAACAACGAACGCAGGACGCAGGACTCGAATTAATGGCAAACATAAATAAGAACGCGTTAAACAATTGCAACAACACCAGCCATAACAATAATAACAATAATAATAATAATAATATGTAGAAATGATATGCGAATGCCCATGCTACATGCAATAAAACAACATGCAACACGCAAAACTTTAAGCAATAACAGTGAACAATAACAAACAATTGAGGGTGGGAAGTTAAAATACACATATATAATTACAGAGTGTGCTGATGTTGCGGTTAACAAATTTATAACAGACCTATAACAAGCCACTGTGCCTTAACTAGTTTTGGACATGCCACGCCCTAAAAACACATACTAACACACGTGCAGCTCACTTAACCAAATGTTTCCGGTGCACATGGGCCACAGGTTGTCACAAAATTGCTGAGGTACAAACAACATACAGCACAGAAAGCTTTGCAGGCGAAACAATAGGGCTCAAACCGAACCGGGTTTGAAGTCTTGGCACCTGACCTGAGCATAGATCCCCCCACCTTACCTCTATGTTGAACGACCCCTTTCCGCATCCGATGTCGACAGCAGTCAGCTGTTTGATTTATGTATGTTGTGGTTGTTGTTGCTTGTTGCAGCACAAATTAAAAATGTTCAGATGTCTGGGGCCATAACTCAAACGTCGATGCATTTGTTTAATTTTAAATGTGCATGTGGCATTTTGACTTGTTGTTGCTTTCGTTGTTGCTGCTGTTGTTGTTATGTGTAATTGCCCAATATAAGCGATGCATTAAAACTTAATTAATGTAATTGTATAGGACCGTAGCAAGCAAGCAGAGAACATTTTCAAACTGTAGCCAAATTGCTGAAAAGTTGAGTTTCCCTTAAATTTGTAACAAAGCAACAGGCACTTGATACTTTCGACTAAAGGATTTTGCTGTGTTTGATCCTGAATTGAAATCGAGTTTTACAATCATTCACAATTGGCTTTGGCTTGAGTTTCTAATTACAAGTAACTACTTTGAATAACCAATCTGCAGAGAGTGAGTCAAAGCAATTGAAAGTTAGCCATTAAGTGCATACATCTGCATGTATGTGTATGTGTCAAGAAAGTTGGCTAGAAATTTAGTTGGATTTGCAACTTTTGTGTGCATTATTGAAGACTTTAAATAAATGTCCTAACTTTAGGAGTTAGGCCAAATTTAACACAGAGATAACTTTTAGAAATGTAAAGGGATTTAAGGACGATTTAATCTTTATTTCAGCTTAAGACACTTCGAATAACTTCATCAAAACTGCACCGATTTTCAATTAGAAACAGCATTGCAATCATGATTTGGCCTTTTAAAGAAATCACAATGTTATGAAACTTATACGAAATATAGCCTGAGAGGATTTAAAATAACTTTCCGCTATCCAAACTATTGTTAAAACTTACTCAAGTATGGCTGCAAACTAGTTTCGCGCATCTAATATCATGGTATGCAAACTTGAATCAAGCTTTAAGGCAAATTCTGCGTTGCTAAGAACTATTAATAGCAACTTGGCAAACCATCAACGCAGGAAGCAAGACATTCATGACTTGGCTGACCGCTGATGACATGTCTGGTTGGGTCGTCCAATAGACACTTACAATGCAACACCAACAAAAGTTAACCGCACCTTGACGCAACTAACTCACAGTAACTATAAACGCCACGGGCCGCTCACCGCAAGGGGGCCCCAATTGAGTCGGCATTGGCACCACATCAAAACGCCCAGTGAGATAGAGAGCAAGAGAGAAGTTGCAGACATTGTTGGCGGCAACAATTAGATAAAGATCAACAGGCAGACATATAGAGAAAGACATAGAGAGAACGAGAGGGGGTGTAACCAGTGGAGACACATGAAACCGCAAAACTGAGAGACACGCCCATTTAATTGCATAAAACATAACGCCACATGCGAATTACAATGCATGTTCAGGAGACGCTGCAACGACAATTCTGTTGGAGACATTTGGCATCAAAGGGCAGCCGAACTGCCCAACTAGCCACTTTTTCCCCCTCCTCGCCTCCCCACTATTGACCCTCTCGCTCTCAATGCATACAATTATTTCCGCTGTGCATTGCCAGCAATTCTAATTAAGGCAAAAGACATTTGGATTGACACGAGACAAGCAATGGGCTGTGTTGCAAACGATGACCAACACCCGCAACCCAACAACCCCCTTCTCGACCCTCCACGATTCGTTATCCCATGCCTGCTTTATCTGTACTTGAAGCGTTGTCGCAAATTGAATAGAATAAATTTTCATTAAATACGCAACGCAAAGAAGTCACGACGAAATTCAATTTAAAGTGGCAGGACACACTGCTGAAATGACTGCGCCCCTGCGCAACGGCGGGTAGGGGGCGGGGGTGGAGGGTCAACGGCACTGGCCGCACTTGCCATCGACTCTTGTCCATTTTCATAATTTTTAATTATTTTTAATTTAATTGTCGCGCCTTGCGTGCACCGAAACAACCACAACTGACTTTGACTTCGACTCGGACTCTGAGTCAACTTTTGTGTGCGGTTCACTTTCCGCTGTGGCGGAGGGGGGAGTGTCGAATGCAGTAATAAACAGCGTCTGCAATAAATGACGATGAATGTGTACAGAGAGTGTGTTTAATAAGTGCTATATAGTATATAAATATATGTACGATACTTGATTGAAAATAAGACACTCAGTATAGACGCACATGGAATGCACTAACTGAGAAAGAACATTTTACTGAATAACGTGAAGAAATTAATTAAGATTAAGACTGTACAACAAGTGATTGTAGATCTGAATCAGCCTTAGAATTTATCACTATGATGATTCAGTTACTAGCTGCATAAAGAATGCATTTGCTGTAGAATGAATAATAATCCAATAACTGCTTGGTTAAGATCGGCAGATATATTTGAATAAAATCAGTTAAATCGACGTTAAAATAAACAAAATCAAACAGCAAACTATTAAAAAGAATATATCAAATGTATCTCTATGATGTAACAAAAATATTAAAAACTTTTCAAACACCATCATCAATATGCCCTTTTCTCAAAATTTTAATAATTCTGAGGAACTTGCGACTGCGTGAATAATGCGTCTGTCTATAAACATTTTATGCTCGTTTCAATAATTTAAGTTTTTTTCCAAGAATTTTATTTCAACAATTTTTTTTTTTGGTCATGGTCGTTGCTGTCGCTTTGTGTGTCCATTGCCAACGACCCAAAACATAAACACAAAATTTTAATTACTCGAAATGTGCGGGCGCACTTAAGTAACATTTTGTGGGGTCAGCTGAAGCTGGAGTAAGCGTAGTTTTTGGACTGTCAGGTGCCCAGTAGTCAGTACCCAGTAGCTAGTAGCCAGCTGGATGACTGGCGGCCAGCCCGTAGTTCTAAGTTATTTACCCCCAAAAATTTTATGTAATTGCAAAAGTTTTTGGCGCTCCAATGCTCTGAATGCATAAACGTTGGTCCGTTGTCAACGTTATGGCAAAATTGTTATTAGCAGAAACAGCAGCTAAAACATTTGCGATACCAAACCTCAAAACCCACCCAACTATGTTGGGGATGCTGCTGCTGCTGCTGCTATGCGGGGATGCCAACTTATTGTCGCCGCTCAAGTAATTCAAACAGCAGGTGTTCGCAGTTAGCTGTGGTTCCCATCATCATCCTCCAACAACAACAACACGACAAACAAGAACAACAACTCTCCCACAACACAAAAATAATTATCACTCTTGATTATCTTTTGTAGAAATAAGTGTGCCACGCGCCCTTTACTCCCGCTCTCTATCTCTCTCTCTCTCTCTCTCTCCCTCCCTATCTTTCCTTTCTCTGCATCTACATCAACTTCTTCTATCTATTGTACTTACTTTCGCAGCACCTTAAAACGGGCATTAAACTTTCGCACCCGCACCTGCACAACCAACCCCCCGGTTCGTCGTAAAAGTAATTGTTGTGTTTTTGTCAAAAAAACATTTGGGAGGATGAGTAGCGCTATTTAAATAGAGGTAGACAGCCGCCCGAGGGAGAAGGTAAAACTGACAACGAACTATGCTAACTGTTTAATGTTGTTACCTGAGCAAATTGTCGACGCTTGTGCAAATTTCTCAACGTTTTATTGGTGCGGCACACAGAAGCGACGATATTCGGTTAACTCTCTCTGCCCCTTTGTGCCACTGCTGTGGGCGTGTGCACTAAAGGGTCTGTCTGTCTGTCCGCCTGTCTGTTGATGTTTACCTACAAATTGCTTCATATGCTTGCAATATAATTTACTTTTAAATGGGCCATCCAAAGAGTCGGCGGTTTTGCTGCGTAAGATTCTTGATTGAAAATGGCTTTGGGTCTAAGTGCTGCTGACTAATTGCTTTATATGCTTGCAATATTATTAAGGTTAAGGTTAATTATCATAGAAATTTACTGATTAGGATTTTATTTGTTTGGATGATTTTGAGTTGAATTCCAGTTTAGATTAAGATTGCCTTTGTCTGGTTTAAGAACACTTTAAGCTTGGTGTTGGTGTTTAATTAGACTCTGAATAAACTTGAATAGCCCCAAAAATGCCACATAACTAGAGCTTAAGCCCTAACACAAGATACAATGTGCTTTAGCCATCTCAAGATAGTAGTTGACTGCAGTTTCTAAGCCAATTGCATGTGTAAGAGTGCAGATTGTCAAGTGGCATTTTAGAAATTCCATAAATGGCTGAGACCAAAAACTTTTTAAATGACATTTGTGACCCATCTCGCCCCCCTTCATCACCCAACGCAACCCAGAGCTACTGCTACTTGTGGATACAGCATACTTTGTGCCCTCGAATGCCATTGCCTTTTGCCACATTTTGTGTTAACAACGCGCATTGCGCATTTCCGCTGCTGCTGCTATTGCGCTCACTGTTGTTGTTGTTGGATAAAACTTTTACTTTTGTTTATTTGTCGCTCATTTCAGTTGATGTTGATGTTTTTTCATCATTTGCAGCTTGGGCTTTCAGACTATCTGCAGTCGTTTGGTTTTTGTGTGATTCGGTCTTGTTGTCTGTGCCTTTAAATGAAAGCTAATTAAGTTTTATTTTTCAACAGTTTGTGAAAACGCACTCCACTCTCGCACTCTCTTTGCTTTTCGCCACACTCTCTGCTTACACACTTTTTTTTTGCCTCCGCCTCGCACTTAAAGTGGACTGAATCCGTCCAGCCGCCAGTCGCTGTCAGTTGTTTGGTTGGGGGTAGGGGGCGCCTTCTTTGGTCATTACAAGTTGATTAACTCATAAACATTTACTGACAACTGACGTCTGACAAGTGGCAACTTTGTTAGCGCCGTCAGTCCAACAGCCAACTGATTTTTTATTTTTTTTTTGAATATGTATATATGTTTTTTAACTTAACTTCTCTTGATTTCTTTATTACTTATTTAATGCCAGTATTTATTTTTTTCTCACTCTTTTTTGTTTTTTTGCACTGTTGGAAAAAAATACTGAAATAAATTTGAGTTTTCCGGAATTTGTACGCATAGCCTGCCCACCCCCCTTTAGTTCCCACCCCTTCTTTTTGACCAAAGTGCACGAAAGCACTTTCTTTTGTGTAAGCTTTGCTTTGGCGTTCATTTTATTTGCCTGGTTTGTGTCTGTCTATCTTTCTTCGTACTTATTTCGAAATTTAATTTCAAAGAGTCGCGTTACTTTTTGTTTCAACTCGCGTCGCACTCCTGTCGCACATTTTTTACGCCGCTTTAAATTCACGACCATTTTTTTCGCACTGTCATTTGCGCTTTTCATTAATTTGGCGCAACGTTTTTTATTTTATTTTATTTTTTTTTTGCTTTGTAGCTGCTTTCCCGTTGTGCGAAGTTTTTTATGTTGTTTCCTTTTTGTTTTTTGTGTGTGCTTTTTTATATTGTTTCCAAGGCAAAGGTACATTTTGGTCAAAGTAATGTTGATTGTTTGCTCGGCTGACTTTGATTACAAAATGGTTCCCTCAAAAAAAGAAATACAATTACATTCAACAGCAGGTTGCTTAAGCTGTGCACTAAGCAGATTTTTAATTGACTTTTTGAATGAGGAAAACCCAAAAGGGGTTTTATTTAACTTTTTACAGATGTCTGAGTATTGTAAATAATAATCTGATATTTTCTGGGAAACTGAACAGCGGTAGCTGGCATTGCAGGGTATTGCTTAGTTGAGCATTGTTCTTGATTACTGTTAAGTTGACTTCTTTCTAAGCTGGGGCAACAAGCTTAATTTGTGTTAGGAAGCGTTCATTTGCTCCGAAAATATGTTTACCCTTTTTGTTTTAGGGTTGTCAAAGTTAATTAGAATGTAACCTGTTGATTTTTTCGTCGATGGTTAGCACAAAAATTAATTGTCAACTTAGGCTCGAAGCTTTTGACCATTATTTACCATGTAACTGCCATTCATCAACATTGCAGACGAACAATTTTCAAAATAGATCCATGAATATTAAACTCATCTAAGTAAAAAGTTATAGCTGCAGGGCAACCAAAAAATCGATTTGTTAGTTATTTATTGCATTTAATTAACTTGAGTGCATTGCAATAGAAATAAGTTAACCAAGATAGTCGTTTGATGCCAATCAAATCTAAGCCTTGGGCACAATCCAACTACTATTTGCTGTATAAATTTTTTTGGCATATTCAAATAGCAAAATGCGTTTTATCTTTATTCATAATTTATGCAATTATCAATGTATCTACAGTGTAGTAATTAAATGCAAATGTTCGGGGATAATATCTAATATTCAATATTAATTTCCCCATCCTCTCACATACCAATTGAATGTCTGTTTGTCATACGCTGTCGTTTGTGAGCATTCATTTCAGTCATTCATTTCATTTCATTCATCATTTATTCATTCCACTCGCTTTTGCTATTAGTTTTACTTCAACATTCATCTAGCTGGTTCTTTTTTTATTATTACTTTTTTTTTTGGGTTTCTCATTTTCTATGTGGAACACTTCTTGCCACCACCACCACCGCCCATCGTTTATTCTGTACAATCATCCGCATTCCCCCGCGCCGTTTGTCAATTTGATATGCTCCACTGCAATTTCCGTAAATTGCGCGTAAATCGTTTCAAATTTTCACTTGTCTACGTTTGATTTTTTTCTGCACAATTCACACACACACATACATAGACACACATATACATACAGTTGGTGGTACATAATTCAGCAAACATTATTTCCATTATAATTTTTCTGCTTTTTTGGGTAAGTCAAATAAATCAATAAAAAAATAATGCTATATAATGTATAGAAATCGTTGCAAAAGTCGCTGGCATTGGCAACAGTAAACGGAATCCAACGGAAGCCTCAACGAAATGAAAAACAAACTGCCCGCCACTTTTGTGTGTCCTGCTGCAAGAATGGAAACGGAGACGAGACGAAGACGAAGGCGCTTGCCAGCGAAATTTTAAACGACATCTAAAGCCTGCAAATATGAAACTTATGGCAATAATATTGATGTCGTCCTTTGACTCACAGAACCCTTCTTCATCCGCCGTTTCCTCGCCATCATCATTTTCGGTGTTCAGTGCTGCAATATCAAAAGACGCCCGCAGCATGAAAACGATAGACGAGCAGTGCAAAGCAACGCGGAGGGTGAGAGGACTCGAAACGAATTGCGATAAAGATAAATAAGCAGCGATATACTTGATGATGTCCTTGTTGCTCTTGTCGTGCTCACGGCTGTCTATTGACTTGTTGTTGTTGTTTTTGCTTTTAATGTTGTTATTGCTGTTGTCCTTTGCTGTTTCTGCTTCTGCTGTTGCTTCTGTTTCTGTTTGCTGGTTTCTTGTGCTGGCGTTTAGGGTTTCCCCCCTATTGTATTATTTAAATTTGATTTTATTTCACAAAAATTAAGTTTCGTTTTTGCGGGCTTGCGCATATTTCTCTTTTCTTTTGTCTCTCTCTCTCTCTCTTCCTCTTCGTCTTTTTCTGTGTATTGTCCTTTTATTTTTCTGTGTATTTGCTTCTTATCTACGTGTGGCGCGCGCGGCATTTGTTCTTGTTATCGTTCATTTTTAATGCAGCCGAAAGTTCGTAAACAAATTATAATATTGAACTTGTCATAGATACGCGCCCCCTCACCCCCACAACCATTTGTGGCAAGCAAAATGCCGCTCTCACTACCTATCTCTTCCTATCCCTCTCGTGTGCTTGTGGTTTGATTTGAGGTAGGTCCTAAGCATTGCTAAGCGGATGATGTGGGTCAAAATCATTTTGTGGCAATGTGCCAAAGTTGTTCTTGATTAAATGTATTTCTTTGAGGGCCAATTAGGACTCATACATATAACAATAGAACGTATTTGACATATAAATTATTTACCTGCTACTGAATAAGAGGAAATTGCTTAAATAGAAATTAGCTTTATGGAAAAGAAAACATTAAAACCTAACCAATTATTGAATTCGTAAAGTTATATAATCCCTTGTTCGATTTGCAATGGTCAGCTACAAATCAAAAATGAATATTTTTCAAACAACATTTTCCAGTCGTCATTTTCATATTGGCTTTGATTGCATTTTTTTTTTTTTTTTGCTCAACAAACCAACAATTTTCTACACATTTCAAATGTGCATTTTGCAGTTTGGTGAATACAAATCTCAATTTTATTATTTTCTACGACTTTTTTGGTGTTCTGCTTTAGGAATGCTGCCACTCAAGGAAATGTGTTATAGAAATCTGAATGCTGTATGTTGCCAAGCAAGCATATTAATTGCAATATCAGCTTAAAAATGTTTCATTCATTCTTTCTTTCATTCTCTTTCTCACTCTCTTTCTTTCTCTCTGGATGTATGTTTGTGGCATCTATTTTGTTACAATTTCTTTTGGGCTTAAAACCAATTTGGAAAAATACTCAATCGAATGTTTTGCGTTGACTTGGCATATTTTGTAGTATGTCCAGGGCTTAGATATGGAAATATGTACATGCTCTAACAATTCATTCAAATGAGATTTGCAGCTAGAAGAACCTAAATATGAATTTTTAGATTGGCTCCAACAAAACAATTAAATGCCAAAAGATTTTCGCTTTCAACAGAAAACTGACAGCAGACAACAATTGCTGAGAATGTCATTACTCTGTCGCCGACATTATTTGGCTCGTCTTGGTCCTCTGATGACTCTGAATGCACTTTAACAATGGCTCAAAAAAATAAAAAAAACGACCTCAAGGTTTTCAGTTTCTTTCTCTTTTTTAAAAATTTTTTTTTTTTGGTTAGCTCTATTTACATTCAAATTGGCTTACCACACACAAACAGACACTCCCCCCCTATTCCTTTGCCATCCACACTTGAGAGCGCTCAAGTTGCTGTGATTATCGTGCAATTTTCGCTGGCTGGCTGAATTACAATAGCTGCGTCTCCTGGCTTCTCCTGTCTGCTCCTGTTCCTGTTCCTCGCGTTCGTGTCGTGGCATTTGACATTACGTGTTGAGGCGTCGCCTTGCCGTGATTATCACTGACTTACGCTTCAATGCATCTTTGCTACGCTCTCTCTCTCTATATATATATATACACATATATATATTTGTATATCTCATCTTTTTTCTTCTTAGCCTGTCTGGGTCTGAGGCTGCAGGTAGTAGATTACAAACCCTCGCCTTTTCTTAACCTTGTCGTTTGTGTCTGTGCATTTCATTTGAATGCCTCACACAGTTGCATGCCTCATACCATCAATTCAAACGTTCTACGTGTGTCTCGCTCACTTTGCTTAATTAACGCGTTCACACACACACTCCAACACACAGGCACACCCACACATACGCACAAAGGTCGCCTAGTCGAGAAGACTTTGACACTTTGCCAATCATTGCTTCCCCTACCCAGCACCAAAAACCCATCACAGTTAAGAGAGCGTTGAGATGACAATGCCAATAGAGTCAAAACTGAACGCCGCATCTGTCGCATCACGTCTCGGCCTTTTTTAAAGGTTCTCAGACATCCCAGTTTGATGGCACGTTGTAGGTATGTTAGTGTGTGTGTGTTTGTTTGCCCTGTTTATTTAAACATTGCCTCTTTTGCCGCTATGTGGGTTCTCTACAATGATTTTACATTCACTCTTTCGGCCGTCTGTGTTTACCTTTTGCTCTCGCTCATAATTTCGTTTGCATGTTAATTACCATGATTATTGTATTGCAGTCGTACGATTTTCACTCCCCCTTCCTTCCAACACACAAATCCCCCGCATCAATGCTAATACACCTGGGAAAAACCCAATTCAGAAACACTCTCTGTGTGTGTGTGTGTGTGTGTGTGTGTGTGTGTGTGTGACACATTATAATGTAGTGTGAGCTGTGGATTTGGAATAGTAGCATGGACACAAAAGTGATTGGGCAAATATTATGCATAGAAGTTGATGAAAGGAAAATGAATTTTCTCACAGTTGTTTTCCTTCTTTTTTTTTGTTTTGGTTATGTTAAAGAACATTTCAGCCACAAGGAGTGGATAATGTAGCGATTTGTTTTTGTATTAAGTTTATATCTATCTTTGTCTTATTCTATCTACCTTTCTACACTTCACTAAACTATGCCAACATCTTATGTAATTAGTTTTTAACACTATGTAACATATGCTTGTTTAATCGAAGCTGATTGCAACACAAACGTTATCCGATACGCTTCTCATCTATTAATAATTAAAAGTTAATCAAAAACTTGCTAACTTACGCGCTCGTATCTGTGAACGATTCTTGCAACATTCTTCGCCAATTTCACAACTACAATAAACTTTATCGACAACACGGAAAACACAATATAAGATAAATAAAAAATAAAACAAGCAATAGAAAAAGAAAAACATCTTTTGCAACAATTATGCCGAACAACTACAACTGCGAATACTTCCACCTACAACCTAATCGTTCTTTTCCACCCCTTTCACAACCCCTCCTTCGTTCACTTTATGCGTTTTCTATTTTCTACCTCCAAACAAACAATAAGATTCGCCAAACAAAATAAAGAGTAAAGAAAAACACTTAAAAAAAAAACAACAAACTTAACAAGTGGCTTTTAATAAGCTGCCAAACTGCGCTGCGCTTTATTCAGTAGCCACCAAACCAACCAGCGCACGACCCACAACGAGAAGCTTTCAATCCGTTGGCGTTGACTTTAGTCTTGCCATTACGGGCTTCTGTTGATTTTTCCGTTAAGAAATTCTTGGGACACGTTGTTGATTTTCCAAGACAATTTATCCCACATTTTGTTCTATTGTTGTTGTAGCTGCGTTTTTCCACCTTATTGCAAAAATATATCTCATTGATGCGCTAAAATGCAATAAGAGGATTTAGCCCTGTTGTTGCAGCTTAGCGCACGTTTAGGTACCTGTATAGTATTATAAGTAAATAAAATAACGGTAACATTTGTTTTAAGTATAAATAAAAAATTGTAATAAAGTTATGCATAGCCAAAACAAAACAGATTTTTAAATATAAACGGTACATTATATCTGCAAATTTGTTTGTAGTTGATGTTGCGTTGTTTATTTTCTTATCATTATACATTTTAAATATTTAAGGATTTTTTACCATACATTTTTTTAGGTTACTGTAAGCTTATTTATGCTCTTGAAAATATTTTGTTGCACAATTTTGAAAATTTATTAACATGAAATTGAATTGCTGAACACAATCCAGTGAATTTTTAACTAACTTCATTTTAGTGATTCAGGATAGAAACAAGTAAGAAGGCTCTAGTCGAGAAATCCCGACTAGACGATACCATGATCCCTATAGATTACGCAAACAAACTTGTACTGCCTAGGATTAGGCGAGCTTAATTTCGAAATAGTCTCTTATAGTCTCTGAGATCGGTTGGCTCATACATACGGACAGACGGACGGACAGACGGACGGATGGACGGACATGGCTATATCGACTCGACTGTTGATGCTGATCAAGAATATATATACTTTATGGGGTCGGATATTCTGCCGTTACATACTTTTTCACAAAACCATTATACCCTTTTTCCCATTTGTAATGGGATCAGGGTATAAAAAGTGTGCCTGGGAAATTGATTTTTCAGCCATTTTATGCTTGAACCAATTTATTAAATTAAATTAGTTTTAAATTTTGTTATAACATTTTTACACATTTTTTTTTTTGCATTCGTAACAATAAAAACAATATTTAGATGCTTTAAAGTAGTATTCTGATCAAATAGTTTAATCTGGTTTTCCATCGTTTAGGCGCGATGGGCCAAACAATAGAAACTGCTCTTAGCGGGGCTTTGTTTTTCTTGCTGGCAACAAAAACAATTTGTTGCAAGCCCAGAAGAAGATTTGTGCAGCCGTTGTGCCATCCAAATCGAGCAAGAACAAACTAATGAAAACCAAATAAAGCGCAAAGTGAAACCAGCGAACACTCTGTTGAAAATTATCCCTGGGTCACAATGCAATAAACTCACATACACACACACACACGCTGCTGAGTGGCAAGCGTGTGCCCTGAAATAAACACAACAACAAAAAAATAACATCAACAACTAACTGATGCTGCTGCTGCTGTTGCCCAACAAAATGAATCCTAAACGGAAATGTCGATATAAGCATTGCAATCAAACTGCTGAGGCAGAGGCGGTGGCAGTGGCAGAGGCAGAGGCAGTGTGGCAACAACAGTAGCAGCAACTGCAATAGCAAACGAGACACGACAGCTACAGTTAGCGCGGCGACACAGTCGCACAGTTTTCCAGTTTTCCACTTTTTCAGTTTTTTAGTTTACGCTTCACACACATATTGGCCAAAGGGTTCACTGACCAACACAGTTAGAGATGACAAGGTGACACGAAACGAAACGAAACTCGCTATGATCAAATAATCAAATCGCTAAGATTAATTTTTTTTAAGCTTAGTGTAGATATTTGTATCAAACACATTTAACAGGCAGCCGCTAACATTATACCTAAATTGGTTGTTTTTAAAAGATTTTCATTTAACAAACAATATTTAAAAAATCTTGAATTTATTGAGTAAAATATTAAACTCTTTCGTAATTTAAAACAAACAAGTATACAAATAAAACTATTAAATGTTTAAATTAATTTTAAATAAGCAAGTCTCAAATAACGAATAATAAACTACACACTTTGAAGATAAAAAACTATGATACAACATAAATCTTAATCGATGAAAATAAAAATAATTAAAATATTAAAAATCAACACATTTTTAATTAATCTATATTTAAAAGATATTATATATTATTAAGAAATATTAAATATCTTAAAAACAATATTAGATATAAAAATGTAAGAAAATGTCTTTTATTCAAATAAAAAATTACGTTTATTATTAAAACTCAGCTTGGAGAAAAGTGTGTAACAAACATGCATTTTAGAAGAAAATATCCTTCATATGCAAAAAAGTACTTTCATTATTAAAGCTTAGCTCTTGAATTGCAATTTGTCACGCTTGCATCTCTAGATAACAACAAGTTGCCTTGGAACAACTTAGGCGTTTGAGTTGAGCAAAAACAAACCGCCATATTGACCAACTGAATGTAGTGTGCAATGAACAAGCGTTTGCAGATAGCGAAAGAGATCAGGCGCGGGGTATGCAGGAGATAGGGGGGAATGGAGGAGGGAGGGTATGATAGCTGCCCACTCGTTTCTTGTTTTTAGTCAAAGTGCGCGCGAACTGTGTTGACAAACGCCAATGGTTAGCATCTGTGAGTATGCGTGTGTGTAGTCTATATGTGTTTATATTTGTTTTCATGTGTATGTGTGTGTGTGTGTATGTTGGCATTTCAAAATGGCATGCACTTCACTAAAAACTGCGCATTTCCGGTCAAAATGACGACGACGTCGACGACGACAAAGCGAAGGCTGACAACGCCAGCCGCATGTTTGTGTGCTGTTCTCTCTCTCCATAGTATCTCTCTCTCCCTCTAGCTCTCCTTCTCTGTTTTACTTCATTGCTATAAATGGAGCTTTTCTAGTTCTAATGCGTGTGTGTTTCTGTCTGTCTGTTTAGTAAACTTTTTTACAGCTTTAATAGTTCCACATGGCATTTTTGTGTGAGTCCCGAAAAAGTTTTGCGCCAACGCTGCGCCAAAGTGCGTCATAAATGTGTGGAAGAAAATATATACTTTGCCTTTTAGATAGAAAATACACACACACACACCATACGACCTCAGGAAAAAAAACAAGGGGCGCGTGCCATAAATTTTCACAAAAAAAAAGCCCAAACATCCAAACATTAAACTAAAGAAAAAATTTCTAAATGGAACTAAAAGCAGGCGCATTAAATTCAATTCCTTATTTATTTCTTCTTCCTGTTTTTTTTGCTGTAAGTGTCTGTCTGGTTGTTATTATTTTATTGTTGCTTTGTGTTGTTGCAACAACCCCACAAATAATGCTGTTGCTCGCCCCATCGAGCAGACAAAAGCAACAACTGACATCTCCGTGTCCTGCATTCTCTTTTTTTTTTTTTTTTACTTACTTACAAACATTTCTTTTACTCCATATAAATATATATACTAAAGTATATTAAGACTCCATTCTCCTTCTTATCAAGCCTTGTGCAATTGTTTACTTTGTTTACCAGATTTACAGATTTCTATTTGGCGAAAGAAGAAAACGAAAGAAAATTGTCAACCAGTTTACAACATTCTCTTTCTGTGCACGGCTGGAAAAACTTGCCGTTTGGGTTTGACATGCGTTTACCGCTGGTTTTCACTGTTAACTCCGACCCTTCGAGTGCACGTCAGCCATACGCTTACCCCCCAAGTCTCGGATCCAAAAAAATTGAGTAACCCTGAAAATTTCGCTCGTCAACTGGGCTTACTTGCTGGTTTAGGTATGGGTTGTTTCTGGGTGTGTTCCTAATGTTTCGTTGTCGCATACAAAACTCATTTTTGGGGTCGGATGGGACGCTTAATCCACGCAGTCGTTCTCGGTCGTCCACCTAAAGGGTTCGTTCTCGTTTCTTTTCTCTGGAGTCTGAAGTGGAACTATAATTGGCTGTTGCCAATGTTAATGCCTGGTCGGTTATACTGGCATAGTATTGTTGCTGTTAAGGGCAAAATGATGACAGCTTATGGAGTTGAAGCAGCCCTAAGGGTTAGGTGGTTAAAACATACAAATGTTGTTATTTGCTTATGTTTGTGAATACATGTTGGCGACATTTCCAAAATAAATGGAACAGTTCCACAGCGAAAAAGAGCTCGACTGATGATGATGATGATTCCAAAGACTTTCTTACTGATGGTTGAGATTGTTGGCTTCAATTTCTTACGTGATGGGATATTTGATAAAGAAGGTGGAATGATATTACGGAGTACTTAATCTCTTGACTTATATTTCATTTAGCCAGAAAGTGTCTGTCATATAACAGCAATCAAAAGTTATATCAAATTCGTAGAATTATCAAAAGCTTTCTATATATAAGCCAACAATTAATTGAAATTCATTTAATCTAGCTGCAAGAAACGTTTCTTATGTTTCCAATTATTTGGGACAATTCTATATTGATTTATTATTATTTTGTTATTACTTTTCTTGGAATTCTTCCTTTTCCCTTCTTTTTATGAACTATAATTTAATAAAACCTTTAAACTAACTCACTTTCGTTTGATGCAAATCTTTAAAAGAGGCCAACCTCAAGCCTTGGGCCAATTGATTTTGGTCAATTTTTCCTTTCCCTCTTACACTGCAAAGTTTTGCACCAGTTTGTTGCTGGTTTTTAGAGCAACTTACAGCTTTGGCTTGTTGGCCTCATTTGGCCAAGTTTGGCCGAATCCTTTGCAGTGCTCCGTTAACCCGGACTACAAAAAACCTTTTGCTTTTCCTGTTTGCCAACTTGAATTACTTTAAATTCACACTTTAAGATATTTACTTGCCTTTAACGCGTTTGCTTCCGTTATGTTGTGCCCTTTTCGAAGCTTAATTTGGCCAACAAAATGCATTTGACCAACCCTTAATCGCAACTATCTTTATTCCTTGCTTTTGGCCTTTCTTGCCTTCTTCTTTTTTTTACGCTATTTGTGCCTTACAAGGCTAACCAGTCGAACCCTTCTTGTCTCTTTCTTTTTTTTAATATTCTTTGCAAACTGACATTCCAAATGCCTTTATGGCTTTTTTCTTTAACTTTCAAGACACAAAAGTTGAAAACTATCGAAACTTTTTCGCCATTGCGACAAGGCGTTATCGAACTAATAACTATTCATAAAGAAAGTATTATCGGGATGTTTTCTTGTATGGATGGAACATCAAACCAGGAAATGAAATGAAAGTTTCCTTTGATGTTTTTTTTTTTTTAATTTCAGGAAATGCTGGTTAAAAAAATATCGTTTCGTACTTTTCGTTCGCAGTGACTATGTCTTAAACTATCAGTCTAGTGCTGGGGCTGGTTTTAATCATATGTTTGCCTGGCCATATTCGTTACTTATGGCTTACATATTTCATGGCCGCCTCCTCATTGTGGCCATCAATGCAAGACACTTGTAGCCAAGTTTTACTACGCCCAAAAGCGACTTCAAGCCATTGGCCATTGCATTAACTCAAACCGTTCGTTGAACATAAACAACCATACCATAAAACACACACACACACACGAACACAGGATCTGCTGCCACCCTTCTTCACTTTACAGCCCCTACTTTATATACCATTCCTCCCGCCCACTCACTCCTTGCTTCTTGTTCCTGCATATGTGGCGCGACACTTTGGCAAGTTTTAGCTTCATTGCGTTGACGATTTTTGATAGCTCCATTGACTTTATTGCCAGTCTTCTCTATCTTGCTCTATCTCTCTTTCTTGCTCACACTTTCAGTTCTTAGACTCAAGACTCAGGACGACTATGACGATGCTACATTCGTTGGCACGATAATAGAATCTACAACGTTGAATGTACGATTGCAATGAATTATTTCATATTTTGGCAATAAATACGAGGGTAGCTTGAAGGGAAGACGACTTATCAGAAATGCAAATTACTTTTAAATATTGACTTTATATAGATAGTCTATTAATTGAGTGTGAAAGCATTCAATTCTGTGTATACATATTTGAAAAAAACAAGTATTCAACTTTCAGATAAAGAAAATATTATTAATAATATTATTTTATACTTTTCAGATCTAAATTTTAGTTAATAAAACTATTCAATCACTTCAAAATTGTTCATTTAAGTTTAATTTGTAAATTTTAAAATCAAAATAATAATATAACTTTTCTTTACAAAATTATAATAATAATTAATTGAATATTCTATAGACTAACTCAAATTAATAATCCTATCAAGTAAAATTATTTTATTTACATTTTAACTCAAGATAAAAGATTTAATTTATTTTTTTTTGCTTGTGCTCTTTTTTATTTTTTTATTTTATCTAAGTTATTTGTTAAATTTTGTCACACTTCAATCAATAAATTAACTAAATTTTGGCAGATTAAAGTATCAACATGCATCATAAACATGATTAGAGCTTTAATTGTTATTTAATTGATTATTGCTAATTAAGATTAACTAATTTCATAAACAAACAGTTTAATTTTCATACACCAAACTCGTTTCTTCAATTTCAATTAACTGCTTAAAAAAAGTGAACTTCATTAAATGTTCTTCAACCATTTTCACTTTTCTTTTTATGAACTAACCTCGAATCACTCTTTCTTCCTCCCACTAACGATCTCCCCCTCCTCCTGCTGTCTCACTTATATCATTTTCATTCGCTGTAGTCAATCGGTCTTTGTCATTGTCAATCGTAAAAATGCTTGTTGTAGTACGAACACACGAACACACACACACACGCTCGCATAGAAACGCACACAAAAGGACAACGCTACAAATAATAAGCACAAACAAAGATTTCGATATCAAGTAAATAAGATGACAACAAGAAGAAGAAGACGAAAAACTCTCGAGCCGTTTTGTACTACACAACGTCAGCGTCATTGTCGATGAATTGGGAGCGAACGGGGCGGGGCGGTGTTAGCCAAGTTAGAATCAAGTGAGTGAAAAATGTAACAAGTGCTCTGTATGTGTGTGTGTGTGTGTGTTTGCGTGTGTTTCTGATCTTATATTCATATTTATTGAATTTACGCTTGACAGCCCTCAGAGCAGCTCAAAGGGGGGGAAACTCACACACACATAGAAGCTTGTTGTTGTTGTTGTTGTTGTTGTTGTCAGGTCTTCTTCACTTTTCACTTAAGGGTGGCACATAGCACCACACATACACATACACATACACATGTGTGTGTGTGTGTGCGAGCGTGCATGGGACTTAGTGGATATTTATGCGGCTTGCAATGCGCGACGCTCAGCGGCAAAAAACACTCGAAGCGAGCGAGCTTGTTTGTAGCTTCTTCGTTTTTGCTGTTTCTGCCGTTTTGCCTTCTGCCTTTTATTTTTTCATAAATATTAAAGAAGATAAAAAACATCAGCGGTCTAAAGTCAAATCGTCGTGCAAAGGCATTCAAGCTGTCTGCGACAACAACAACAACAACACAAATAAAAATGAGGGAGTAAGACAGATAGAGGGAGAGAGTGAGGGTTGTAAGAGCAGAGAGCATGAATTGCATTACAGCTGCATTCGGCTGCATTCAACTTGCATGCAACATGCTTTGGATTAAATTTTTATTTGTACATCCTTTGCAAACATTTATATGTTTATGTTTATGTTTAATTTAAATTAATTTAGGATTTTAAGCTCACTTAAACGCAACCACAACTGCAACTGATTTTGAGACAAGTTGTAAGTTCGTGTTCACTTGTTGTTTGAATGCCAACATGTTTGACTTTGGTTGCGTAGCAGGTTGCTGTCTTTGCTATGTCAGCTTATACCAAGTTTAAAAGAGTGCTTGCCTAGAATGCCAAAATTTTCGAAATTAAATTTCTCCGAATTATAAGACATGTTTTAGGCGTAGCAGAGTTGAGTTTAGGCACAACTTATATTATTATAAGCTAATTTTATAAGCTGTTCTTATAAACTTACTTCTACTCTTTCATCTTCTATTTAGAAGACGTTTTTACCCCCAAATCGCATACGTATTATATAACAGTTAAGCCAACCACTTATACTTCTAAAACGTATAAGCTGTAAATTGTTGCGATGTTTTTTGGGATGGATTGGTTGGTTAGTTGGGTTGAGAAACAGGGTTTTTTATACCATCTCATATTTTAGAAAGTATACGATTCGTTTTATAAGACTAACATAAACATGATAAGTATACAAGCACACAAGTACACAATATAAGTTCAGAAGGGCTAATCTGTCGAATGCCACCACTCTTGTTATGTAGCCTTATCTTATAAAAATGTGGTGAGTGTATCTTTTGCAAGGGGATGTTAATGTGTGGAATTTAAAAGCATTAAAGGCATTTAAAGCATAAAAAAAGCTAAGCTAAATTATATTTTTATTTTATTTAATTTTATATTTTTTTATATTTGTTTTTGCATTTGTTAAAATTAGTAGTTGTTGAATTTTATTTATCGTGTCTTCTACAAAATCTTAGTTATAAGAAAAAAACTTATACTACGCCATATTCACAGATCTTATAATTACGATGCCGTTAGTAGAAGTCTTAAAAGGTATTTAAAGTATGAGTTAACTTAACGAAGACATGCACCTTCTATGCGACCTCAAACATGCTGCCAGTCAAACAGCGCTCGAGCTTGCAGCATGTTGCTTACAACAACTGCTATGCAACAAAAGTTATCAAATCATAAACTTAACATGTTCGTTCGTATGAGAGTTGCTTAATTAAAAAAAAAAAAACATATTAATTATAAAATTAAAATATATAACACTCAATACAGCTATACAACGTTTCTCTACTTAATAAATAAACAATAAATAAATATTATTCGATTTTTTAAACTTTTTAATAAACTCATTTAACTTAAATCCTTACAATTTGACTTGAAGTTCATCTTCCGATTACTTGTTACATATTGCCGTCAATTTTCACTTTTATATTTTTTTATTTGGCAGTTTTTTCACCCTCGTGTCTGCCCCAATTACAAACTGATTACCTTTCGTCTGTCTACTCGTATATGGTCGAAAAAAGGAAAATAAAATTCCATAATTTTGAATAGCTCACATTTATTCTACCAAATTAATCACCCGCAGCGTCAACAGACACACACATAACGCACACATACTAAAAACTAAAATACACTAAAATTTCAGCCAGTAAATAAAAAATAAAAAATGTGCTCGAGTTTTTGGACGGCGTTAGCATCCACGCAGTATATATAAATATATATTAACATACGGAATCAAACTCAGAATCGGAATAATAAAATATTGCCAAAGGCAAACGCACATAGAGAAAGAGAGAAAGGGGAAATGCATCGACCGGTGAAAGGGGCAACAACTTCCCTCTCTCTTTCTCTCACTCTCTAACCTTCTCTGCTCGACACGCAGCACGATTTAATGAACTTCAACAGTGGTTGTTGTTGTTTTAGTTGTTGTTATTTCACTTGTTGTTGTTTTTTCACTTGAAATTTTCAACCTGCCCGCAGAGCTGTCCGCTTATTGCCATCTCTCCCTCCCTTCCATCCCTCATGTTTGGCTTTTCTAAATAAACCAAAAAACGTTTAAACCAAAAAAATGTTTAAGTCGAGAAAGTTTGACTAGGAGATACTCTGAATGGAAAACACATTCTTATTTTTCGGCTTCAAATTTATTTCTTCTGCCAAAAATATTGAAATAATTATTAAGAACTAACTTTCATTGTGTATGATCTAAGAATCCATTCACATTTTGCTTTATTTTCCTCTATTTCCTTTATTTTCTAAGTGTTGCGGTGAGGAAGCGCCTAGGCCCACTCCAAGAACGATTAAAAAAATAATTTAAAGCTTCATTTTCGACTTTTTCAAATGTAAATTGCTTCTCGTAAGGATCAGCATTTATATCTGAATAATTTAGAGCGCGTCTAAGTTAATTTGATACAATTACAGATTTGCGGAACCTTTTCGATTTGTATGGTTTGAGTAAACAGGAGAGATGTCAAGTAAGTTTCTCAATGCTGTTTGGGTATATATATATACTTTATAGAAACATAAATACTTCCCACTGCTTGTTACATACTTTATCGAAAATCCTGTATACTCTTTTTATGCATATCATTGGATTTAGGGTATACACAGGAAAAATAGCAGGGAGCAAAACCGGAAGAGTACGAGAAAGAAAGAGAGAGAGAGAGAGAGAGAGAAGATAGAGAGGTAAGATAGCTGTTGCACTTGCTTCCGATTTTTAAAAACCCTGACCGTCCGCAACATAATTTTTTTTTGTTGGTTTTTTCAAACCCGCAGCGCGTCAATAAAACGTATAACTCCATACAAGGGTCAGTTTTCAATTCAATTAGAAATTTTCAATACGTTGCGAGAGGCAAATTGAAAATATTTATTCACATTCCAAGTAAAAAGTATTGCTATTTTTGTTGATTGGAAGTGAAACTGGTTAAATAAATAAAGTAAAAAAGATTTTGATTCCAAACAAATGATAAATAATTTGAAAAAAGTTAGAATCGTTTTATAATCAAAATTTTCTGTACAGCAAGTTGCGTGAGAAAATTAACTCAAATATGAATTGAAAACTATTTTCTATTTTGAATGGTCTCTAAACTTATTTTCAAATCTCCAAAACATGTTGTTTGGGATTCTTGAAGAAACCACTCATAATTTACCTAAGATCTACTACTACTGTAGTTAGGTTTTAAAAACAGGTTTCAATCGATTATAGGAATAAATAATCGTAATAAAAATCGCAAAACTAAGCCATAACTTTTAGCAATACATAGTTCAGAATCTGAATTACAGAATAATGCCACAGAAAGAAAGAAAGAGGAAATACAAGGGCTGGTGAAAGGGGCAACCACTTTTCTCTCTCTCTTTCTCTCAATCTCTTACCTTCTCTGCTCGACACGCAGCACGATTTAATGAACTTCAATAGTTGTTGTTGTTGATGTTGTTATTTCACTTGTTCTTGCTGGACTTGACATTTTCAATCTGCCAGAAAAGCTGTCCGCTCATTGCCATCTCTCCCTCCCTTCCATCCCTCATGCTTGTCGTTTCTAAATAAACCAAAAATCTAGGAGAAACAATGTTTTAGTCGTGAAAGTTCGAAGGTATCTCCACCCTGAATGGAAAACACATTCTTATTTTATTAATCGGCTTCAAATTTATTTCTTTTTACAAACATATTGTAATAATTATTATTGTCGATTTCTGAGTTGTGGGTCGGCGGCGGCTAGGCCCACTCCAAGAACGATCAAGAAAATAATTGAAAGCTTCATTTTCGACTTTTTCAACTGTAAATTGTTTTTCGTTTGGATCAGCCTTTATATTTGAATAATTTCGAGCGTGTCTAAGTTAATTTGATACATTTACATAATGTATTTGGCATACAATTTTCGATTTGTATAGTTTAAGTACACGGAAGTCAATTTTTAAATTATTTTTTAATGGATATTTCAATGCTGATTAAGAATTTATATGTACTTTATGGAAACATAAATACTTCCCTTTGCTTGTGACATACTTTATCACAAAACCTTTATACTCTTTTTACACATATCATTGGGTTCAGGGTATAAACTGGAGAAATAGCAGGGAGCGAAAGCGGAAGAATGAAAGAGAGAGAGAGAGAGAGAGAGAGAGAGTATAGAGAGAGAGAGAGAGAGAGATTCCGATTTTCAAACACCCTAACCACCCGCCACTTTATTTTATTTTTATACCCTGATCCCATTAAAAATGGGAAAAAAGGGTATAATGGTTTTGTGCAAAAGTATGTAACGGGCAGAAGGAACATCTCCGACCTTATAAAGTATATATATTCTTTATCAGCATCAACAGTCGAGTCGATATAGACATGTCCGTCTGTCCGTCCGTATGTATGAACGCGTCGATCTCAGAGACTATAAGAGCTAGAGACTCCAGATTTGGAACTTAAGCTCGCCAAATGCCTAGGCAGTACAAGTTTGGTTTTGATTTTCTACAACTCTATGACAATCTGTGAAATTTTTATTAAAATTGGTTGAGAAACACCGGAGATATGGAACCTTGAAGTTGAGTATGCAGTATGCAGTATGGTCGTACACACACGCACACATACTTGGTACGCATAAAGTATAGGGATCAGGGTATCGTCTAGTCGGGATTTCTCGACTAGAGCTTCTTACTTGTTTTTTTTTTTGGTTTCTTCAACCCACAGCGCGTTTTTAAAAGTTACGTCTCCATACAAGGATCAGTTTTCAAATCAATTAACAATTTTCTAATACCATTTTGTAAGACTATTTTCAAATCTCCAGAAGTTATTTTTTTGGGCTTTCGAAGAAACCACTCGACATTTACCTAAGATCTATTGCAGTTAAGTTTTAGATACTTGTTTCAATCGATCATAGGAAAAAATAATCGTAATAAGAATCACAAAACTTTTAATAGAATAATGTTAAAGACAAACACATATAGAGAAAGAAAGAGAGGAATATGCAAGGCTGGTGAAAGGGGCAGCCACTTTTCTCTCTCTTTCTCTCACTCTCTCTCTCTACCTCTACTCGACATGCAACACGATTTAATAAACATCATTAGTTGTTGTTATTTCACTTGTTGTTCGTGCTGCACTTGAAATTTTCAACCTGCCAGAAAAGCTGTCCGCTCATTGCCATCTCTCCCTCCCTTCCATCCCTCATGCTTGTCCAACCCAAAAACTAGGAGAAACAATGTTTTAGTCGGGAAATGGCGAGGGTATCTCCACCCTGAATGGAAAACACATTCTTATTAATCGGCTTCAAATTTATTTCTTTTTACAAACATATTGTAATAATTATTAAGCATTTTAGCTTTCATTGCGTACGGTATATGGAACCATTTACATTTTATTCTAATGGTCGATTTCTGAGTTGTGGGTCGGCGGCGGCTAGGCCCACTCCAAGAACGATCAAGAAAATAATTGAAAGCTTCATTTTCGACTTTTTCAACTGTAAATTGTTTTTCGTTTGGATCAGCCTTTATATTTGAATAACTTCGAGCGTGTCTAAGTTAATTTGATACATTTACATAATGTATTTGGCATTCAATTTTCGATTTGTATAGTTTAAGTACACGGAAGTCAATTTTTAATTTATTTTTTAATGGATATTTCAATGCTGATTAAGAATTTATATATACTAATGGAAACATAAATACTTCCCTCTGCTTGTGACATACTTTATCATAAAACCTTTATACTCTTTTTACACATATCATTGGGTTCAGGGTATAAGCTGGAGAAATAGCAGGGAGCGAAAGCGGAAAAATGAAATAGATAGAGAGAGACAGAAAGGGTAAGATAGCTGTTGCACTTGCTTCCGTTTTTCAATCACCCTAACTAACCGCAATTTTAGTTTTTTTACTTTGGTTTTTTTGACCCGCAGCGCGTCAATAAAAGTTACAACTCCCAACGAGTTTCAGTTATTAAATCAATTAGAAATTTTCAATACGTTGCGAGATGCAAATTGAAAATATTTGTTCACATACTAAGTTAAAAGTATTGATATTTGCATTGCTTGGAAGAGATAATTCCAAACAATAGAGATATTATTTTGAAAAAAGGTAGAATCGTTTTATAATCAAAATGTTCTGTACAGCAAGTTTCGTGAGAAAACTAAAAAAATATAAAATTAAATTAAATAGGAATGAGAAAATATTTTGTGAGACTTTTTTCAAATCTCCAGAAGATTTTTTTTGGGATTCTTAAAGAAACTTAAGATCTACTGCAATTAGGTTTTAGATACAATCAATTATAGGAATAAATAATCGTAAGAAAAATCGCAATAATAAGCCATAACTGTCAGAAATAAATAGTTCAGAATCGGAATAATATAAATAATAGAGAAAGAGGGGAAAGGCAAGGGCTCTCATGCACTCATTCTATTTTTACTCGACAAGCAGCTCGATTTAATGTTGTTGTTTTAGTTGTTGTTATTTCTTTGTTGTTTCACTTGTTGTTGTTGCTGTATTTGCAATCTTCAATGTGCCAGCAAAGCTGTCCGCTCATTGCCATCTCTCCCTCCCTTCCAACCCTCATGTTTGTGTTTTCTAAACCAAAAAATAGGAGAAACAATATTTTAGTCGTGAAAGTTGAGGGTATCTCCACCCTGAATGGAAAACACATTCTTATTAATCGGCTTCGAATTTATTTCTTCTGCCAAAAATATTGAAACATTGAATCAGAATTAACTTGCATTGCGTATGTTATAACAAAGCTTTATTTTCCGAGTTTCCATCGTCGCCCCGGTAAGCGTCCGGCTACTCCAAGAACGATCAAGAAAATAATTGAAAGCTTCATTATCGTCTTTTTCAACTGTTTATTGTTTCTCGTTTTGATCAGCATTTATATCTGCGTTATTAAGAGTATCTAAGTTAATTTGATACGCTTACACAATGTATTTGCGTAACCTTTTTCGAGTTGTTAAGCCTAAGTACTTGGAAGTAAATTCTTAAATCATTTTTAAATGGATATTTCAATGCTGATTAAGAATTTATATATGCTTTATGGAATCAGAAATACTTTTCACTGCTTGTTACATAAATTATAAGAAAACCTTTTAACTCTTTTTATGCATATTCATTATGCATATCATTGGATTTAGAGTGTACACAGGGAAAACAGCAGCGAGCGAAAGCGGAAGAGTGCGAGAGAAAAAGAGAGAGAGAGAGAGAGGGAGAGATAGAAAGGGTGAGACAGCTGTTGCACTTGCTTCCGATTTTCAAACACCCTAACCACCCGCAACTTTAGTTTTTTTTTTTTGGTTTTTTTTACAACGCAGCGCGTCAATAAAAGTTACAACTCCCAACGAGTTACAGTTTTTAGATCAATTAGAAATTTTCAATACGTTGCGAGAGGCAAATTGAAAAGATATATTTTGTGTACAGCAAGATTCGTGCGTTACTCAACTCAAACATGAATGTAAAACTATTTCATAAGATTTTTAGAGCTTACTTTTAAAAGGCGTCAAAGGTTAAACCATAAACCTTAACTGTTCGAAATACATAGTTCAACGATTTTAAGAAATTCAGTGGTTTTGCCGAGTGGTTTGGTCCTTACAATAACGCTTTTTGTTAGCTAGTTAGTTTTTAAAAAAAATCCTCTCTCTCTCTCTCTCTCTCTGTCTCATCTTTCTCTCCTATCTTTTACCATTCAGTTACTTAGTTGACGTAATACCTAAAACTACAAACCTCTCCTTACACGTTTCTGATATGTGTGTTTGCTTTTTCAATGTGCTGCATTCAACTCGTCAAACGTTCATCTAATTTTCATTGGGGCATTGCAAGGGTAAACGCAATGTTTGCAACTGACAACTTCGATGCACCATCCACCAACCACCCGAAAAACTCTGTCCTTTTCCCACTCGAACAACCCAAATTAATTGAAATGTCTGTCAACGCGAATCGATCGCAAGGAAAAACTAAATAAAACTCAATCAGCGAAAGTTTTTCATCAACTTTTGGCAGACATTTCCCAACCTGTTTATTCTCGCCATTCCCCCTCAAAAATAAATAAGTAACCACTTATCTCTCTGCCTCTTCAGCCCGCAATTGAGGCAAGTGTTGCCAAGTTTGCGGCAAATAATTAAAAACCAACAGACAATTAAACATGAATTATGTATTAATAACTTCTTGTGCTGCAATTGGCCAAAAAAAAAAGACAACACAAACGAAACAAAGGAAGCGCAAAAATAAAGGAAAAAAAAAGAAAAAGATAAAGAAGAACTCAAAACTAGAGAGGCAAGTGGCTTTATACTACTTTAGACTAAACTGTGATTCAGCAAAGTTAGGGATCTTTGTATTATGGGGGGAATGGGCGAAAAAATTTATGCGCTACACACACACGCACACACACACACACACACATAGAAAAACACACACAGACAGAAGCAACAAAAGCAGCAAGCAAAAATATTCAAACAAACAAAACATTGAAACGCTTCCCACGCGCGCGTTCAACAATGGTGAGAGAATTTTTGTTTTTAATGCTTTCCATTGGTAAAACAACAATAAAATGGGGCCGTTTTTTGTTTTTTTTTTTTTTGCAGTGTGGAATGGGGAGCTACTTGCGGCTAAAGTCTTTTGCCACATGCAACAGCAGGTCGACAAGTTGGCTGTACAGTTGGCCAAAGTTAACAAAGTTTGCAAAAATCTGAAGAATCTTCAGGTGCTTTAAGTATAGATAATATTTATTCAAATTTTTTCAGCTTTTAGAGGTGTCGAAATCTTTTAAATAAAATAAACAACTCAGTTAAGGTTTTTTGTTGCTTTAAAACTTGTTGAAACATATTTTTATACCTTCCGTGAGGAATAGAAAATAATTTCTGAAATTGTTTTTGTAGCTTTAGCGTGTAGAATAAAAACTAACTAAATAAAATAGTAAAAATAAAAGAAAAAATCTGAAGAGTGAAGTGAGCTTTAAAGCTCAAAAAAAGCTGTGTAAGATTTAAGCTTTACTTACTTGGAGTTTGCAAATTAAATCTTAAAGATTTCAGTTTTCTCTAAAAATACAGTTCTTAAAGTGTTAATATTATTAGCAGCTTTAAAACTTGTGGTAAGTCTTTTCAATAAAAAAAACAATTTATGTACAATTTTTTGTAGCTTAAAATCTTGTTAAAAATCAGTCTTATGCTTTTCAGAAAGAAAAGAAAATCTTTTAAATAATTTATGAAATAGTTTTTGTATATACTTATTATTTATATACTTTGTTTAAGCAAATCTTATCTGCTTTAAGTTTAAACAAATGTTGTTAGCTTTAAGTTGAAACTTCCAATGCTAATTCTAAAGCACATATAATACCTTGAAATCTTTGTCATTTTATGTTACTTTAATGTAGCTTATTTTTCAGCTCTTTTTTTAAGTTTTTTGGACGCAATAAAGACTTTTAATTTGGTTGTTATTTACATTTCGTTTGTTTATTCAAAAAGAACGTGCGAAAAAAAGAATTATAAAACCGTTTTTGATATTCAAAAGTTATTCTGGTTTTTATTTTTGGGCTTACTTTAACATTCATGTTCTTAAAGGTTTGAATATTTAGTGGAAGCTTCAGTTGATTTGTTGAATGTTTTGTTGGCTTTTGGGGTTTTTTTTTAATGCTGACCGCCCACTGTGCAACGTTTTGGGGCACAGCTAAGCACGCGTGGGAGCTAACGTTGCACTCCCATATGTATGTGTGTGTTTTTTTTTTCTTCACCAGTTTTTGACGCCATTTTCATAAACAGCCGGGGCAACATTTTGTCTGTCTCTCTCTCTCTCTCTCTCTCTCTCTCTCTCTTTTGGTGGCCCCATTGTGGTGCATTCACTGTACTAGCTGTTGTTATTGTTAGTTGTTGCTCTTTCGATGTTTTTTTTTTGCTAAATAAGTTTTTCCGTTTCTTGTTTGCATATCTTAAACAACTCGATTGTCGTCCCGCATTTTTTTTTTTGCTCTTTTACTTATTTATTTGTATTTTTTTTTTTAATTCATTGCATTTTAATTTCGAGTGTTTGGCTTCAGGGCTCTGCCGTTGCCATCGTTTTATTTTTGTATAAAGCCAAAAGCCTGTTGGGCCGGTAAAAATGTTATATTAAAAATCAAATTTTTGTTCCAAACAGACAAAAAGACAGTGTTGCAATTACACACAGCTCGGAGACACTAATAAAAAAAAATGGTAGACAAATAACACGGGGCAAAAGCAAAAACAAGTAAGAAGGCTCTAGTCGAGAAATCCCGACTAGAAGATACCCTCATTATTTCGTTTAGTGTTTTAAACGCCGTCTCAAAGTATACCAAATTCAAGATTTTGTTGTTATCGATCACATGTGTATAACAAAAACGGGAAAAGTAATCGAAAATTATAAAGAAACTTTCAATATCTAGCGATAAGGCGAGCTTATGTTTTAAGTCTGAAGTTTTTAGCTCTTTTAGTCTCTGAGTTCAACGCGTTCATACATACAGACGGACGGACAGACGGACGGACGGATGGACGGATGGACGGACTGACGGACGGACGGACGGACGGACAGACGGGCACAGACGGACGGACAGACGGGCGGACAGACGGACGAACGGACAGAAAGACAGACGGACGAACGGACGGACGGACGGACAGACGGGCGGACAGACGGGCGGACAAACGGACGAACGGACAGACGGACAGAAAGACAGACGGATGAACGGACGGACATAGCGATATCGACTCGGCTGTTGATGCTGACTAAGACTCAGTTTATGGGGTCGGAGATGCCTTCTTCTGCCTGTTACATACTTTGGCACAAAACTAATAAACCCTTTTTACCCATTACAGGGTATTAAAATGGAGCTGCATATGGAAAAGCGAACGGCAACAACAACAGCAGTGTATTATGAATTGTTTTTAATTGAATTGCATTTTTTTTGCGTTGCTTGTGAATCGAAAATCGAGGCCAGCAACAACAACAAAAACAAAAAATTATATTGTGTGCGGGAAATCTTAAGTACCTGAGACAGCACAAAATACTTCGAAAAAAATGTTAAAGCAAAACCCAAAAACAGGCAACAACAAAAATCGGGTTAGTGGTGAGGCGTCCAATTTGTTGGGTGGTGCTTTAAACTGTTTTTTTGTGGCATGCTGCGGAGTATTGCTTGCACACACACACACACAGGCGCACACGTATAGACATGTGTATTTGGTCACATTGGCAATTTGAAAAAACAAAACAATAAAATATATAAAAAAATGTTTAGCTTCAGTTTATTCGAGCAGGATTTGAAGTTATCTCGGCTTATTGTTTTATATCAGTTGAAATATTTAACAGTTGATAAATCGTTTTGAATAAAAAATCCTCGAAAATGACCTTTCGCTACTATCAATTTGTCAAAACACAACTAATTTTCGAAAGCAGTTCCTTACTTTTTAATAGCTTGACCTCTAACAAAAAAACTTCATCAAGCTCAATTTTTGTGGAACTTTTTTGATAAAATCTAAAATTAATATAAATATAATGGGAATGAAACTTTTCAGCTCCGTTACCTCATCAAAACTGAACCAATTAACATAACTTAAATTATTCAAAATGATTCAAATGCAGTTTTCAATGTTCTTATTAATTCTTTTGGCCTAACTTTTTTGATTTAAAAATCGTATCACCCACAATTATCGATTTAAACTCATAGTACGAGTATCACAGCAGGCTACTCTTGAAAGCTAAGCTAAGAAAGGTTGCTGTCACGGCTATCAGTGCTGCCGTACACACCAAACTCAGATTGCTTAGTGCTGCCATATTTTGTTTTTACGGTGGGCAAATTCAAATGAGATTAAATTTGCACTTACGTTTTGTAGCGAACGTAAAGGTTAATAACGGATAACTTTTAAATTTGTGTAATAAATAGCTTTAACAAACACTCAAATATCTAGAATTAAACGCTATTACCTCCTTCTTAACTTTTATACTTTTTAGACATGCAGGCATCTTTTCTATGAACTTTTGCAGTACTTAAAGCGCACAGGTATAAATATTTTTTTATTGTTTTATAAAGATAACGGATCTTTTTATTATTCTGTTAATGCCATTTGCAATAAAAATCAAATCGAGTTTAAGAATTAAGCATATTTGTTCAAGTTACAAGACTTTCATTAGGCCTTAAGTGCTCTACAAAGCTTAGGGCATAAATAACGGTACACTTTTTGTAAATAAACATGGCGTCCATGGTATGAGCGCCAGCCAGAAAGTTTTGAATGTGTGTGAGCAAGAGAGAACGAAACGCTCACTCTATCTCTCTTTCTCTCTCTCGCAGTGGCTATGCGTGTGTTGTGAGACAGAGAGAGTTCTGGAATGCGCGCGCTTTTTTGTGTTATAGAGCAACAACAACAACGAACAAGGTGCGTAATACACAGGAAGCTTTTTCTACAATTGCACAACTCGGAGCGCAATTATTGCGCGATTGGCAATCGGCGCGGCAACAACAGCAATAACGCTGCCGCCGCAAAAACAAAACACACACAAATAACGATTAAATATACGACGGTCTGCGTGTGTTAGTGTGTTAAAAGAAAAAAGGAAAAGGGGCGAGGTGCGCCGCCTTACTCCTACAGCCAGGGCTGCCACACTCGCTTTGCATTTTAGGAGCAGTCATACAAATTCGTTTGTATTGCTTCTACTCCCAATTCATTCAGTTGCAAGTTGTTCATTCAGTGTGTGAGTGTTGATGAGGTTAGTTGTAAAAGGCCCAATTGTGTGCGATAAACGTTGACGGGCGCTAAAAGTAAATCTTAAGCGGTGAACAAAAAAAAACCAACGAAAAGAATATGTTTTAAGTGCTGTGTGTGTAATCAGTCCAAGGAAAAGCCAGGAAAATAAAACAAAACAAAAAAAGGAAACCCAATCGAAGATTGGGCGCTGCTGAGCTGGCGATAAAATTGTGTTGCATACTTCTGGGCTGGCCGCGAAAATCATTACGAACATGTTGGTAAGTTTAACAGCAACTAAAAGTAGGCAATAGATTTAACAAAAAGTTGAATTTTAAAATGTTAATTTTGGGTAATTTACCCATGTTCCCCGACCGTTGTTATAGATGTTTATATATAAATTTATAAAAAATAACTAACTAAAAAAATGATAACTAAGAAAAATGTAGACAATTTAATTAGGTAAATTGAAAAAGCTTTTGCCTGCAAGCAATTAAAAACTTTTCCAACACATGATTTATTGATTTTTCCGCACTGCGTTTGCTGTGTGTGTGAGAGTGGGGCCTTGTCTGTGTGCGTATAATTTTCGGTATGCACTTTTTCCAGAGAAACACCCCACCAATACCAACACAACCCATAAAAGCAACAACTATCCAACAAACAACCCCCTCTAACAACTAAAAAGCGCCAACTTCTGTTTTTCCATCATCAATACTTTGCCTTCACATGGAAACATTTGTCATGTTGTTGTTGTTGTCTATGTGTTGGTATTGGTATGGTTTGGCTGTGGAGTATTGGAGCAGGCGCTCTATGCAGCACAAAATAACCAACCCCCAAAACAATGCACACACTCAAACCCCTTACAAACACACACACAGAAATGGAAATTGAAGCTTTGGCATTTTTGGAAAAACAACAAAGCTAGGCAGGCGCAGTGGGTGGTTGGGTTGGTGGTTGGATGGTTTTTTCCTACCACCATATTCGGTCGGCGCATATCATAAATTTTATGTCTATAACAATTTTTCGTTCTGCTCCCAAAAAAAGTGCAAAGGAATTGTTGCAGTTTTGACAACACAGCGCGTGCGAGAGCGAGATAGAGAGCGTCAAAAGTCAAGAGAGTGAGAACATTATGCGTTGAGCTTTGTACGAGCTCTCTCTCGCTATTACTCTCTCTCTCTCTCTCTCACAAAGTGTCACACATATAGACATAAAGTTTCTCTTTTTAGGAATGCAACTGCATTTCTCTCATTCTATCTCTTTCACACTATTTTGTGGGCGTTGTTGGGCGTTAATCGCATATTGTTTTAAGTGTGTGCTTTGGCATTTTATGCAACATATGCGGCATATATGTATGTGTGTAAACGTGTATGCATGTGTTTTTATTATATAATTTGTATTTATGATACTTATGCTTCATGCATTTTGTATAACTAATATTCTTTCTGTATGTATGTGTGTGTGTGTGTGTGTGTGTGTGTATGTTTTTATGTGTGTTGTTGCTAGGCAATTTAAATAAATATTTTTTTGATAAAGCAGTTTGGGTTCAATGTCTGAATTGCATATGTATAGAATATATGATTTATATCTTATATAATATGCAAAGCTTGATGCATTTATTTCATTTGCAAAGGGATTATGAATAAACATACAAGCACACATACATACATACATCATATTTTATTTACATAGGTAGATTTGTCTAACATATAACTAAAAGTGAGTGGTTTGAGTGAAAATGTATAATTGATTTTTGATGCATTTAAAATGCTTCAAAAGAGTTTTTGTTTCCCTCTAAAATTGCCAACGAATTGAATTGAATTTGCGACGCCATCTTTAATTTGATTTATAACACAAATTTAGATATCTGTACATATAAATATCATATATATATCATAGTTTGAGATAAAAAATTTGCTTAAGCTTTTACTTGCTATTTCCGTTAGAGTCGCAAAGATTTTAACTTATGCCATTACTGTACTTTAAAAAGCAAGTAAAAAGTAAATTGTTGTAAATTTAGCATTAATAGAATTGAAAAAAAAAAACTGCACCGCTTAATAATCCTCGTTTAGTGATTACAAAAATTCAAAACTTATCATTTTGCACTTTCACACTCATCAAATTAAATACAACAACTCAATGACGCAGAGCCGAATTAAGTCGACCCACAACACCTACATAACGAAAAGAAATTAAAATTGCCTTTGAAAAGTCCCAAAATATAAGCTTTGAGAGACAGTTGATCCTCTCTTTCTCTGTTCTTTGGATCGCTGCGCTGTCGCCGCGCTGTAGCGGCGCTGTCGTCGCAGGTCTTTCTCTCCTACCGCGAGCTTTTGGTACTTAGTGGTAATTGAGCTTTAACAGTTAAACGGTATTTCTTTTAAAAATTTGTCGCTGCATGCAAACAGAAACTTTTTTTATTCTTTTAATAAAATGTCAAATAGCTTAATTTGAAGAGTTAAGTTGGAAATATCTTAACTGCTTACCATTTCCTGTTGATTAAATTCCAGTTTTGACCTGGCAGCAAGCAAAAACAAAGCACCTAAAGCCCAGAAACCCGTGACTCAGAAGCGAACACAGCCCAAACCGCAAAAGCGTGTGGCCGGGAACAACAACAACAACAACACACACACATACAATCATACATAGATAGACGGATAGGCAGAGAAACACACAGACAGATAGACTGACAGACGGATAGACAGAAAGAGATGAATAGATGGACGGCCCACCCACGCCCACGTTTTAAAGTTTCGGTCGTCAAATTGCGCATGCGTTACCGTTCCCCGAAACTTGCCTGACCCCCCAGCCGCACTCTCCTCTCCCTTCCGTTCTTATTTCCATCCCACGCTACGCCATATTGAATATTATGTGTGTGATCGCAAAACTCACCCTTTGGCTATTATTGTCTGTTTGTTGTTAGGGTCAGGCTAAGTTCGGGCTTGCCCCATAATTTTCGTTTTTTTTGTTTCTATACTCTTTTGTTTAATGGGACGTGACAATGTGCATGCAAATCGTGACAAACAGAGAGTGAAGTAGAGTATTGCGAGCGGGGCTTACAGGGATTTCTTGAGGGCTGGCGCCTTATAAAAGGAAGCCTTAGTCAGCGATACTTTCTCCCACCACCGAGAAGAAGGGCTTCAACAGGTTTTTCTGCGTTTGCACTGATCGAAGCCATGTGGTGTTTTGTAATTGGCTTTGGCTCATTACGCAGCTTACGTTATATCACACTCAAGGATGGCAAAGAGTTTAAACATGATCATGGTGTTGTTGGTGGTGCACCCGACAAGCAAAACAGCTGTGATATACAACTCCCAAGCGGTGTGAGGTTTGTGTTAAGTTCGATTTGAATCGGTTGTCGGCTGCCTTCCTTAAGGCCAGTGGGCCACATGTGTTAACTCTTGTCTCAAAAATAGGGCTGCTGCTGCGGTTCAATTGCAAACCGGTTCGATGGTTAACTCCTTTTGCAAGGCGATCGCGTCATCCGCTTTATGCCACTTGAGTGGCAATGAAGTTTTAATGTAGGGTGCTCCATTTCACTGACTAACCTGTTTTTCCTTTTTTTTTATTCGTTGTTGGTCTCTGATCTCAGTGATCTGGCGGCCTTTAAGGCATTTCCGAATCCCAAGCCGTGATTATGTGCGAGAATATATAACGATTAGCTTCTTTTTAAGTATTATTAATTATATTATTTTTTTTATTTGTTTTTTTTTTAAAGGTTACTCATTTTTCATTTTCAATTCAAATATAATGCATATTTAAACCAATAAAATTTATTCACTTAATTACTATCTTCGCAGTGTAGCGCACTTGAAAGTCTTACTAACCGTTACTTTACTTAACTGCATTCCCATACACTTTGTGCTTTATGAAATTTTGCCTATAGTTTTTATTTCCTCGCAACGCGTCTCTCTTATTACAACAACAACAACAAGCAGCAAAAAGAACCTTAACTTTCCGCTACAATAAAAGCGAAAAAAGCTTCGCTGCTGCTGCGCTGCATCATTTGCTGCTTCCTTTTTCTCATCATCTTCACTGCAAGCAATGATTTCGATCAACTTTCAATTTCATTGACTGAATGTCGCTACCCGCAATGTTACTGTTGTTGTTGTTATTATTATTATTGCTGTGTAATGCAATTCTGTACTATTAAGGTATTTCCCATGTGAGTCACGCAATTTACATATCATTGACAGAAAATATAAGCTGAGGTTTTAGATTCAACCTAACCTCAATATGAGAGCTGCCCACGCTGAAGCCAGCGCCACCCAGCTGCCAACTACCTGCCCAACCTTATATACGTACATACATACATATGTACGTACATACATATGTACGTATACTCCGCCACATATTGTGTCTACCTGGACTATGTATCAGCACCTCCTCCTCGAAAAAAAAAAAGCAGCCACGCTAATGAACGCAACAGTCAATCGTCCCCTCGTCGCCGACATAGCTGCCAACAGTAACAGCAACAGCAAAAGCAACAAAAACCACCACAAGCACAGCAACCCACATGCACGAAGATCATTACCAACAGTCAACCCGCCGACGCTGATGCCGACGGGTGCGCATAAAAAAATAAATACAACAACAGAAATCAAGTTGCGCAGCGGACGCCACACAAACTGACCTGCTTCTGCGCGACTGCGCCGTCGCTGTCGCTAAATCAGCAGCGCAGCAACAACCACACTGTCCAGAAATTCTACAAGCCAACCCACCCTACGCAATAAACAACAACAGCGTGCACACTACCTCGCTCCCACTCTCGCTCTCTCTGGCGCTCTCACTGTGGTGGCCCACACAACACACAGCAAAATCGTGAATGAGCGGGTGGCTTGCCTTGCTCGCTGCTAACGTCAGCTGAGGCAGCGACGTTGACGACTTTACTGCTTATTTGTTGCAATTTCTCTTTTATTCGATCATTCGCTTTATAAGGTGGCCGCTTAAGCCCCCTGGCGGCTGTGCACAGTGGGCTGACAAAAGAATTTTTAGTAAATTTCGACTTGTTTTCTTACACTAAATAAACTAATATACAATGTTAAAAGTGCAACAAAAAATATTAATATAAAAGTTAATATATATTTCGTTGAGCAGTTGATTTTCAATATTGCTATGTGTATCACATTAGTTTACGTAAATGCACACTTCTTTTATACTGTCCACTTATCCCACTGTGCGACACCACTGACGCTGCCGAGCGCGTTCGTTTCAGCAGCAGCTGGCTGCGTCATCGTCATCGTACCATGCTTCTCTCCCACATTTTGCCCTGGTGTCGGTGACGCTCTCGCAGTCTGTTGGAATTTTTCGTGGCGTTCGGTTCGTTTTGCTGACAATCGTGCGCATCAATACAGCAACAACAAGCAATTTTCGGTATTGGCCGGCGCGTGTTTTTACTCAAAGATTTTTGGCCAGTGTTTTGATTAATTAAAGTGCACAATTAAATGTGCGTAACCGTAACTAATTGCATTCTCTCAAAGAAGTGTAAAAATTCTTTGCGTAAGAAGTGCAACTAAAACAACAACGAAAACAAGGACGTGTTGCAAACGAATTGAAATGGCTTAAGGGCTCAAAAAATCAACGCACACAAATTGCAAGAGTTAAAAGGTAGATTGTAAACAAAAACTACATAAACATATTATTAAACAATGCCGGCTTTGGATATTTAGAAGAACGTGCTAAGTGGTTGTTGTTGAAAAGAAGTAGAACACATTTTTAAGGGACGGCAATAGTGTAGGACGTTGCCAGACTACAGTAAGAAATTAGGTTCATAGAAAAGGGAAGAAAATAAATCAAAGTACAGTGGTTAATCGCAATAAAGGATGCATTGCAACATTAACTCTAGTTTGCATACAACAAATAATATATTTATACTCAATTTACTTTCTACCATTTATTGTTAATATCAAAAATTTCAGACACTTCTCCCATACATTCTGTATCTCTTCCTGGCAGGATATACAGACTATTAATTCTTTTTAATAAATGCCTCTGCTCTTCTAATTGCCATTGCTTGCTTAGGCTTATATGCTACCCACCCCCCTTTGAACCTTTCCCCGGACACATGTTACCTCTTAGAACCCGAACCCATGTGGCTAACAGACAGACACATAAACACACACAGACACACCAATACCATTGAACATTACATAGACCGACCCATCGACCAAAAATCATACCGAAGGCCACAGCCAACAAGCACACAACCCACAGGTAGAGCTAGCGGCTCATACCAAACCGGTTACCCAATTTCCAATTATACCCACAGACACAAAAAAAAAAATGTATAAAAAACCCAGCCACTCCAACGCCCAAAAAAAAAAACGCACCAACACACTCCCAAAAAAAAAAAAAAAAACAACGGCTCACAGAAAGAATGCCCGCAAAGAGTGGGCACCCCTTTCGTGTTGTTGTTGTTGGGTCGGGGCCCGCCTGTGGCAATAACACAAAAGAGATGCCAGCACACTCACACACACGTAAACACACAAATACCAATGTCAGTCACAAGTCGCCATCACAGTTTTTTTTTTGCCCTCCCTCGCTTGGGAGTCGTAGTCGCGACGCGGCGCTGCAAGGGGCACACTATAATGAACAACGATGTGAAACCCACCACCACCAACAACCATAAGCAGCAACAACATCCTTGTCAGCTTGCGTGTCTTTTTGCTCTCCCTCTTACGCACACTTGTAGCTTCGGCATTTATAATTTTTGGTCTGGCAACCCTGCAAGCCTATATTATCCTACTTTCTTTTCAATCGCTCGCCTCGTGTTTTGCGTCTGTGCGCGCAACGCGTTCAACTCAAACGTACACACACACACAAACATACTAACATGCACATGTGAGTGGGTGATGTTTTTAAGATCTTGCCTGGCCGTTTCCCCCGGGGCAGCAGGCACGCAGTCAGGCAGTCGAAACGACGCGACCGCGACGCCTACCTCAGCCCTATTTATTCTGTTATTGTTGTTGTTGGTTTTTTTTTTTGCTTTGTCGCATAGCCGCTGCGCTCTTTAATTGCCGCCTCGCTTGGCTCAACTCCCGACTTTCGGCGACGCTCTCTCCCTATCTCTCTTTCTTGTTCTCTCTCACTCTTTTTAGCAAGCGTCGCGACTGACCGTCGCCGCCTGCCTGCTTCTACCGCCCGCTGTTTCCGTACGTTGATTTTTTTCGTAGGTTTTTATTTTGGCGTCCAATGCCTAAAACAGCGGCTCTCAGCCCTCGTTTTGAGTTTTTAGTTCTGTTCTTTGCTTTTTTTTTTTGCCTTCACACCCTTCTGTTAGTTTATCACACACAAAAACAATTCTTGTGCTTGTGCCTGCAGTTTCGCCTCTGCCTTTTGCTGACTCTCCACTTCTGACGAATTTTCTTACACCCACCCAGCGACGTCTTTTGCATTACACTCGCCTCGTCTCTCCGCTTCTCTTCTCTCCGTATTTGGCTTTGCTTTGCTTGGCTGCTGTCTGCGTTGCCGCCCCCACGAATTCGGCCCTCTATAATAATTCTGTTTGCTGTTGTTGTTTTTTGTCTCCTCTTCGTTTGCTTTAGCGATTTTGTGATATTTTGCTGTTGCTGCGCTTTCATGTCAAGGAGTTATCAATGTGACGATCAGTTCTTGTTACAACCGTAACTATGTATATAAATATGTATGTGAATTGACATGCAAATAATAAATTCTATAAACTGAGCTTTGACTCACGCACTTACTCTCTTTGTACTTATGCAAAGCTCTGATTTAGGGATTTATTCTCTTCATGAGAAAATTAGTCAAAAGTCCTATTTAAACGTGAAGCACAGACTTGAACTAGGAAATTACCGACTATCTCTTCCCTTCTGGCAATTAGAAAACTGTCTACGCTACATAACGAAATCCCCTTCTCTAAACAAAAGGAAATACGCCCACTCCTATTTCCTCCCTTTATGTCGTGCTCGCTTAAGTTCAAGTTCCCATGAACAAACAAGGCGCGACCCCAAAACGCAACGCAGCGCAAAACTTCACAAAAACAAAATTACGCACTTCCCGTCGGTGCCCAAATGGTGGACGGTCGGTCGGTCGGTATTTAGGGGAGGGTGGCTTGCAGAAAAGGGACGATCAGTTGGAGGGTCGGCTACCTGCCACATGAGGGTTGCTGGATGGATGGCTGGCTGCTTGCACTGCACTGCGCTGCGGAGCGGTGCTATTCCAAGCAGCAACAATCTCACCAAAAATCACATAGGAATTTCCTGTTACAGCGTCAGGTCGCCCTCCCCCGAATACCGTCCTGTGTGTACAACTTACCTGCCGGCTGAAAGAGAGTTTACCTGTTCCATAGCAAAAGTAGCAGCAGCAGCTGTTTGTTTTGTGGCTTTCAAGGTTTCTACATTTTACCTGTGGCGTCTTAAAGAGTCGCGTTCCCTTTCGGCAACTCAAGCAACCAAGCAAGCAGCCACCCCATTGCGTAGGATTTCATTTCATTTCGATTCGTTTGTGGACCATTCACCGCTTTCAAACTTGGGTTGGGCTTGGGTCTGGGTCTGGGACTGGGCTCGAATCTTCTTAAGAGTTGGGGGAGGGGTTACCCTCTTGGCATGATTATGTTTTCGGTTTGGTTTGTTCGTTTCGAATTGGGCCCAAAAAAAAAGAAAAGAAAAAACACCAACAACAACGATAAACTCGTCTTCGCTTTGTGCTTTGTGATCATCATTATCTGCGTTTCGCTGCCTCATTCTATGGGGCTGAGACTGAGGCTGTAAGGCGAAACAGTCTATAGAGGAGAAGAGAGGAGGAGGGAGGGGAGGGGTCGGGTCGGCTCATCACCATCGCCTCCTCCTACTACAATTTGCCTAAAAACCTCAACCGTTTTTCAATATTCAACACTTGGGACGGACCAAAAAACAAAACCAAGATATATAAATACACACACGATTCGAAGACCGAAGACAACGGCGATGTCTGCATGAAGGTTGTTTGTGAAATTTTATTATTGGGTCTCTCTTTCAGTCAGTCTCATCTCTGTATCTGTTTATGTATGGGTTTGTCTGTGTGTGTTTGTGTGGGTATGTATAACTGCCTGCTGGTGTTTTAGTTGTTGTTGTTAATATTTAAGAGGCGTCCAGTGTTGGGTTTTTGGGTTGGGTTTTTGGAGTACATACTTATATGTACAAAGCGGATATATAATCGACTTAATCACGCACATTAGAATCTTAGAAGTTCGGATTCTTAAAAAAAAGGCCTATAGCTAATGAAATTCTAATATATCAGGTTAGCAACTTCTATGGAAAAAGTAATTAGTTGATAAAAATGATGTTCAAGAACCAATATCTATCCAGACTTAACATTAATGCACGATGTTATGTAAAAATCGATCTTTGAGGTCATCTTAACTATGATTTTATACAGGAAATAGGATTTTAAAGAAAGTTTTATTATGAAGGACAATCCTCTGAAAGTTTTGTAAAATCAGAAAAAAAAAAAAGTATTTAAAAACTATTTTAATAATCGTCTAATCAAATAACTTGTAAGATAATCTAACAAAAGATCCAACCTCAACAATCCAACAATCAATTTTAAATGAAACATTCCCAAGGATATATTATAATATATGAATGTATATATATATATGTGGTCATCCCTTCCAATATGGCTTATCCACTTGTCAGATTATAAAGTCTCAGCCCCTAAAAAGGGCAAGTGCAGAACATTCCAGCACTGATCCAAGCAACAGGCTAAAGAGGAGTCAGAATAACGATGACGACGCTCCCTCTCTTTTTGGTGGCAGCTGCAACCTGCAACAACAGCAGCAGCAACTTAACGACAAGCACCACGAATGTAAGAGGATAAAAACCACCCCTAAATATTGAAACAACTGCATAAATTTTCAACCCCTGGGGAGGGGCAGACACAGATACAGAGACAGAGACAGACAGAGGATCGAGGATCGATGCACATGTTGCTTGGGCAGCATTTTAAGTAAAAGGCAAAGATTTCATAAGAAAACGCAGGCAGGCATGCAAGCAGGAGGAATATGAGGAGGATCATGTGGATGGGAAGAAGGAGGATGAGGATGAGGAGAAGGAGGGTGCACGACTGACACTTGAAAAAAAGAGGCACGCAAAACGCAGACGTCGCCATTTTTTTTTTGTATCTTTACTTCTCGGAGCCTCAGCGCCTGCATTTTTGGGTCGTTCGGACAACTACAACGAATAAGAAGAAGACGTCGACGTTTTTATGAGGGCGCGCGCACCTGCCAACAGCTGCCACCAACAACAGCAGCAGCATAATAATTATGATCATAGCCAAAAGCTAAACTCAAAGAGAGACTTGGCCCAAATCGAACTTGAAGTTTAACTTAAATTAACTGAACCAATGATTGTTGCCCTTGAGATTTTTTTTATATTGTTGTTGTTGTTGTGAATGTTGTTGCTGCTGCTACAAACGCCCACAAGGCAATGCCAACAGCACCACCCAAAAAAAACTATAATACATACACAGGCACACAAATACACGTACATACATACATACACAACGAAACCCGCTTGAAAGCCCAACGCACATATTGCTTTGTTTTTGTTTTTGTTTGCCCAAAGCTCAAAAAGAAGACGCCAAAAATGTATAAGAAGAAAAAAAACAACAAAGCCGCAGCAGCTGCCGTCGCATCATTTTCGTTGTTGCTGTTGTTGTCTTTTGGCTGGCCACAAAACAAAACAAAAAAAAAGCAAAAATTACCACCTGCCGCCCATATAAAGCTGCCTGCTGCTTTGCTTGCCCTCTGTGCCTTCACACACATACACACACACACACACGCATGCATAGCACCCGTTGTGTTGACGCTGGCGGATGTCTTCTTCTTCTTTGTCTTTCCAGCGCAGCTGCCAAAAATGCAAAAAAAATTAAAGACAATCGTAAACGCAAAGCAAACATACATGCAATATTTATGTATGAACATCTAATATTTAAGTTTATAGCTTTTGATTTTGTCAAAAATTTGTTTGTGCTATCCGCCCACCACAAATACTCCACCTCCCTCCCCGCTTTTCGCCTCTCATTAAATGAACCCACGACACTCAACACTAATGCAAACGAAAAAGCCCACACGCATGCGCTGCTGTGTGACTGCGCGGCTGACATCGCTGCTAACGTCGCTGCTGCTGCGTAGGCGTGTGAAACAGCGCAAGAAAATAATCATTAAATGTTACGTTCCTTGTCGTTGTTGTTGTTGTTGCTGCTGCTAGCGTGCATATAAAATCTTCAATTTTATATCGCAGTCACTGTTTGAGTTGATCGTTTTATTTTTTGTTTTTTGCTGCTGCTGCTGCTGCTGCTGGACACCAACAGCTGTTAGACACCCACCCACTTTAGCAACTTGTTGTGGTTGTTGTTTTTGTTGTTGCTGCTGTTATTGATGCTAGCGTGTATCGACAACATGCTGCCCCTAATGCTTGCGATCATGTAACAGTGGTTCAAACTTGTTAGAAATCAAAAAAACATTTTTAATTTGCATACAAACACACACACACACACACACCTGTTTCCTTGTAGCACTTATAAATGTTACACCTTGCATGTTCTTTGCAATTTGCTGTTGATTAGTTGCATTTTGTGCAACAGGCTACCTAACCCTAACAATTAAATTGCCCCACTGTGGCCATCATCAGGCAAAAGTGCTTTTTAATAACTGCGTGTGGCGTTTTGGTCAGAGACGGCTGCTGCTTTGGCGTTAACATGTCATTAGCTGCTGGCGCGGCCGTTGTCCGTTCTCTGTTAGCCACCCCCCTCCCCCTTTGCGTCAAGTCTTGTCTCGTCTCTTGGCCTTTCACCGTTCACCGCAATAACAACAACAACTGCTGCTGCTAGTAAATGTTGTTGCTCACCCTGAGCTGCCATCGGGTCGAATCAGCCCACGGGTGTTAAAATGTACATACACACATTCACATTCACATTGTACATACAAATAAAAAACTTCGCACTCATACACTCATACGGAATTGCGGCTTTGCCTCTCGCATGGCAATTTAGCGCTTTGACGCTGCTCGCCCTCCTAACGGGTAGTATGTATACTTGTAAGTGTGTAAGTATGTTTATAGCACACGCAACGCCATTCTGACAAATATTATCAGCGCAAAAACAAAAAAGCAGTAATAAATGACAACAAAAAATAACAACAATTGGTGCTGCTGCCATATTTAAAGAGAAGCCACCCAATAATTGTGCGTTTACCGTTAACAGTCAATCGTCCGACATCTGCAAAAACGAAAGACAGACAACAGACGACAGCTGCACAAAGAGCGACGACGGCGGCGATGATGATCGGCAGACGTGCGCCCTGTCAAAGCCTTTGCTTTCCGCTCTCTTTCGCTCTCTCTCTCTCTCTCTCTCGCCATTTCAATTATAGCGTTGGCAAAAGCTCCCAACCGGCATTTTTTTGTTTTTGAGGTTCAGCTGCCAACCGGTTTATCCGCTCTCTTCCCGTCTCTAGTGCGCTCTTTCGCTCTCGTTGACTCCCCCAAATTGCGTTGTCATTGCGGTGGCGTCGCTGCTTTTGCCGGGGTCTTTTTTCTCTCCTCTTCTTTTATTTGCACACCCACCACAAGCGGCGTCGCTGACGGCGACTGATCGTTGTATTTTGTTCTTGGTGGTGAGCGTGTTAGAGTTGTTGTAAATTGATTTTGTTGTTGTTGTTGCTGGTGCTGCTGCTGACGGCGACGTCTGTTGCGCCCAATTCAGCCCACTCGCTAACGCGCCCGTTTGACGCCGTCATTTTGTTGTGTTGTGTCTCTGGGTTTTTTTTTTCGCTGTGTGTGCTTTTTATTTTGTGCTGCCTGCCATTAGCAAAGCGGATGTTGTTGCTGTGCCTGGCCCCAGCCAAGCACCCACACACTCTGTTGTTGTTGTTGGAATGACGCTCTTTTGTTGTGTGTGTTTCTATCATTTGCCCACATAAAAGTTGACCCCCTCGTGTGGCCCTTTTCCTATCGAAACAATATAAAGCTGAAATGTTATTTTTTAGTTTGTTTTCATTAAAATGTGTGTTGAAATTATAACTTAAGAGATAATTAATCAGATAGCAACTAGTTTTAGAGAGCAGTTATCTAACTGTAATCCTTTCGTTCAAAAAGCTTCCTTGCACACCCAGTCTGCTACACACTTGCGCTTTTTACACACACACACTTACAAACTAGAGACTTATGGATGATCTTGAGCTGAGACGAAGTCAAGTCTCACACGACAACAACAACAGCAACAAAAATGCCCTTGGATTGCAGAAAAAACCACACGCAGCGACTTAATCAAATATAGAGATATGGGTCAGCGGGGTTGTCAAAGGGGCTAGGGTAGGTGGTTTTGAGATCTGCAAGGCAAAGGCAAAATCAACAAAAAACCAAAGCAAAGGAATATGAAAGAAGCGAAACCAGCGCAGAGCAGACGTCGCGCAAACGCCCCCTCCGTCGATGATGGCGCAAAGAGTGTGAGCAACAACAACAACTGTAAAAAGCACACCAAGCATAAAATCAAATATGTGTGTGTAAAATAAAATACGAAATATGAGCGCATAAGCAACGAAACAAAACACGCTCGACACACAAGCACACACAGACACATACAGTTCACTCTTCCATTCCTTTACACATAACACTCCCCCTTCGTAGATTTGGCATGGGCCTGGGCCAAGGCGTGTGTGTATGTGTGTGGGTGGCTCCGCGTCTGTGTGTGTGTTGGCTCTGGGCCATCGAGACGTACCCGTGTGTGCCCATATAACAAAAACAACAACTATTTTTTTTGTCGCCGCGCAAATGTTTCGAGTGTGATGTTGTTTTTATTGTTGTGTGTTGTCAGCATCTTTGTTGGTTTGAAAAATGAGGCGCAGCCATCAGCAACATGTGGGCCATAAACAGCAACAACAACAAAAACTAGCTGCCACCCACCAAACACAGCAACAAAAGCGCCGCCAAAAATTACAACGCCAACAATTTGTCTTGTGTATTTTTATGAGATGCGCTTAGAGAGAGAGAGAGAGAGAGAGGTAGATAGAGATACGACTCCTCGCAAAAGCTTCAAAATTCATTTTATTGGACGCGTTACCTTCTTTTTTTTTTACTTATTATACTTGGCTGGGCTTGTCGCCGTTTAGCAGTTGTTTTTTTTGCTGCTAAAGTGATGTGGTGGTTAATTTTAATATATGTATGCAGCTTTGCGCCCAACCTGTAACTGGTGGCAAACGTTTCAAAGTTAAATAACTTTTAATTTCTTGAGTCAATAGTAGAAGGAAACTCATGTTACTTCCTTAAAAGCTTATTTTAGAGAATTTTAACTTAAAGTATATATTAAAAGGGCCACACTTCTATTCTCAAATCGATAAAATAGAAGAGTCAGCATTTTAATGACTAAGTCTCCTTTTAAAAAAATATGCTTCAATCGAAAATCATTTGACAACTTTGTCGCCTGACGCGCTAAGAGTGAAGAAATAAAAAAAGAGTCGTAAACAAAAAGTGTGCTCAATTCGTTGCTTGCGCTCAGAGTCGCTGACTCAGCTGTGATGCTGTGCCAAAAACCATAACAACAACAAAAACAACGACGGAGACGTCAGCAGAAGTAACCAGAAAACCCCCGCAATAACACCCACAAACAATGTTAGTAGGGCCCAAGGCAGGCAGGTTCCAGCTACGAGAGAAGCTTTTGGTTTGAGTTGGTTTGGTGTGTCAACAGCCAATTCCCAGAACTGCCGACGTCAATTGCACAGAGAGGGGGGATATTTTATATACCGGATGTGAATGTGAAGTGTGCGTTAAGCATAGATGCAAAAACTAACTAACTTTTTACATCGATCTGCTCTCTTTGTAGTATTCGAAGTGCACACGTGGAGGGAACAGCGAGAGAAGTAGTCGTTGGTGCAATTATCGTGCAACGGTACGCCCGCAAGCCAAGGCCAAAGAGTCACAGCAATGGCAACACTAATCCCAGCGTCCGCAGGCAATCCAGCGAGCAGCGCATCACAGTCCTCAAATGTTGAGGCCACATATGAAGATATGTTCAAAGAAATCACACGCAAATTGTACGGCGAGGAGACCGGCAACGGTTTGCATACGCTCGGTACTCCGGTGGCACAAGTGGCAACCAGTGGACCAACAGCGGTGCCCGAGGGCGAACAACGTTCGTTTACGAATTTGGTAAGTTGACAAAGTTCATTAATCAAATCAAGTTAGAAGTTAATTCATTTACAATGATTGTTGTAAAACTCAATCGAAATTAAATCTTAAGAAAAACATTTTTTAAGCTATAAATGTTAAGAGAGTACAGTATAACAACTCTTTCTTGTATTATTTTTTTAACATTATCCACTGACAGATAAGGCTTAAGCTTCACTTGGAAGCGTAGAAAAAGGATGAAAATAGTTTTTTTAAAAAAGATTTTTCTCTTGTATTTTGTTACTTTAAACTCAATATAATATCTTACCTCACTATAATACCATATTCTGAATGATTGTTAACTGTTATTCGATCTTTCCTCACGCACAGCAACAAATTGATCGTACCGCAGCGCCCAGCATTGAATACGAAGCAAGTGGTGCTGCGGGCGGTGGCACTAACAACAACAACAACGTGTCCGCAACCCAATCAAATGTAATCCAACAACAACAACAAGAGTCAGGCAACTCAGTGGTAGTCAGTGCCACTGGCAGTGGCGCCACTATAGTGCCGGCGCCCAGCATTACAGCCGTTGGCAATTTCAAATCGGAAGATCATTTGAGTACAGCTTTTGGACTTGCTGCACTAATGCAGAACGGTTTTGCCGCCGGTCAGGCGGGTCTGCTCAAAGCCGGCGATCAACAGCAGCAGCGTTGGACGCAAGATGGCGCCACTGCGGATCAGCAACAGCAGCAGCCGCAGTTGGTGCAGTGGACAACGGGTGGTAAGCTTCAAAGCTATGCGCAGGTCACTCAACAGCAGCAACAACAGCAACAGCAGCAACAACAGCAGCAGCAACAACAGCAACAGCAGCAGCAACAGCAGCAACAACAACAGGTGCATCAAAGCACACCCAAATCAAAGTGAGTAGACGGAAAAAGTCTAATTGAAAGGAAAATTCCAATTAAAATCTTTTCTTCTCACTCATTAGAAAACATCGTCAGGAACATGCCGCCGAGTTGATTTATGCGAGTCCATCGACCTCTGCGAATGCAGCACAAAACTTGGTCCAATCCACGCCCACCTCAGCGCCCACCGCCCACAGCACCAGCAGCAGCACCGGCGGCAGCACCTCATCCGGCGGCAGTCGCAAAAAGTCCTCCCAGGCCCAAGCAGCTGCTGCAGCTGCCGCTGCCAACGGAGTGCACATTGTTAAACGCTATGCATGCATCCATTGTCCCTATTCGACAGATCGTCGCGATCTGTATACACGCCATGAGAATATCCATAAGGATGAGAAGCCCTTTCAGTGCTATGCCTGCCTCAAGCAATTCAATCGTGCCGATCATGTCAAGAAGCACTTTCTGCGCATGCATCGCGAACTACAATATGATATTAATAAGACGCGTCGTCATGTCAGCGCCAGTAGTGCTGGCTCCAGTGGTGGTGGCGGCGGCGTTGGTGGTTCCGTTGGCAACTCCCATCATTCTGGTGGCCGTGGCAATGTGACGATCAATGCAACGGGCGTTAATATTGATAATGCATTCCTGGAGGCACAACGACATCCCACCTCGACGAGCATGAGCATTGTGGAGACCATTGAGGCGGTTGCCTCGGCAGCCGATATGCCGCTCGCTCATCTCAAGCAGGAGAAACTCGATGATGGCTCCGTCTTGCCGCTGCACGTCAGCGCCGTTATGAATACCAACAATGGCGCTCAACAGCCGGTGGCAAGTTCCAGTTCCGGTTCGAGTAGCAGCACTGGCGGCGCTACCGGTTCCGGACTGTTGAAACCCAAACGCGAGAAGCGTTTCACCTGCTGCTATTGCCCCTGGTCGGGTGCCGACAAATGGGGCCTCAAACGTCATCTCAACACTCATACAAAGCCATTCGTTTGCCTGCTCTGCGATTATAAGGCGGCGCGTTCCGAGCGTCTCGCCACCCATGTACTCAAGGTGCACAATAAGCGTGCGTGCAGCAAGTGCTCCTATCTTGCTGATACTCAGGAGGAGTTCCAGATTCACATGAGTGATGTGCAGTGAGTAACTCTTACGATCTTACTTTATTTAGGTTAGGATGAAGTTAATGGGAATACCAGAGGGTGTTTATAGTTTTACAATCTTGTGTACATCTAAGGACCTTCTTTAAACTTACGCTTAACTATTTATTAGTCATGAATCCACACACAAACTGAAGGGTACCTTCTACCCTAGGAACCCAACTATAACATATGAAAATGTTAGTTGTTGTTGTAGTCGTTATGGTTGTTGTTGTACATCAAAGAAGACCCGAAAAATGTTCCTACGGTTCCTTGGGAACGGCTTATCCGTAATGGATTATTTAAAAAAGAAAGTGATAGAAAATTTGTCGGCTCTGCTAGAAGTTTGAACAGGAAAAACCGTTTTCGCAAAGGTAGAAGGTACCCTTCATTATTTATCGATAATTATACAGATCTCTCCAGGACTCTGTAACCCATCATTATATTATTACTATAACCCCAACAAAATTATCTGATTGTGAATTTGTTTCTCTTTGCCCCACACTTCTTGCAACCTTATTCAAGTCCGCATGATAATCGTCCAGCGCGCAACAGCAATAATGGTGGCAATAGCAACAACAACAACAACAACAACAATGGCAGCAACAACAACAATGGCAACAACAACAACAATGCTATGCAAAGCCAAAATTTGAACGTCTTGCGAACAATTGGCAACACTCTGGTGGCCAATAATCAACTCAACACGTTTCACAATGCCGGCAATGCTTTTGGGTAACGTTCTCAGATCGCCCTACTTACCCCCTCTACCACCCGCACCCTCAACTCCCTTCACTTAACAAAAAAAAAAACAAAAACAAAAAAAAAACCCCAGTGCGAACAATACACCTCTAACTCTAGTTACAACCCTCGTTCTTGTTCTCTCAAACTCTCTTGTTCTTGCCCTCGCCATCCAACCAACCAACCAATTGATCAACAAATTAACAGCTCCTCCAGCGGCGGTGGCCAAACGGTTGGTAACGTAAGCGGCAGTGGTGCTGTTACCATCTATACAACCACCACCAATGAGGGTGTCTCTGGTGGCAATAGCAGTGGCGGCAATATAACGGGCGGACCCCTACAGGAGATCATTGTAAATCCCACATCGATGGTGGGTTGGCGTCTTAGTGCCAATGGGTCATTGATACCACCGCATGATCTACTTACTGGTGGTTTACCAAATGCAGCGACACAAAAACGCGGTTCAGAGCGTTTATTTCAATACCTCGAAGCCGAGGGTAGCGATCCGGAGGACTATGCGCGGTATATTCAAATCCTGTTCCTTTCATGTTGTCTCTTTATTTTTGGTTTTTCGAAGCTTTATTCCAAATTTTTTTTAATTACCAGATTGAACTTGATTTTTACTTGTCCTTGCATATAGTTTATTTTTCGTGCTCTGTTGCCAATTTTCATAATTTATTTCAATGCTTTTATTGTTGTTGACTATTATTTTTGTGTTGTTAGTTGTTTTACTGCGCTGTTGCCAATTTTCATATATTATTTCAATGCTTTTTTTTGTTGTTGAATAAAATTTTGTGTTCCCTGCGTTGTTGTCAAATTTTTTTGGATGTGTTAAAATCATTTTTAATTTTAAATAATTATTTTGTTTTTACTTTAACCTTTTCATATTCTTAATTTCCTCCCATAATAATCTAATGTTTGTTTCTTTCAACTTTCAACAGTCTGCTAAAAATGGACGCTATTAGTCGCAATACAGCTTCGGTCGCTCAGGATTTTCATAAAGCGGGAGGCGTGCACGAGTTGAAAATACCAGCTAATCATCAACTCCTGTTCAATAATAAACTGCCTTCGCAATGGACGACACGAGAGGCTGCAGCACTACTGCACAGCTTGAGCAACATGGGCGGCCATCACAACAGCAGCAGCAGCAACAATAACACCAACGTTAACAACAGCAATAACAGCAGCAACAACAACAACAACAACAACAACAACAGCAGCAGCAGCAGTAACAGTAACAAAAAATTTGGCGTTATGCGTGCTCGACAACATTCGACGGGTGAGGATGATGAGAATACACCGTCGTCGGCATCATCGTCTTCGTACTCGGGCGATGAGTACAACTGTGTGTCGGGTGACGTCGCACCAATGAAATTGTCGCGTCATGGCAAAAGCTTGCGAGCTTCGGATGAGAGCGATAATAAAGCATTGATGGCAACGGCATTTTTGGAAGCAGCAGCTTATGAGCAGACGGCTATTGAGCTGCTTGCCAGCAAGCGAAAGCTTAAAATTGAGTACGACGAAGATCAAGAGAATCAACAACAACAACATCAGCAGCAGCAGCGAGTGCAGCTTATTAAATCGTCTCCCGCGTATAAACTAAACAGCAACAATAACAGCAACAACAATACTAACAACAACAGCAACAGCTACTACAAAGAGAAATCTCATAGAAATGCCTTGCCGCATCATAATCATCGTCAGGATGATAAAGAGAATAACACTGGCAGCACTGAGGCTACAATAGCAGTAACTGCTGCAACAACTGCAGCGGCTGCTGCTGCTGCCGCAGTAGCTGCAGTAACAGCAGCAACACCAAACAGCAACAACAACAATAGCAACACTACACCTTTTCTCACACAAATGGAATACCAGAATCTCAATCGCATTGGCACACAATTTCAGAATTATGTTAAGGATATTATTAACAAATACTATGCAGCCGAAACACCATTAATGCTAGCCGCTGCCGCAGCAGCGCTGCCCACAGCTACAACAACGGGTCAACAGCGAGAGCAAAGAGAGCGAGAGCGTGAGCAAGAGCGCGAACAACAGCTATCGCCTGGCAAGCGACGTCGCCTGATGAGCGAGACCGAGGAGTATATTGAGTATCTGCGCAACAAGGAGGACATTACGCTCACAATTACACCGAAGGTGCCCAGCAACAACAATAACAACGCACCGATAAAGTCAACATCAGCGCCGGCGCCGCAGTCGCTCCTTAAACGTCAGCTGGATCTGGCAGTACCGCGCAAAAGTCCCAAGAAAGTCCCAGCGTTAACTCAAAATCCCCTCAACAGCAGCAGCAGCAACAACAACAGCAGTACCGTAAATGCCTCGCGCAAGTCCCTCAATCAGTTGGCAACGCTATTGCCTCTCCTTGCCGATGCAGCCAGCAAACAGGAGTACTTAACGGCGCCACTCGACTTTAGCAAGAAATCGGATTCGGAGACGGCGCGCAGTTCGCGCAAACAAGCGCAACCGAAGAAGATTCGTCTCGCACCCGAAGTTGTAATTGCAATGCTGCGCGACAAGCATCTCAATCGGCTCGTTCATAACGGTTTGGGCTGCGCCAGCTGCTCGGCAAGTCGGCGGCGCAATGCTAGCGGCGGCATTAGTTTCAATTATCATACCCTTGGCTCTCTGGCGCTGCATCGGTTTTGGAAGCATCGTGCTTTGCGTGTGGCTTCTAAGAACTGCAAGCAGTGCAGCGCAACGTTTGAGCGGCGTTACAGTTTGCAGCTGCATCACCGACTGAAGCATGCCAAACTGTAAACTGCATGCATATACCTTTCTGCTCTTATTTACCTTCTCACTGAGAGAAAAGCCGTTTGTCATTTGACTAAGCAAATGTTTTGCTTGCCATATACATTTCTTATGCATTAGGCGTTTACAAATTGAAAATTCATTAAAAATAAAAAACAAATTGCATTTATTTGTTAAATTTTAAGTTGTGATGTACCTGAAATATAATTTCTCTTAAAAAAAAAAAAAACAAAAAACTGTAGAAAGTTCTACGCCCAAATTTCGATGTATTTCACATAATATTAGTTGTATAATTGAGGTTATGTAAAAGCACACAAAACACACACACACACACACGTGTAATACTCACCTTGTAGTGTTAAAAAAAGACAAAAAAAACATTAATGCATATATATTATATAAAAAACCACTCACTTAATAGATTTTAGAAATGCCTTTGAAAAACAAGTTTCGTTTGAAGTAAAATAGCTTTAATTTGCCATTACAGAAAAAAACAACAACAAAAACAAATACTTTGTTCAATTAATTTACTTAATATACGCGAATATTTTTGCCATTTTTATTATACAATTATAGTTTTTACTAGTTGTATTTATATATTATTTATTTATATATATACAACATGAATGCAAACCTCAAAAAATACCTTTTTTGCCTTATTTTGTTAAGCTTTAAAAACCATGAACATTATCTACGATTTAAGTTATAGTTTTGATGCAGCCACGCCCACAATGCGCCCTCTCTCACACACAGACACACACAAATACTACTGCAAGTATTCTGCAAAATATTTAATATCGTATACACAAAAATGAATCTATATTAAATGTACTGTGTAGTTGTATTTATGATTTTACACACAAGAACAAAAAAAAAAAGCAAAACATACTCAAAGAAACAAAATACGATATACATAAAAAAAAAATACTTAAAAAACCACTTATATGTAATAATTTTTACCTTACACTAAACAAGAAAATATTTGACTGAAAAGTGTCGGGGAAAAAAACATAAAAAGAATAAGATACAAATAACAAAAATAAATAATAAATGGTATAAACAATTTCTAGTGTAAAATGTGTGTTTTTGCTAAATGTGGTAAACTTAAAATTTATTACACCAAACGCTATACTAACGGAAAAGAAAAAAAAACAAAAGACAAATTCTTAAGTAAAGTAAATTTTTGGATGACAAAAGCCATTTAGACAAAATTTTTGAGACGAAAAAAGACATTTATGAGTAAAAAAGTAACAAAAAAGCTAAAAAAAAAGCGTAAGAACAAATTACTTTACATTTTATTTAAGCACAAGTTGCAAAAAATAAAATAAATAAGTAAAAAAAAAACAAATGTAAGTGTTTTTAGTTTAATAATTATATTTCCCCCCCAAAAAAAAAAACAGAAACATTCAAATAAAAGTAAACTAGTTTAAAATATAGAAAACGAATTGTTTTATTTTTTCTTGTGTACCTGTAAAAATGCGGTTTACATCAATGTACTAGCACAATTTGAGGGAGATTGTAAAGACGTTTGCACATTCCCATCCTTCTGGCTTAAAACGGAATGCTCAACCGCTTGCAAAAAATGTAAGACCTTGATGCACAAAGGAAGCAAATTAAAACTAGCTGATTTAAAAGTCTCTTATTTTTATTGTGAATTCAATTATAAGCTAAACTTTAAATTAGTTTCCATTGTGTTCCTGGGAACAGTTTAACGTGCATCAAAAACCACAACTGTGAAAAAGAAGATAAATGTTACTAGTCTCAGTACAGTTTTAAGGATATTGAAGACTACTTACGACGTTTGGTGCGCTTCTTGTACATAATACGATAGCCACACTCGCGACAACGTATAGGATCACGTGGGCGCATCTCATTCTCATGATGACATTCTTTTTTTAGTAATTGTAAAGAAAAGCAAATTTATAAACAATTGCATTTTTTTTTTGCCGCAAACATGTGCGTGTCCGGCAACCAACACAGTGTTGCACGTTAGGCTGTTTTTTATACTTACCGCCACAAATGTAAGTCATTGCGGTCTTAACATTCTCCTTGGAGCTGGTTTCCGACATTTTAGATTAGTAAACTTAACAAAATACAGCAAATTTGTTTGCGGTACTTAATATTGTTATTACAATGCGCTAAATTTGCTTTAACAGTTCAATGTTAATCAATAGACAGTAACTGTAGTGTGACCGAAGAGTTATGAAAATATTATTTTAGTATTTTTCTTGGTATTTTGTTGTGAGGCATTTTTACGCCGGCAAGAAACGTTCACACTTCAATTCAAACGTTTTGTTGTGCATTTACTGAATTAATTTAGTAAAAATGGTCCGAAATAGCAATAAACAGTTTGCTATGCATTCGCGCAATCCCTTGCGCACACCACCCGACTACACCAAACTCGCAATCAAGCACAAAGCCTTTCGGCATGTGTGCAAATTGGTGAGCTCTGAATTTTTAAAAACCACCTTTAAATTAAGTGTCATTATTGCTTGTGCAGGAGCTGAATGGCAAAGTATCGTTGAACTTTCGCAATGAGCGCGCACTGCGTGAACTAACCAAAATGTTGCTGCTTGAATATTATGGCCTGCACGTGGATTTTGCCCCAGGCAGCTTAGTGCCAACTTTGGCGCTTCGCGTAAATTACATTTTGTGGCTGGAAGATTTATTGGCGCCACAAAAACTGGACACTGTGCGTGGTATAGATATAGGTAAGTGGCATGGACTACACTGTGAACTGACTGAACTGAACTGAAAACCCTTTGCAAAAGGCTGCGGCTCATCGTGCATTTATTCGCTGCTGGCCGCAAAAAAGAACCAATGGCAAATGTTGGCATTGGAATCGAAGCAAACAAACATTGAATTCGCTCGGCAGAATGTCAAAAGAAATGAGCTGCAAGCGTTTATAGAGGTCTACGCACAACCCGATAAACAAAGCATATTCAAGTGTTACTTCGAATCGCAATTGGATACGAAAAATGAAACTGATTTTCAATTTTGTCTCTGCAATCCGCCATTTTTCGACTCGAATGCATCGAATCCATTCGAAGGCACAATACGCAATCCATTGCGGCGTCCCGCTCCGAAAAATGTGCGCACTGGCAGTGCCGAGGAATTAACCTGTGCCGGCGGCGAAGTTCAGTTCGTGCAACGCATTATTGACGAGAGTCTGTTGCACAAGCAACGCGTGCTGTAAGTGCAACTTCAACCAAAATTTACTTATGAAATTAATTGACTTTGAACGTTTTGCAGCATATATACAAGCATGCTTGGCATCAAAGCTAATGTGCCCAAGATTATGGATTATCTCAGTAAACTCGAAATAAGCAATGTTTGCAGCACAGAATTTCATCAAGGACAAACCACACGTTGGGCTATTGCCTGGAGTTTCAAGCAGATAAACCTAACGAAGTGAATGCTCGATTATTACATTTTACAAAGTTTATAGTTAGTTATAACATTGTTGCAACTCTATCTTTGTTTGCTTTAACTTATTTTGCATTTCCCCGTAACCCATTATTTCTATCTTTTGGATCAATTTCAAACTGTTGCCCGTTCATATCGCACATTCGAATCGCGTTTCGCGTGCCAGCAAAAAAAAAAAAAAAATGCTTCTCCCCTAAATGGAAACTTGCATGTCTTGTGGCACTTTGCTGTTAATTCGAAACCCAAACTCAAACCAAAACCATCCAGCTAAACTAACGGAAATTATCGTTTCGTTTATATCAATGACCAGCGCTCAGAAAAAAAGAATACAAAGCTTAAAACCAATACACTAATGTCAAAAAGTGTTAATTTTTTTTTTCAAAACTTTTTGTTACGGGGTTTGCTAAAAAAATGAAAGTGAATACAAGAAAAAATCAAGCACATGTATTATTTGTCAGTTTAAAAATACTTTTAATTATTGCAATCTATAAGTTGTTATATTATATTCCGGTCGTAGGTTAAGCGTTTTTTAAAACGATGTATTCAAAAATAAAAAACAACGATTGAGGTTTAAGCTACAAAAATGTTTGTTTTTGGTATTAAAGCAACGGAAACAAAGCGATCTTCCTAACGTGTGACTACTGTACTATTTCCATATACTTTTACACACCTGTTTAAATGCGTCATCAGTTTATTTTCTGTTAGCCAGATAATTGATTATGAGAAATTATTTTATATGCGGTTATTGTTACTTTAATGATGTAAGAGAAAAATGTAAATTCTCAGAGGACATATTAACATTTATGAACGTAGTTATACAAATAGAAAAAATTTGTAAAACCTTTTTAAAGAGAATTTTACAGCTGCATAGTTCTAACACAATTGTTCTTGACTTTTAGCGTTTCGCCTTCTTCTCTCTTTTCTCTTGTTGCTTGCTGTTCGTTTTGTTAGTAGTTGCTTTTGTTCTTACATATACATCTTATAGCGCTTTAACACGTTGTTAAGGTGCAAAAAACAATGTACTTAAAAGCCAAGCAAGTCGTCGTTGAGTTCGTTGCGTTGCAACCTTCGTCACGTTAAGCTCTCATACACGCTACAAAAGGTGTGGCAATTAGTTTGTGCTAACCTTTTAAACCACTTTACGGTAGTCAAAATTGAGACAAGTAAAACAAGTAAAGGTTGTATTAGGATTTATGTAAACTTAAAAATCATTTTTGAGTAAGATTTCTTACGTTTTTTATAACTTTTTATTAGGTTGATTAAAACTATAAATAATACTGACAAAGTAATAAAAGAATGAGTCTTAAAAGATTTGACTTTTTGTGTTTTTAAAATTTGTCAAAACTTTTACCTAATATTTAAACTGCCAACAAAAAAAACTTAAAGTTGAGGCAACTTTTCAAAGCAACTCTGGAAGAGCTCTTCACTTGCTTGCCATAGTCAATACCAATTCGAATCTATACTCACACACATACATACATACGTATCCCATATCCGGTGCTGTGTGACATGAACTGCATCCCTGCCGCTTCTGTTTCTTAGCTCCTTGAATCACTGGCGCCTGTTTTTTTTCTGGCTGCATGCCAAAAACCAAACACAATATTAACCGGCAATATGAGCATCAGGTTGTAGTCGATAGTTTTAAAGGGAAAATAACTGTTAAGTGGATAACATATCATCAGAGAGCGAAAAAGACGGGAATGAGAGACGAAACGAAAAACCAAAAACTGACAGCTCGTGTTTCAAAAGGGAACTCAATGTTTGACTTTAAAATCACAAACACACACACACACACACACACACACAGACACAGACACATGCTCAGGTTGCCAGTTCAATAACTCGACCTTACAACCCCCCCCTACGCCATCCCCATCCCCATCACACACACACACACACACTCTTCGGGGGTTACATGAATGATACACACACGGACTATTTGCATTATGTGCATGTGTTAGTGCATGTGTTGGGTGTTGTCATTTTGGCTGTCATACGTTTTGGGGTTTTTGTTGGTCGGCTAGTGCTCATTGCACTAAGTGAATGTAGAAATCCTGATAGGAGTATCCTTTATGCCATGTGCAATGACAATAGCATACATTTAGGCGCACGAACTGACAGACGAACAGAACCAAATTGCAAGTCTAGCTTCCTCGTTACGTGCAGTCACGCAGGTATTGCACCCACCCACCCACCGACCCTGCCCCCTCAACCATCACTTAAATCTTGTTTCCTTTCAGGCATCGAGTTGCATTCAAATGGGATTTTTCAATTTTGTTGACATGTCTGGCACTTAAGCGCATACGTGATATACAAGCTACTCAACCAGACGGGACGCCATTTTTTTGCGGTTAGGTGTTTTTGTTACACGTGGGATCAGGAATTTAAAGAAAATTTGGAAAAGAAAATCGTTACGGTATAATACTTGGAAAGTTTAAGAAACTTAGCTTGAAGGCGTTTCAAAAAATAGATACATGAAGAGAGTATAAGAAATATTTATAGAATAAAACTCAGTTGGCTTTACCCTTAACCTGAAATAAATAAACATTTTAAAAGAATATTTATACATAATACATAAAAATACGTTATTTATATAGTTATTATATTTACTTAAAAGCTAAAATATTTTATTTTTTTATTTTTTTTTAAATATGAAAGCTGAAACAAAATTTTCTTAATTTAATTTTTATTTCTAAAAATATATTAAAACAATATTTATTGGTAAAAAAAAAAAATTAAACGTTACATCTAAAAAAAGCCTTTTTTATTTACTTTTTTATTTATACTCTGATCCCATTAAAAACGGGATAAAGGGTATAATGGTTTTGTGCAAAAGTATGTAACAGGCAATTTTAATTAATTAATTTAATTTTGAATACTATAGAAATTAAAAAAAACATTTTTGGGGCTTATAAAAATTTGTTTTTTTAATTTAATCAACAGAGTAAGCTTTCTTTTTTCAAGTGTTTGTCATTGTCATCGTCAATTTTGAAGGCGCCACGCATGTCCTTTCGTGGCTAGTTTTTGTTTAACCTATGACGCCCACACACACACACGCACATGTACATACACATCTAGTTTGATTGATGATTTTGTTGCCTAGTTGCCAAAAGATTGATGCTGTTTTTTGCTTAGCAATTGTCAAGGCTGATGAAAGATTTGTGCTGAATGTAGAAGTATATATTTTATAAATGAAATGTCATCTAAATTAACCCAAAAAGAAAAAAAGTGTTGAATAAATCTCAAAATCACAAACTCATGCTCTATTTTTATACAAATAATGGTTTTTGACGTGTTTTCTGCTTCAATTCATTCGCTCGATTTAATCAGAAAATGTTTTACCAATTCATTTGGCCTTTACCAATTACTTTAATGTTTAATGGATATTAAAAATGAATTTACGTTACATAATATAGCTGCTTTATGTATGTCAAAAATACATTTTCTAAACAATTTTACGATCACCATTAAACAAATGCTTCTTAAAAATGAAAAAATCGAAAAACAACACTTATCCAGAGTCCAATTTCGGCTTTATGACACCTTAAACTGGCCATGGTTAGTGGTAGTGGCTTTCCCACTCGCAGCCCCTATTTTAAGGGCGCTGTGCAAACAATTCGTGACCCGAGATCGTTTTTAATTAACAATTACTTCGTTGAGCCAACTCACACGAACACGTGTGTGGCTTATGAATGTGTATGTGTGTGTGGGTTTGTGTGCCGCAAATTAAGGTAATAGCCAGAGAAAATTACAGCAGGCACACATGAGGGAGCGTTCAACAGTGCAACAGAAGAGTCATACAAAGCAAGCGTTAACAATAACAATAATAAAAGAAAAAAACAGTTTGGTAGACTCATATTCGGAACATGAATGGAACGTCCTTGAAATGGTCAAGTAAGGGTTGGTTTTTCTGTGGATTTAACTTTGTACTTATGACAATCTTTTTGTATCCAAATAGTCAAAGTTAAAACTTATATGGAATATATGTATGGAATAATAAAAGTAATAATACAAAAAGAGGAATTTATATATCTATTAAGTAAATTTATTCATTAATAGCCTTTTTATTAACATGCTCAGAGTAATGAAAAAATATATAACACTGACATTAAGGGTAGATAAGTCTGACTTAATTAAATTGTTGTTTAAGGAAGAAAAGAAAAAATAATTTTCGCTAAGAAATTTAAGCAGTTTTCATTAACTCAACACTAAGATAAAAGTGTTCTTTATTTATTTTATTTCCAAACGAATATGTTAGGCTAGGCCAACTAGGCGTATGATTGATGTACAAGTCAACACTTAAACACTATTTTCATCACACAAAAAGCATAGAAAATTTGTATCATATATCATGTCAGCGTTAATTCAATTATTTTGAGCGACTTTCGCTGTAGCAAAAAAAAAAAAGAAGGAACGAAGGCAAAAAGCACAAACCAAATGGCAGGAAAATGTGTCAAGGGTGGATGGGAAGGAAATAGGTGACGAAAGTAATTATAGAATATTTCATTTCGCATTCAATTTAATGCGTAAATTAAGCTGGCTGGCGCACAAATCAATCAGAATCATCAGCTTAGAATGTAAATCGCTTTAGACCAAAAAGTTGACAAAAGTTTTTAAAGTCAACATTTCTTGTTGATTTGGCTGAGCAAACAGAACAAAAATCTGACTTTGTTTGCATATATATATATATATATATCGTGTGTATGTGTGTTGGTCTGCTATCAGTTTGTTGCCTCCGACCCAAAAAGTTGTTGCGCACCGTTGAACTTCAGAGCAAAAAGGACGCGAAAACTTTCCACTTGCCAGCTGTCCCCGAGGGAGTCAACAGACATAAATACAAATACACAAACATTACACACACAAGTAAGAGTGTTTGTGTGATAGGCTGAGAGTTTTACAACGCGGCGTATACGTAATTTGACTGTGCACGTTTCGTTGCTCTTCCGCATCCGGTTTGCCAAAAATCGAAACAATGATTTTGGCCATGTTTTGGTTTTCGTTGCTGCCTCGCAAAATAATGACTTTGCATTTCGCCGGGCAAATGGTGCGCATAGCCCTTAAGCGTTTCCCGCTTTGCGTCAATTATGGCTCTGAGCTCTTAGGATATACTATATGTAGTATACAACTCGTTGTCTGTCACTTTATCAGCCTCCGGCGGTGGTGGTTGTTGAGGGGGGGGGGGGGGGGGGGTTGTTGGTATGTGTGCGAGTGTCGCCAACGCATTTGTCATGCGTCTCTCGTCCACCAACAATGCCAAAAGAAAGGAATGCCGAAATTCCAACACACACACGCACACACATACAAAAATGGCAAACTTTGCTATGCATTTTCACACGCCGCCTGCCCACCGAACGGATGCGCAGTTCCTTTTGCTATCTTAAGTCCTTGACAACAACGGCAACGACGCAATGGATTTTTGCAGTACATTTTTGTTGGTTTTGTGGCTGTTGTTTGGTTTGGTTTGTTTAGGTTGTTCCTCGTCTTTTCTTGCGGGTGTAAATGTGCCCACTGAATGTTTGAAAGGGATGTTTTCACAGCAACCGCTGACGTTTTCTTGTCTTAACTGCGTTTTTTTTTTTGTTGTGTTAGTTGATTTTTGAACTGTTTAATAGAAACTTAACAATGCACTTTGGTTGGTTTTGTATGCAAATAAGGAAAAGTATTTTAAAAATTTAAGAATTATGCTCATTTTTGCAGGGTTTCTTAGTTTATTATGTTATACATTACCTTTCATTTAATTTTAACATTAAATTTCAGGGAATCTTCTAGTCGCCTTTCCTAAAATTGTCGTGCAGCTGCTGACTGGCAACAAATGCAACAGCGACAAGCAGCTAAGAGCTTCAGTTGTCACCCGAGACTTAAATTAAGTTTTAAGTCTTTTTTGTTGTTTTGCTTGCATTCTTTACAACAGTGAAGCTTTAGTACATTGTAGTTAATTTTTTATTTTTTTTTTACAAGAAGCACGAAATCTTACAACTCAATTATAGTTAAGTCTAATGGCTTAAACTTTATCAGCGTCGCATGCGTCATGTTTGAACAAAGATTGTAGAAAATATGCAAACAAATATTTTGTATATTATGCAAAAACAAAGAATTTAATTCAACTGCTTTTTATAGATAGTAAGATAGATAGATAGATAGATAAATATATATATATATAGATAGATAAGTAGATAGATAGATAGACAGATAGATAGATAGATAGATAGATAGATAGGTAGATAGATAGATATATTGATAAAGAGATAAAGAAATAGCTAGATACATTGTAGCATGTAACGTTGAAGACGAGTAGCTGTTATTTCTTTCTTGCAGAAGGGGTGCACGCGCTGGTTCCGGCTGTATTATCAGTAGAAGAGGTAGGTTCAAAATTGTTTTGTTTCTTGCACTAAATTCTCGAGGTGCTCATATTAATAATCGATAATCGCGTGCGGGCCATAGTAATTCGACTAAACAGGGGGGAACGGGTGAAGAAAAGGAAGGACAGGACTCGCGATGTTTCTCATATAAGGTATCGGAGTCGACACTCCTCATTGATCGTTTGGCTGTGCTGGAACGATGTTGTGTCACATCTGTTGCCCACCCTACCATGATCATTATAATCCATCATAACCTTACTTTATGATCCGACCAAACGACCCTCTAAGTCACACTTTTATTATTTCGCTGCATGACTACCAAAAAAAAAAAAAAAATTTAGGGATTCATTTTAAAGAAAGATACATACATACGATTTATTCTTAATAAGCATGGTTCGATATATTTAGACCAAGTGACAAAAAAAACCTAATTAATTGTTATTTATAAAAGTAATTATATTAAAAAAGTTATTGTTTTTATGTTTTCCTACCAATAGCTAACAGTGTATAATTGTATTTATTTAATTTTAATTTTTCTTTTTTTATATTATAGCTAAAAATTAAATTTAAATTAAATTAAAATCAAAGCAAAATTAAATTCTTATTTTATATTTACAATTATCTTCTTTTCAAAACTCAATTCAATTCAAAAAAAAAAAATTATCAATAGGTATTTAAAATTTTTTATTTACGGATGTTTTTTTTTATATATTTTTAGTTAGTTAAGTTAGTTTTTTTTTTAAGGAAAGAAAATGAATTTTCTAATGTTTGTCCGTAAAAATAATATTAAGCTAAAAGCTTAAATTAATAAATTAAATTCATTTCATATATTCTTTAGTATCAATTTAGGCGGAATGACTTAATTTAATTCATTGCATAGCATGGCAGGTGATAATGTGATTTTGGTGGCATACTTTTAGGCAGAGGCTTATTTGTTCCTATTAAAGGCTTATTACAACACAAGCTCGAACGCGAAGCTGCGGACGGCGCAAGCTCTTTGTTATCAACATATACAATTTTTTCTCTCACCGTATCACTTAATCACTTGCTAGGAAGAAAACAAATGAAGCGACAAATAATAAATGTTAAAACAAGGAATGCACTTACTTTATCTCCTCGACGTCCAAAAGATCTTTTGCCGTTGGTGAGAGCTGCATGGTAACAAGGCGGGTTTTGTTATTTCTTAGTACTAAGATATTTTGTTGGCACTATTTATTTTAGTTATTGTTTCATATTTAATTATTTTATTTCGATTATATTTATTTATAAAACGAAATTTATATATGGCTCGAGAACTGAAAGAGTTGCATTTTCTCTGAGCGATCAACTTAAACAGCTGATTAAAGTAAATGGCGCGAACGAAACTTTTTTAAAATAAAAATGTTGCATGACCTTAGGCATAATTCTTATAAGAGTATTTTTTAAAAGGGCACTAGAGCCCAGAGGGTCAAATGCGAAATTATGATCTAATAAAATCATTGTATACTTGGAGGCATAATTTTATTCTAAAAATATTTAAGTCAAACGCACTATAAGATAGATAGATAGATAGATATTGAACAAGTAAGAAGGCTCTAGTCGAGAAATCCCGACTAGACGATACCCTGATTCCTATACTTTACGCGTACAGTCAGTGTTTGCAAATATGTGTGTTTGTATGTACGCACATACTGCATACTGCATACACAACTTCAATGTCCCATATGTCCGGTGTTTCTTAACCGATTTTAATAAAAATTTCACAGATTGTCATTATTTTGTTCATTATTTTAAATGCAATCTCAAAGTTTTCAAAATTCAAGATTTTGTTGTTATCGATCCCATGTGTATATCGAAAACGGGATGAGTTATCGAAAATCGAAAACAAACTTGTACTGCCTAGGAATTAGGCGAGCTTGAGTTCCAAATCTGGAATCTCTACCTCTTACAGTCTCTGAGATCGGTCGGCTCATACATACGGACAGACGGACAGACAGACAGACGGACAGACGGACGGACAGACGGACGGACAGACGGACATGGCTATATCGACTCGGCTGTTGATACTGATCAAGAATATATATACTTTATGGGGTCAGAGATGCTTCCTTCTGCCTGTTACATACTTTTGCACAAAACCATTATACCCTTTTTTCCCATTTTTAATGGGATCAGGGTATAAAAACCAGTACTACAAATTGATATACTAATAAACCCAACAAACAATACATATACATATATATATATATATATACTAATGCAAGTTCTTTGAACTTATTTTGCTGTGAAATGTTATATTTTATATAAATATTTTTAATTGGTTGACTTGCAATCTATTTATTTACATTATTTTCGACATGTGTAGCAAATTTTGTTTGGTCCCAGGCTGTGAAGGTATTTTTGCATAATTGTTAAATGTATATATATATATGTTACAAAAGCAGACAGGGTGCCAAAGTTATTATCAACAAATGTTTGATTAACTAAAAGAAAAATGTGTTTGTGTTTGTTATGCAGAAAGAGTCTAATTTGCATAAATGAGTATTTTCTGTCATACTTACTGCATGAGGCAAAGTTCACATTTGATTAGACGTGTGCCAGCTGACGCTTGAAAGTGTGCCACACACACACACACACACACGCAGTCACACACATACACACTTGCACGTTTTATTTTCGTTATGCCAGAAGTCGAATGTCACTTACCATTTACATATGTGTGCAGTCGCATTTTTACGATTATCTTCCGGTGCCCAGAAAACTAGGCGGCCATTTGACTTTATGATAACGACACCCTGTGTGCTGCCAGCGAGGCGGTGCGGAGTGGGTTGAGGCGGGTTGGGGGGGGGGGGGGGTTTGAATACACACAATAAGAGCAGACCAATTTATTTCTGAGTGACTCACACACACACACACACATACAAAACGAACTCCCAAATAACTGACAAAAAAAACAAGTAAGAAGGCTCTAGTCGAGAAATCCCGACTAGACGATACCCTGATCCCTATTCTTTACGCGTACAGTCAGTGTTTGCAAGTATGTGTGTTTGTATGTACGCACATATTGCATACACAACTTCAATGTCCCATATATCATTTTGTTCGTTTTTTCAAATGCCATCTCAAAGTTTTCAAAATTCAAGGTTTTGTTGTTATCGATCCCATGTGTTTATCAAAAACGGGATGAGTTATCGAAAATCGAAAACAAACTTGTACTGCCTAGGGATTAGGTGAGCTTAAGTTTCAAATCTGGAGTCTCTAGCTCTTAAAGTCTCTGAGATCGGTTGGCTCATACATACGGACAGACAGACAGACGGACAGACAGACGGACATGGGTATATCAACTCGGCTGTTGATGCTGATCAAGAAGATATATACTTTATGGGGTCGGAGATGCTTCCTTCTGCCTGTTACATACTTTTGCACAAAACCATTATACCTTTTTTCCCATTTTTAATGGAATCAGGGTATAAAAATATATATATATAAACTAAAGGTTCGACAAAACGCAGAAGCGTCAACATTGTGGCCCGAACTAAAAAAGCTAACTTAAAAGTAGTTCTAAAAAAATGCTAGTTAACTGCTTACGTAGATGAGTTATGCTAAAAGGCAGCACCGAAACAACAACAACAAAAAGATAGCGGAAGAATTTTTCATTGATATGTATTTTTATGGTCTAAAGTTTCATTCTTTTTATTTGCCCTTTTTTTGTTGTTGCTGGTTTGGCTGTTGTTGCTATTTACGGTTCGCTACACGTAAAAAGGTACAGCAAATAGCATACATATGTGTATGTGTCTGCGAGTGTGTGCGTCTGTGTGTGTGTGTGTGTGAGTTAAAGTAGGTGCGTGGAAACGTCCCAATGGATGATGATGCCATTGCCTTAGCAACTTCACAGCAATGGTGGCTGCTGCTTTTCCTGCTGCTGCTGTTGCTGCTGCTCTTCAGCTCTTCCGCTGCTGCTGTGGCTTTGTGGTCCCCTTAAGCGTGTATGTGTATGTGTGCTGACTGTCGGCTTTGCCTGTCTCTTTGTTTGAACCAAAAAAAAAAAACATAACGAAGCACTCGGCTGGCAAAGAAACACACACACTAAACTCAGCAGCCAGCACAGCAGACATCAGCTGTTGTGATTGTCATTGCTCTCCGATTTGCTTATCCTCTCGCTCTTTCTCACACTTACACTTACACACACTCACACATGTACATTCTCTCATTGTTGTTAGCTCTCTCTTTAATTTTTGCTGCCTGTCGAAATGTTACATTGGTTCAAGACAAAATTTTAATTATATAAAATATAACGGACAATTTTAATAGAAAAAAATTAACCGAAAAAACACAGAAATGCTTAAAAAATGGGATTTATCGTTTGTATTAACTTTAGAAAATTTAAAAATAACTGATTTGTTTGATTTGGATTTTTTGTTATATATTTTTCCTGTAAACATAAGAAACGCAAAACTTAAATTTCTGCCAATTCAAGTTACAAAATTTCCCACTGTGCAGCGTAAAAAATGAGAAACAATGCGCTCTCTCTCAACTGCTCTCTCTCTCTTTCAGTTGACGCGTTTACCCTCGCTCAAATTCTGGGGCTCCAGTTTTTTGGCTAGTTGTTGACTGCCGGCTGACTGTGACGTTGACTTTGCTGCCGCTGCCTCAGTCGCTGTCGCTGCCTCTTTCGTCGCGCCTGTTGTCGTCTGTTGAGCATTGGTCCTGCAGGATAATACCAGCCACAATACGGTCTTAGTGTGGACGCGTCGCTTGCGTTTGTCAGTTGTGCCTGAGTTTGTGCCAGTGTCAGTCAGTCAGTCTGTTAAGTCAGCCTAAAATTCAACAGTTCTAACAGTTGAATTCGACTTGCGTTAAAGCGTTTTCAAAACTTACTCAAAACATAATCTTAACTGGCTGGCATTTTATGTGGTTGTGAACCTTTTTGTAATTATTTTGAATACGCCATAAATAAATAATTCAATAATTTATTGAAAAAATTCAAAACCAAAACTCAAATATTTTTCTAACGGATTTATTTTTGTACAAAAAGGTTTCCACCAAACAATAAAAACAACAACAAAAGTCAAAGTGCAAATAGCAAACGCAAAATAAAGTTTAACAACACAAACAGAGTTGAGACCCGTTTTGTGAGTGCGCGTAAAAAAGAAAGCATTGTGTGTGTGTGTGTATGTGTACGTGAATGTTTGTGTGTGTATGTGAATTTTGTAGTTGCTGTTGCAATTGATTAAACAACAGCGATTCGACTTTAGTTCTGGTCTGGTTACCTAGGCTAACTCAAAGCACAAAGCGAACAGAGAACAACAGAGTCCTTAGAGTCCACACAAAAAAAGACGAAACGATTTAGAATGGGCTGCAACACCAGTCAAGAGCTGAAGACAAAGGATGGCGCTGCCATCGATGCTGTCAGCAATGGCGAACCAGAACCGAGCGCACCACAAATGGAACTGGCAGATGGTACGCTCAGCTCATCCGCTAAATCCACCGCCTCGAACAATCATACAAATCACGCAAAATCAAATTCAATTATCTCCAATGGTGATGCCAAGGCGGCTGCGTTGAGTGCCAAAGGTGGCAGCGCTGCGGCAGCGACGTTAGCGACAAATGGCGTTGCCGATAAGGCGGAAATAACGGAACTCGACGATGACGATGAGGATGAAGGTAAGCTCGAAGCTAGATGAAACAAAACACTTCCAATTTTTTTTTAAAATACATTCATATAACAAGTCTATTCAGTTCGTGTGTGTGTGTGTGCGAGTGTTATAGTGTGTGTGTTGAAGTATCTGTGTACCTTCGTTATTACTTATTGTATTGTTGAATCTCACATCTTTATTGCTGTTCTGCTCTCTATCCCGCATTCTAATCCAATAACGTGCCTAATGGTCTCACAAATATTTATTACCCCTCCTTATCAAATACATGCATACGTATGTATGTGGAGAATACACTTAGGGAATACATGACTTCTTAATGCGCACTACATTACACATGCGAGTGTATGTATTTTATATTACATGTCCTTTTATTACTTTACTTTGTGCAAATTGTGTTGTAGTTAACTTCTGTTAAGTAGCCGCACTGTTGTCACGACTGCGACATTTCCCTCGAATTGGTTTTATTAGTGTCCATGCTTGACAGTTTATGTTATCGAATAAGCGCGGCATAAATATATATTCTTATGACAGCGCTAAGAGCATATCACATATAAAACTGACACTAACTGAGAGCGAACGAAATTAATTGCCTACTTCTAAGGGCTTATGAATAAATATGGTATTTTGAATGTTAAGGTGGTTTATATATCTTATATATATAAATAAATATTGAGCTTTAAGTGAGGAAAGAGTTTTCTTATGTTCTTATTTATAAACTTTTATTTATTAACATTTTGGTAGCAGAATCTTCTTAAACATATTTATTTTTTAGATAAACAATTTTGTTATTTCTTTCCTTATGAAAATACGAACACGTTTCTAATTTCAATAAGTTCTTTCTTAACGCCATATTTCTTGCTCTTTTAATATATTCATTTTGAAGCCAATTTTCAACCAGAAACTTGCTTATTGGTCACTTTGCTGCCCAAAGTTTTCTCTTTATTATACCTGCCACAGAGATTTGTGTATCACAAGTAGCCAGATTTAGCTTTTTTTTGCATCAACGCCAAACTTTTAACTTAATATGTTTTTTCTCCCTGTCGGTCTTTACTGCTCCGCCTCTCTCTCTCGCTCTCTCTCTCTCTCTTTCTCATTCTACTTTGCATAACGCATAACTGCAACCACAAATGTTATTTTTAGGAAAATTTTCACAAAAACTTTTTGCGGTTTGTTTGCCTCAAATAATAGAAATACAAATTTTGCCAGCAAGTTGTGCCAGCGTACCGGAGGCCAAATAATAAAATGGGATTGTGCAGAACTCAAGAGTATGACTCATAAATTATCAGAACCTGTTTTCCCACGTGACTGAGGTGCAGTCCTCGGCTCCTGTGTGTGTATTCTCTGTGTGCTGCTGTTGCTATTGCCGTGGAGGGCTGCGGGCTACCTGCCACAATGCATGGCGACACTTTATCAGCGGTCGTAAAGCACTGGCGAGGGTGACAATAAAAAGGACCACAACGTTTCCCGTTGTATATCGGCGTATCCTTGTGTTCCGTTGTGCCGTTTAATACCACAAATTATGATTATTGCTTAGTAATTTCGTTGTTTGTTGTTATTTGTCGGCTGTCGTTGCTTCTAATTTCGCAAAAACATTTTCATGCATGCGTTGGCTTATTTCAATTTCGCTTCTTTTTGTTAGGGTCTCAGCTGCTCGTTTGGGAGAGAGTTTGAACAACAAATGAACAAAATTTTGTTTGGTTGCGCTAATTAGCGTTTGATAAATGCTTTTGATGTGTTTTTTGGGGTCTCGCAAACGCAATTTGTTTCCATTGGTAAAGCCGCGGGCGAAGAGGTCGCTTTCATTATAAATTCAATTAAAAGCATAAGTCTCAAGTGGAAATTTAATTATTAATTTTAGGCTTTAAGTGTTTGTTTTTTGGGGTATACAGAAGCTTAAACCAATCTTGTACAAGCAGCTGTTAAAGTTAAGGATGAAGTTAAGTTTGGTTAATAAAATAAAATTAGACTAGATTCGAATAGCATTTTTGTGGAAAAGTTTTTATTAAACTATGTAAACATTTCTTTAAGTCATATTAAAATACTTTTAAGCCCTTGATAAAATATATTAGATATAAAAGTTTGCAAACTTTTCTTTACTTTCTCATAAAGTAAAACATAAAATATATGCATTAAAATTTTTATTAAATATTTTGAGTGCGCTTTCGCTGCCTTCAATACTTACTTTATTTGAAGACCCAAATTAAATATTTCAAAAAATGTTTATAGTCGCTCGTTAAGTCTTAAATTTTGATGTTTTTTGGCTGCCAGCAACATAAAAAAAAGACAGGCAAAAACTGCAAAAAAAAAAACTACTGCGCAGCAAACCAGCCATACAAATGCCTTTTAAGTTGTCGGCGCTTAATGCTTTGCCTTTCTGCCATTTCTTTGTCGTGTCGGTGCCAAGAAATATTTCACATTATAAACACGTAGCGTCGAGCTTAACACATTTGCAGTCTGTTTGCGTTTTTCTCTTGGCTGCAAATCAAAATAAATTACAAAACGAAAAAAAAACTGGAAAAATACTTCGCTGCCAGCAACAGCATCCGCGTTAAGGAAGCCAGACTTCAGTTTATTCAACCCATGAGTGTTAAAGGGAGAAGGTCTGAAAAATGCCTTTGCTTTTAAGGCATTATAAGCTAATTAATAACTGCTGATGACGGAGAGTAGTTGTGTACATGGACATGGCTTATCTTTATGGCCAGGCACTCCCAAAAGTAGACTTCTTTAAATGATATGCCCATTACTTAGCTACCTAAAGGCGTGGCATGTACAACGAAAAAACAAAAATTACACAAAACTCTGAACATAAATTAACAATAAAATTGTCAACTCATGCGTAAATCTACGCACAACACACACGCACAACAAAAATCCTAAATAAATAGAAAATGGCATCCGAAAAATGCGGAAAAGCAAACAATAAAACACTTGGCCAGTGCTAAGCCGCTCGTAAAGTATCTCCGTGAGCGGCTTTCATGCTAATGTGCTCACATTGTTGCTTGTGCGCTTATTGTTTTTGTTGGCGGCGCCTTTCATTTTTGCTGTACATGAGCAATTAAGCCATTTCTAAGCGTTGTAAGATTATATCAGCCTTAAATACAAAAAAACACATGTATACAACTTAATTATACTCTTATAATTTAATTGAAAACGCGAGGGAGGCTTTTATTTTAAGTAAAGCATGCACTGGAGTAGGTAAAGCAAAACAATTAAAAAAAACTTTTCCGTTTTTATATATATATAAATAGATTAAAAAATAGTTGAAAACTATTGAAAAAATGTTGTCTTGCCTTGCAAACGGCATTAAGCTCACTAAACTGTGGGTATAAACTAATAGAATTAACAGAACATTTGCGCACAAAAGCATGCTACATAATTTTAGTTTTGTGGTTGCTTTCAGCTCGATACCCGGCATATAATATAATTTTTTTTTATTTGTTTGGGGGTTAACATAGGTATTTGCATAATTTTAATTTAGTCGATGAGAGGCTTTGAGTTGTGCTCAAAGCTTTTAGCCACAAACGATTTCAATTAGTTAGTTTCCACACACACCCACAAAAATATATGTATATATGTCATAGGCTTGGCGGTTCCCGTTTCCGGTTGAGCTTGTTAATTATGTTTCTCGACAGAACTTGAGCTAATGTAAGCCTAACTGAGAGTAAATAAGGCGTTGCTGCCAACAGCCGTTTGATTTATTTGCGGCTAATCATGAACATTTCATATTTTGTCTTGAGCACTCTACGTTAGCTTTAAAGGTGTGGCCATCTAGATCCATTGTGTTGTGACGTGTTTTTACGCGTGTTCGCAGCTCGCTTCCTTGATTTTGCATGTTTGTGGGTGTGCTTCGGTTAATGATTAGGTGTGTACACTCTTTTGAAGTTGCTGGAAGTTAAGTTAAAAGCTAAATGGGTTAAAGTTTGTTGGGAAAGTACATTTCAACTTTTTCCTGTTATATGTTGAATAATATTGTTTTGTACACACACTTAGTAAGCCATTATTATACTCGTTTAAGCCACATGGAGAGCCTCAAATTGCTGGTAATAAATATTTAGAGGCCAAAAATAAAACGTGATGTCAAACATTGAAAAACATACAAATATGTTGCATGGACTATTGACAGCTCGTTTTGGGTTGCTGGAACAGCCATAAAAATATTACGCATACGCCATGTGCCATGTGCCGGCATTTATTTTAGAGGTGCGTCCGTCTGGGCCAAAAATAGACAATAACAACAATGGCCTTTCCCAAAATTATGAAAGTTAAGTAGCAAGTAGGGCAAGGGTGGTGTTGGGGAACGGGAGTGTTATAATGTGGCTAAATTCTTGCATATTTACACGAAAGAAATGCATAAAGAATGAAACCAACACAAAATTGGACACAAGAGTCGCATTAAAGCGCTCGGACAAATAAGAGAAATGCGTGCCAAAATGTTATTTGATATTATTCTTTAAGTCTGCTTTTCTCTGACAGTCGTTGTCGTTGCGTTGAAATTGTGAAAAACTGGCGCCACACACAAATTATGCATATCTTTATGTACACACACATAAAATGTGGACAGTGGGCGCCATTGTTGTTGTTGCTTTTGGGCTGTGCCCAGGACGACTGTCCTTCGCACTTAGTGGTGAAATCAAATGGCTTTCGAAAAGCGCGCAAAAAAAAGAAAAATAAAAAAAAACATTTGCTAAGCGAACAATTTGCGACGCGTAAAGAAACGGAAATGATAAATTGACAGTTCTTAGTTATGCCCGTGAGATTTCCGTTGCTTCGCTTTTGCCGTTTACCATTTCCTATCTTCTTGTTATTCGGTTGATGCTACTCGGGTTTCTTAACATTTCCGTGTTGACTGACTGACGCTGGAGAGATCTAACAAAGGAAACCATTAGCGACAAATTATAAATTAAAATAAGGTTCAAGTGTATACAAAATGGTTTTAAGAACAGAATAAAATTGGCGTAACTAAGTCAAAAGGTTGTTAAAAGCTAAAAATAAACCACTGTTAAATATTTATAAAGGAACAAGAGCTTAGAAAAGATTTTCTTCGATTTTCTTTAACATCTTAAAGTTCTCTTTTCCGCCTGTCACAACCTTCTGTTACCACAACAACAAATTTAAAAATAATACAAATGTCTCCCATTTTTGATGTCGGCTGGCTATGAATTTATTATGAATATATTGATATGCCAAATATTATTTATGATGCCTATGAGCTGAGTCTAATCTTGAATGTCTGGCATTCTGAGCATTTGTCACTTGTTATGCGCATATATTCATACTGATGTCCTTGCACATCGATATCAGGCATATATCACTATATATCATGACATTCCCATTCGCCCTAACTGTGAATAATTGCCAGTGATTATTTGCTATCGTTGGCATTCTTTGAAAATGGAATACAAACACATTTCCCCATCTGGCATTTTTTCTCTACTGTTTAATGGCTTATGAATTTTTGCAGCAAAAACGTTTGGCAATCAAATACTGCTAAATACCTAAACACCTTGAATATTAAATATTTTTCGGTTATCTGCTTTAATGTCAAGTCAATGAAATGGAAATAAGCACAACATAAATAAAAATAAAGTGAAGAAGCAATAATAATTAAAGACTTCAAGTCAAGCCATCTTAAAAAGTTGAAGTCTTTTTGGGTAAAAGTTGATAAGCAACAGAACCTTTTTCTGAACTTTTTCTGAATTAATTTTGAAATAAAATAAGCTCAACGAAAAATGTCTCAAAATAAAGTAAGTAAGTTATAAAAAGGTCAGGGATTTTCTTTCTTGCCTTTTGCTAAATTATTGCATAATTTATGGCAATAAACTTTTCCGTCTACTCCGAATACAGCACGCACCCAGACAAAGTGACAAAGTTGAATATGCTACAAAATTGTTAGTCGACCTACTTGATGTTGTGTGCGTGCGAGTGTGTATTTTATGCTTTTTTAGGCATATCTAAGAGATTTGAATCTTAATCAAGACAAAAGCTAATTGCACAAAGCCAATGCCGCAACTCATTCACAAACACACAAACACAAAACCCAACCGAAATGGCCTGAAGCAGTCAAAGAGGCGACCAATAAAGTGGTATTCATTTCTACACACACACAGAGAGAGACAGAGAGAGAGAGAGAGACAGAGAGAGAGAGAGAGAGAGAGAGGGGCAGAGCGAGAGAGACAGAGGAGGGGAGATGATAATGGATATTACGCACCATAAGGAGGAAATTTAATTAAAAAGTGTGTACTTAATATCGCTACACATCCTAACATTCCCAAAAAAAACATAATCAATAAATTGTTAGCGCAGGGAAGGAACTGGCTATATCACGTATACGTCATGTTTAAACAAGCCATGGCAGCTGAGCTTTTGCTTCCGCTTCATAAAAATACAGACGTCAATAAAAAAAAAAAAGAAAAGAAAACAGCAAACAGTCAACAAGAAAATAAAAAGAAAACAATAGCAGCATAAAGTGCCGCAAAGAAGTCGAAACATAACATAACAAAATAAAACAAAAACAGAAATGTTCTTGAACTTTTCTTAACAAACAGAAGCGGAAATTGATTGTATTACAACAGAGTAACACCAGCAACAAAACAAACTGTTACAATGGCAGCAGCAGCAATAAGCCATATTAGTTGCCAACATACAGTGTAAACACACACACATACATATGTAGACAGGACAATAAACCTGGCGCCGCTTTTTCTGCTGCTTTGTTTTGTTAGCTTGTTGTAGCTGTTGCTAATTCTGCTGCTGCTCTTGAAAGCCTTTGCATAACATTCTTGATGCAATTAAGTTGATTATGTTTTTGTTGTCGCCGAAATTTGGTAATAATTGCGCGCCCTGGTTGCTAACTTTTTTGCAGGGCTGATTAAAAGTTTAGCCAGCCAGGCGGCAGCCTCGTTCTGGCGATTGCTTGCTGCAAACAAGTTGAGGCAGGCAGCACACAAAAAGAGACGTCTGACAGACGTCTAACTTTTCCCCAGACTTTGCTAAGTGAGCGCGCAAATGTGTGAAGGGTGTGTAAGGGAAATGTGTGTGTGTGTGTGTGTGTGTAGTCGTTGTTCCCTGTCAATGGCAGACTCAGCAGAACAAAATGTTCATACCACAATTGCCAAGTTGCTGATGCCGTTACACACTGGAGATGCATACCAATGAGCCAGGCTATTGAAGTTTACCAAACTCAGTTTGTGTTGTGGATATTGTCACATACATATTTAATAAGCCTGTCTATGATTTCAACATTTCATTCAATTAGTTGGATGCAAGAAAACTAAGTTAGGAGTTACTACTTAAAAAGAGTTCGTTCATTATTAGTTGGATACACATAAAAATGCAATCAAATGTTGATAACCAATCTATAAGACTTTGGCAAACATATCCATTCCACTCAGGTTGCAGTCAAAGTCCAACTTGAGAATTGACTCCAGCAACTAGCAAACTGCACTTCAACAACTGCCATAACTATGAGTATTGTACTAGAACTTTTTTGAGTGCCCAATATTCAACATCGACTTGAAGAGTTGGCATTCATTTTTGAAAAGCTTCATTTTATTATGTTAGTTTTATTTCTTTTATTCCTTATATCTTTTTTTATGCCTTGTCGCATTCAAAAAGTTCCCATGTCTATACCCTGTACCTGGCATACAAAAAGGTATAACAGTGATAGTAAATGTTGATATTTCTCTTTCAGTTTATTATGTTTTACATATACTGTTGATATGCATAATAGATCTGATTCTGTTGATCTTTTTAGCTATCTGTCCGTATTGTATTAAGCATCATGTTGCAGTTTTGTACAGGGTATCTCCAAGTCAGCTCCACATATTCAAAATATTCTGTCTTTTCTGCTTTTGTCTTGTGAATTGCTTTTTTTAATAGGTATTTATATGATTAAGGACTTGGGTGCCGCGAGAAGCTTGCGGAAATTATACCGAAAATTGCCGAATTGATGGGGATAGCAACTCTGTGGCAGGGTAGATGAGTTTATCGCTATTTACACGTGTGCGTTTGTGTGTTTGTGTGTGTGTGTGTGAAATATCAGCAGCACATGATATAAAGTTGCGTGGTTGTCATCAATGCTAATAAGGAGCTGCGTGTTAGCAGGAAATTGAGTTGCATATAAGCGAATATTACGCATACGCCATGTCTGTTAGGTTTCTGTGAATGTGTTTGTGTATGTGTGTTTGTATTAATGTATGTGCATTTTGACTTGACTTTCACTGTGTTTCATTCATTTTGCTCATAAATTTCATCGTCTTCACCTTCTTTCTTACTTGTAAAGCTTTATTCATGGTTCATGCACTTCACACAGATAATGAATATATACTATATCGATAATTTAAACAGACTTTGATGGTATTGCGCTTTAATGGCTTTTTTTCTTCTCTGTATTTGTCTTTGTATATTTGTTATTCTTTTTTTTTATTTTTAATTTTGGACACGAACAACTTTATTGAAATTGTTGTACAAAATCGGAAAATATGTATGTATATCGATAATACTGCAGATGAAGAACCGGAAGTGGAGATACTCATACCACATCACCATCATCATCATGGCAGCAAGAAATTCCGTCGAAATCCGTTGAAAAATTTGGATCTCGATTTTAAATTCGATGTTAATTCGTTTTAGCCAGCACCAAATTTTACGATAACGACAACAACTATAACAACAACATCAACTGGTGTGTTTGTGTGTATTTGCAAAGCTAGGCTTTTTGTCGCTGTTGTTGTTGTTGCGTTGGTTGCATCCACAACATAATAACAACATACAAAAACCTAGCAACCTCTATATATGTATGTATATACAAAATATGTATAGTTACGGCCTAGAAAAGCACGTGTTATATATTTCTTTTTGTGTGTGTTGTGAAATTGTTGCTTTACTTAAGTCCATATTAACTACAACAGTGTTGTTAATTGCTAAACAATATTGTTAAGCTGTTTAAAAATATGTACTCACAGTTGCCTAACTATTTTTTGCCACTAACTTTGCACGTTTCTTTGATGTATCTTTAAATTTTTGATATTAGATATTAATGAGAATTATTTCGAAATAAAAGAAATAAATTAAATATTGAATTGGCATGTTTTTTTAACGGTCTCTCCAATCTTTAACTAAAAAAAACCAAACATTTGAACTTATCTTTAAAAAAAACCAAACATCAGAACTTATCGTAACGCTGGTAACACTTTTATAAAGCTCTGTAGAGCTTTTCTGCTCGCTGTGTTTTTCCTACCTTTTGAACTTTACTAACCGCATCTATTATACGGTCTTTTAAATTTCCCTTTATAAACGTATATCAAAAAATGTTGTTGTTAAAACGTGTGTATTGCGTTTGGAAATTGTTTTCGTTCTTAAGTAGCTGATTTTTATGTTTCTTATACTAATTTGTATTTCAATTCTTTATTTGCAGGTAAATATTGTCGTTGTTTAAGTACAAAATATGATTATTTGATATAACAGGTATTTTAAGCTTATAAATTACCCATATATATGCTTATGTGTTAAAAATAAATACTGCTTACACTTGGAAATGAAACAGTTAACGTTTACGAAAAAGCTTTCCAAAAAGCTTTCGAACTGCACAATTTTACTCACCGTACACTGGGTCAGCACAAAGAAACTTCCACTCATTGCGACAATTGAGTTTTCACTCACTGTCAGACCTACTTTGTTTGCGAGTGTGCTGTGCCATGTTTCAATTCCAGTTCGTTCCAAGTCAACGGCAGTTAACAGTGTCAAATGAAAAAAAACATTCACTCGTTTCGAGAACACTCGCGTCGGCTAACAGAGGCACTGTTTTTAACCAAAACCCATGAAGCAAACGAGGCCAGTTTCACAAATCAAGCGAGGTGTTCGGTTCGATAGGTTCAGTTCAGCAGCAGCCAGCAACTTCAAATAAAGTGAAAGTGCGCGCGACAAAAGTATACAACTTTTGAAGTTCAAAAACTGTAGCATACTTTCGTGTGGAAATATATTCAACGCCTGCTTCTGCTAACCGTTTGGAGAAGGTACGAACTATGCTTAAGGTTATTTAGAATTATGTTTTGTACTCAATTCAACCTTTATCCAATTTTCCAACATAAGCCGCGTGTTCTGCTCGCTTATTTATAACTTTACGAGCTGCAGGTATGTGGCCCGACACATAAAAATGCAAAATTCCATTAAAATCTACACTGCTACATAGTCAGATACATGTGTTGAGGAATCTTTTTTTTTATTATTAAACTGTGCGCCCAGTTGTGATATTCTAGCTGTGGGTCCTGGGCAGCAGCACCACCAGCAGCTCTGAAGTACAAGTAACCATACCCATGAATAAATAAAAATTGTGTGTGTGTGTGTATGTGTGTGTGTGACCTCCCCGCGCATATCTCATTCTCGTATTCCCTTAGTTGCTTTATTTTTCAACATAAAAATAACACATAAAATCTGACTGGGAGGTTTTCGCCATAATTTTTCTTTTCCTGTCTCCCATTTGGTACTTGGCGTGTGGTAGTTTGTTGTCGGTGACTATGGCTTTAGTTTGGTTTCCGCTTCAGTATTTTTATTACCGCCATTTGCATCTAATCAGCTTCAAAAATGAAGCTGTTGACCGTTAACAGGGTCGCATATATTTGATTTTATTTGCGCGTCTCTATCGCATATCGATATACGATGACAATTAAATATGGCTAATGAAGCGATTGTTACTTTTTATCTGTCTCTTGTTTTCGCTGACCCATTTCTTTTTTTGTATTTTTGTATGTTGTAGTCTGTTTTCTTGCTTTGCCTTTTTAATGATTGAGTGTTGACATTTTGTGTATGGATTTTTCAAGGGATTTTACTGATTTAATTTGGCTGCGGGTCGCGCGAAATTTAATTAAGTGGCGTTAAAACGGACGCCGGGCCTTTAGCCCTGGCTTAAGCTAAGTACATAAAAAGGGATACGCTTACTTACAAAAAAAAAGGGTCGAAAGTAAGACTAAATTGTTTTGCCTAATTTTGTGCTTAAAAAAAAATTCAGCTGGGCGCGAACCTTATCAAATTTTATATTGTATTACATGAGATAGTAACACAAAAAAGGTTAGCTTAAAATAAAAAAAAACCTTTCCAATTTGTAATAATTTTAAATGCTTATTGAGTGAGAAATGTTTATTTTTGTTACTTTAGTATTCATTATCATTTATAATCAACTTAAGGTATTTCAAGAAATTTGCATACATTTGTGTGTATTCAAAGATATTTCGGTTGAGCAACGTTTTACATGATTTTGTACCTGCCACAAAATTTACCATCGAGCATTCCTCCTAAGACTCATCAACTATTTTTGCTCGTTAACTAAAATATTCAGATATACGCCTCATGCCCTCATCCCAAGAGGTCTTTTCAAAAGGAAAATGAGACAAAGCAAAAATTAAATATTCAATTCCAGCCGCTGGCTGCCGCGACACCAAAAATGTTATGTTCCCAAAAAAAAAAAAAAAGTTGTTGTTTGTTAAAGTTTGCTTTGCCGAACAAAAAGCAAACAAAAAAGCAACATGCAATTGAGTTCAGAGTAGAATGGTCCGAAGCGAAAGCAGGCAAGAACTCTGAAAATGACACATGACCTACAATGTTTTGTTATTTCATTTCTTCTCTTTTTTTATTCGTTTGCCGTACTCACTTTTAGTGCTTCGTTCGTTGAAATATGTTTATGACTTGCTTTACGTGCGCCCCGTGCTCAAACAAATATGCCAAACAATGATTCTTTAGTGAGGGAGCTAACATTTCCTTTCGACTTGCCAATCAATCATTGCCAACTATAATTTAGCGTATAATTTACAATACCAAAAGCAAAAACTTTTATGATTTATAACCAACACTTAAAACATTTTTAAAAAAATTATATAAATATATATGAATTGTATGATGGATTGTGATGGAGAAAAACCGCACAAAATCAACATGCAAATATTTGTGTATGAATATTTTTTTGACAGAAATAGCTCACCCATAAAACAAATAGGGATTTATGAGTGATGCCGATCGAAATTGCGTTTAAAGCGCGTGAAAAAGATTGCTATTCAAACGAAAGCTTCGAATATTTGGCTTATCCTGTAAATAGAATGCGTACATTCGCATTTAAGGCAACAAAATTCATTTTATGTGCCGCACGTGGCCCCAACTTATTGTAACTTTCTTTTTCTCTGCTTCTTTAAGGGGCTTTGCATGTGCAATTCGCAAAAAAAAAGGAAGTTAAAGTCCACGCTCTAAATTTGCTTTATTATTGCGTAAGTTAAACTATGTGGCTACGAAGACCTTGCCTGGGGGAATGATAGCGTTTCTGCAGCATCAAGTTTAAGCTTCTTAATGTCCTTGCTAAGTAAGCAGTTAAAATATCGTTAGTGATTGCTTAAGGTATGTGCTAATGTACTTTGCAATTGTCTGTTTTTCTTGAGCAAGCACGGGATGACTAAGTAATTGAGCTTATAAAATCCACAAAAAAGTGCGAATAAAATAAATCAGTTTTATATTTGACTATATAAAATGATGTAGATTTTGTGGAACAAGCTTACATAATCAGCAAAATAAAAGATGAAAATAATAGTTATTATTACTTTTAGTCAGCATTAAATGAAAGTAAGCGAATCTTTTCAAAATCTTCTGTTGACAAATTGAAGGAAAATTTGAATATTAATTTTGCTTTTAATTCTGATTAGAACGACACAACAAAATTTATTGACAACTGAAATGTGCCGAACAATACATAAATACATAAATTTTTATAACATTTTCTGTCGACTTATCCTGCCACATGACCGCTCAATGTATTTACCAACAAAAAAGGCCCTTGTCAAAGTTGTCCTGCAGCTGTACACGACTTTAATTTGTTAAAAAAAATCCCCCTCAAATCGTTGACAAACGTCAAAGCCAAAGCCATGGCATTTTAAATATATATATATGTGACACACACAAACAGACAAAAAGACTGACATAGAGTTATCAATTTCACAAAACGAAATCATTCAGGCATGAAAAAAAAAAGAAAACACAAGAACACTTTGCGGACTTTATTACATTTCATCCGCATGGTGGTATACAAATGTGAAGCTTTTAAACTGCCAACCATCCACATATAGATACAAATAAGAATTAAGATACGTATAGGGTCTTCTATTCAATGGATTTGAATTGCTCTCTGACTTTGACTTTTGCTGCATATACAGTTTAATATAATTCAATTTGAAATATATACAATGGTCATGTATGTTTATTTAAGCATAGATATGCGCATATTATGCTTGTGGCTTGTCAGACATTTAATCAATAAACAGAACACAGACAAAAAACAAGCATAAACGAAACAAGTCATGTCAAATCATGTAACAAATTGTCAAACGTTAATGCCAGACAGATGTCGCCATAACGAAATCATGTTGCTGGCCATTTTTCTTTTTCACAACGCACACACACAACTAACACTGCCATAATTAATGTGAGCGTAAACATTTAGGTTCCACTTTATTTCAACCCACTGTACATTTAGTCAATCAACGGGCATAAATGTTTACAGTTGAGTTGTGAGCAACTAGCTGATGCCCACTCTCATGTTCAGCCAATATACACACACACACACAAACACACACAAATTGCGCATACGTCGCATATGCCAACAAGTTAAGTTCATCGAAAGCATAAAACGCAGCAAGCGCCTTCGGCCCTTTTACATAGGTGTGTTTGACTTTGCATATCTAATGGTTGCCAGTGCCTGAAACTTACATAAACCACAAACACACACATCCTCACACGCATACATGTGTGTGTAGCTGCGACTTTGGAGTGTGTTGGCCTTGTCAGATTGCTGGCGGTTCACATCAAAGTGCCTAAGTAAGTTGGCTGCTTGCTAGGGCGTAAGTTAAGTAAACTTTCGAAAAAAGTTTTATGTTCTCTGTGCATTAAAGTCATAATAATACTACCAAATTGGAGGTCATTGTAGTTAAGTAAATTGCGAAGAAGGTAGCACAGAAATTAGGTCGGAATGTGAAATTGTGATTGCTTTGATTCGATGCCACATATAAATGTAGCATAATTAAAATTAATAAATAGCTATAAATTACGGCTACCATCGATTTTTGTTGCTGCGTGTTAATTGAAATGATTTGCAATTACTCCAATTACAAAAGTGATATAATATATAATTAGCCAAACAGGTAAAATGAACTCTTTGATTCGGTATTTATTTTCACAGGCGTTATATTTTTGTCAACAGTTTGTCATCCCGAACAATACTACAAAACTAATTTCGTGTAAGAGCTTTTTGCATTCAAGTGTTAAAAAAGTTACCTTTTATAAAATAAAAGTTCTTTGTCCCAAAGCAGCATGTGCTACATTATTTATCAATGACATTTGATTTATTATATTCTTTCAACAAAAGGCTGTCAACCCTTACAGTTCCAATTTCTCGTCAAGGTGAAGATGAAAATCTTTACAAGATTTCGTTGTTATATATATTTGCGTTAATCAATCACTCTGAATACAGTTTGTATACATGCAATCAGGCAAAGAATAGCGACTTCCAAAATAGTTTTATTTTATTTGTGTTCAAAATAAATTCAGCTAAAAAAGTTCAAGCTATAATTTGGATTCTTTATATAAGTTTCTAGATCAAGTTAAAGTTCTTTAAGGTGGTTTTTCGTTTTTTTAGGCAACCAACGTGTTAGTTTACTTAATTGTTTGGATATTAATAAACCATCAAATGTCATGGGGTGGTGGGTAGGTGGCGGTGTCAGTCTGTTCATTATGTCTAAGTGTTCGACGCTTTTAACGCCGCACGCTATACAATGTTCATTTGTCTAAGCTGTGACAGCGTGTATTCAATTAAGTATTGAAACACAAGGCAAATAAATTACACGAATAACGATTTTGGTTGTGGCATGCAAGAAATAAGTATGACCCTAAAAACAAAATCGTGCAAATCCACAAATTACCTAAATATTTAATAAACAATGGGCAACAGCACGACACTCAACACAACGCAACGCAACGCAACGCAACAAGAAAACTTATATCGAGCGGTAATAAGATTTATACGCCTCCCGTTGACAGAGTTGCCAGGTGGTCAACGGACGATTAGTTAGATGTAGAGTTGCAAAAGCAAACCCCTTTCTTGGACAACATAATTCATTTGCTTCGTTTGGGCTTCGTGCTTAACAACAATGGACGGCCTAAATGTAATTTCCTTTTGTTCTGTGCTGTGTTTTCCCGTCGCTGATTCACTGTCAATAAAATCAAATTTATTCCTGTTACGGATTTTCGGTCATTACTCGAACGCTTAAATGGATTCCCATTTTTGTTGGACAGCCTGCCTTCATGCCAAATGGCCATGAGTTTTGGTATTCCACAACAACAACAACAGATAAAAGCGCATTAATTCACTCAGCCAGGAAATAGAAAACAAAAATTTCCACAAATTTATCAATGCGTAAATTTTTATTATGATTTTGTTTTGTTATGGTGTATTTTTTATCTTAACCATTAAGAAAAGTGTTTAGCTGTAAGACCGATATTGCAAGAATTTATTTGTTATCAAGTTAAGTGTCTTTTAGTAAAACTTGAAACTTTTAAAAAACAATTAAAATTATATTTTTAATTTTTGAGCTAAATTAATAAATAACACCTTATATTAAGGTGTACAACTTTAAATTGGCATTAAAAATTAATGATAAGTTTTAACAAAATAAATTAATTAATCACAACATTGGCTATATTGCATTTTCTGAACCTTTTTAAGCTTAACTGAAATCATATTTGGCTACTTCCTACTTGTGTGCTTTTGCTGCTGGCACATTTGATATTTCATAATAATGTTACTTCCTTTGGCGGCGGATACTTTACTTGGACTTTTTTGTTGCAACCAGCAAGCCAAACATCGTGCAGCGCAATGTCAAATGCTTAGAACACAAACAAGTTTCAAACAATGTATTGAAAAAGTTCATAGTATGCAAAAGTCGGAAACAGCAACAACTGACATCAGCAGCAAACTTGTCTTAACGGTTTCTTAGCGTTAGCAAAACAAATATTTGTTCAGTGTTCAGGCAAATACCCTGTTAAGAAATTTAGTACAATTCAGTAAACCCCATCAATACTTAATGCTCAAGTGATTTAAATAAAAAGTAATAAAATCAAATGATACAAATTTTATCTGGCTGCATACATTTGCAAGATATAAAATTATCATATTCCTTATATTACTCTGTTATGCAAATAATGGAAATAACATTAGAGGCGTAACTAGTATAAACTACGCTTAAGTTAGTCTTGAGGCATTGCCATTGACTGTTTTGTGGTACAGTTAGTAGAAGTAGTTGCAAGGCGACTACCTGTCTGCCACTTCAACCGAATGTAAGGTTTGTTCACCAACCAACCAGTCACTCAGTCACTCAGTCAGTCAGTCATTCACTCGAGCATATATTTCCTTCCTTTCTGCGCTGCAGCGCAGAATTTCCGTTTCAATGCACTCTGATTGAAAGTCTTACGTTCTTATGTGGCCCTTGTACTCGTCTTTGTCGGCGTTGTCAGCGTGTGTGTGTCAAAGCTAAAGTACCCCCAACCGGTCGTCCCACCCACATCGACTATGTCCTTTGCAATTTTAATGTGCAATGACGTAGATGCAAGCGTTGATAATGACGAACGTTCCCATTTCGATAAGCCGGCAATTCAAATAAATTCAATAAAAAAAAAATGAGGTCATGAAAAAAATATCAATGTTCATTAACTGAACGCTAAATACTCTTGCCAAATGTTGCGCTAGTTGGTTTGAATAATTATAATAAAATGTCAAATTATTTTAAAGTATTACACATAAAAGTATTATTCAACATTGCTTATATTGATTATTAACAAATATGGTTAAGCCATTCTGACATTGTTTGCCTTTCTGGTTATTAATATAGCTTGGAAGGGTATAAAATGTGTCATTTTCTAAGCTTGCATTGATTGGCATATCCGAACATTGCCATCTGTCAATGTCGGCCTTATTCTGGCACGTCCTGACAATGCAACTAAATGTTGTTGTCCACGGCCTCTTTAACCAGACAATGTTACAAAGGGTTCTTCGTTTTTACCGCTATTGTCGCACTCCACCCTCAACAAGCTTATTCCATTATAGCCCGCTTGTGCGTCGTGTTGTGGTCGTAAAAGTGTCTTATGAAATAGAGCTTTTAAGGCGTTCTAATTTTCACAATCGCGCCAACCCTAAACAAAATCTCCGTTTGGGTGCAAATTGCTTTTACTTTAATTGGATTTGAATTGTCGCTTGATAGTTTCAGTTGTTGTTGCAGCAACTATTTACCAGGGTCACGCACCTACACCTGGTTGAGCTAACAGAGCCCGGGGCTCCAGGCCTTGAACTGTCTGCCTTTTCACCGCCGTCAACTATAATTCAAAGGTTCTAGAGTGCCTTGGAGTGTCCTTGGGGAATTTTCTTGATTTTTCTTTTCGTTCGCCATTTATTTGCTTTACGGCATGTTTGCGTTCATAACTGTAAATTCGTTTTTATTATCCGCTTTTAAAACTCACAGACGAAAGCACCATAGCGACTGATTCACACATATTTTAAGTGTGTGTGTGTTTTTTTTTTTTTTTTGTGTATGCCCTTAACCAAAAGAAAAGGGTTAAGGGGCATGTGCAACTGATGCAAAAGATAATCATTAAGGAAAAACAAAAGTGCTACATATCAGATCAAAAATATTTATTACCCTTAAGTACTTTCGAGAGGCTTAATATATATGAAAATATGAAAAAGGAAAGAAATTTTCCTTATCTAAAATTATTGATACCGATACCTAAAAACAAATCATGAGTATATTCAATATTTGTATCACTTAACTAAAACCCTATGATCAAAAACGGTGTAAACAGAAGATATCGTTTCCAAAAATACATATATATATATATTTTTTTTTTACAGCGTATCTCTTAGGTACCTCAATTTGCAATCATACTTGCTATTTGATATATTTATTGCTGTTGTATTTTTATAGTTTTGCCTTCCCCTTAAGTGGAACGAGTGGAGTGTTTTGGGGCCACAAGTTTTGGGCTCACAAATTCATTGCATGCCGCTGTCCATAAACTTGCACGCTGAACTCTCAACTCGGCACCACTCTTGAGCTATTTTGTTTATTATTCTTGTATTTCTCTTTTTCGCTAGTTTGACTTTGTAACTAAAAATTGTTTTGCCAACAGACAGCAAGAAGCGTTCAACAACTCGCACAAAAAATACAAACAGAAACTATGCACAACGATAACTTGCCACGAACTCATTCCAGATGAAGGCAAATCTGTAGAGCACACATAGTAACAAGCATGGTTATGTTTATATATGCTTTGAGACACTGATTTATGGTCACAGAGTGGCAGAGAGCGATTCAAAGAATATTTGATGCTGCTATAATTGGAAGGAATATTTGAGGATTTGTGTTTTTGTAAATTGGCTTGAAGCAAATAGTACAAGTCAAAGTGTATTAGTGAAAGCACGTAGGATGAAAACATACATATATTTGTGAAGGCATTAAGCTGATTGGGAAATGTGTTCGAGGCAACTTTAATATTCAAAACAAATTAAAGAGACTTATGTGCGTAAAACTACATTAAACTACGCCACATCAAGATTTTTATACCTTTTTCTTTCGAAATAAATGTAAATGTAATAAATCAACTTAAATCAACTGCATATTTCAAGCTTAGTTTAATTTATCTCATTTTAAAAAGGTAACATTTCCGTTTCATGCTTATTTGATCGGAGATTCCTTTTTCGTCAGAGCCTTCGTTTAAGCCAACTTTAAGCCCACAAACAACAAGCTTTAAAAACGTTTATTTATACAGATTTTATTTGTTGTTTGCATTTGCATTTAAGTTTTGAGACACAGATGCAAACTACAATATCTCATTAAACAACAAACAAATCCTGAACGCAAATTGTGCCACGTGCCAATTTGAAAAGAATTGTGCCGTGCAAATAAATGCAGAGAGATAGAGAGATAAAGTGAAACGAGGTCAGAAAAAACTTAGGAAATAGCTCAGGGGATTTAATTGATTTTAATATTTAATTGCGCAAAACAAAATGAAATGCAAATGTAAATACGGAGACTGCCAAAATTTCGTACGTGAAATCTATTTTCATGCATTCAAAAATGCAAAAGCATACAGCTGGGATTTAGAGAGAGACTGCTATTTGTTTTTGTGCATACGAATCACCTTTTAGATTTATGCATAATCAATTCTGATGATTTTAAACTACTATAAATCAGAATAGACTGGATTTTTGTTCAGTTTTATTTCACTTTTGTATTATATTAGAAATACAATAAATTAGTATTTGTCAAATTTGTGATACAATATTTTGATAATAATGAGGAAGATTGCACTTAATTAAGAGATGAGAAAAGAATGTAGGAAATTTCATCATTGTTATATAAAATGTATCGCAATGGACTAATAAAATCATCACATTCAAAGATTAAAACAGCATTAAGCTGCAGATTGAAATGGAAATTGATGCACTTTGCAAACACTTTTTCAAAATGGCACTCATAGAATTTGTTAGGTAACAAACGGGAATGGAAACAACACATGCATTATAAACACTAATACGAAATACGTGTGGAGATTAGCTTATTTTTTTTTTGTGCTGCATGCGCACACACAATCAAGTAATCAAGAAGCTGCTCAGTTTTAGTGGCTGCCACTTTATGTTGCCCACTTTTCGTGCGGAAATTAGTTGGTGGTGCCGTTAAGCTTTTCCGTGTTTGCGCATTTTAAAGTCGTCATTCGAATGGAACTTGTTTGTGTTGACAATGCGATGCTGGTTTATGACTGTCTAGCGACTAATTGCAATACCCTGTAACTAAGAAGCATAGAAAAGGGTAACTTATTTTACTTAATAGACAACTTGTATCAGTTTCCCTTTGAGCGGTTTCAGGAAGCTCTTGAGTAGATCACTTTCTCTAACAAACAGTTGCCCATTGTTGTCTTGGTCTATTGATGAGCTTGTTGTTCTTTCATTTCTATTGTTGCTGTATGCGCCACAAAACGACACTTGAGAGACGTTTCTGTTTGTTCATTTTTCTCTATGCGCTTTATGTTTGTTTACATTGAAATGTGTTTGCTTTTGCATACCACATCCTTACTATGACGACTGTGCCACTTCCATATTGTTATGACTCTTTTGGGGGCATAACAAGAACAGAATCAAGTTAATTTAATTTCGTGTTCTTGCTTAATTGAGTGGCTTGCTGGTCAGGTCTCCAGTGTGTTTAAGTGCTGTACAAATGGCAAATGGAAATGTAGCGGAAAAATAGTAGATTAGAAATTAGTTCCACAGAGACTCCCCAACTGACTGCTTAACACGCTTCTTATTGTGTATTTTTATTTTGTTAGTAATCTTCTTCCAGGAACATTTTAATTAACTTGATTAACACAAAAAGAACACGGCTTCGATTTAAGCGTAGTATATTCTCAGAATTTAATCAAGAACTTAACATTTTCTCTTTATTTAAGTTGTAGGTTTTCTTCATTCAGATTTTTCCTATGAAACCCTGAAGCTCTTTTCGCGTAATAATTATATCTCTCTTTCCATCTTATGCTGTCACATGTTTCAAGTTTCTCCTTTGGCTAATTACACTTCATTACTCACACTTGGCTGCTTATATTCGCTTACTTTTAATTTAATGACCGCAATTTTAAAGTCACGAAGTCTTCGTTAAACCAATTTTGAAATGTCCTTTTTGTTAATTTAGACGGGTATTTAATTAAGCACATAAAATCATACATTTAAATATTCACACACACACACACACACACATCTATATAGTATAACACCAATGAAACTGACAGCTATGGCTATGTATTGTGTGTACCAACAAAATGGCGTTATAAGACAATCTGGCACGTGTACCCAAGCTTAGGTATAAATTACCACAATAAATATAAACTCAGTCATTGGGCAACAATAATGTCCAGCTACAACAAAACAGCAACAACAACAATAATGTGCTTACGCACAAGCACCTTTCATATAATGGCCTCAAAACAAAAAGGCAACGGAAACTGTTCTACAACGAACAATGCAAATAACAAAAAAAAAGAAAAACACCTAAACGAAAAAAAAAGAAGTAGAAAAAAGGTGAAAGATTTTCAATGCAAGCGTGACGCGTCGTAAGTTATATACGATGAGAAAATTAAATTTTCGCATGTCAGCGTTAAATTAATTTATTTTTTTTTCCCATAGCGTAATGAGAAAATCGTTAATGTGACGTGAAATGAAAAATCAAATCAACAGGTGTTATTTGTATATAAGCCAAACGTGACACATTATATTAAGCACATGTATTGAAGATAGAAAATCGATACACATATATTATGATATTTTGTGCTTTTACAACTAAGAAAGGAGCATTCAATTTATGAGTATTCTTGAAAGATTTTTAACATAATTCCAGTAAACAAATGATATTTTCCTTACAGTTATCTTAGAATTTTCTAAGACTTTTTTGTTATTGCCAGTTTTTTCTCTTGCCGTTACAAAAAAAGAAAATATGATAACTGGCCAGCAAATTGCAATTTCGCATGCCAATTGCGCATTTACCTAACTTGAACTTTGTCCTTTTATGCTGCAGGCAGGTTTTTCGAATGAAGCTCAGTGTACTTTGTTTTTATGAGGCCCTTTCGTGGTGTCATCGTCGTTATAATAAGTTTCAATTTAAATTGTCCTCTAACTCACACAAGTAACAAAAGGATAGCAGCAAGGAGAGAATAAATTGCACTTGCTCCTTTGCTGCTGCAACCAGCAAAACTCAACTCAACAACCTCATAACCATAACCACTTTCCGTTGCACATATATATATATCTTTTATTAATTTTTGAGCGAGTGAATGCTTTTAACCCATTTGCTCTTTGTACACTATATAAAAAACAGGACTTAAGCTCAAAATCATAATTCTCTCTTGGTTTATGGAATCGTTTGATAACAAATGACTCACATTTAAGATTTCTAATCAGAGAAAGTTGTACTTAAATTATTTTTATTGCCAAATAGATAGTATCTTCAAGTCGAACATGCTCCTTTATGCCCATTTTAAGTTGATTTATTTTTATTTCCGTTTCCAAACACGAAGAGCGCTCTTTTTAGCCAAATAGTTTGGCTTAGCTAGTGTGCGCATGTTGGGCTTTTTTTTTTTTTTTGAAAGTAGAAAGGAAATAAAATTTAGATTTATTTTATTTTTGGGCAACTTTTGTGCTGCGCATTGCTTGTGGGCATTTTTAATTTGGTTGCAAACTTTGTTCGTTTTTGCAAGGTTTGAGTTACATTTTAATAATAAATACAAATATAAAACTTTTGTGAAATGGGCGCCATTTTGCTGTTTTACCTTTTTTTTGGAAGGGGCATTCATAAATAGTCCGGAAATGTTGTAATGGACGCTCAAGGAGATAAAAAAGTTTTTACTCTTGGTTTGTGGGAGGAAAATGCCTTTGGCGAACGTTAAAGTAGTTAAAGTTTGGCAGTAAATGTTACAAATTTCAAGAAATTTTTATCAATGTTTGTGTCAACTTCATTTTCTAGCTAACCCAAAGCAATTACAAGCTGGAATTAAGATTTATAGAAGCAACTTAAAGAAAATCGTGTTGAATTAAAAGTTTTGCACAAGATTTCATTGCTTGAGTACAAATTTTGGTAGAACATTTCTGCTAGCTTTACTACACATAATCAAATTGTCAACAAATGGATTTCTTTCGGCTTGGCACGTGACATACGTGACCCCGGCCCCAAAATATGCAAGAAAGGCTCACCCAGCGACTTGAGGGCTGACGAGAAGGCATCTTCATAATTTCCAAGGCAATGCGCATTGCATATCAAATAGTTTTCTGCCTATTGTTTGCCTTTCGAAATAACTTTAAGATAACTGGCTGGCAGTTTGGTATTTTTTGTTTGTGGCGTATTCGCAACGTATTGCAAACAGCTGTCAAAAGTTTTCATTGCCTGTCAATCAAGCAGCTGCGCATCGATCAAGTGTTGACTATCAAATTAAGCGCTCAACTTGCTGCCTTATTGAAATTGATTGTTGTGTGCACAATTTACATGTGTTTTTTAACAAGTAAAAAAATTGGCTTGAAACAATGATTAATATAAAGCGAAAGGCACTTTTCAATAACAGTTATAACAGAGTATCTACTGCACTTCACCATGTATCCATATCAAAGCTGAATTTAAGTTGAATCGCAAATTATGCGAATGGCAATAATAATTGGTTAATCAGAAAAAACCACAATAAATAAATTATGATTTGTTCAATTCGCAGAAAATAACTGCAAAAATAATTGTATTATCTCGCATTTTTAAGCCCGCATGCAAATAAAAGCCGTATCGAGGCATATTTTATGCAAATATTGCTTATTGTTTGTTGTTGTGTTGTTTATGACTTTTGCTCATGTGCTGTGTTATTGTTTTTGTCAAAGCCTTATCTATTAAATGCATGCAATTAATTTTAAGCTGACTCCAGCTAAACAATTAAGTGTGCCTGATTATACAAATTACTTCACATAAATTCTATTAATTGTCTCATTGCGGTGGGCCACAAAGTGCACAGTTTGCCTGCCTTTTTGGTGCCATGAATGATAAGCAGTTTAATTGCTGCATTTCGTTAGTATATTGTTTTATTTATTTGTATAATAATAAACAATGGAAGCATTTATAGCAAAGCGGCTGACAAAAACCAAAACTAAAACTTTCTCGAATGGTATTAATTAAAGCTTAAATAAAACAAACAAAGTATTTTAATATGTTCCTTTAGACATCCAACCAGCATTAAGCCAAGCCTTATTGTATTAATCTGCTTACCTTTTTGGTCTTGCTGTTCATACCTTCGAAACATTAACGAAGTTGCTCCCTCTAGTGCACTTTGGTATCCTAACGCTCTATTAACTAACTCAAAACATAAAAATACTAAGCAGGGAGCCAAACTTTTGCGTCATTAAGATTCACTTAGGGGCAACGCAGAGCTAATACTAAAGTGGTTGGCAAGTGTTTTGTTAAAGCGAAGTTTATGACACCTCGTTGAGTTTAATGCACTTTCATTAAAAGGGGCTTATACGTATATTCAAATATAGTGCGATGATTTTTTTTTGGTTTGGCCATTGAGCCATTTATTTATGAAGCCAACTTGTCTTACTTTTGCCGAATTGCCATCCGAAAATATATGTTCAAGTGTGCCAACACTTTGGCTTTACTTAATTTATGACCCGAGTTTCGGGAATCGAGCTGGGAAATTGTTGCCATGTTGTCGTTGTACCGGTTTTCCCTTGACACCTCAACGTGTATGCGTGTGCCATTTTCATCAACCTTCCGGCACGAAAGTAATCAATATTGTTGTGGAATCAGCATGCACTTGTTGTAACTGTTGTGCCAATAAAATGTTAAGATGTGAGCGTGTTAAGTAACTAAAAACATGCGAGAACTTAGAAGAGTACCAAAAAATGAAGTGTCAAAATGTTAATAATTTTTTCATGTCGTGACAATGTATTATTTAAGCACGCTTTCTTCTCTAGTTAAGATTGCATATGATAGCACGAAGAAAAGTATTCACAATTCCAAGTCCAACTTCATCATCAGTACAATTTCAACTGCATTTTGGAAATAAAATATTTAACATTGTGCCAACTGAAGTTGTCATATGCGAGTTGGTTGTTTCCTAGAAACCGGACATAAACTTTTATCCGGTTGCGGTTGAAGGCTGCTTATTTATTTAAGACTGTCATTAAGGTGCATGCACGACCGAGCTTACAGTTTATGGCTTACGGCTGCCACGGCCAATTGGAAAGGAACACGAAACATACAGCTGCAGTTAGGCAACCCGCTGGCAAAAGTTTACCACTCTGGAGTATCGCTGTTCTACTGTCCAAAGCAGCTGTCTCCTGCATAACTCATTCGTTTTTCATATTCTCTCTCCTTGCTGCCAGCGAAAAGGGAATATAGAATATGGATAGAACTTTAAGTAAACCAGCAGGCAGGCAATCAGGCAACAAACAAGCAATCTCTGAGCACCGTCTGTGTTAACATTTTGAATGCCACGTTGAGAATCACAATAAAAATGCAACGCCAACTCAAAAACGGCGATAGCTACAATTTAATTAAATTAATAAATTGCAAGCCATTTGTGTCTTACCTGCCTGCCTGCCTGCTAGCCTGTCTGCCACGTAGCAAGAGCTCAAGTTAAATTGTTTTGTGCCATGGAAAATTGTCTGTGATAAAGCCTAGCGATAGCTTTGCGTGGTCAAAGTGCGCAAATAATGGCCCAAATAGCAGTTGAAAGCAAACAGCTTAAACAAAGCACAAAAATCAATACTTTTTCAATGCAAAACCTAACTTTTTGTTTAAGAACTTGACTCGTGGAATGAAAACAAACAAAACAATATGTATATATTTAAGGAAGAAACATCTGAATTTAAAATTTAATGGTTAAATTCGAAGGATGGAAAGTTGTTAGGTATTTTGAAATAATTTTACTCTTGGGTACAGTTAAAGCCATGATAACAATAAGTTCGAGATTGTTATTGTTAACCTTGTTATACACCTTATTAAGTTTGTTCTCAGATTGTGCTGTTTGTCTTTCAATAAAATATGCGCAACGCGCAGACTTGATATACTTTGAATAACCGCAACTGATTTATATAAACAATAATTCGAAGAATTCGGATAAAATCTCATTAAAGAGAATCTCTTTTTGCTTTATAATTCATCGAAAAGCAGCAATTATTCCGCTTGCATAATCGACTCTTATACCATGGCGCCCGCTTGCTATCCTGACCACATTCTGTTAGTGGGAGGCAAAATTGTTGGCAACGAAAAGATTACAAACAACACAACAAGGCGACTGCCAAAGACATTCTTGAGTTAACAGCAACTACAACAAGCAGCAGTGAAGACGCCGTTAGCTAATGAATTTTAATTAAGTAAATAAGTTTGCTTGGGCAGTTATGGCCAATTTTTGTTGTTGTTCCTTAGCATCTTTAAATGCTAAAAATAAATTAGGGCATAAGAAATGTAGGACAAATAAACAAGCAGCTAAGGAAAGCTCGAAAGAAATATCCCTGCTTGATTTATATATCAGATTTATTTTTTTTCGATGTTGTTGTTGTTTGCAGACGACAACTTTATCAGCTGTGCCCAAAAATATACTAATAGCAAATGGCATATTATGCATTAATTAAGTACTAAATATGTTTGACGTTGATGAGCTTTTGCTAAAGCTAACAAATTGCACATACGCAACGTTAAACAGCATCACAGCAGTTATTTAATTGGACAAATGTGAGCTTAATGTGCCATTTCTCTCTCTCTCTTTCTCTGTTATGGTTTTTTCCTCCTTTGATATTTTGGGCTTGGGCTTATTTTTATTAAGCACAGGTGTAAATGTGTTACCTGTGCTGTATTGTATTGTTTGTGGTATCACTGTGTGGCTATTCACTTTATTTTACACTTGAGTGCACTGCGCTACGGCTCATTTATTTTTTTGGTTTCTTGTGTGCTGTTTGTTTATTATCAGGTTTAATGAGCCGCATGCAAAATTTATTTAATAACCTTGCCACGCATAATTCGGCTTGTTATATGACCGCAACACTAAAATCCCGGCTATTAGGTGCGCGTTTGTGCCTTTTGTATGCTGAAGTCTTGAAGGTTATAGTTTGTGGCTTACCACAAAAAATTTAAACTCATTCCACAAACAATAAAAATGTTGAAAAATTAGATTACACAAAAAATAAATCTTATAATAAAAGCTCGCAAATTTTATACATTTTGTTACAAATTAATTTATTGTATACAATATGTCAAGCCGGAAAAAATGCAAAAATTAATAATATTACAATGACAGTTTGAAATATTTGTGTTAACCACGTTTCTCTCACATACATTTTAATAAATATTCAATTCACAAAAGGTTCTATACTAAAAACAAAATAATTTTAACGGCTAAGAGATTAATTAATTTGCCAGGTCGCTCGACAGACAAAAAAAAAAATAGAAAGAAATTAAATAATCGTATTCAATGCTATTGACTGATTTAATGCCTTTGGTTCGAGCACTTTAGGTGCTGCCACTGACCACTGAGTTTCATTTTAATCACATTATATTATTTGGTCATAAACCCAAGCCTTAAACTGAGCCCATCTCATTTCACAGGGTATTTTGCTGTCTTTAAAACATACTAGATTCGAAATTTTCCTGCTTTCCCACATCCGTCCAAAATGAAACTCAGACACGCACAAGAAGTTAGGCTTCAAGTATATAAGCAATACTTTTTGGCCAGATTTCTTGGCTGAGTGCCAAAAAAATTCTTCAACAAATTTTTGCGCGACTCAATCAGTAATCGATCGATGGCATTTGCTACGCTCATTGAATATAATTGCCTTGCAAAACTTGAAAACAATAATAACAAAAAAGAGTTTTTAAAGTAAAAGTTTCTTATTAAAAATCATGATTTTTTACATAAATTTCCTTAGATAGATACTTAAATACAGTTATGAGGACTTTTTCATTAATTTCTTTGACTCTTTTTGTACATTTGATTACAGCAAAAGCCGCAATAAAAATTCAAGCCGTCTTTCGAGGCCACAAAGTGAGAGAAACCATGAAAAAATCGGAAACCAAAACTACAACCAACAATGGCAGCGCCATTCCCGCCGCCGCCGCCGCCTCTGCTGCTACTGCTGAGGCAGCTTCGCCAACTGCGGAGCCCACCAAAGCAGAGCTCGAGGCTGAATTTGATCCAAACGACAAAGGTAAGTGAATGTTGGCGTTAAAGTACTCGAAAGAAGATTGTAGCGTTAGTTTAGAGACAGCAAATATTTACTTTGACCAGCTCTCAGATTAAATAAAGTGAAACAAAAAGAAGAAGATAAGGTTGAAATGGGATAAGAAACGAGTAAGATGACGCACTTCTGTAACTAAAGATGGTCAAAACAGATCTTAAGAGAGTTTTTAAGAAAATCCCAGCACAAAGCTACTTTTGTAAAGTATTTTATCTCATAGCAGTAATTTGGAAAAAAAGAGGTTGGAGCTTTCCATTTGTAGTTCATTCAAGGAATGCTCTAAGGTATTAAATTTCAACACAAGTTTCACCTTGCTGCTTTTGAATTATGCTTAAGAAATGTGTCACATTAAAAGTACATCTTAATTTTCTTAGTTATGCGCAGTCTCACACAAACACCTGCACACACCCTCAGGAGCTTTAGAACTTCATATGTTAGTCCTACTTGGTCATTATTAGCTCAAGTCCGTGACACAGTTGTGAGTCCTTTTTGACTAAGTGCTATCTTGTTAACCTGCTCGCTCATGGCAAGCACATTAATCATGTGACCTACACTTGCCGAAAATTCTCATGTACATTCATTTGACACTTGGCGTCAGCTCCTTATCCTTAGTCCTTGGGGCTTGTCTTAGCAACTTTACACCCATGTTAAAATAACAGTTTCTAGCCTCCGCCTCCGCCGCGAACGTAATAAAAACTTTGTCGTTACGCAATATATGCATGTTTTGTATATATTTTGAGAGTGTAAGTAAAATTTGTCACAACAACATCATCAACATCATCAACAGCTGCTGTTGTGGTGTGTTGGTGTGCAAATGACGCACGGGTATGTGTAAAGTTTTACAGCAATGGCCCGACGCCCCACTCCAGCTAAAGCTTCACCGCCCATTGGGTATTTAATCGTGGCACTGACAGATCCTCCACTCTAAAAAATAACTCAAGAACTTCCAGCGACGCATTTGCATATATATATAATATATTTTACCCAAGGCAAGTGAGGATTTTCTGCTGTTGGCGCGGTTAAACCTATTAACCCGTAAGCAGTTACTGACAATTTTTAGCCATAATTTGCTAGCAAGACAGACTGGCAGGCTGCTCATTAAAAACTTGGTGGCTGTCATCAAGGCGCATAACCAACGAGCACAACGTCATTCCCAGGCCAAGGTAGACAGCCTTAGCTTTAAGGTTCTACATCCATCTCAGCCTCTGCTTAATTATCGTGCTCAACATTGGGGCGTCGTTGTCTCATTCATAAATGCATATAACACAATGGGCGGCATAGGCTAATTAGACGCGGTTCACAAGTCAAAGCGATGCATAAGAAACCCTTTTAACTTGGTTTTTTTCTTTCTTTGTATACAACGCAATTTTGCCACACAAATACAGCGAAATAAACAGAATAGAAACACACACAGCTCTGAAGGCCACACACACGTCAGTCACTCATTTGCGAGTTTAGTCAACATTTCATTTGTCAGCTGTGAATTAATACATTATAACCTTGAAAAGGTTGCTATACATATACTTTATATGTAAGTGAAAGCATATATAAGTAATTCATATTAAAGTTAAGTGTTTTGTGAAGTTGACTTAAGTTTTTCCAACTATTAATTTTCTTCAACACCTCTTTAAGTAAAATTTTTATTCGCTCACGCTTTAATTTGGTTTATTTTATTAATCACGTTTTTGCTAGAAAACTTTCAACTACTACAATTTCACACCTGGTTCACACCTGCTGCCGGATGGAACCGCACCCAGTAAAACCGACAGTTAGAACTTCATCATTATTCAAAGTTGGCAGTCACAACACAGCAAAACAGAACACAACAATAACGAGCAGGCAGCTGGTGTTGGCCTAGTTTTAACAGTATGTAGCCCCAACATATTGCACAATTTTAAAGCAAAGCGATAACAAACAACTAAACCACAACAACAACTGGTGGTATGGTCGTTGCAAATTATATAGCCAGTGCCTGGGCTTAGGTGAATGCAACAACGCCTTATTTGGCATAGCATATGCAAATGAGCACAAAACGAATACACACACACACAAAACAATAAAGACAAAGGGTGGCTTTAAGGGATCTTTCTTATAGCATTCGTATTTTGGGAAAAATACTATGGCTTTGGCTTGTTTGACTGTTGGCATTTCAAGCATTTGCTTTGTGCATAAAGTGCATACACAGTCTTTGCACACAAACAAACATACAAAGATAGATACATATCTAGTTATAACGCAGGCAACAACGCACAAATCCATTTGCTCTGATGCCCTTGTAGATCGCCCAGTTGTCTTACAATATTGTTGTTGTTTTGCGGTCAATTGCAAATTTGGCCTAATTTTACTGGCATAATCGTTGCTTACTAATTGCTGTTTATTGAAGGCAAAAGTTGTCTGTGTTTGTGTGTGTGTTAAGTGCCTTTGTGCTTGCTCTTGCTCTCCCTCTTGCTTTGGTTAACGTTGCGTTGTTTAACTTTTGAGGTTTATTCGATTGTTTGACTGTTAATATAGAGTTGACCATTCTGTATTTCATTTAATTGACATTCGAAACAAATATTAATGCGGCTTATGCACTAATTGGCTTACTTTGAAAACTATTATTGTATAATTAAGGGTTGAAAAGCTATAATTGCATTTAATATCCGCGTTTTTATTACACATTATTGAAGAGCTTATATTTTGCCAGTTAATTAGTTAGCGACGAAAGTGCAGTTCGATATTCTAATGGTTATGTTGAGTTGTACGTAGTATTTATTTTTGTTTTACCCGATTACTACTGCATTAGTTACTGTCAAAAGAATGTTGAGTTTAGTGAAGATTTCGCAAATCAAAAAGAATGGTCAAACAAAGATTTCTTTTATGTCTTCACAAAGGCAAAGCCACATGGATTTCGTTATTTTTTGGGTTGACAGTTAGTTTTTGGGTGGGGTAGGGAGTGTGCGTGTCAGCCGGATGTTGATAGTAGTAACAACAAAATCTGCGATAAAAACCGGCGCAACGCTTTTACTTCTAATTGGATTCTCGGCGCTAAGCGCAGTTGTAGTTTCATTTACACCACAACAACGACCAAAAAAAAAAAATAAAACACAGCTGCAGACCGAGACATTTAAGTAGAATGTTGAGTGTGTTGTTGTTAGTCTTGTTGCTTATTCACACAGCTGTGCCACAAGCAGGCTGGCACCACAAACAAAAAAGGGCGGAACCGGAAAACACGCGCAGTAATACGGGCGTATATAAAAAGCGAACAACACACAAAACGTACAAGCAACATCAACGGAAGAGAAACACGCAATAAGCAGCATGAGCTAAAAACATTTCGGACGCTGAATTTGCGCTACGTACACGTAGACCCTTAGGCTTGTGCTCAGGTGCGCTGCAAAGTAGGCAACACAAAAGTAAACTTTAGAATATGAAACCGACGACAACGTTTTGGCTGTCGGGTCCTTTCATTTATAATACACAGTGGCCAAAAAAAAAACACAACTTACCAAAGATTACCACTGTCGTGTGTGTGTATGTGCGAGTGATTTGCTTTATGTGTGTGTGGCTATAAGTTTGGGTGTTTATTTGGTAGTTGCCAAAATAGCTGACTTCTTTATTTATTTAGTCTGCTGCTAAACGTTTTGCAAAAGTTGTTTCGTTTGTCGCCTTGTTGGCGACCGCATTTCAAATATTTCAACAACTTGGCACCTCTTAAGGCATTTTGTTTTTCCTTCTTGCTGTACTGCAAAAGCATTTCTTATTCATATAGATAAACGTGCTTATTGTTGCTTTAGAATTTTAACTTTCCGTAAATATTTAATTGTGGTTTTAATACCTCATATTCTTGTTTGCTTAGTTACCTGCCTGGGTTTTGTTAACTTGCTGTGTTGTCTTTGGTAATCCTCAAGTCATTTTATGGTCGGTTAACCTTGAGACCTTTTCTAAAAATAAACTAAGTCACCTTTTTATAATTAATTTGCAAAATATTGTGTAAAATAAAATGAAAATTGGAAATTGTTTGTGGTTTGATAACCTGAACACATTTTAATTTGAGTCAAATAAAAAAAATTTGATGAACTTTATTTGTTTTACTCAACAGTTAACAACAAGTTAATCTATTCCACACCTGCAATAAATTTTAGCTACGCTTTAAGCCAGTAATAAATTATGCCTAGGATTAGCCACTGTTGACTTTTAATTAGTTTGTTTAGCTAATCCAACCCCGGAAAAAAACCTACTCTAACCCCTACCCACTTGCACAATAAGCCATGAGCTGCTTTTGTGATGAGCTTTATATTAATTAAATTTCTTTGTCTGATTTGCGATGGCCTCATACATATGTTTCCAAGCAGTTTGTGTGAGTGTGTGTGTGTGTGTGTGTGTGGGCAAATACAGCACTCTCAGTTAGGTTCACAAATTACCAATGGGACCGTTGCCCGACACTATACGGTTGGCTTAAATGCGATTACCACAAGAGAATTTATGCGTGTTTGAAGTTTAATTAGCAACACATTTTCAACAATTTATGCGACAGGCATTAATGTACAAATTATCACTTAATCTGCGCCAAAAGGGGCAAACCCCAAAATCATTTTTATTCATAATGAAAACTGTCTAACAATTACAACTGCTTTCGATCATTATAATTACGTAGCCACAGTGCGTATGCGGAATTATTTTGAAGTTTTCTTTTTGGGCAACTGCCAAAGCAGATTTATGTTTGCGGACCAAAGAACAACCGACAAACGAGAAATACCAACACAAAGTAGAAAATCAAGCCTCTTAGGTTAACCACACGTCTTAGTTAGCGGAAATTGAAAAATGGGTTTAGTTTGTTGTGTTTTTTGGGCCCAGGGCCAAGAATGCCAGGCTCTCCGGGGTCACCACAAAAGCCATGCGAAAATGCGAAAATGCTTGAGAATAGAATGGGTACGAAACAAAAATAACTGACGCACTTTTGTGGCCTTTTTGAATGGGAATTACAAGAACTTTGGTAAACAATTTGCTTTATATTTACTTTTTGCGCAGCTTATTAGCGTTTTCGCAGTTTGCATGTTGATTCGTTCTCTTTCTCTGCATTGGCGATAGAAAAGGTATATTCAAAATTGTAAAGGTATATTCTGAGTGAGTTAATTTTTTCCACATTTTTGTTTGTTCTCATAAGTGTTGTCAACCGGATGACCATTTTATGTTGCGCAACCGTACAAAATGGAGTTGTTTGCAGTTCCTCTTCATACACTTGAGGTTTTTCGGTTGTGTTTTTTACTTGCACGTGTAGCACAAAAGTAATTAAAATTCAAATTTATGACAAAGACTTAACAAAGTTATTATGCCAGCTGCCTGAGAATGACAGACACAGCCACACCGATGCAGAAGAACAGAAGATGACGATGGTTATTACAACACAGCCACTTAGCTTGTCATTGTTATACCCTGACAGAAGGTATATCTAATCTCAGACAAATGACGAATGAATATTTATTATAATATCTTAAAGTCTTAACTTACGAAAGGTTAACTAACAATTCATATTATCTTGAGGTAGTGTGCTTATACTTCGTTAGACGTTAATGCAAAATCTTCCCCTATTTGTTCTCTTAAAAACATTATGTGCTCATTATGCACGTGTCTGGGTCTGTACTTGGTTTTGTGTATATGACACAATTACTTAGCACACGTCACAGATTTTGCACTCTTTTTAATGGCACCCAAAGTAACAATTTCACACACACACACACATATACACAGACATACAGAAACACTTACTTACACATTGTCGCTAACAGCACGTGTGTGTGTGCCTTTCATACATTTGTATTGTTTTATTTTTTTAATATAAAATTTGCATTATTTTTTGTGTGGTGTTAAGAGAAATGTGGGTCAAGAGCGTTGAAAGCCACATTAAAATGGCAACACATGAGTAAAGCTTGTTGTGCCAGTAAGCACTCTCTCAATAATACCAATAATCATCGCAACGAAGGGCAACAGCAGCAGCATCCAAAAAATGGAGTGAAAATGGTTGAATACTTATACACAAGTGTTGTATGATTGATTACTTTTGTGCATTGCGCAGTCTTTGATGGACAAGAAGTTGATTGCAAGGTCAACAAGGCCCTGATGCTTGTTTGATCTGCCATCAACAAGCCAAATGTCAGAAATCAGAGATGAAGATAAGAAGTAGTGGAAGAGACAAAACAAAAGACGCAATGAGTGATGTTAGATGGCAAAGAAATAGACAAGTCTGCTTAAATTTGGCCTTGTAAACCATTACAATGTTATCGTAAGCTATTATTAGATTCTTCCAAATATGTTATTAGTAACAAAAGTTAAGCAAAATTAAATGACATGAAACCAATTTGGCTGAATGACTGATTACAATTGAGGGATAATTGCTAGAACTCATTCTATTCTACTCTATTCCAAGAAACCAACTAAGGTTTATAGTATTGAGATGAAGTCCACAGTACACAAAAAAAGTGAGAATCGATTTAAATCATGTCCATTATATATATATTATATGTTGATAAAGTCAATCGACAACTTATCAATATCACGCTTTAATGAACTTTTAATTAAAAGTTGAAATGAAATCAAATACTTCACTGACAAGTGCAAAAACAGGATAAACAACAAAATCTAGCTCCGCTTAATAGTCTAAGCATGTCGAGCCTGAAAACTTTCAAAGGGATAGTCAGTCTATCAGGAAAAGACAGCGATTGTTGGCGTTGGGCAGCGTTCCACATGCAAATCTCAGTTGCCAAACATGCAAGTTGGCTGGTAGTTCGTGCCGCTGGCCATATTTACAACAGCGTTAGATGCACCTGGCAAATACAAACTCAATTTTCATGTAACAACAACCGAAAAGGTGGCAAGACAACAGAGATGCCTCGAGTCAATGTGCATGCTCAGATTTTTTGGCAGTGTTAGCTGACTTTGGCCATGTACTGTGACAGGACACGCTCTGCACGTGGTTGTGTTACGTTAGCCAAAACATCCTTAACCAAAGCGTGACAGGCACTAAAATGCTACATTAGCTGCATGTCGCACAGTAAGAGAAAGTTTTCGTATTCAGCTCTGCCTCAATTTCGGCAATTGGCTAACTTTTTAGATTAGACAGTGAGATTTGGCATAAAAGGTTTTTTAGTTTAATCAGACTTTCACAGTATTAAAGTCCAATTACAATTTATCAACTCTTTTTATTCAACCCCCAAATAAAGTTTATTAAAGCTGCTCCGAAAAATATTTGTTGAGTAACTTTGAAGAGCATGGGTTGCCCTTAGCTATGCACAGGAGCTAAATGATAGTCATGCATATTCAGGTAGTAAAAATAACATACGTTTTCCCCTTTCTCTTTCTTGGTTTTTGTGACATTTCCATTTTGCGCCGCCTGCAACTTGGCCCATTAATGTCATAGTGAGGCCGTACGGCTGGCATACTCAGCTATTTGCACGTCTTGTGTGTTATTCTAAATATTTTATAAATAAACAAAAATGCAGCATGGCCGAAGCGGTACGTGACCTACACTACAGTCACGTAGCTTACGCGGCGTATGCGTAGTTTTATAGCATTTACTGTCCAAGATCCCACAACCACCATTAATTGAGGGCACACATAATGCAAGCAAAAAGTAAAAGAGCACAGCTGCAAATAAAGTTCAGCTGTAGCGAATTTAATTTTAACGCCTAATTGTGTTGAATATTTGAGATGAGCGGAGCGGGGCGGGGGAGAAAGAGTGTGTTGAAAAGACAGAGCGAAAGAACATTGTTAAATTAAATATATGCACATTGTAATGTTAAACGAAATCCCAACAAGAAGCTAAAGAAACTGTAACAACTGAAATGTAATCACAAAAAATTTCAAATGAGAATTTTTTAACATTTGCATAAAACTTAAAGCAACAGAACAAAAATATATGCCTTAGAAGAAAAGGCGAACGTTCAGTTCTATAACGTAACTTACAGTTAAGCTGAGCATAGAAATGATTGTTATCTTCAGGCAGACAGAATGAACAAAATAAATGCATAAAGAAAGCCGCCATTTATATCTGTTTATGAATTATTAAACTGCAGTAGCCTGAAAAATGGCTATAAAATAATGTTCAGCAAATGTTTGTGACGTTTTATATAGCAAACAACTAAGCACATTTAAATGCATAATTCAGTGTTCATATAAAATATTGATACGAATTCATATTTTCAATAAAGGAGACTAATAGCTATTCTACATTTTAATAACCTTTAAGACAACCTTGAACTGCAGCTTGCAAGTTGAAATTTTCCTTTTGAGGATTACACAATTCATTGCTAATTAGTTTGGGTGACACTGCAGAAATAAATGAAAAACAACAGCTCATTAGGGAGACTTATACAAACATACATACAAATTGTTACAAATTTTGTTACATCAAAAAAAAAAACAACATCTTTTTATCAACAACCTTTGAGCTGGCAAATTATGAAGCACGTAGTACTTGTGACTTATGACCAAAAATGGTGGCCACCACATGCTGTGAGCAGTACAAATGGAGCTTAATTCTGTTTCCGACTTTTTGTGGTTGTGCATGTATCGTCATGCATTTAATATGCAATCAGCATGCGGCAGGACGAGCAGGACACACTACACTACACTAAACTACACGTCTTCTTCTCTCTCTCCCGGTTAACCGCAGCGAAAACCATGCGTTTATGTAATGTGATTAGTCTGACTGCCATGGGAACTGCCGTATCCAGTATCTTGACAGGGCTGCAACACAGAGTCCAGCTGCGTGTTACTGAAGAGCACTTGGGGAGCATTTCGTTTGATTTCGATTATTTTGGCTTACATGCACATGAAAGCGTACGGAGAATTTACGACCTTCGCAGATTTCGCTGTATGATGCTTCATTGGGGATTCGGATTTTGGTTTTGTGTGCAAAATATTTTGATAAAACCGAAATATTGTGTTCAGTGACAGTTGCGAATGATCGCATGTAAATAAATAGTCTGCAATTATTTAAATAAAAATTTGATGGTTATAGCTATTGATGTTTGTGGATGTTTAATATGCCTTAAAGGTTGTTTTTCTCGTCTGCCAATTTACAACCTAATTGTGAGCAATATACTTTAAGATACTTTATCTGGACAACAGCTGGCAAATATTTACTTAGTAACTAAAACTTGCTTGATCCAATAAGTAGCAACCAGCACTTGAGCTTATATGAACAGCAGTTAATTAAAACTACATCGTTGAAAATTGTTAAGGGTAAAGTTTCCATTAAGTTTAACATAGAAAAAAAAAACAACTAAAACACTAATTTTGTACTTAATAAGGTCAACAGAAAGCACTTAGATTGGCGGCAAAGTGCCCAAAACTTTACAAGTAACTAGTTCAGTTAGTTTTCGGGGTGTTGGTCAAGTGGCCACTTTAAAAAAAATAACAAAAACTAAAACGTTTTCTCTCCCCCTCTCTCTTTTCGTTCACTTTTAATGCAGAGCTGTGCCATGCTGCGCTGAAGATTCAGTCAACTTTCCGTGGCCATTTGGCACGCAAGCTGGTTAACAAGGATGAACCAGAGGATGAGGATATTCAGGAGATAACCAAAAAGGTTGCCGAAGAGCTGGACATCGATCTGACCGATCCGGAGCTTAACAAGGCTGCTACCAAAATCCAAGCTTCGTTCCGTGGCCATAAGACACGCAAAGATACCACTAACGAATAAGCTGAGTCGAGGCTCGCGTCATTTTTTGAAATTTGTTGAATTTGTCAACAATATGAAAATATTTATAAAAATATAAATGAAAACAAAACAAAAAAAATAAATAAATTGGTAAATGTAACTGTGCAAAGCATGCACTAAAACTTTTAAGTAAATATGTTAATTAAATGAAAATGATATTTATGAGCGGTGAAAAATGTTCATTATAATAACATAATAATTATATATATTAATGCATTAATTTATAAGCAATAATTAACTTGATTCAATGGCAAATTATTAAACAAAACTCTTGAGTTGTATTTAGTTCAGATTCAATGGCAAATTATTAAACATAACTCTTGAGTTGTATTTAGTTCAGATTTAAACAAACAATGGTTTAAAATACTTAGAATGAATTAAATTTTTGTCTTAAATATAATATTTCTATATGTTTATTATGTTGTATGAAATAATTTGCTTGAGTTTTCTGCATTAATCTCAATCAAAATGATAAGTAAGCCCGACCCGAGCAAATTATAAGCTAAAAAATCTAACCTTAACCTTCTTCTTACAAAATTGATAAAACTGATTTTCTTAAAAAATTCATTAAAAATTCTTTAATGCTTTTTTAAAAAAAAAAGCTTCATTTTTTGCTTAATAGAAATTGCTTATAAAATATCTCACAATTGCCAGAAATTTCAATTATTAAATAATTCAATAAATTTAATTTAATATTAAATTTGCAAATAACAACCAAAAAAAAAACTTTAAACCTTAAATAAAGGCAAATCAGTGTTAGAAAAAAAAAAAACACTTTGCAAAGCATGTTAAAAAGGCACGATGTTCCCAAAAAATTTGTATTGTAGGGCAAAACAATGAAGACAAACCCAAGGAAAATGCTGAAACATTTTTAAAAAAAATATTTTAACTGTTTGTCTGGCCAAAGCCAAAACCAAAATGCAGTGTATTGTTGTACCTACATAAGGATTAAAATAAAACAAATAAGAAATAAAAAAATAAAAAATAAACATAATTTTTAGCTGATACTCAATGTTAGATCAATTGAAATAAGCCCGCAAGGCACATTAGGGGTACTCCAAGCGACAACAAACAGCTACGAAACGTCAACAACAAATTTTATTCGAGTTACTTAAACTGATCAACAAGAACTCAAAACAAAAACAAAAAAACAAAAAACTAATCTGGTGGCACAATTTTTTGTTTTTCTACCAAGTGTACTACAAGTTTGTCTACTTGAATATATATATTATCTAAAAACCAAAATAATAAGAAAAAAACAAATATATATATATATATACATATATATACATACGTACGAGTATTATAGAAAATTGAAAAATAAAAAAAGGCCATGATAAAAAATAAAAACTTAAATTGCAAAGAAAATTGTTACAAAAGCAACTACAAACAAAAACTGTTTAAATACAATTCCAATAATTTACTAATAAAAAATTAATGAAGAGCATTAAATTATTAGAGATCACAGTAATTTTACTACAAAAAAAAAAATGCATAGCAACTACATTAAACCAAACGTATAAATTGATATCAATGAAAAACAACAAAACAGCAGAATGAAAAAAAAAACAAACATAAATGTCCCAACTAAATTTTAATTGAGTAATTAACATAAATAAAACTTGAGAAAATGCTAAAAAAAAAAGAGTTTTTCTTAACCTTTACAGGAATCAAATAATTTTTGGTCTGCAACATATCACAGCTAAGTGTATAAGCCATTTCACGCACATGGCCAACAGCTAACGACTTTTTGTTTGCCTTCTGCTAAATGTCCTTCATCAGTGGTCCGAAAAGTGGCGTCAGTGTTCTCGCTTACGACCATGACAGCAAGACAGCTCAAGGTCTTTGCTTGCATTTGACATTTTGCATTGAAAGCATTGCAGTAAGATTTATAAATAAGAAGAGAAACAGTTAATCAGTGAACGAAAAAACATTACTCAGTTTGCAGTCAAATGTTATAAATATATTCATGCAAAATGCTGGTCTATAGAAAAACTGAATTGAAGTGTAAAGTGGCGTCAGCTGCTGCTTTTGGTACTGTTATTGATGGCTCAAATGACGCAGACTGACACCGCTAAGTGGGTTGTTGCAACAGTGTCAGCAGTAGCATCGAAATGTTGCCTTCTCCTTTATAGTCAAGAAGCAACAGCAACAGTAAAGGATGGACGGTTGAGAGTTGGGCAAGTTCTTGGGCACTTTTGGAACTAGATTTCTTTACGACAATGACAACGATGATAATGATGATGATGCTGCCGGGTGTAAGGGCAGCATGAGGAATGAAGCAGCATAATGAGAATGACAGCAAAGCCAGGAACTTGACCTATAAAAGACAAGCACTTGAGACGTCAAAAAAGAAGGTGTTTAAAGCAAACTGCTTAGCCTCTGGACATAGCTGCAGAAATATTTTAAATATTTAAGTTTGGAGCTAGCAAAAGGGCCGCCGGGAATGCCATAAAAATAAAATCGTAAAAACAAAGAAAGAAAAAAATGCACAAATCCGTTGAGAGTAAGTGTTGGCAAAATTTGACAGGTGCCACATGACGTAGGTGTGACTGGCAAATTGAACTTTCCACATTTAAAAGTAACAGACGCAGAGGGAGCAAGGGCTAGCTCCAGCAATTTGCATGCTACTTCAATTGCATGTCAATTTGAATTTTTCAGCACCGAAGGCAACAGAGGATGTCTATAAACTGTTACAAACTGTGAACTGTCTAAAGTGCTTTGAAGCTGAGCGCGATTCTCTTTCTTTTCTATTTCCACTGACTTTTTCACGGCTCACAAATATTTCAATGTTAAATTTATGCGCATCCGTCTCCACGCGGCAACGAAAAAAAAAAAAACAAAGGGAAACAAACAAAACAAACGGGAAAAATGGTAGGTGTGTGCTATCTGCTTGAGTTGCCGGTTGTGCAACATGGCGTATGTGCAATTTATGAGGCTATAAAAACAAAGCGCTGTATAAGTGCTCAAAGCACACACAATCACACATAAAAAAGTGCAACAACAACGAAGATAACTAAGTGAGCAATGCATCTTCTTTCTCCTTTTGTTATGCTGATAGTTGCAAGCACTTTTTATTCTATTTTGACTATAGAGAAAAAACCGTCGAATGCTTATTGGAGAATAAAAGAAACAGAAGCTTTCAATCCTTTTGCTAGGTAAACAATTTGGCTATGAAAAGTAAAAAGTTACTTTCCTTTATTGGACTGTTTTTTTTTAACTGGCAACCTAACGTTGTGAAATTCGTTGAATTTTTTCCAACCAATTTTTTTTTTTCATTTTCGCACTTTCAATCGGCATGAAACTTTCTAAATGGCTTTTGCGTGCCGTCATTCATGCATCGCTTTTTTATTCCCTTTTCTCCCTTACAGCGCCAAAACTCAACATTTATCGCACATTTGCAGTAGCAACACACATCAACTTTCAATTTCTAAAACCATTTTTTTAGCGCCTGCTTGAAAGCAAGTTCTGTAAGAGCGGGGGGCTGTAAACGAAAAGTAAATGAAATCCGTGCCAAATAAGCAACAGCATCCAATCAAAAGTGCTACACACCGGCTGTTGCTACTTTTCACACCTTTTGTGTGGATCTCAACCGCAAAATATGCCAGCAAACATAAACACACACACACACACCCACACACACACACATACAGACAGAGACAGCTTACAAGGACGCCATTTTTGGGCGTGTGGAGTTCAAGCAGCGACACTTTTAACTGCAAACGGCGCACTCGGGCGCATTAAAAATGTTAAATGCTTCAGAACTCTGATACTTCGAACTGGCTACAAGGTACCGGTTACCGGAAACAAGTACTCAACAGTTGCATAATCCACGAGTTGTTTTTTATTCAACAGAATATAATACTACATCACATTAAAGGAACATGGCAACTTTTAAAGCTCTCGAGTGGCTGTTTTGACTGTTTTGTGATTATACCAAGTGAGATCTGCAACTCGAACGCTTTAACTGCAAATGCCATTCAACTTCATTTGTTTTGGGCTGACCCCCTAGGTGGATGACAGCTGTTCGTTTGGCTGTTTTTTTTTTCGCGGCACTGTCGCAAGCTCTCTCACTTGACACTGTCCCATTGCCAGTGGCTAGCGTGACGTATACGTAATTTGTTGGCCAACTGCCATGACACTTCCTCTCGCAAACAATTTGGACTCCCTCTCCCCCCCCCACCAGCAGAGTTTTGTTCATTATGTCGTCCGTTTGACAATTGTGCCCGCGGCTAAATTATATAAGCACAAACATTTTGAGCATTTCGATTTAAGTATTTCTTCTGTTTTTCCTCTGTTTTTCTTCTGTTTTTTTTTTATTCTTTCGTTTTTGATTATTATTTTGCCTCAGTGAAGATTTAATCCCTAAGCTGGTGACATTTGGACACTTCTTGTCGTACAACTAGTATTTGTTCGTTCGAGTGAGTAAAGCTGACATCGAAGACACTTTGTAGCACTTGTAATGTCCTTTTGTACAATACTTTATGTTTTAATAAGTTAAGCTTCTGAGTATTTAAGCTCTTTAACATCTTAGTGAACCGTAAAGATAATAAAGGTGATTGAAAAATATATAATGTATATATATTTTATCATTCTTTCTTATTGCTGTCCTTTATAAATTTAACTAGCAATACAGGTCAACAGGTCTAAACATTACAAAATTTCAACAAATGCTTGTTAAATTCTTTGCACCACATTGTTGGCTTACATGCCTTATAAACGAACAGTTTGTGGTTAGGTGACAATGAACGTTTTCACATTTTTTGGGATTTTTGATGCTATCAACCAAAAAGCCCTATAGGAATGGTGTGACCTTTTTGTTGCACTTATATGGAACTTAACAAAGTCCTTTTTTGCTTAAGTTTTGCTTCAGGAAACAATAAACATAATTTTTAAAGTATGTGTTTAAATTAACAGAAATAAAACAGTTTTTACTAGGATTAATTTTTCGTTAAAACATTTTCTATTTTATTATTATTCCTAAATCAAGTACGAAAACTGAAGTATAACTCTGTAAAAGCTAAGGTATAATTTACTTAAAATCCTTTTTCCCTTTTCTTTGAGTAAACTTTCAACCAGCTCAAAATAAACGCCCCAATCACCTATCTACGCGGCTATAATTATCAATGTAATTTAATTTAACCTTCATATGAGTATATAGTATGTGTTCAATGTCATGCAACCAACACAATAAACATTTTATGGAGCTTTTTGACATGTTGAAGGGTTATTGGGGTTCGGTGGTGGCCCCCTCATGTAATTACTGTTACTCCTTCGTTGTCACCATTGGCTACGCTCTATTATTCAATTTGTACATGACTGGCAGAAAGAATTGAGCTAATAACAATAAAAAACTAATGTACTGTTGAAGTTACTAAAGCTGCTTAGTTTCCAGATGCCAGCTTTCAGTTTCTAGATAGTAGTTTCTAAATTGCTTCATTATAACAGGCCATCTGTATATATAAGTATCGACGGCTTATTGAACTTTTTTGTTGTTACTGACAAAGGATTAATAGCAGGGACCAGGACCGAAGAACGCTCTCTGTGTGTGCTGTCAAGTTGCCAACATTTATACATTTAAGTTGCCTCATAAGACCCAAACACAGACAACATTATTTGATACAAAAAAAAGTCAAACACTTTTGACATTTTTTGCTGGCTTCACAAAATGGCATTTAATTTTTCATGTGACCCTTCTTTCATTTTTTGTCTTTAAACGTTATAAATGTGAGTTGTGATAAGTTTCTTTTGTTATGTGGCTTAACCCAAAGAAATTAGTTGTCATTCTGCGTAATAGTCAGCCTCGCACCTCCTTCTATATTTTGAGAAGAGTTATTAATGCATTTTTTGTGTTTATTTCATTTTACTGCCTTCATTATTATTATTGGGTGGCCGTGATTATGCACCAAAATAAAGTTTTTTACAATTTGAACATTGGCCATTTGAGCCAAAAATTATAACAATGAAAACAACCAAATTGAAGTTTCATTTTTTTGGTTATATAGTACAACGATTAATTATTGATTTTTCAGTCTTGTAGCATAGTTAATGGAACTGTGTCATGTGTCCAATGTTATTAATAGCATTTTTCTTTGAACGTAATTCAACCCGTAAAAAAAAAAAACATAACTCAATCTTTAAGGTTCGATTTCGAACACGAAACATTTTTCAGCAAAACACCTGCGGCTAAATGAGGAAAATAAATATAAACGCGAGCACCAGAAACTGAAACACGTAATCAAACATGGGTAATAAAATAATTTACACCATCATGAAAAACTGTACACAGCGCGTATACATAATGTTTTAACATTTGTATGCGTATATATGAGTGTGTGAGCGGTTGGTTACGTAAGTAGGGGCGTTTCTGTATTTAACACACGCTCACACAAACACACAAGCACAAATGTGTGGTCTGGATTAATAATTTGTATGTGCAGTGTATTGAGAAATGTATCCTGCAGCGAAGATTAAGTAGTTATGGGTAGAGTATATTCAGCTGGTTTACTTTTAACAAAGCTGAAAAACCCCGGCAGGCCTTTTGTTATAAGTTTTGAACATCCTTTAATCAAAGTTATCGTGTTAAATCTTTTTTAAGTATATTTTTGTAGCAGTAAGGAAATCTTTGAAATGGCAGATGGTATACTACACAGAATCTGGAATATCCTGACTTTGCTTTTACGTTGCCTTATAGCCATCTTATATCTCTGGATGTTGCTGTAGTGCCAGTAGTACGCGTTAAGACAACGTGGAAATATTGGGCTAATTATCATTCCTACTTCCGTTTGATGTGGTTACGCAATCGTTCGTGGTTTTGTCAATATTCTTGGTGCTATATCGGAGCTGTGCGTCCTGTTGAGGCACGTTATAAATATCAGATAGCATTCAATAAAATGCTTATCGTATTCTTTGGACCTTATCTTCTGATCTTCATCATCTGTTGGCTGTCTAGCACGATGTGGATGCTATGGCAACTGAAAAGAGTACATTTCATTGTGCAAACGGAAGAGAAACACTCCGTATACTATAATTTGATCATGCTTTTGCTGTTTAAGGTGCTGGTTTTAAATAATCTACTTGCCCGAAGTGTTCGCTGCTGTTACATTATAAGGGAATTTGCTAATGAAATCGACATCGTATTTCGCAATCCACACAATTTTGGCGATTATTTGATGTTATTTTTTTACTACTAACACAAAGTTATTTTTATTTGCTATGTAAACCGCTTCAGCCAAGTTAAACAATTAAATATCACGTATACGCCATGCTAAGCCACATGTTTTTGCTACGATTTCTGTGAACGAAAGGCAGCGACAGCAGTAAAAGCTTTCTGTTTGGCATCATTTTGTTGAATTCCTTTTTATACAGTTAGTTATAGAGGTAAAATATTTGTTGTAAACATTGTTGATAAACCTTTGGTAACTTGGCAACATTTGAAAACCACATCGAATGGATTTGACAGTTCGGGGCAATATCCGTGTTTAAAGCAGTTGATGTCCGGCATGAAAGACAAAAGCGTCAACTGCTGTTGAGGTGATGTGCAGTGGAAGTCGCGTTCGCTGCGTGGCGTTGATGGGCCATGTCGCATGCATATGACAGCTTTGATTGAGGCCTTCAATGACAACAACCGACACACAACTCAACCTAACAAATGGCAATCACAATGCGTTATAAATGAGCAGAGAGACACAAGCTGTTAGCGGGTTGAAGCACTCAAGTCGTGCTCAATTTGTGCTTTTATGTATGCTAACAATTTGTTTAGTAAATCTTTTATAGCCAGCCTAAACTATCTTATGGATATGTTCTACTTTTTATTAGCTTTTGCTTGTGCGCTCATTTGAGAGGCAATAAAGAAATCTGTTTAATGCCAAGCCATGCATTTATCATCAAGTCTAATAAATTGGCAAACGACAGTAATAAGTCTATACCCACCAACTCATGTCTAAACTTGGAAAAAAACGATGGCATTTCATTTATAAAGTGGTCTTAATAACTATGAAGTATTTTGAATTTTTATACTTTTAGCAAATCAAATCTTAACTATTTTTATATAGTTTCTTTTAAAGGTTTTGCATTGCTTTTAAAAAGTTCAGTTTCTCATATATATGACTGGCATTTAAATTTTTTTAAGTGTCTGCTTTCTGTCTTTAGCTCAACGCTTTGAACAATCAAGCGAGCAGGTGTTGCCAAAGGTGGCTGTCAAACATGTCTTATCAACATTTATGGCACTTTTATGAGGCTTTCCTCATACACATACACAAACACACACAGACACTTAGGTGCTATGTGCACACACATAGATTCGAATGTAGGTATTAAACTTTGCCGAGTTGTGAGAGGGCCGCTCAAAATCATTGAAGCGCAAAATAGAGCAATAATCTTGGCACAGTTTCAAAGTGGTTACAAAGGAGAAAGAGAAAATATAGTGGGAGAGAGGTATTGAAAGTGGGCAGCACGACATGCATATTAAACAACTGCAGTTGGCGTGTCACAAAGGGAAGTGCGGGGGGCAGGGGGCGGGGGCTTCTCTGATGCTGTGTGTAACGATAAATTTAATAGCACACAGGAAAACCAACAAGTAACATTTCCATCCAACGTTTCCCACTCACCCTTGGGGCATGTGTGCATGTCCTTGGTGCGCCTAAAAGCATTCATAACGACATTATGAGTGATCTTTTTGCATGTTGTAGTACACTCGAATCATATTTGCTTAAGCATCCCCGCTTACCCTTCCTTGACACGTCTCTTCTCTTCTTTAATGACTGACCAAGCAGCTGCATTGAATTATTGAGTTCTCATCAATATAACGGACAGCGCCTACAGCAGAGCAGCAGCAGCAGCAGCAGCCTCATCATCAACATTATTAACAGCCATGATTTCGCTTCAGCTGTGCCCCAATTGAGACTCTACACACAACATACACACTTACACCATTGTATATACAAATATGGTTGCTCATTTATTTAAGTGAGAGCTACACACAAACAAAAACAACAAAAAAGGTAAAATTTCTGTGCTATGTCTCCACTTACATGTGTGTGTGTGTTTATATAAACAGGGTGTTCGATTTTGAGTACAATCATGCTAAGTGAGTGTTCTACGTGTAAATGAAACACCCTGTTTATTGCCAAACCAGCCATGTCATTCATTTTGGCCATCTGTCCAAAGCATTCGCGCTGCATCGCTTTTAAATATTTGATATTTAAAATAATTTGATTGCCAATCTGCATGGAAATAAATAGTACATATGTACATGTGTTAACTGTATATTTACATATAGATACGCGTACATAAGTGCTAATATAATGTGCTGAAGTTTAACCTGTTTGAAAGCGATAAGTTCATTTTATTTTCTTTCTCGGGCTTTGTTAAGAATTTAATGGAAAATAAATATAAATTTCATATCGGTGTCTATTGTAAATGATCTTTTTGGCGCTCTTCCTTACTGCTCTTCGCAGAGAACATGATTTTATTCATGATTCATGATTATTCTACCTACTCGCGATGTATATTTATACAAAAACGACTTAGGGCAACGTCATCAGCCAGGCATTAAATATTTTGAACTGACCTTATCTACATTTCTCTGATATTTTTACGTCAGTTGATTCTATCTCATGTAACGCCTAATGATGCGGTTTTTTTTTCCTTTTTTTATTCCTTTTGTGTGTCGTACACGAAATGGAATAACTTACACACAGTTGTTGAACTGTATATACTTATGCTACTTGGCTAGCTACTGGCTTTTATCTTGCAATCAATGTCATAATTGCGAATACTGCTGATTGCTTAGATGGTTGCAATTGCTTACACTTTTTATTAACTACTGGTCCTCTGTTGCGGTAATTATGTGTAGACTACGCTAATGAGACATGCGCACCTGCTGCTGCCCCAAGGGCGGGCGAGGTGGATTTGTACTGGGTAAGAACTTAATTAGTTAACGGACCGTACATACCAATCGATGATGTTTATTATAATGAGGGCTACAGTGCAAGTGTAAAGGTTAATGGATAGCAAACGATGCTCATTAGAGCAACTAACCAAATAGTCAGATAGCCACATAGTTAATCTAGCGAACGAGAAAAACCATTAAGTGATCAAAAGGTATTTTTTTTAACGGTTAGCTTCAGGAAATTTATATGAGGTGACTTAAAGTAATGAAAGTTTATTCTGGTAGCCCTTAGTTGTTTGTATGGAAAACTTGTAGCTGACTTTAAGCACTTTTGATATGAAGTGACTTTAAGCTAAGCTCGACTCTCTTAGCTATTTTTATATGTCGTCTCAGCTTATCTTAAATTTGCTTAACATATATACATTTTATCTGTGTCGAGAGTAAGTCTACTGACAGCCACAGGCTGTCAGAAATTCTTCAGTAATCGGAGCGGCCTTCTCATATGCTAATAACGTTACTAAGTCCCGCAGCGTTAAAACAGCTTTCTGGTTGCCATTGCCATTGATGTTGTTGTTGTTGTTTCTGGCATTACATTAAGTCAGGTGCGAATGTGATGTACACACGTGTATAAAGGTCGAATGTCACAAACAGTAAATATGCTAAATAGGCACGCCAGCTATGTGTGCCAGTGCCAGGATCTTCAAGTGCCCCAAATGACAGATAGACAGCGATAGAGAGAGAGAGAAGGAGGACAATTGGCTACGATTTGTGGCTTAGTAAACGTAGCGTAAACTTTACAATTGTCAATCAGCTACGAGGCGGCAGCTGGGTGCAGCCCAAGTTCAAGCCCGGATATTAATTAAGTTTATGCTAATTGGCCAGCTGAAGCGCAGGGCATTAATTATGTGATAGATACAGCATATGGTGCGTATACGTAACGTAATGTAAATGAAAATTCAAATGAAATGCTTTTACAAATTTGCATAATGAAAACGAAGTGAAAGAACAACAACCACAGCAACAGCGACCTGAAAACAGCCCAATACACATTATCAACCACTAATCGATAAAATCGATAAGGTAAAATCAACAACAAAGTAAGCGAAGCTCGGCGCCCCGTAACTTTTAGGGATGGCAACGTGGAGAAGTAAGGTGAAGTGAAACACCTTACTTAAATGTTTGGTCGACTTAAATAAAGTCGCAGCAGAATTATAGATAATTTTGCTTAACTTTGTAAATAAGTCTAAGTTAACTTTAGCTTAACATAGTAATAGCACATCGCTAGTTGTTTTAGTCACCCCAATTACAATAGGTTATCTCATCAATTGTTTACAGCTAATCGAGTTTATAGCTGATTAAATCGTTCCAGTTGTTGGTTGCGCTTTTGTCAAAGTGAGAGTGACTGCAGTTTTGAAGGGAATGTTTAGCCGACTGCTTTTGAACACCCGTCAATCAAATTTTGTTTCATGATTTATTCATTAAGATACGCAAATGCTTTTTGGCTCACTTTCGTTTGCCGCGAAACATTTAATGCCATTTTATCTAAAAAAAAAAAAAAATGGACAGGCTTAAAGTCTATTACCATTTCCAGTTTTCTTTTTTTTCATCTTTTGGGTACTCATACATATTTAAAATTCCTAGCAGCTTTAATCACAACATTCGCGGTTTTATTCAAAAGGCACCCAAGGGAAGACAAGATAAATTAAAAGTTGATGAAAAAATGTTTAAGATTTTCAGTTAAAAAAAATAAATAAAGCAAAAAAACGTAAAGTATATAAAACGTGCTATATTTCCTGGTTATAAATCTACTCTCCGGGCATAAAAAGTCATATGTTGCCTTGGTCGTCTTTCCTCTCGAATTTCCCTGGCCTCGTATGCCGCAGCGGTTAATCCATACGGAACCGCTAAGTTACCCAACAGCTTACCACACACGTATTTATATAGATATGTTTAGCACATGTTAAGCCCATGTCAGGCGCATGTTAATATGGAATGAAACAAACCCGAAGCAGCTGAGCTATGCTGTTAACTCAACTTTGAGTCAATCTTAAGCATAAACAGGACATTTGTAACCTTTCCCATACGTTTCGTTTCCAACACAACATTGAAAGCTCTATGAAACTGTTAGCGTGTGAGTGTAATCATAATACTGGGTACGCTATTTGAAAGCTTTAATCACGGAATAAAACCTTAAGACCAAACAGTTATAGTACAATATTTTTTAACAGTTCGTTGCTTAAGTTGACATATCTTTGTGCTAGGTATTTTTGCTATATATATAGTATATAAAATAATTTTCACACGTACATGTGAATTTATATATAATCTATATAATCTGTAACTGTATAATTTAAAGCTTTCATTATTAATGATAGACATTTAACTGATTCCAAATCAATTATGCCTAATAGCTTATCATATCCTGCTATGATCTCTATCTCTCACATATATGTTTAATGCAAATCAGTGTCCTCCACGCGAACTGGTTTGCGGGACAAATACAATACAATAATGGTAGTCAGAGCGCTGACCAGGAATATAACATCGAACCAACGATGATAGAAGTTAAAGTGCAAATTGCCAAGCACTTCAGTTATGATCACACGATATTCAGCCGGCATATTCATGCGCATCAGCAGCACTGATGAACAGAAATACATGCCCATTATTTGGCCCAATATCAGCACAATAATGTTGCTCGATTTGCTCGATGAAATGCGATAGAAGAACTGCAAGAAACTTGTACAATACAAATAAAACTGTAAAACTTAAAAAGAAGATCGCTATACCTTTGTGAGTGTTAGTAAAAGGCCACGTATGGACGTGACTACAATGCAGCCGACAAGCAGGAAGGAAATATGCTGGCTCCAGAATGCAAAATCAATATCAAAGCCACACCAGTGCACGGCAATTTCCAAGCCACGCGTAACTGGATCCTTGCGGCCAACGCGATCGAATATTATATTAATACAACACTGTGAATTAAGAAAGATAATGAAGTTTGAAGTAGTTTCTTCACAACAAACCACTCACCATAAAAATCTTATAGACGCAATAAACACTGAAAAAATGGCCAATAACATTAAAGTATTTGCCTTGCAGCGTTTGCGACCAACGTTGACGCTCCTCCATGTTTTTTAGTGAGCTTAGCTCGAGGAAAACTGAACGTTGTAACTCCTCCAAACCATAGACTTCCTGCTTCAGCTGATTAATATCTAGCAAAGAAACAGTTCAATTAAAACTTGCGGTCTTATCAATAGAGTCGCCCATTGCTTACCCTCGCCACCACTGGTTGTGCGTTGCACTGCTGATGTTAGCATATCCCAAATTCTTGGCTTAGCGGGATGCTGTTTGTTGTGATTGTAGAGAGCCATTGCAATGCGTCGCTTTTTGGCCGTCAGCATATCCACAGTCAGCGCCAAACGTCGCTCAAAGCATATGATGTCATTGCGAGAAACGGGCCTGCAATAAAAATCAACACAACCGCACGTTAGCAGTGATAAGAAAACAGTTGTGTTTATAGTTGCTTGTACTTGATGAAATAGGTCATGCTGGTATATGGATAATTCACAGCACCAAAACCGGAAAGTATGGCCATAACTGTCACTCCAATAACGCTGATGCGCGACACTCCCTGCTCAATCGTGAATATCCCATGTGAGGCACTGAGTAACGGAAATGGTTCACCAATGCGCCAAAGACCATAAAGAAAGATAAACCAACAGAGTGTGGTCAAAATGTGAACCCAACGGTCGGAAACTGTGGAAGAATCAAACATATGGTCATTCATATAATAGTAAATAAGCTTCAGTGTCTTACAGAAGGAAATGCTGTGTATCACAGAGTAACAAATGTAGACGGGAATAACTGCTGTCACCATGAATAACAACAGCGTCAAACCGAGACGCCAATGGAAATAACGGGAACTGGACTCTAGTACACCAATGATCTCGAATATGATTAGCTCAAACATTGTGATTGAAAGGGCAAATGTTGAGGAGAAAATGAGCTGCACGGATATGTGACGAATCTCATAGTGTTTGAAGAGCTGCTTGTTAAAGAACAACCAGCCGCCGGCAAAGAAAATCATCTGTAACAAGGGGAAAACAAAATTTAATGCGAGTACACATCAAAACTTGAGCCACTTGCCTGTGAGACGAACACAATAACACAGTCGCCTAGAAAAGCCATTTTGAATACACAAGTTCACTAGTTCTTATGTTTTGTTTGTTAATTTTTCTCTGCTTGAGTTCATGGGCTGTGACATTGCTTAGTTACAAATCGTATTAATCCTGCTGTTCACTTTGGTTGAATAGAAATTGCCAACAAACAATATAAACAAAAAATGCCGATATGCTTAAAGCGGCGTTGCCAGATGGCACGATGAGCGACCAATAATGAGTAACAGCATAGTCATCACTTCATAATGAGAACAATTAAAACGTTAAAAATAATCTAACGAAAAAAAGGAATAAAATAATTTAAAGAAGTTTACACAACAAACTTACATATTTTACCATTGGTAACTAATATAAAAAAAAAAATTGTATTTTATTGGTTGCAGCATTTCAACACGACCTGTCAAAAAGTTCCATTACTAATCATCGCACAAAAAAAAAAAAAAACAGCTGGACAACGAAAACAGCTGCATGAAATTTAGGTAAAAGTTGTTTTTAGACATAAATTAAATTAAAATTCAGAATTATGTTAATTGAATAGTTGAACGCTTAATGCAACGTACTTTGAGAAAATTCAAGAGCACACAAGGGCAAAAATGTCGTGTTATTATCGCCAGTTCAATGAAACAACAGTGCAAATACCCAAATATTCCGTCGAAAGCTCAGCAGGGATCACGTATTATGACATCAAGGTATTAATTATGCTAATGATAATGCTTACACTGACTAAAATTGTCATAATATTTAAAATAAGGTTCGAGTGGCAAACGTGGAATGGTTTGTGGAGCGACGCTACCGCGATTTTGCACAGCTACACGAAAAACTCGTCGGCGAGATATCAATCAGCAAAAAGCTTCTGCCGCCAAAGAAGGTACGCCCACTGAAACAACCTTGAATTTAACTTTAAGATTAAACGCTTTTTGCACTCATTGCAGCTAGTGGGCAATAAGCAGCCCGCATTTTTAGAGCAGCGTCGCGAGCAACTGGAAACCTATTTACAAGAGTTACTTATCTATTTTCGCAATGAATTGCCACGTTTGCTGGCCGAATTCTTGGATTTCAACAAATATGACATTATCTATTTGCTGCAGGATTTGGCCAAGCTCTTCAACGAAAGCGGTGATGCCCTATTGAGTACCAAAAAGGAGTACAGCCTTTCAGCTTTAGAGGTGAGCAAAAGTAACAAAAGTCAGAGTAGATTTAAATTGTGTTATGTATTAGAATTTCGAAGTTCTGTTTTCCCTTTTGTTTTGTGTAAGAAACGTATCCGTCATGTCCAAATTGCTAGTGCAAACCCTGACTTTGATCAGCGGTTGTCGACAATCTCAAAATCGCGGCATAAAGTATTCTCTGGGTGTACTGCACAAGCCGCCAACAAAATTCTCTGCTGAGTTGCAGCATACGTTTAAATCAGAGCAAAGCTTTGCAAGCATCAAAACACACTCGAAGCTAGTCAGAAGACATAGAAGGTGGTATTGCCGGCACGATCAGAGCAGGCGGCTCTTCTTCAACTACTTACTGCTAGATCCACGCATAACCAATGGATTGAAAAAGCGGTCACGTAGTATGCATCAGCTCGATATATGGTTAACATTTCTGCGAGCCATTTTCTATGTGGGCAAGGGAAAATCTTCGCGTCCATATGTTCATTTGCGGCAGTCGTACAAGCTTCTGCAATCAGGAAGCTCTCATGTACTTGCCAAAGATCCAAAGTTGTCCCTTATTGTGCATCTGTGGCAGCAGAAGCGTGGTGTCCTCTTGTTGCGCTGCTTTCATGGCATCTCATCAAATGATGCGCACACCCGTGAGGCGGCAATGATCGACGCTCTGGGCATGAATCATTTGACCAATAGACGAGTGGGTGTCTACTTTGGTGTTGCACGCACTAAGTTCACAAAGCAACAGCGCAGGTTACTCGGCGTTGTATTGCTGCATAGGCTACTTTTGCTCTACATTAAGCAGGACGAGTGTGAAATACGACCAGAGAATGTGCCCGAGCCTAATATAAGTGTATCAGCTGTGTAGAGTTTGACCTTTTTAATTTTAGCAATAAAATTTCATCTCTGTGGCATTTTAATTTTGATTATTTTTGTATTTTCCAAGGTATATGCCATTAGTGAGCGCCTCGCCTTGCCCTGTCCGCCAAGTGAACAAGGCGGGAAATTTGACTTCTCGCATGTGCTGGATTTTAGCACACAGCTGGCGGCATTAGTGGTGACTCCGGTTAAGGATAATACCAGTTTTGTACAGGACTACAATACGGTGGATGTGCCAATTGGACGCAGCAATATCATACCGAATCGTTTAAGCTTCAATCTAAATGCATTCCGTAATCTCAAAACTCTCAAATTCTCCGCACTCAGCACAGAGAACATTGTGGACATTGAGGTGCTGAAGCCAACGTTGCAGACAATTTGTGTACACAACACAACAATTACGCATATCAATCAGGTGTTGCTCTGCGATAATCTTCACAAGTCCTGCCATGTGCCCAGTCTGGTGCCAGAGACGATAGCAACGACCAATGGCGATGATACGCTACTTAGCACAGATGCATGGAATGAGCTGAGTGAACTAGATTTAACTGGTAATCTATTAACACAAATCGATGGCAGTGTACGAACTGCACCCAAATTACGTCGCTTGGTGCTTGAACAGAATCGAATACGCAACGTACAAAATCTGGCAGACTTCCCCCATCTGCAGCTGTTATCGTTGTCGGGTAACTTGATATCCGAATGTGTCGATTGGCATCTAAATATGGGTAATTTGGTGACTCTGAAGCTGGCACAGAACAAAATTAAAACGCTGAGAGGACTACGCAAGCTTCTTTCGTTGGTTAACTTGGATTTAAGCTGCAATAGTATCGAGCAGCTAGATGAAGTTGACTATGTTGCCAACCTGCCGCTCTTGGAGACTCTGCGACTCACTGGTAATCCCCTTGCAGGCAGTGTTGGTAGGTTTTTTTTACAGCTTAAAGCTCAAAGCAGTTTTTTTTACTTGTCTTCTTTTTCCTTCTAGATTATCGCCCACGCGTCTTGGCACGTTTTCATGATCGTGCTGGTGAAATCTCGCTGGACAACGAGCCAGGCACTCAACAGGAGCTGGACACAGCGCTAGTATTGTCTGCACTGTTACAATCTAAACAACGCCAGCAGCAGCAGAAATGACCAAGATACAATTTATTCCAAACCTTACAAAAAAACTTCTCCTATCAACAAAAGTATTCGACTGGTGTCAAAAAGAGTTTAATTTTTAGTGTGTTTATTCGCGGAGCGGGTCTATAATGTAAGTGAGGGATGCTGTAAATGGACATCAAATACTTAGAGAATTCCTTAGTTAACTTGCTCATTTATACATGAACTGTAGCTATCTTTATAAATATTTGTAATTGTTGTATGTTTATTTTTTGTATTGCTTTTTTTTCAATGTCTTAAAATTAATCCATCAATATATATTAATATAATGTGCAATATTTCGAAAAAACTACAAAATTGTAGTGTATATGATCTTATACAATTTATACTCATAATATAAATATATGAATGCGTATTTGTAAGTGAATGAAGTTTAAGTTTAGTAATTTTGCCAAGGCAGCGTGTAATCGCGGTTTTTAAACTTTCCCGGTGCTTTGTATCATTGAGGATGTTGATGATGATGCTGCTGCTGTTGCTGTTGATAGTGTTGCTGCTCGGCAGCGGCAACAGCATCAAACATGGGCGTATGCACCTCACCGAGAAATTGGGGTGTTGGCGGTGCACTCGGCTCGGCCAGTTCCCCAATTAGCGGCATATCAATGTCTGTTGACATGGCAGTCGGGACGTAGCCAGACATTCCATATGGCTGCTGTTGGTGGTGTTGTTGTTGCTGCTGTTGCACAACAGACACCTGAGCGTAGTCGGCGGCTGCTTGAACCTGCTGTGGATGATCAATCATGACGGGCGCTGCCTCCATTTCACCGAATTGTATGGGCGTTGATTGCTGCTGCACCTGTGGCAAATGAGGCAAGGATTCGGGTTCGGGCTGACGTTCTAAATAGCTCTGTTGCTGCCCTTGCTCATCTGATTGCATATCAACATGTGAATCCTGTGGCATCTCCTGATGCAGTCGCTGCGGCTCCTGCTCAGGAAGATCATCCTGAGACTGCTGCAACTGATGTTGATCATCCAACGGCGTCGGTAACATCTCGTTATTGTCATCCATGGTATCATCAGCCGCGTCACCCAGGTCTGCGCCCTCACCAGAGGTCTCACCATCGCGACGCACTAAGCCCAACATATCAAGCATATTACGCTTGACAGCATTCTCGTTAGCCGCCTCTAAGCTGGGGTAGCAGGTGCTCAGGCCACAGTTGGCCAAATGCTGGGCCATTTTGTTGCCATTGCTGGTGGCAAAGCCGCAAATGCAGTGCATCTCCTGCAGCATATTAACTTCCATTGCATCAACAAAGTTTCCATTACAATCGACGCCATGTCGAAATTGGGCACGCTCACAACATGTCTGATAGTTGCACTTGACGCAGTGCAGCCAACCCCTGTAAAAAATTAATATTCAGTTCGATTAGCTGTACATAAGATATTCTTTTGGTTACTCTTACGTGTAATGGGTCTCCTCACTGGCGAAATCAGTATTGCACTCGGCACAAGTCTTGCCTTCGAGGAAAGCAAAGAAAACTGGTCGTTTATAGGTCGAAAACGGTGGTTGTTCGCGATGATGAGTGCGCACCTTGGGTGGCGGTATCAATAGAGAGTTGTTCAATAGTAGACGAACTGGTTTGTTTGTCTTGGTCATGCTAACATGATGTAATACCGTATGCTGTTTTAAATCACCCTTTTCCAAGAAACTCAGCGAACATTTCGTACAGCGCAATGTTGGATCTCGCTTGTTCACATGCTCGTCCAGATGCATAAAGTAGTGCTCAACACGTAGCTGATTTACCTTGCCCTTATGTGTGAAATAATAGATCTACAAAAAATAAATCAAACCATTAGTACAAATACAAGTAAAATAGTTACTCAAAATTCCACTTACATCAAGACAATATGGGCATTGCAAAAAGTTTTGATTCTTATGATCATCATAGAAATGACGAACAAGATCCCGATGCGATGAGGAGCGATAGCTGCAAGATTGACACCAATACGGTAGCTCCAATGTACTGTGCACCTTCTGTAGATGAGCAGTTAGCAAATTCAACGAATTGTGACGCTGTTGACATATCAAGCAATAATAAGATGGCGAACCATTCGTCTTGGTTTCGGTGGGATGCATGATTTGGTTGTGTTTTGCCAGCACGGATTCGGTTGGATGTTTTTCCAGGCAAAACAGACACTGGAATTGATGTTGTTTGCCCTCGGGTGAAATGTGCGAGACCAAATGCGTCTGAAGTTTTTCATTGGAGTCATAGGAATCGCCATTTAGGCAAATCGTACACTCGACGGTTCTGGTTAACTCCGCTTGATTGGCTCGTGGTGAATTATATGGAAAATGCTCGTAGAACTCTTCAGTACCATCGCAAATGCCGTAGTATAGCTCCTCGAGGCCTTTGAGCTCATCTTCTTCCTTTTTAATTACCACAGCCACCTTCTCTTTCTCCTCCTTTGCCTCTTTGGGCTTCTTGACCACTGCTTTAACCGGCGGCGACACAGCAGGCGTGCTTAATTTTGTGGCTGTAGCTTTGGCAGCTGACTTTGAGGTTCCCGGTCCTTTGGCTGTGATTTTGGAGACTTGTGCCGGGGGCGGTGTGCTTATAGTGCCGCGACGTTTGGATCCAGCTGGCAAAATATCTTTTTCGCGCTCCTTTTCTTTCTTCACTTTGCTGACAGAGTGCACATAGTCTGACTCATTAATGGCTGCAAAACGAAAAGAAAAGTTCAATTAATATCTTCAGTTATCCGGTGTTTAACGCCCTAAACACACCCACTCAGCACATTAAAGCCACAATTGCTTGTCAACATCGTTTAAGCCTTTAAGCGTTTTATCACTCCACAAATCATAGTTAATACAAATAAAAAGTACCAGTTTAACATAGATTTTCTTTTCAATTTCAGTTTTTTTTTTTTGGATTGTTTTTGTTTATTTCATTTGTTGCCAAAAATAAAAACAGTTGCTAATTACTTTTTTATATGTTGACTCACTTAAGACCTATCACAAATAAGATATTTCTTATATACACATGTTTAAAACAAAAATATAAAAAAACAGACACTCCCGTTTGGATGCAAAAAAAAAACCTTTAAAATTAATAAACAAAGCTCATCACAATCGCTTTTAGAGTGACAAAACGCATAGGCATTACAATTTAATTTAGGTTTGGCACTCTCACAACTACTGCTGTTTGCCATGGAACTAAATTAAACTATTATAGACTAACCACGGTCTAAAACTAACTAGCGATGATTTACTAACGTTTCTTAAGACGCTTAGGCGTGGCATTGGCCGGTGTTTCCTTGTAGTTTGGTGGCAGTACGCTCCAATCTTTGAACGGATTCGTGGCGACCTGCGAAAAAAAACCGAGTTACATTAACATACAATATTTCATATATGTATATATTTGTTTTCTCGATAATCACCTGATACAGGCGCTGTGTTATGGTCTCATTGGTTGTCACGCGTGTCTGTTCGCCAATGTGAGTGATAATATTGTTAAAAGCTTGTAGTGCATACGTTCCAAAGGCCTCGCGCCAGACAAGCTCGTCGAGGAACTGCTGTATCATTTGCCGTGAAAGCAACGAGAGCGTATTCTGGAACATGCGTGGCACAATACGACGCAAGTATTCCATGACAGCCGAGTTGTTGTGCTTTGCTGTGTTGTCTGTGGCGGCCGCCTGGACAATATTCTTGAAGCCCATGCTAAATAGTGTTATCTTGTCTACAGTCAGGTCAATGCAAATAGTGCTGTCTTTGTGCACCCATCGAGACAATGGCTCCAAAATTGCCTGCAAATAGATCATCACCGATTAATCAGCATTTTTTAGATATTATTTGATTAGTAAAAATATTGCCCACCTGAAAACGTTTCTTATAATTGCGATCGCCATCGGTAATAGGTTCTACGGCACGCAGCCGTATGGATTTATCAGCATAATCGTAAACTCCCAAGACCTCTACCTTCACTTGACGCTGTGCGCCATCCTGAGACGTAGTGCCCAATGAGATGACACCCACCTGTTAAACATACAAAAGTTATTCGAGAAGTCATTTTCTAGTGATTCAAAATTTACGCACCTCAACAAATTTGCCGGGACCGCCTAGCTTTTTACACTTTTGATGCACTGACAAGGTGCAGATAGCTCGTAGCCATGTGTAGATGCCTTTGATGTAAACGCTGTCCACTTTAACCCACTGCACCACATTCTGAATGCTGGTCTGGCAGGCCCAATGATAGATGAGCTTAAGCAGAAATGTTGGCGGATGTTGGGCGCCCTCAAAGATGGAGTTGTTAAATACAGAGACAAAGCGGTATGGACAACATTCGCCAACCCAAACATAGCCACCAGTGTACGGAAACTTGCTGACATCCGAGAAACAGCCTAGAAGAATAGAGATCAAGTATTATATCAATTTTATAATACTTTGAATATAATGCTTTAAAAGATATCAACTTACCCAATTTAAGCTCGCTGTTGCGATGGTTAATGCAGTGCTGCTGGGCACGCAGCAATCCCTCTTGAATCAGCCACTCGCAGAACTTGTTTGGTGTCAGCATGAGCACCAGCTTCACCTTAGAGTCCAGCTTGCTGCGCGTTGCCGCCATGTCTTTGATTTTAAGGAATGGCTTGGCCAGCACGACCAGCGACGGATATGTTTTGCCTTGCATTTTTGCATCCTTGCCATCCTTGCCATCTTTACCGCTGCTGTCGTCGTTGCTGCCGACCACCAAACCACCCACAGAGTTAACCTCCGCAGGTCGGAAGTTCTTGGGTGCCGCTTCGCCACCAGCTGATGATTTGCTGGATCCAGCTCCCGATCCCTTGCCACTCTTGGGCTGTGGTGATGCCTTTCCAGTAGGAGAAGTAGCTGCGGCTGACGTAGAACCTTTTGGACGGCCAACTTTAGGTGCAGACGGTGATGGTGCGGCAACAGCTATAGCCTTTTTACCCGCCGATAAAGCTAAGCGTTTAGCCAGCGGCACATCGTCGTCGGCCTCGTCTGACGATTCCAAGTACGCAATGTTTGAAGAAAGCCGTGGTCGACCGCGCCCCCGCCCTGTGCCACTACCAGAGGCAGTAGGGGGTGGGGGTGGCGGATCTGCTGCTTTTGGTGGCTTTTTGGGCAACGTGGCCTCTTTTAGCTCCTGCAGCACCTTGCCCTTGAAAGAGTACGCCTGAAACACTTGACCATGAAACAGCTCCTTGCCTTCATTGGCACTGACGGCCGTTTTCAGCGCATTTTTCACAGCGTTGTGCTCGTTGGTGATTTTTTCGTAGTAGGCCAATTGGGCGGGGGACAACTCCTCTACCCAACACTCCATATCAAGTGATATATCACTTCTAGTTATGCGCGTCATGTTTCCCAACGCACTGGGCTATCCTTAAGTGTTTTTTTTAACTCAATTTATGGCTCAAGTGTATTGGATGTATTGAATTTTTTTCGCCGAGGCTGTACCGTGGATGTACCTGCTTGTAAAGTGTGACCAATTTTACGATATTGACATAATACTGTTAAATTATACCAGAAAATGTGTCTATTGATTGGTTTGTAAGAGAGTGCCCGTTTTAAAAATATTTTATTTTTAAATCGTTGGAGCTAAAATGGTTAATCTAACACGCATTTCATTGGTGTTAAGTCCAAGTTTTTAAATGATTAGATAACATACATTCTAGGAATATAACAAAAAATGAACTCAAGTGCCTCATGATTGGTCCCTCTTCTAGTGTTATCAATTAAATCTGTTCGCAAAAATAAATACCAAAATTTATTTTTAAAAAGCAATTAGCAAAGACAGATAAGACGTAAGGAAATAAATCATAAATGTTTTGAAAACAGCGTTATTTCTTAATTACTTTTTGCCTTAAGGATGTCATCAAGAAGTGTGTTGTAAAGTATCTCCTTGATATTTAGACCCCATAGGAAGTCCAAATGATTCCATTTCGCCTCAGGCATACGATAGGCTCGTTTTAGGGAATTTGGGTTCATTGTTCGCCTTAGCAGGTCCACATCAATTAGACTGGCGAAATAGTCATTATCGCTGTAGTAAAGATAGGTCGGAACATCAATTCCCTCAACATCGTAGTTAGGTGGATACTTGGTGCCGTAGTCCGCTTTGTTTCTGATCGAGCCATAGTCGAACTGACGGAAATATCCTGATTGGTATTCCTGGAGATAGTGGAAGATCTGGTTAATGGAGCAGCCTGCTGGTGTTGTGGCCATTATCTCAGGAATCATTGTTTCGTTTAAATATGGTGAGTCCCAGCCACCCATTATGAAGAGCACATTGGTGCAAATCACTTGAGAGATTGCCTGATCCCTGCACAAGAGCGAACCCATCAGCTCCATAGCCCTTGAGCTTGGCAGAAATTCAGCGCTACCGAATAGCTCTACCAAGGCATTGGGCTGTCCAAGCAAAGGTCCGGCAACCTTGGCCAACGGACTTTCCATGTGTTCCATCCAGGCTACCGGAGCCAGCAAATGTGCAGATGCAATGCGACTCTTGAATCTCTTAATCATCGAACAAAGTACAAAGAACGATGTTGTGCCTTGCGAGTGGCCGACATATTGCAATTGCTCCTCGCCCGTAGTGTACAAAACCTTATCTATCATTGCAGGTAAATCATAGATGCCAATGTCATGCCATTCAAAGTTCCAGAACGGCTGTAACAGTGGCGTTTTGGTGGCGTGTTTTTTTGAGTAAGTGTTACCGCGAGCATTGCCCATCCAGACATCATAGCCAGCATCGGAAAGAATGAAGGCCAAGCCATTTTCTGGACCACTGAGCACCCAATCCGACGAGGAGCATAGCAAACCATGCATAAGGAACATTACTGGACGATGACGTTTATCATCGCCTGTATTTTTGGAGTAAGGAATGCGATGCATTGTCAGATAATATCCATCTGATGTTTGCACCTGGTGCTCCTCAATGGGATATCCAAACTTTTTCACAAGCGACACCTACAACAAATACATAAAAAAAAATCAAGGAAAAGGTAAGAACAAAATTTAAGGTTTCTTACCGTTGTCGTTGAGCTACTCCTTTCGACGTTGGAAGGCAAAGCTGTGACAATAAATGCCAGAAATAGTTGGACTACCAAAAATCGCAAGAGCCACATTTTTAAGATGTAAGTAGTACAATTTAATTGACCGCTGCAATTAGATTGCAACTTGTGAAGCTCAAGAGGCATTTATATACCCCATGGGTAGTTGAATATGGCATACTATAATACTTAAGCTCCCTATAAATTGTTGATAACCAATTGATTTATTGCTTTCAAAATTGATTGACTTGTTAATAAAAACAATTTAGCATGCTTAGTCTCGAAAAAAAGATAATGTGCGTCAGAATTGATAAGCTCCCGCGTATGATATTTGAAATTTATATCAATTCAATTTAAGTGGTAGCCTTAAGTGTTGCCATATTGTTTAAATGCCGATTTTGGTATTTTTTGGCACTTTATGCTAACAACCTTTAATTAACATTTCTTATAGCCAGGCTGTGTGTCGCCGCTAAAACTAAATAAATAGTTGTAAACAAAAAATGCGTGAAAGACGAGATCGAGAACGAGAGCGGGATAGAGAGCGCGACCGAGATCGCGACAGAGAACGGGAGCGGGATAGAAACCGTGAAAGAGATAGAGAACGGGAGCGTGAACGCTATCGCTCCAAATCAAAATCTCCTGCACGCAGCATCCGAAATAGATCAAAGTCAAAGAAGAAGAAGTCGAAAAAATCGAAAAAGTATTATCGACACAGTCGTAGCAGCAGCCGCAGCACATCGCGCAGCTCACAGAGCTCGCGGAGCAGCTCGAGAAGCCATCAAAGCAAAGGTCGCGACTACGATTCCAGTAAATCCAAATCTAGGTCCGTTTCACAGCGCAAAACTCGAGCGACCAGTGCCGAGACCAGTTCTCGCCAGGCAGCTACAGCAACTGTGCCAACGCCGGCGCCAGCCATCAAAGCTATCGATTTGTTAGACGCAAAGGTGCAACAAGCTTTGGAAACTATTGACGAGGATGCATTTAAGCCAACGGCATTCTTTAGCACTCGCGACCGCGAAGCTCCAGAGAAGAACAAAGTTATCATCGATTTGAATAAGGAAACAGTGATCTTAAACAAGCCAGTCGAAGTCTTAGCTTCCACAGAAGACGAAATCTTTCATCCCAATGTAATGTGTATTTAAATTCTTTGCCATGTTTAATTATTTAACAAATGGTTTTCGTTTGCAGTTTTTGGGCGACTCTGAACTAAAGGCAGAAAAATGGTTGCGCAAACTATACAACTATCGTCAGAAGTACATGCAGCAATAGCAGCAACTGGAACTTATTTTTTTTAACTATTTATAAACCTTACTAAGAGCATCTCACTTAGAAAATATCACTGCCTGTTTTTCGCGCACGCATTAAAGCTGCTTCCGGTGTCAGTAGCTCATCGGTTGACGGCTGAATGGCTTGTCCATCGGCATCCAACTTGCCAGCTTTAAAATCCTCAATTATCTTTTGGGAATAAATAGCATTGAAGAGATCCAGACTTGTGAACTCTGATTGTATTACTTCAGGAGCTTTGTACGACACATACGGCTTTAGTTTGCATCCGCTTAAGTCCGGCACTATAATGTCGGGTATTTTTTCAGGTATTTCCACATATTGCCCGTTAACGGTGATGCCGGTATCACGCACTCCTCTCTTTTCGATGGCAACCGGCGGGCTGGCCAGCGTCCGTTGTGCTTCCTTTACCACACGTGTTCCACGTTTGCTATACACATTAAATTTACGAAAGTTACGCTTGCCAGCCATTGCGGCTGTTGTGCTGATAGCACGTTGCTGGCACTTAAGTGCAAGCGGTACAACTTTTATAAAATTTTGCATTGTTTTAAACGACATTTGCTGGTTGAATAACTAATTGATCTAGCAGCAACAACAGCTGTGGAATTCGTTAGTGCCAACCTGCCTAAAAACATACATAGTCTGGCAGCTCTAAGCCAGCTAAGTATCGATACCCAATTACAATAGTTGGGTAAATTGTAAACATAAAAGCACACAATCAAAGTTTAATCTTTTTATAAATTGCACCATAAGTGAAATAAGCAAGAAGTTTCGTATTTAGGGACAATTCAAAGCGACTTTCCATTAGTATATTGCTGTCACTTCAAAGAGAACTTACAATAAGCTTATTGAAAGATATTTATTTAAATAAAAAATGACGTCAGAAGGTAATACAAACAAATACTTACCTTATACATACCTTAACAAATTTTAATACTAAATCACGTGTTCTTTAGCAGGCAACACAAGTTTTGACGTGGAGTTTGAAAAATATTTGCCTCTTATGTTCTATATCAAGCCAAGTGAGGAAACAGAGAAAAATGATCCCTCACTCATTGAGTATTTCGGAGTTCTAAGTCTTAATGATTTGCGGCAACCTGAGCGAAAATTATGGTATATGTATTATTGCAAGCAGCCTGAAGTGGACGAGACCCTTGATCGTATATTTAAAAAATATGGCAAGAAGAATATGCGTGAAATATTTCGAAAACCCGTGTTCAGTGGTGTTGGTCTGCGATCCAGAGTAAAACACCATTTCCGTGGAAAAAAATGGCTTGTCAAGGGCAACCTGTTGGAGGCGCCACGAAATAGTCCATACAATGACGACAAGATAACAAGACTTGTTACCGAACTGTATGATCAGGAGCGCAAACTACTTTTCGACTATGTTATTATGAGACATGATAACTTTATAAAACACTATCGTTAATCACATTAAGTTTTTGTTTGTTTTAATGTTTGCAAGCTTTGTGATTCATAGTGTATGTATGTATAAGTTTTAGAAATTTGTCTACGAATGTGATACTCAATTAATATATTCTATTATTATTAAAGAAAAGCTTATGAAAAAACGTTTCGATATTTGTTTTTAGAATTTAAGATAGGTTAGCTGTAAATACAAGTTATATTCGATTTAGTAGTTTTTGCTCGATAGAATTTTATCTTGTTTATATATTCTATGGTAAGACACAGAAAAATCATTTTATTAAAATTATCTATTTATTGCAATTTTCTTAAAATGTATTTATAATGGTTTGTACAATGATAATTCGATACAGCAAAATAAATGATATGAATTTGAAAATTTGTCAAGTGATAGAATTAGGTTTCATTGTTTAGGTGGAATGACATTAATAACTTATGTGTGTGTGCGTCAGATAAAAAAAGGTTACATAAGTGCAAAAGCCTAAAGTTAATAAGAAGCCAAATAAAAGAATAAGTGTAAATGTTGTTGCAATTGCTAAAATAACACCCGGAGCCAGCAGCTGTGAGGATAGCGTTACGTAAACGACTTTAAAAATCTGCGTCAAGTGTAAAAACGTTGTCCAATCGGTTTGATGTAACGCCCATACGCTGATATTCACCCACTTTTTTCTCGAAAAAGTTAGTTTTTCCATCCAATGAAATCATTTCCATGAACGTAAATGGATTTCTTGTATTGTATATTTTACCCACACCTAGCTCCACCAGCAAACGATCAGCAACAAACTCAATATATTCGGACATAAGTGCGCAATTCATGCCAATCAAGTTAACCGGCAAGGCGTCAGTGAGGAATTCCTGCTCAATGGTCACAGCATCCGAGATAATCTCAATAATGCGTTCACGACTCGGACGCTGCACCAAATGTTGAAACATCATAACGGCAAAGTCACAATGCAGTCCCTCATCACGTGAGATAAGCTCATTTGAAAACGTCAATCCAGGCATGAGACCGCGTTTCTTAAGCCAGAATATCGAAGCAAAACTGCCACTAAAAAAGATTCCCTCAACGGCAGCGAAGGCAACTATGCGCTCCCCGAAGCTGGCAGCCTTCGATGCAATCCAAGAGAGCGCCCAGTCAGCCTTGCGTTTCACCGCTGGCATTGTTTCAATTGCATTGAAGAGATAATCACGTTGTTGCGGATCACGAATATATGTATCGATTAGCACACTGTACATTTCGGAGTGCACATTCTCCATGGCAATTTGAAAGCCATAAAAGCATCTTGCCTCTGTAATCTGCACCTCCTGGCTAAAACGTTCGACCAGATTCTCGTTAACAATGCCATCGGAGGCGGCAAAAAAGGCCAACACATGTGAAATGAAATGACGCTCATTGTCTGTCAAGCGTACCCAATCAGTCATGTCCTTGGATAGATCCACTTCCTCTACCGTCCAGAAAGATGCTTCGGCCTGAACAAAATATTTAAAAGTAAACAAATAGAAAAATCAATTTTCATCAAATGCAATTTCACAATTTTAGCAATTATTATTTTTTCCCTTATACATGTGTTTGTTTTTATTGTTGCTATCGTTAAAATGTATCTTATGTCAACAATCAGTCACGTTTGCTACGTGACCAGTTTTGCCGCGTTATATCGGAGAATTTCCCGCCCTTTTCACTAAGCTGTTTCTATGCATGTGTGAATATGTTTGTATGTACTAGCTTGTATATACCTTTTTGTACATTTGCCAAATGTCATGATACTGAATGGGGAAGATGACAAAACGTCTCGGATTCTCGCGCAGAAGCGGCTCTATCGTTGGATCAAAGGGTGCGGCGTTCTTCTCCATAATAGTACCCTTGGCTTCTTTAGTGCTGCCATTATCTTCCATTGCAATGGACATTTTACGAACGTTGGTAGCGTTCTCCGTCAAAATTTTCTTGCTAGGGCTCTGTGAACGAAAACGATACAAAGAAAATATATTGAAAAATGTATTGGAGGCATTTAAAAATAGCTGTAATGAGATTTAAATTTCTTTGAAATTTTCCATAAAATGTACTAATTTAGAACATGTTCATCTACATGCAGCATATACTCTATGCATTAAAAAACGTGTCGTGTACCTTTAGCGAGAACTTTTCCATGTTGTCTGTAATGTTTTCTTTGCCGGCAATTTGAGACTGTGCCATTTTGTTACAATTTGTTGTTTGTTTTTCCACTAATTCTTGAAATATAAGCGCGTTAAGTAAAGTAAAGCGGCTGCTTGAATATATGTATATACGGCTTTAGTTCTGCACGTTACGGATCTTCAAAGGGCAATGATTCAAGAAACTATGCACTTTGGGCTTATATGTAAGGCGCGTATTTCACGCGTACAGTTTTCTTTCCCGCCATTGATTTTTTAACAGCTGTGTGGACGCAACAAGTGAATGTCGAGAAGTGCTCGAAAGTATGGAAATATTTGTCTTCTCCAACTATGTGTCAAGACTACCCTAAAAAAAAGTGGAGTCAACCGTATTTAAAATGTTTTTAGATATATAAATATTAAGAAATGTTTAGAACCTAACTAACATAAGACAATAATAAAAATAAATGGAGCCGACGGAGCACCACAAGCGTTTCGAATATTGCACGACAAGATTGCAATATCGTCAGGGTCGCGAATTAAAAGCCGTAAAGGTTTCTCTATTTACCATTGAAAAGGATTAATACAATTAAATAATTGTGCATGTTTGTTTCCAGGTTTACACAGTTGCCAGTGAGTCAAGGCACTTGTTGGTGTTTGGCGTGCCCAAAGTTAATCTCCATACCGATATAAAGAACAAGTTGCAAGCTTTTGGAAAACTTCGATCCTGCACTTGTGTCACAACCGAAATGGCTGCAAAATGTTTGTAAATAAGGGTGATTTGTGGCCAATCAAACCTTAACTAAATTCTGTTATGTTGACAGTGGAACTGGAAGCCTTCACAGATGTTTTTGCTGTTCATTTTGATCGGCTGGAACAGGCGCGACGAGCTAAGCGACAACTGGACGCTAAACAATTTTATGGCGGTATACTACACATCTCTTATGCCCCCGAAAAGGAGACGACCGAAGAGCTAAGAGAAAAGTTTTGGCAGCGCCGCAAAGAAATTGCATATCGCTTGCAGCGTAATCTGACCGAGCAGCCAACTGCAAAGCGCAAGAAAAAAAACACTCGGGGTAGACATTAGTTAATTTGTTGTTGTCATTTATTAAACCAAACGCAAAATAACACGAGCCTCCATGGCCGAACGATATCTATGGATTCTCCAATGCATTTTGCAATTTTGAAGTTTAGTCATTATTTCTGTTTCGTTCTGCGTAGCTCGTGATAATAATTTAGCAGGCCAATACGTTTCGCCCAGACCTGCGCACCGTAGTGTGCCCAGAAGCTAAAAAAAATAACAATCAGATCAATTTCCACTGGAAATCAAAAAATCACACACAACTTACATGCCAAACATTGCACCGCCCAAATGCGCCGCATGATCAAAGAACTTCCAGCCCATTACGCAACCAGCAAAGTCAATGCCCATTATAACTTTAATGGCGGCACCAGCAGAGAATGTTACAGCAGGCAGGAACAATATACTCAACTGTGTATCGGGATACTGTGCGCAAACGTATGCTAACACTGTCATGATAGCGCCCGACTGTAAGAGAAATTAAGCAATCAATTTACATGAAATTGTATCTAAGAGTGGCACAAAACGCACCGCGCCCAGCGACATTCCCGGTTGCCTCGTTCCTGCTTTGTAAAGGACGCTCATTAGACTAGAGAAGACGCCGGCGCTTAGGTAGACAGCCATAAATTGCTCCTTGCCCATGGACAGTACGGCAGCGTTGGAAAAACTGTGAAGCACATACATGTTGGCAAATATGTGCATGACCGAATAGTGACTGAATGTAGAGAGAAACATGGGCCAGCAAACGATGCCTGCAAAAGATGAAACAGTAAACAAGGCTAACTCAGATCAATTAAGATTTCTTTACTTACGCGCTGCGGGATTTGATGTAAAATACTTCATCATAGTATTACGCATGGCGGGTACACGCCACAATCCAAACACCAGCAGATTGCAGACCAATATGGGCGCAAAGGTCTTGTCACCGGGTGTCAGCGATTCCCAGAAGCGTTGCACGTCCTGCTTTAATTTCCACATACTGTCACGTTCCACAATTGATCGATTTTGCCAAAATCCAAAACGTGCCTGTTTAGCCTTAGAGATAATCATGCTACGCGTATTTTCATATTCCATAATCGTAGCACCCGCAAAGCAGCCGATGCTAAACTAAACAAGGGGTGAATGCAGATCAGTATCCAGGTATAGGAATGAATTTACTTACGGCACCTGTGAAAGCTACCGCCTTGACTATGTTGTTTGATGGTACCGTCCCCTCAGTCACCGTCACCACCGGCTCAGGAACTCTGGGTTTAATATTGCTCCACTGGGGTCTGCAGGCATGAAAGCGACGCACCGGTGGCTGCCATGCTCTTTGTATATACAGATTATGCCGACATCCATGTAATCTGTATCTGTTGTAAATTTGGATTAAAAAACTGTGCAGTTAGCCGTCTTGCTGCGTCCTTACTTACGTCACCTGAGTTAGCCAACTTTGACATAGCGCGCGATTAACAAGCATAATAAAACGGATTTCAAGAATTTTGCATAAAAATTGTATATAATATGATTATTTGCGTTGTGCTTGCCGTAAGCAAAGCAAGTTGACATAAAAATTTATGTTGTTTTGTTTCTGTGGATTCAATCTACCAAGATACCCTCGAGTACCCTGGTTTGTGTTTGCCCACGTTGTCGTTGATTGGGTTGGAATAGCTAAAGCCGAATGTTTTAATAAGTTTTACGTTGATTTTACTCAGTTACTCCTGCGATTCGCGTTTTATTTGTTCTTGTTTTCAAACTGAACTGCGTTTGTAGCTTAAATTTTTGCATACGGCAATGAATATTAATAATTCTTTTAACTTGTTTATTTTTTTGATTTGCGTTTTGTTCTTCTATCTGTTAACTTAACATTTTACAAATATGTTATTTACAGCAAGCATCAAATTTTAAATTTAAAACAAATAGCTAAATTATATTTATATTTTAAGTGCAACTTCAATTTATTGTATTTGGATTAAGGGTTAATTAAAAATTTGCTTCTAGTTTTAGCACTATTTTAATATTATTTACACTTGACACATATTATTCTCTAACAATTTGATAAAAAGACACCCAGAGTTCATATATAATTACTTTATATTTTCCAACTATGCAACTTATTTCAATAAATCAAGCTAAGGCATGTTTCGTAGTTTTGCTAAGGTATGTTTTTAACCGAAAGAAAACAAAACATTTAATAAATTTCTATAATATATCGTTTTACAAGCAAACAAGTGCTTAAGTACATCGATAGGACTATCGATTGTAATGCATTTATTTTTAAAACATATACAAAAATGGAACATGTGGACCCGGTAATCAAGCAAAAATACTGTTTTGAACTGCTTATTTATTTTAATAAATTTACTTTTTACAGCACATCGAAACTCATGAAATTTTGCAGAAAATAATAAGCCTTAGTGTTAATGAGAATACAGCAGAAATCACGCAGCTTTTAAAACGTTTGCGCCTTCTGCTCACCCAGACCCGTGAGAGTCAGATAACTTTGGCAAACAATTCAGAATTTTCACGCTTTTTGCAAAATGTCGTTTTTAATTCAAGTATGAGAACACTGCAACGTACAGTGCATACTCTGGCGCTTCAAGTCCTGGCTAACAGTGTTGTTAACAACAAAGACTCACAAGTGATTATTTGGCAGTCACACGGCATCCAAATTGCAGAGCATTCATATACACACCCGCTTGGTAGTTCCAACAATGTGCTTCTGATGATAATGTACAACATATATTTGAGCTTAGGCACACAACTGGTCAGTGATCTTGTGGTGTTCCAATCATGCGTGCGCCTTTGGCAGGCAATAAACGAGACAAGATCGGAATACAATTTTGAATATTTACACTTTTTGCTGGAACACTTTTTGGTCAAAAACGGACGCAGCTGTGTCGTTTGCTACCAGCGCTTGGATATGGTAGAGGAGCGTATTGCCTTTCTTGACTATGTTGCCCATTATCTGCGCGAAAGCAGCCCAAATGGTGAACTCAACTCTGCAATTTTGCAGTTCTTTGCAAAGGAGTTTCGACTAAAATCTGATTGTATTTTACGTGAAACGATAAAACTGCGTAACCAGATGCATCCACGTGAGGTGCACACGCTGCTTCGCATTATAGCCAGCGCTAGCGGCTCTGAGAAGTATGATAAAGTCTATGCCAGCGATCAGTCTTTATTTATCAATGTAAGCAGCTTGCTGAGATGTGTGGTTGCCGCTGATAAGGAGTCCAAGGTCGTTGGCAGCCTAGACAAACCAATGACAAAGCTAGAGGAAGTCGCGCTAAGCTCCAACATTGATGCTGGTTACGAGGCACAGGTGTCCTTTGAACTGAAAACGTTGCTGGTACGCTGCACCGCCAATTTGCTGTACGAGAATCCAGCAAACAGAGGATACTGCTTGGACACACAACTGCTACCGACGCTGCTAGAATGCACCAATATGGATGCGCGAAATCCTTGTAAGTGTGTTTAAAACATAACATAAAACTGGTTTGCTTATTTATTTACTCCCGACAGTGATGCGCGAGTGGAGCATTCTAGCCATACGCAATGCATGCATCAATTGTCCCGAAGCGCAACAGGTTATTGCTGGCCTGAAAATCCAAGGAGCAGCGCCCAATGATATACTAAGTGAATTAAATTTGGATATGGGCGCTTTGCGTATTACAGATCGTACAGACAAAAAATAGTGGACATCATTTAAACGTCTTCGTTTTAGAGTTAGTTAAACAATAATCCTGTTTTGAATTTGACCAAAAACAAAAAAGAAACATATGCGCATTGATGTTCTCATGTCTGAGCGATTACTGTATCTGCTATAAAGCCACTTGCCATTCATTTCCCAAATAAGCATTAACAAGTGGTCAGCTGTAGATTCCCGCACGACGTCATTTGTCTGGCAAAATAATGCGCTAATGGTAAATGACAAAAAAAAAAAAAAAAAATGTAAAAAAATATCTAACAGCATTCACAAACTCGTTGTCAACGTTCGCTAGCATTTTGGCCCCAAAAACTGTTTTGGGGCGGCCATGCGTGCTGGCATGCGGCTGACTGGCTGGCAGGCTGACTAGCATAGCATCCGATTAAGTTATTAATAGCTGCCCATGGCTGTGTATCATTAAAAAAAAGCGAGATGCTTAAATTCATCAATTTCTAAATTTATATTGTTTCACACACAGATGGTGGTGCAGAGTTTTTATGGTGCAATTAAAAATCAATGACGCAGAGATTCACAACAATGCAAATTGAGAGAGCGAGAGAGTTCAGTGCTTGGCACTTTGCTAGCTTGTTTGGGCTTGGCCCATTAGCCAGCGCCTTCGACTTCCGCAGGTGGCCATGCACTGGTTGCTGTGTACGTAAAATATATAGTTATTTTTATACCCCTGCCACACATGTGCTCCTTCCCAACGCATACATATATAAAAATTCTTGTATATTGTATGCGCGACGCCAACGGCACAATTATGTTTATGTTATTGGGGCTTTTTTCTCGCTCGAGAATCAGCGCCGCCGCCGGCGACGGCAACAACAATGAGGGCTCCTTGTCTGCTCACATTGGCCGTTTTGTATTTAATCGTGCTCCCATCATCGCGACCAGGGCAACCACTGGCGCTGTTGCCTGGCAATGCTGCTGCTGTTGTTTCTGCTTCTGCTTCTACACACTTCTAGCAGTCAGTCAGTCTGTGCCTGTGCTCTGCATCAGCCAGCAGCAGAAGCTGCAACAGTTAGCGGCGGTGTTCGATCTTGACGTAGTTGTACGTTCGTCGGATTGGTTTTTGAACTATTGTTTAGTTTTGTCGAATTCGCAACCGTGCCGCTGTCTGTATTTTTAAACGGTTCATTTATTTATTTATTTAATAGCGCTTTGGTTTTAGCAAAATTTTATTTTCGCCTCGTTAACGGTCCATCAAATAACAAACAAATCAAAACAACAAATTCTAACAAAATCGAACGTGAAGTAAAAGTTTAGTTTTAGTTGAAGATCGAAAGCTTTAATGGTAAACAATTGATGCACTTTTAATTGCTTTACTTTCGTGCATTTATATAACAATCCAATTCTTTGGCTAGCACTTAAGAATTACTGTTATGGACCCGCGTTTCGTTGTGCATTCAAATCTGACAATCTGACATTGCGCTGACATAATTTATGGCTGGCATTAACCTAAAGATAAATGTAGACAAAACACACAAGAAACGCAATATTAATAAACTAAAATCAAAGACAATGTTCGCAACCGAAACCAAATAAATAAAAAGTAAAAATGTGGGCCCACAAATGTGTTTGCATAATATAGTATATTTATTTATTTAGACGTAGACTACGATTTGTCTTTTGTGCTAGTTTATGTGTACTATGTCTTTTGCAAAGCATACCTATGTGCGATATACTATATTTATAAACATTTCTCATGTCAAAACTGTCAATATGAAACAGCACCTCAAAAATAAAAGACAATGAGTTTGTTAAAAATTACGGTTCTTAGCGTTTTTTGTCATGCGGTTAGTCAAACAGACGGATTGGTGGATGTGTTCATATTATGCCCACACTACCTTAATATGTGCATGTGTTTGTATAGACACAACTAGATAACTGTAAATTTTTGTCTAAAAATAAGAAATGTTCAAGAAAAATTGTAAGCGCGCCAAGTGCGTAAAGTAAAAATTACAAACCGTGTAAGACATTAGAATTAAAGAATTAAAGAAACCAAAAATATATACGAATGTAGAAAAAAAGAAATACAAGCAAAAATATCAATTGCGGGTGTTAAAAAAACCAAAAACTTTCCCGCCGCAGAGATTCCCGTCTTTATTTAAATGTGGCAAATGACGCACTTTAGAAGACTGACGCAAATGCAACTCACAACTGCAACATGAGGCAAACTCATTCAGTTCAGCATGTCTTTAATGTCTTTAATAAAACACGGAAATGCTAGCAACAACAGATAAAAGGATACAATAAAAATAAAGAAGCATTAAATAAAAAACACAAAGGCTCGAAGCTTTCGTCTTGTAGCCTGATGAATTTAAATAAATGCAAATTTTATTATGGGTTTTCCCCAAAACATAAAAGCGACATTCTTTCTATTCCCTCTTTCTCAATGCGCACCGTTCTTAAGTTGTTTGTTACCTATAGTATTTTTGTCTTTATTACGATGGGCAATAAGGCAATTAAAGCACTCAAATAATTTATACACTCAGATGTGTTTTTAAGTAGCAAAAACCTAACAATGTGCACGTTATGAGCACATGCTTGAATACTGTCGCTCTGTGGCACTTTCACACGCACACACACACGACACCCAACCGCCCACGCTGCCACACCTTATTTTCGCCAAAAATATTTGCAAGATATACATAACAACAACAAATATAGTATTCGTATATGTTATAAATATTATGAAAATACTGAATAGAATAGAACATTAATTTTATTTTAGAAATTCAAATTTTTTTTTTTGTTGAATCATTCGTTAATGTCTTCACTTATTTGCTTAACTTCTGTCAAAAATTTAAAAAAAAAAATAAAAATACAGGATGGTTTGCGAAACGTTTTCGTTGCCAAAGCGACTCATGCCAAAAACAACATGTAAATAAATAAATTCTCCAAAGCAGCATAATAAATGGCTTGTGCCAGACAAATGTGCACAAAATACGTTTTTTGCTTTAAATATTGAACCTGATAGCCAAAAATAACCCAAAAAATCCAACAAAATAAAAATGAAAATCGCGTTAATTCTGCCACAGAAAAAACACCTGCTGATTTATGTTTATGATGATGACTTTCCCTCTAACATGTTGTGTGGCTCGTACAACTATGCGTTTACGCAATATGACTTCATTTATCCAGGCATTAGCTGAATTCAAAATAGTAAATAGTTTTTTTTTGCACAGGAACGTGCCCTGTCCCATGTGCGTGTGGATTTCCCATTGGTATCGTCCAGAGACCGCGAACAGCAGTTGACACCGCAACTGCTGAGCCCGTAAATATTAGACGCGTGTTGAAGCGTGAAAATGAAGCGAGACGTTTCCACCTCGACCATTGGGAGAGATGAGGCCCGGCGACCGCTGATGGAGGCATACATGTTCCAGCGTCGTGTGTTGCTCGGCTGCAGCCTGTTAATGGTCATATCGCTGGTTGTGTGGATTGTGGCCATCTCGACGGATCACTGGATTATAATATCAGGCGAGCCAGGTGGGCAAAAGCTCTTAATTTACTTTAATTTCCATTTAATGTCAATTTGCTTGTTTGTTTAGGCATCTTTATACCAGAATCGCGACGCTTTTTCATGAACTCACATTCGGGCTTGTGGCGCCATTGTCGCAATACAATTGTCCCGAATGCTCTAAGCAATGCGCAAGTTGTGCGCAATTTCAGCTCCATGTCATACACCTCACAGTCGTACATCAACGATGCCAAGCGCAATCTCACCCACATGGAGTTCATCAGGCATTTTGCTGCAGAGAAGCTCGATGAATCTGGTAATTTCACGGAACCGGCGCGTCGACGCATGTTTGCGCATTGGGCACGTGGCGAGGAGGAGGATTTTCAAACGTTTCGAAGCGCCTTTCACAAGCTGGTCATGTCGACGGAAACAAGTCAACGAGAGTTTAATGCTACTGCCGTCAAACCCATACCCATCGATCCTCTTGATGTCAGTGGCATTATTAAGCGGCGAACATTCGGTTCGGCATTGCAGCGTGTCAAATATAACAACACCTGGTCGTATTATGTGATACCGGAGGTGGCACAGCAATCCATATTTAGCAACTGGACCGATTATCCGCTGGTGGTGCGTCTCCTAGGCACCTACATACGTGACATTGGCATACCCGCCTATGTGCTTAACGATGAACGAGTCATTTTGATATTGGTTCCACCACTGCCACCCAAAAAGGGAGGCGGACAGACCGCCTACTATAGCTATATACCATACCGTAAGTCAGTTTTTGGTTTTCTTTAATTACAAATAAATATTCATGCATGGGAGATCTGATTTGTATGTGAACAAGACGCTTAGACGCTTGTTACAAACAGTTTTAGTACTACTTTAGCCCTCAAACATGTACCAAATTGTTAGAAAAATAGGGACATTGATCAAAAGAATTAGTCAGTAAATACAATTGTATACAAGTATAGTTTTATATTTTTATATTTAATTTACTTACCAGCTCGTTGCAAGTACATCGATATGTTTCCCAACTCCAACACACTGCGCAATGAGCCCGGCTTTGACGATGAATTAATGGGTAAGTTATAACTTGGTTGGTTTTGTTGCCGTTTTATTTGGTAGTGGCGTGGAACTCTCTTGCAGACTATATTAGAACGCAGGCTTCCTTTGCCTGCATCACTCTGTTCGTCATGAGCTTGGGCGCTGTATTCTCCTTCTACACGTTCATGAATCCGCGATATATGTTCAAGCGTTTGGCTGGAGGCATTCACCTGGTTGCCGCATCCACTGCGCTTGTGGTGCTGCAGGTGTTGTTCTCATCTATTGACTACACTAAGGATCATTTATTTTATGCATATCCGGATGATGCAGAATTGACGTGAGTATGACCTGAATAAACAATAAATGCTTGAAAATGATAAAACTAAATTGTCTTTTTTTTTAGCTATGGCTACGGAGTCTATTTGGCGTGGTTCACTTTCGTGGTCAATATCTTATGCGGCGTTATGTTCCTCTGGTATTCGGGTAAGAAAAAGGGCGCCAAGGCACCCAATGATGAGATCGCAATGGCAGATGAGCCCACCATTATGGGCAGATAATAGTGTTGCCCAGTAACACAGCAATCAAAGACCAAAGCAATCCAAACCAATCTTTGATGGTTGGTATTTTTGTTTAAAATTTTTGTTATTTGTTATCTTAATAATAATACACATGTATAATTTGCGTTTTGTTTTATAATGAAGAGCTCGGCTAAATAAATATATCATTTAAAACCTATATAGAACAAGACCAATTTTTTATTGCTAGTAATAAAATGCGCGGTCAAAATCTTTGAAATTCAGGGTGGCATGATTAATATTTTCGATAAGAAATCGAAAGACCGATTAGCATTAGCATGGATGAAATAATGAAGGTAAGTGCGCTAAAAGTATTAAATTGAATAAAAAATAATTAAATTGAAGTTACCGAGAAAGCAAAATTTTCCGTTTGTTTTCATAAAGCAATAAATATAATATTATGTGACATTTAAACTTAGCAAAATTTTTGATTAGTTCTGTTAGAGATGGAAGCTTACACTTAAGATTATCGACAACACGCGTTGCTTTCATTTGTTTTGGTTTTTAGTCAAGTGAAACCCTTTTTCAACGAAATGGAAGCCGACATTTTTACCACATTGGCGAAAGAGCTGTCCGCTTCTGAGCTAGTGAAACTAGAGGAACAAAACAAACGTTTGGTGCCTGATTTTAAGGCAAACAAACTAGAAATTGATGCACAACGTCATTGGGATTTATTCTATAAGCGTAACGAAACCCGATTCTTTAAAGATCGGCACTGGACAACACGCGAGTTTAAGGAGCTCCTAACCGGAACACAAAGCGCGATGTCAGGCCAAAGGAGTACCCTCTTGGAGGTGGGCTGCGGTGTTGGCAATTTAGTTTTTCCACTGCTGGAGGAGCAATCAAAGGAGGAAAATAATGATAAAAACGGATTATATTTTTACGCCTGCGACTTTTCACCGCGTGCTGTTGACTTTGTGCGCACCAATCCGCTGTACGATACAGAACATATAACAGCATTTCAGTGCGACATAACGACGCAACGGGTGCATCAGAAAATTCCCAGAGAAAGCCTTGATGTGTGCACAATGATTTTTGTGCTATCTGCCATACATCCAGATAAGTTCGTAGCTGTCGTACAAAATCTGTGGAAGCTGCTCAAGCCAGGTGGTTTGGTGCTCTTTCGGGATTACGGTCTATACGACATGGCACAGCTAAGATTTAAGCCGGGCCACAAAATTGCCGAGAATCTATATATGCGACAAGACGGCACGCGTAGCTATTACTTTGAGGATCAGCAATTGGCACAGCTATTTAGTTCCAATGGGTTCGAAGTCCTAAACAATAGTTATGTGCATCGGCGCACGTTAAATCTGAAGGAGGGCATCGATGTGCCACGCATTTTTTTGCAAGGAAAGTTTAGAAAACTGGCAACAATACATTGATATTTTTTTCGATATTTCAATTTTGTGTATATATATATTAATTTGTAGTTTAAATCAATAATGATTAATTTGCCTGTAAGTCAACATTCAATAAATATTTGTATGTAAGTATATCCTGATACATATGTGTTATATATATATGTGTGTGTGGCTTGTATATGTTGCAATATATTTAACATTAATATTATGATGTAATATTAATAAACCAAATTGTAGACCAAGTTTACCAGCATATATCAGCTTTACTTGAAACATATTTGTAATAATTAATAAATTCATTATAAAATGCTGGTTTTTTACATTTTTTTTGACAACTGATAACTTGGCAACGTTTATGTTAATATTCTTCAATTTGTAATAGGTGTTACTGTGTGCTTAGGCCTAAACGAAAAGTTACATAAATAGTAATGTACAATTTACCAACAATTAGAATACAATACAATAATACACAAGAACAACTAAGAGGGACAATCAATTCAACAAATTTGTTTTTAACGGTTTAAGTATTGCTGCGGTTCATTTTATACAGCCCAAAACGTTGCCTGATTGGCAACCTTATAATCAGTTTGCACCCGACTAGGTAACGTGCGAATATATATATACATATATATGTATATTGTAATGATATAATAAATAAAAATTAAATTTGGCTAATTGGTTTGTAGTTTAACTCCAAACAGAGGACACGCGATCACTATTCTAGACCATGTTCGGCAAGCTTGCCACCATTGCTGCTGCTGTGACCCATTGGTGTGATTTCGACACTGGATTCAAAGCTTTTGGTCAATAAATCACTGCTCGTTATGGAAGTTGTGTTGCTGCTTGCTGGAAGAACGCCACTTCCCGGACCAGCCAGGGTAACAATGCCATCGTTCATGTCGCTTTCAATGCTATAGCTATTGCTGCCATTCTCATTCATCAGCGACAGTGTTTGCATTGGTAGCATGTCGGTGGGTTGCGCATCCGCAACGGCATCGTATGTCTTTGACTTGCTTACCGACAGTGGACTCTTCTCATAGTCAATGCCCGCAACGTCTGTGGTTTGTGTTTGCAACTGTAGCAGAGAATTGCGCTGTGTATGCTTGTCGAATTTACGTTGCGGTGGTTTTGGCGGCTCCTTGTCCTTCTCCTTGTCTTTATCTTTGGACTTTTTGAAGCCGGTAATTGCTTTGTGGGCCTGCGCTTTAATACCTTCCATACTTGGTCTTATAATCGAAGTGCGTGTGCCGCTGCTCTCTTTGGTCGAGGGCGATTCCTTAGCACCTGGCTCCGTTTCCTCCGTCACACTAGCCAACTGCTGCTGTGGGGCCTGAGGCATGGTGAGATCTTGCACTTGTATCGGAATGTCATCGGGCAGCTTTTTCGTACGGAATGAAGCGTTTGTTATCATTGATTTCGAAACAGATGGTGTCACAGTATTTGTTGCCGGAGTTAACGCAACGCTCAACCCCATGGGACCATCATTCGGTTGACCGGAAGGATTTGCATGCAACGAGTTGCGCACCGCATTTGTGACCAGTATCAGTTCCGTGTACATTTCATAGCAAGCACGATTATGTATGTCCTCCAGTGTCTGTATGGCTACTGTACCATAGCCATTGAACATCGCATAATAGATTGCATGCACCAGTTCAATAAGAAAGGATGCGGAGAGCGGTATGCGCGGCGAGGAGGGTTTTGGAAATGTGGCACCTGTAGCTGGATCCGATCTAACATATGTAAAACATATGGACAATAATTTAAGCTGCATCTGTTAAAACGGTGTTAAAGTTACTTACCCATAGCTCATGCGATGACCATGCCCTGATTTGGTAGTGAATCCCTGATTAACCAACTGTGACGTCACTCGACATAGATGCAGCAACGAGGACTTTTGCGTAAGGCTAACCTGCTGATTGTAGCAGAATAGGAGAGCAGTAAGGATGCGCATTCGGTTCTGTGCATTTATCGATTCAATGCGCAAATGTGGTCCCCACTTGACCTCCCGATTGCAGTTCTCTTCCCAGCGTCGCAGATCGGTCATGGGCAGGTTCTTTACCTCGTGGTAAACTGACACTTGAGCGAGTATGGGCATGCGAAATGCGACCACCTTCTGGCCGCCATCGTCGGTGGACACCTCGCCGTTATAAATGCATATCAGCAGCGTCTCCACGCCGCGCGACGCCTTCTTATCGCCAGCGGCAACAGCATGCAGGTACGTGTATATCAACACGGGCAGGAATTGCAAAGGGAACTTGTGCAGCGTCACCTCTGGTGCACGATAGAAGGACAACAATTGCTGACATATGTCGTGCACTAGGTCATCGTTGCGCTGCCGTTCGTTGAATATTGTAAAGATAGCCTCGGCGATTTCGGGATCAGTTTCATGCTCAACGACGAAAGCCTCGGACTCCGCTGGCTGACGGCGAACGCGCTGATAGTCCGCCAGCCAGTCTTTCACTAATTCGGCCATTATTATGTATTACAAATGCTTAATTAGTTTGCTAGAGGCTGCCTTCTAATCTTTTTCACACATAAACCTTGCATATCTGCGCAGGGCTGCGGGAAAAATAAGAACAATAGTTCAGAGGAACTAGCTCAATCGTTTGAAATTTTAATTGTTGTGAAACTTACAAGCAAATAAAAGCTTAAAATTTGTAAGGTAATATAAATTTCAAGTTAAACGCACATGAGCTAGGACGTCCAGAATAAGCTTTAACTGTTAATCATATTGGCGTCTTTATCGCCCTGGTCGATTAAATATAATGCAACTCTACGATGCTCTCACCCAAAGACTATCGAATTCATTTGGACCTGCGAATATGTGGTACGCACTCACATGCATACATTGCTTACATACGTACAGATATATATAGTTGTAATTATTATTAGCCATTTAACGACGAAAACAAACTATTAAATAATAAAAACCAAAATTTAAACTTAAATGCCAAACATTTTCTACAAACGAGAACAAGAACTGAAAAAAGTTATTAACTAAAATCGCGGAAGCGAAGCTTTTGCTAAAACAGAATCGAACATCAAGGAAAACAAAGTGCCAAAACAATCATCGTCCAACAATTTTAAATGCTTTAAGTAACCTCCAAAAAACAATAAAAAAAACAAACAATTCAAGAGAGAGAGAGAAAGAGAAAATTGCAAGTGAAACATGGGCAATGCAGGCAGCTCCACTGTGCAAATGAATCGTGAGCGCCACAAGTCGACGGACCTCTCAACGCCAAGTTCTCCCGCACACTTTCGTGACTCAGTTTTAAGTGCGGGTGGTGGCGGGGGCGCTGCAGTTTCGGGCGGTACTGGAGCCGGCAGTAGTGGCGGCCAAGTTTTCTTGTTCGATAAAAAACATACAGCAGTCTTAAACGAGGGTTCGTCGCAAGAAGACGACGACGAGTATTTACCGAGAGCGGGAGCTAAGCGCACAGCTGATAACGAAACAGCAACAACAGCAGTAAAAACAACAACAGTAACAACAGCAGCTGACAAAGAGCAAACAATGGATCAAAACAACGATGATGAGCAGGAAAAGGCAACAAGATCGCAGCAGTTGGCCGAGGACGAATTTGATCTAAAGAAAACAGCGCTACCCACTGTTTTGCGCTGGGATTATGGTGGCAAAAACGTGACAATATCGGGCACATTTTCCAAGTGGAAGCCCATTCCGATGGTGCGTAGCCATGGCAACTTTGTAACCATAATCGATCTGGCCGAGGGTGACCATCAGTACAAATTTTGTGTGGATGGCGAATGGAAGCACGATCCCAAGCTGGCAAGTTACTCTTTCTATTTCTATTTTTTTGATTGGGGAAAATCGATACTCGCGCAATGTTTACTATTTCTGCTGACGCAGTTGACGCTTTTCATACCTTGTACTCATTGAAAGTGTATGAAAGGGGTGTAGGGCAATAAAAACAAATAAATATAAGAACTTAAGATTTGTAGGTATGATTTTGAAACCGTCAATTTTCCATAGTCGATAAATTTTTACAGAAATATCTAAATGCTTATTTTTAAAAAAAACTTATATATAAGGTAAAAGTTACCTTATTGAAGAAGTTGTATATAGGGCTTTCAGTAGTCGAGCAGATCCAAATAAAGCACAATTGTTTTGCACTAATACGTTGTGTAATCACTGCCGGACTGTAAACAAAGCGATTAGAGACATCAGCTTTGGGCCTTAAGTTTCGGGCCTGGCAATGCTGTACTGATCGAAGCTGTAGTTGCTTGGCGTTCTAATTAGAGTTGATTGTCTATCGATTGCACTTACAGAAAAGCGTAGAGAACGATGATGGTGATAAGAACAACCTAGTATCTGTACGTGCGTCCGATTTTGAAGTATTCCAAGCACTAGCCAAAGACAGCGAGAATGTGCCCAACTATGCCGAAAAGGAGTACTCACAGGAAGTGCCCCAAGTGAAGCCCTGGGAGAAGGTGTCTGGCCCACCAGTGCTGCCGCCACATCTCCTGCAGGTCATACTCAACAAGGATACACCACTATCGGTAAAAAAAAGAACTCAATATTTAAAAGACAATATTATGTAAATAATTAACTTTTAATTGGTTTTACAGTGCGAGCCGACATTGTTGCCAGAACCTAATCATGTCATGTTGAATCACTTGTATGCCTTGTCCATTAAAGATGGAGTAATGGTGCTCAGTGCCACGCATCGCTATTGCAAAAAGTATGTCACAACATTGCTCTACAAGCCCATATAGGCCAGTCCCCAGATACTAAACATTTTTTTATATTTACATATTACGTTCGTGTTTAGCTGTAAGAGGTTTTCAATTGTTCGCTATATTCGATTTACAAACTATGCGCATATTTTTTTTGTTAAGCGTTGTAATTTTTTATTAGTAAAATATATATATATTGGATTAAAAAAAAAATATATATATATATATTTGTAATTTGAGTAATATTATTGTTCTGTGTCAATTTTTGTTTTCAGTTTTAAATTGTTTTTCTATTTTTTATTGCGAACTGCATTTTTTACTCACTAAAATTTTAATTAATATAAAGCTTTTGGTACACTGTTCCAATTTGATATGTGACTAATACATATTCTAGCATAATTTTCAGTTTCTAACGGCTGTTTTAATTTTTTCCCCAAATCTATTTAATTAATTGATTATAGAATAACACACTTTGGATTTTGTTCAAAATTCATATCACAAGTAGTACTGAGTACTACTGAGTACTGTCTCTCTATGTAGTATCTACGAGCTATATAGGTATTTGCCAGCTTGCTGTTAAGCCTCTTCTACATCAGTTTTAACTTGTGTTGTTCAACTGGCAGCAGCACCGCTGGAGGTGTATTCAGACTGATTGGTAACTTCACAATTTGCTTGGACAGATAACGTTCCTGCATTTTATTGGAGACAAGTTCAAATTCGCCGTCCTCGTCGAACAATGCTTTTGTGAAATATTCTGTAAACAGACGGCACATATACTGATCCTTGGTCGATGGCCACCAGCCCTCGAGGAATCCAATGTGGCCTCCACGTGCCGTTATTATAATGGCTACATGCGTACACTGATTGGCCGCCTTGACAGGTATGGCTTCCAGTGGTTGAAATGGATCATCTGCTGCACTTAGGCATAGCAGCGGTACAGTAATGTGATCCAATTTATTATGTAGCGTTGCATCCGTGTAATAATCATTTACGTGGGCATAGCCAAATTGTTTGGCTGTAAACAACGCATCAAATTCCTTGATCGTTTTACACTAACAAATATAAAAAGAATTTATAGTTTTTATCTACTTAGCAGTAATATGATATCTTAATGCAACTTACATTCAATATGCGTTGCATATCTATATCCGAATCTTGATAAATATCCCTGTAAACCTCCAAATGATTGCGCAGAGTGCGGCACAGACTGCTTGCCAAATGACGTCCCAGCAGGTTATTAAGGACTGGCTTTTCAATGCTTGCGCTGCCTTTGTGCACATCCCAAGGCACTGATATTATCTTGGCTGCCGACAAATTATCACGCGCCTCATCGCTCTTGCGCGCCAAATAGTTTCCTGCAAGAGTAAGTAATTAGTTTCCAATAAACTTTGGATTTCTCTAGCATACCTAGTATAAGGCCACCCATGGATATGCCTGTGGCGCCTAGTTTACAATGAGCCGGGAGCGTTCGGCGCACATGTTGCACAACCTCGCTCAAATCTTCACAGTTGGAGGCGCAATAGAGACGTGGTGTCTTCAGCTCAATGCCACCGAGGCCACGATTATTAAAGACAACCACACGCATAGCTGACTGCTGGGCGGCAAAGACTAGGCACTTAATGTATTCCGCTTGCGATTCACCAGTCAGACCTGGCAATATAAGCACACAAGGTGAACGCGCGTCACATCCATCCTCCATCCAGTCTAATGCCACCTCACCGCCATCCTTCAGTCTGAGTATTTCGCTGTGTATACAAACAAATATATTTAATTAAATTATGTACAACAAAAAAAGTAATCCAATTGAAATGGTTATAGTATAATCAATTGAAAATTGTATTCTGTTTTGCTGTTCGCTTACAAAATTCAGCATATTCAAATAAAAAATGATCCGAAAATTCTAATATCTGTATTCTTAGAATCTTTATTCAGTTTATGCTTTGAAACTTTGTATACATGGTTGAAATAACTTGGGGGTGTGTATTAACGCAGATATTTCATACTTGACTTAACTTCAATGTTCCATATCTTATTATCATTTTAAAGCTTTCCAAATTCAAGATTTTATTGTTATCGTTTTCATGTGTATATCGGAAACGGGAAGAGTTACCGAAAATTGGAAACAAACCTATATTGCCTAGGGATTAGGAAAGTTTATGTTTCAAATCTGGAGTCTCTACATATACAGTTTATTGGGTCGGAGAAGCTTCCTTCTGCCTGTTACATACTTTTGCACAAAACCATTATATACACTTTTTACCTATTTTTAATGGGTTCAGGGTTTAAAAAGAGATTGTGACTGTGCGCTGCAAACCGGGTCGAGATCTTTAGAATTATGGCTAATGACTATGCATAAATATAAAAATGACAATTTATACATATATTTTTAAAACGACCAGAAAATCAAAGGTCAGTTTGCCAAGCAACAATGGCACAACAATAATGAGAACAACAACAACTACTTACCGCCGATAATTGACACGAGGCAGACCCTTGGAGCGCAGCAGGCTCGCTAGTACGGTCTGGGCGCGACTCTCTACACACCAGAAGGTCGGCCAATACTTGTTCTCCAGCGTTGGCATCTTTTTAATTAGATACTGCTTGAACGGTCCATCGGCACAGGCAATGATCGGACGCTATGGGTTTTAATAGAATTATGTAAATCAAAAGTTAACCGGAAATTAGGTATGTAAAGCGCTCACCTTTACCACCTGGATGAGGTAATACACAACATAGGCAAATATGGCCAAGCCGAGCGCATGCAAACGAGGCAAGTGCGACAGATACGCGTACATAGAATAGAACATAGTGACTGAAGCGGCCTCACTGTGTATTCCTCGCAGTGCAAGCTTGTGACTTTGATCCCGAGCGGGGCGACTGCAAATTGAGTAAAGACGTGCAAATTACAATTTATGACAAAAGAACGCTTGTATTCCAAATTGCTGAATGGGAGCTATCTAAACGATTTGATATGATATACTTGTGTTCATACATATACTATTAAAAAAGGCATTGTACGGAGCATTATCTTATCGTATTTGGCTTATAGTATACGTTACTTCAGTGTACTGTTTTCAACTAGCAGCTCGCCGGCTGAATGGGTCGGAAACTCGAAAACGCGTCTTCTTTTGTTTTTCTATGTTCTTATCAGCACAAGAGTGGTATTGAAGATTATATACGCAGATAATTCGCAATTTTAATTTAAACCCTTGCAGATTATATTAAAACATCTTTAATATCTTTTTACTAATCTCAGCGGAGACCTTTAATACAGATTGTATGACATTTAAGTTATTGCAATATGTCTGCTAGGGTATTAAATATTCGGCAACCCGAAAATCTTAGTTATCTCCTCTCTTTTTAATCTCTCACACTCACAGCAGTTCCTCTTTAAGTCGTAGTTTTCGCTGTAATTGTTGTTGTTGTGGATGCTGGTGTGGTTGTTGTTGATAACGGGGCAGCTGTTGAGTTAAAGCTGCACTCGCGCTTCTGCTGGTGTGATTAATCATGAGTGCAAATCTGCCGATGCTGAGCAGTTCGCTGCCCAGTTTTTGATTATTTTTTTGTGTTGCCGTCTTAAGCGGCATGTGGACAAAGGCGCACAGCATGATTAGGCAGCAGAGGCAAAAAATTTAACTAAGACTTATCACACTCTGTGCTCAAACTAGTACTAGCATTCAATAAATGGTTTTATCGTCAACTAGATAAGTTTGTTATATAGTATATTGGCACTCTTTTATTGTAGCCTTGCATAATATTGCTCCGTGAATTGTGGTTTTGTGCGCTTACCTTGAAGAAAATATGAAACAACGAAAATTTTCAATAAAAAATAAAAATTTTGATAATTTTGTAATTTTTTTAGGTGTCACACAAACTTAAAACAAAAATGTAAATTGTTTTTAAATTATAATTTTTTATTTCTGAATGTTGCGTTGCCAATGGCTTACAGTTGAACAATGAGCCATGATTTTGCTTCTAGGCCGATGGGTTTGTGTTCAAAACCTAAAATGGCCGTTGTGTCTACGGCGTACACCTACACATTAAAACTTACAAACATACACTGTTGTAAGTGTGTACATTTACACACAATACTTACATATCTTATTGAGTTCTTTTCTGGCATCACGTGCAACAACAAAATCAATAGCCACGGCCAAGGGTATGTGGGGTGAACCTTTGTGCTATTTTTGGTGAATGTGAAAGTGGGTGGCGTAATTACCGTGCCAATTATGACGCACGAATCTTAAATATAATCTATTATTTAACTTGCCTTAACAAGTTGTAAGGATAACGACGCTTTAGTAGTCGTTGCCGTCGTGTGTTCCCCTTGAAGCGACTTTTGTTTTTATTTTTCGAAATGAGACGTTGGTGCTACACAGGTGTACATAAACCAATTATATAATAAAAGAATTGAAAACATGAATTTTACGCGGCATTTAAAAACATGTTCACAACGTTAAACAGGTTATTTTAATAAACTCAAATTGTAAACAAAAACCATTAGCGCACATGTAAAAGTAACTGATGTTGTTCAAGTGAACAAGTAGGTTCGCTCATTGATTAACATTGCGTGATTCTGTTATTAACAGAGATGATTTCCTTTTATCAGAAAAAACAATTGCTTTCAAAAATTATATAAATTTATTAAATTATAATTGTCATTCAGAAAGCCTAAAATTTCAAACATTAACTCGCAAATGCTATCGCTGTTTTTCAATTACAGCAATTTCTGCTTACGATAAGCTATTTTACAGTTATCTGCTTACGATAGCTATTTTACAGTTATCTGCTCACGATAAGTTATTTTACAGTTATCGATAGCAGAAACACTACAGCTGACTGAACAACTTGAGTATCGAGTATGAAGCATCGAGTACAAGTGCAACTGCTGTCGGGGTCAGTTTGTCTGCGTCGCTGCGTTGTTGGTGTTTTTGTCGTTAAAAGTATTTTTATTCGAGTATTTCGTATGAAAATAAGCGTGCCAAGTGTATCAATAACTATTGGGGCTAAACCAGACGCCCAGAATTAATTGTACAGTGGTCTTAAGAGAGTTGAAAATTGCAAATTGCTGACGCAGTAGCAACATAAACACAATGAATGATTTGATTCAATGACGTCGCGAAACGAAATCGTGAATCGACAAAGAAAAAGAGCAAGAAGAGAAGGGAAAAAAGACTGCCAGCGAACAGCCGCCTATAATTTATATGTTTATGCGGGCTGCTGCTGGTGACACTTAAAAACAAATAAAATATAACAAGTTTGAATAGAGTAACAAAACAAACAAACAAAATTTATTAAAACATGTGCTAAAACCAGAAGAAAAATAATACAGATGGGTTCACGTATCAAGTGAGTATTTTATCTGCTGACGAGATTTTTAACTGCGGCTGGGAAAAAATATATATGTTTGTCTATAAGTGTATGAAGTGGGCGTAACGCTTGGCTGAACACTGAAACTTATAAAAGATGCATCTTGTAATACCTCGTAATCAAATAATTCGGGAGGGATACAATTTAGAGCTGGGTGCTTATCCATCTTATCGCTTAAACATGTTATGTGCTAATAATACTATTTCTTCTTGTCATCAACAACAGAAACGATGTAAAAAAACTCTTTGAGTTCTGGTGCGAAGTGAAGCCCACAAGGGGCATAGATCGAGGTACCGTTAATCGCAATGGCGGAGCAGCCGCAACAGCCGCTGGCGTTATTATCGAAAGCTTTCCTGAAGGTTTTCGCGATAAGGAGGTACTCACCGGCATCCCATCGTTTGCGTTTCCCTGCGATCTCGAAAGGTGCGTCTGATGCTGTAATTCGTTACACATACTTATTTATTACACATGCATGTTTCCGGTTTATTTTGCGTTAGTCATTAAAAAAAGCCGAAAGACAACAAGCAACAGCAACAAAATGTATAATCTATTGATATTTTTCTTGATACAGTGGTCGCACACTAGTTAGAACGCTTTGGTTCCAGTGACAAATTTAATTTAAACTCACAGTTGTCTTCATTAAAATTTTAGTACAAGGAAAAAAATGAATGTGTTTGCTGTTTGAATCGGTGAATGGTCAAAAACGATGACGCTGATGACTCACGCCAGCAGCGGCGGCAGCAGCCACAGCAGCGTCGTCGTCCACTTCAAGTTTGTCCATGAATTGAATAACCTGTTGTATAGTTTTTTGTGTTTGTTTACATATGAACGCGCCAGTTTGTATGGCCACATTGAAATTGTTTCATTCGGATTACGATGAACGCAATTCAGTTTTCGCACTTTACGCTTGTTGTTTCAGTTTTATAGTATTTCCTCACTGTATCGGTTTCATACATACATATGTATACAAATACAAATACATGCTTCAATTCAATTGTCTCCTGTTAGTCACGCCAAAAACTTTTCTGGTTTATCTGTTCAGCTGTGCTTAAGACGGGACAACAAGTTGTTATTGTTTTCCCTTCGTGGCCCCTTTCTGCTGACATTGCTATTATTATCGCATGGCAAACACACTGATAAATGTAATTTGGAAAGTGAACAAGTGGTGGCTAATAATTTTGTTGAAAATTAAATCAAAAATTATTATTATCGCATGGCAAACACACTGATAAATGTAATTTGGAAAGTGAACAAGTGCTGACTAATAATTTTGTTAAAAATTAAATAAAATTAAAATCAAGCATTTGACAAAAACAAAGTTGAAATAAAAATAAAATCCAGGAAAAGGCATATATGTATGAATACGCCAAGCACCGTTACGGCATATAGCGAAAAAACAACAAATACGATCTCCAGCGCTCTCACTTAATTCATTAACTTTAATTCTCTTCTGCGTTCTCTCTCTCTCTCAACTACTATCATTATTGTTATTAACAGTTATCGCTTAAGTCAATGCAACGACATGTACAGCTGAAGCGATAGAGACGACACTTCCTAGACATTTTTTTTTTGTCCATTGAGTGCTGCGATTTGTTGCTTGCCGGTTTTGCATTTTTTATTAAATATTGCGCGCATCTAACGACTTTACGTAATCCGACGCCTACAACAAAACAAAACAAAACAAGTAAGAAGGCTCTAGTCGAGAAATCCCGACTAGACGATACCCTGATCCCTATACTTTACGCCTACAGTCAGTGTTTGCAAGTATGTGTGTTTGTATTATGTACGCACATACTGCATACTGCATACACAACTTCAATGTCCCATATATCCGGTGTTTCTTAACCGATTTTAATGAAAATTTCACAGATTGTCATTATTTTGTTCATTATTTCAAATGCCATCTCAAAGTTTTCAAAATTGAAGATTTTGTTGTTATCGATCCCATGTGTATATCGAAAACGGGATGAGTTATCGAAAATCGAAAACAAACTTGTACTGCCTAGGGATTAGGCGAGCTTAAGTTCGAAATCTGAAGTCTCTAGCTCTTATAGTCTCTGAGATCAGTTGGCTCATACATACGGACAGACGGACAGAGAGACAGACGGACAGACAGACGGACATGGGTATATCAACTCGGCTGTTGATACTGATCAAGAATATATATACTTTATGGGGTCGGAGATGCTTCCTTCTGCCCGTTACATACTTTTGCACAAAACCATTATACCCTTTTTTCCCTTTTTTAATGGGATCAGGGTATAAAAAAAAACAGCAACAAGAAAGTGCCCGCGAAATGCTAAAGAGCTGCAAAACAAAATTGGAGGCCGAGCGACTTTGCATTGTAAACGGAGCTCAGTGCAAAAATAGTTGTTGTTTTGTTTTGATTGTCGTTGCAAATTGTGATTTATTCACTTATAATAATCATCAACGCACACAAAAAGACACACAATACGCACAAGGAAAGACCACAAAAGCAAGCGTAGTTAATAATATTCTCATGTTCGGAAGACTTTAAATACAGCTCACATCAAAGATTTTGTTGCTGTAGTCGCTTTCGATTTTTACTTGCTTGCAGATCTTTTTTTGGTTTAGTCATCTGCCAAATGTTTTCAATTTGGGTTAAGAGGCAACACAAAAAACAAAAAACAAAAAACACACAGGGGCTTGATCATCAGCTTACCGCGCCAACGGGCAGCATAATTCATTCATTGTGTAAAGACGAGCCGAGCGTCTTTATGATTTACAAAGTATTTGTATGTAGTATGTACAAATGCAATAAAGCGTTTCTTGAAACGACTGTTGCTGTTGTCAAGGTCATCGAGATGGCGCCGTTGCCGACCGGATATGGTATAGTTGTTATCTTTACATCTGAACATAAGCAATAACTTTTGTCACACATCTGTCCAATCACAAGAGTAAGCTGACTAAAAAGATTCCATTTGGAGTGTACTGACTACATAAAGAATATTTTGTAAGGAAATCTTGTTAACGTGAGCTATATTGTAATCATATTTTTTTTCTATATGCTTAACATAGGGACTCTGTGCAATCCTATTCATTTGTGCATACTACCGGCGACTCAAAATGGCGTTTCGGCTTCTGCCGACACGATCCCAAGACCGAAACGGCCATGGTGCTGATAACCTATTTGCCGTGGCATGATACCTTCCTGAAGCTTTTGATTGTGCTAGCCGAGCTACGGCGAACAGATCGAAATGGTTTTCGAACGTTCCTTTCCGAGGCCTACAACCGGGGAGTGCCCGATTCGGGTGGCAGTCTCACAGTATTTTACAACAGTGGCCAGAGCGTAAGCATTTCTTTAAAAACGTGTGTATGTGTTACTTAATAATTACAGATTTTTGAACTATATTATAGCATTTCACATTCGAACGGCCTTTGCAATTTCAGCTGCCTAGCATACCAGAAAATGTAAGTAAATGTAATTTAATTAACAAAATAATACATATTATGAATAAAATTCAATCTTTTGCAGCACAACCTTAATTTGTATTATAATTTTGTGGATCCGAAGGAGATGATAAGCGTATTTGCTGCCATGCTGGCCGAACGTCGCATTATATTCACATCCAGCCATCTGGATCGATTATCCTCCTGTATACAGGCGGCCAATGCATTCCTATATCCTATGGTCTGGCAGCACATATTCATACCGGTGCTGCCATGGGAGTTTAAGGATTACCTAGGCGCACCCATGCCATATCTAATTGGTGTGCCAAAGCCGGTGCTTGAAACTGTAAATGAATAATAATTATACTATTTTAATATCATAATAATATATATTATGTCTGTTGCTTGCAGGTTTCTGCCGATGAGCTCGGCGAAGTTGTGATCTTAAACTGTGATACAAAGCTGTTCGAGAGTCCCTTTGATGATGTGCGAGCGCTGCCGCTAGAGATTGTGTCACAGCTGAAGAAATACCTGACTCACACACAGGATCACATTGGTGATCGCGTATCGAAAATCTTTTTGGGCGCCTTGGTCCAACTCATTGGTGGCTATCGAGATGCAGTTGAGTTTCATGACACTTGCAAAACGTTTAATCACGAGAAATTCATTGAATCTCGGCCGTCGCACTTGCGTCCGTTTCTTACCAAAATGATGGAGCTACAAATCTTTGCACAATTCGTCGACGATCGACTCAAAATGCTGAACAGCGGTTTGGGCTTCTCCGATGAATTCGAACTGGAGACGGTGCGCTATGCAGAGAAGATTAAGAAGCGCGGACGAAATTATGTCTTCCTTAAGCATGTCAAAGACAAGGTAAGCAGCGGACAGTATGATGTTCGCCTAGTTCGTCAATTGCCTTGACCCACCCCGCTCATAGTGCATTTCCCGAAACCAATCACCTCCTTAGTCCACCTCACTGCCTTCATTCTTATTAAATATGTGATTGTATATACGCAAATATATTAATAAATTTTTTTTTTTTTTTGTGGTTTGGAGTGCATACATGGATTGAGCCCTCTGCGCTGTTCCGTTATAATTTCTTGATACATATATTATTTTATTGTTGTATCTTTTAAGATTTTTTGATATTCTTTTTTGGTTTATGAACAATGTTTTCTTTAATTTCAATTTGATCTATTTCGCAGTATTATTTGGGAAAGCGCAGTGTTTCGCGAGTGTTTGCCAAGAACTATATTTAGACCGATTGACACCGTCCACCACAAAAATTATGAGTAGAATTTCAACACACACACACTCAAACTCAATCAACTTTTTTACAAAAAAAAAAAAAATCTTAATAAAAACGTTAGTTTTACTTGATTTACTTCCTCTTTTAACCAACACTTGCACCAAAAAAAACTCAGAGCCGCAAAACTAAACAATTTTTTATTTTTGTTTGTTTTATTTCTTATGTAGTATTTTGTTTTTTGTTAGATCTAGATTTGTATTATCCTTGACATAGATCATAGTTATCATATGCTAGTTAGGTCAGCTGCAGCTGCCTTAAATACACAAAAATATTCGATTTAAAATTTACATAACCAACTTTAGATCAAAACAATTAAATCCAAACTCTAATTGTTGCACTCCGTATTTATCCAAACTAACAAATCTTTAACCATGAATTTTTGGTAATAACGAGCTTTTTCAAGGCTCATTACTCAAATAGTTATATTATTATTATGCATATACTAAAAATTGGCTTTAATCGTAGTTTGATTGTAATATTTGTGCTGCTATCCATGTCCATTAATTCAAAAAAAAAGTACTACATACATATATATATATATCTCATTATATTTTTGAGCGTTACGTTTCTTTCATATATGCTGCTTGGAAACCTCACGTTGTGCTTCTGTGCTTCTCTCTGGGTTATATACCGTATTTTCACAAATACGCGCCTAACTTTTTTAGACTAATCCAGCTGTTAAGTCTGCCGTCAAATCGGTGAGTGGTAGTACTTCATATCTGTAGTACATTCTTTTTTTTTTTAAATTTTTTTAGGGAAAGAGCTTTAGTTTTATTTAAATTGAAATCATTTTGAATATTTTCGCTTAAGGTTAAGGAGAGTTCGCGTGGTGTTAAGACCGCCTACAAGAAGTGGCGCGACAACGGAACCCAAAACCCCAATTCCAACCATAATTTTCACTTTGGCCTTAGCTCGCCCCAGCATTCGGATCGTCCGGACGGCAACAACGGCACAGCAAGCTACGGTCGCAAGGTCACGCATCGCTCGGCGCCCAGTTCGCCGGTGTGCAGCAAGCGTTTAGAGCGTGAGATCAACTTTAATGGAAGCGCCATGCGAGAGCAGCTGCAACAGCAGCCGACGTTGCAATTGCCCACACAAACGCGACGCGGTCCAGTGCCGCTGGCCATGTCCAACTCGAGCAGTCACATACCGCCAAATGGTTATACGCTGGGTGCGCCAAATAATGCTCATTTTGATCATATTGTTGGTGCGTCTCCTGCTGTTAGCTCGGCAAGCTCGATATGTTCATCGGAGATGAATCTGTCGCAGGAGCTGCAGAATCATCCGCTTTTCAAAACGCCCGCCGTTGATCGCAGCGTAAGTAGTCTAGTGCGTGAATATGAGAGGCGGCTGCAGTTGCTCACGCATTTAGCTTAATGCCACTCTTTTCACTGTGTGTTTGTCATTGTTGCTGTTGTTGTTGTTTCTGCAAAATATTTATGTTTTCATCATTATTTTTCATTGACTTTTTCCATGTGTTTATTTTGATCATGTGTGTGTTGTCTCTGCCTGTGTCTATATCTGTCTGTTTGTTGTCGCTTGTTTGCCTTATCTTCTCAAAACTTGCACAAACATCAAACATCAAATCATCGCAACTTTGCAACTTGCATTCGCCACCGCCACCGCTACTTGACATGCAGTTGAAGCCAAACTCAGCTGAACACAGCAGCAACAGCACACGCTCCCGCAATGGTGCACCGCCTGCGCGACCTCCGCCACCAAACACCAACACGAACACCACACAGGCAGCACAGCCTATCTCCTATTACAATCATCCATATGCGGCAGGCAACTCCAGCATCAGCAGCAGCAATTTAACGCATCCGCACATCAACGACAAGCCGCCTCGACACATCCCCAGCAAGTCGCAATCACCATTGGCAACAACAGACTCAAATTTTGACAGTCCGCCAGATGTGCAATCGCCACCAGTACCGCCTAGGCGTCAATGCAGCTCCAATGCGGTGGTAGCGGCAACAGCAGCTGCTGTTAGCGCTGGCATCAATCGACTCGAGCGCAATTGCTGGGAGAATGAAGGAAACGATTCGTTGCGAAGTTCAAACACATCTACAGCATCGGCATCGTCTTCGTCGTGCTCCTCGGCTGCTTCGTTTGTAACGGCTGCCTCAAGATTCTCGCAGCTTAATGTTTCTTCGCCGGGCTCCGAGGGCGCACCAATACCAACGCCGCGGGCCAAGAGAGAGGTACAGCAGATGCGCGATAATCAAGTTAACTAAAAAAAAAATGTCCTGGTTGCGGTCCCACATTAAATACTAACACACATCTAGACCCTGTTAGCTGTATCATAATAATAAGCCAAGTTCCTGTAGTAGCTTTGCCATTAATCCGCTTGCATCCGCCTGTCAAATGCCGTTATGTAGCTTAAGTGTAGTTTAACAGTGTGGCATGCCAGCCCAGCTTCCAGCCAAACTAACTAACCCTATTCCTAAACTCTTCAACCCGCACAGTCGCCACGCAGCACCCAGACTCGAACAGAGGATAGCATGAACGATCTGATATCGCTGGACGATAGCAACAACACCAGCTTTGATTTGGAAGACTTTGATCCACTCAATCAGAATGCTCGACCGCTGCCCCCACTGGGCAAAAAATTTACCAGCAACAGCAGTAACAGCATTAAGTCTAAGTCCAGCACGTTGCCCGCCGGCGTCAACAGTAGCGTTTTGAACCAGGTCAACAACAGTGTCAACAATCCACTGTATCACTGCTTTGCGCCCAAGCACATGGCCACGGTTGCGGCGGTTACAAACCGAGTAACCACGCTACCACAACAGGTACAGCGTAGCGGGAAGCCTGATGACGATTTTGAGCTGTTGCGAAAATACGGACTGGATCAGTTCTCCATAAACACAGCTCCAACATCGACAGCTCCTGGACAGGCTGGCACAACGCCAGCCCTAACTGCTGGCTCAGGCGTTGGCAAGGGCATGAACAACTGGACGACCTTTGATTAGATCCCTCTAATCAGCTTTGAGCTTGAAAGTATACCAAAATAAGTGTGATTAGGTTATTATTGTGTTGTATATATATGTAGCTAGGCATAGGGACCTTGTAATAACATACGATACTAGACAAAACCTTAAAAATATTATACCTGTAGTTATTGTTTCAAAATACTAGGCATCATTTTTGGTGTTAACCATTACCGGCTTATTCAACAAAAGTAATAAGCAACTATTTTAAAAAACATTTAGAAACCAAATACAAATACATTTGACTTCCAATCAAAAGACATAAAGAGAATTAGCACAGCATGTATTTAATCCAATAAGCATAAAAAATAAAGTAAAAAGTCTAAAATTCAACATATAAAACAGACACCAACAATTATTGTACGTTGGTCGCTCAAAGATTAAATCTGCTAGTAGGTAAACAATAAATGTGCTTTGAGTTTGTTTTCGGCCATGCATTTTTGTATGCGCTCCTGGAGCGCCTGGGCGCCCTTCAGATTTATATCTTCATAGTTGGGCATCAGTTGTTTCATGCGATCCAACCAGCCATTGGTTTGGCGATAACGCTCCTTGTCCACTGGCATGAGCAGATCCAATGTAATAAGCGTGGTATATATGGATATATCGGCCACACTCAACTCGTTGCCAACTACAAAACTACCTTGCTCAAGAAATTGCTCGAGTGTGGCGTAAGCTTCCTGGCACAAATCTAGCGAACGTCTGTTGAACGTCGCCTCGCCACCATAAATATTGCACGCCACAATATCTTTAATCACCTGGAAGAGCACACCGTTTTCGTAGTACAGGCGATGATCAATATGCGCTCGACGTTTAAGGTCTTTGGGATAAAGTTGATCGCTTTTAGCGTACTTGGCCACCATGAAACAGATTATCGCATGACTGTGAACATAAATCACAATTTAATTTAAACGCGTTTTGCAAATAGTAATTGCAGTTGCGATCAACACACCTGTCCACGTAAACCTCACCATCGGTATCGACGAAAACGGGTACCTGGTGCTGCGGATTTATCTGTATATACATAAAGTAGTATTAGTTTGTGAATTACAAAGTCCCATTATATACTTAGTACATGCCTTAACAAACTCATCGCTGAAATGCTCCTTTTTAGAAAAGTCAACGGCTCTGTTAAAAATGGAATGAAAAATCAATATATTTAAATCCAAATTCTCTTTTAGATGCTTACTTTAGCTCCATATCCAAGCCAATAAGCTTCGCAGTTAGAATGCAAGCTCTAGCCGGAGGACTAAAGAGTGCGTAATACAAAATTGGTTTTTGAGCCATTTTAAGCAATATTTTGTGTTCAAATTTGTTTCTTTAATAAACAACTGAACACAGGTAAGCAGCAACAGATATACCAAAGCAAAGTTTTTTTTTGTAAACGGTCACACTGCAAAATCACAAAAGTGACTGCCAACTGTTTTCAAAACAAAGCTTAGATGTGTGGCAACGCTTTTTGCACAGCTGTTTGCCGGCATTTTCTTACGGAAACAAGCGATTTTAATTTAAAGTTCATACATAACTGATATACATAAACAATCAATGTACTTTGTTTATTCGCATTCTGTTCTTAACTATAAAGTGTATATAAACGTTTTGTTATGAGCTACTATATTAAAAAAAGAAAATAATTTCTTGGGCCCAAAAACCATATTAAGAATATGCTTTAAATCTTTGGGAGCTCTGTGGCTGTCGCCATTTTAACAAATGCATTAGGGCGAGTCTGAAAGCTCAATAACGGAAACATCTTTCTTATCCGTGTCCGCTTCGCCTTCACCTGCAAAAATAAAAAACACAATTTTCGTATATAGCTCAATTGAAAATAATAAAAACACTCTCAAATGAGATTAGCAACTATCAATAAAAAGAAAAAACGAATCAAAATATTATGATTATCAAAAATAGTTTTCCCGTCTGCAGTACGATAAATAAAACACACAGTTGATGTAATATATTATTAGCTTTAATTTTCAGATTATAATGACTTAATTTATACATTGTGTACTCTAATGCTCTCATGCAATGGTTCTTCAATGATTTTGTTTCAAACAACAATCGTCAGCGAGTGTCTTTCTCTAAAGGGTACAAAGGATTTATATTCATTTGGGCACTGCAGCATCATAAATGAATGTATGTATAGTTTTTGTACATGTGCGCATATTTTGCGGATTTCTAATGGATATTGTTGTATGGTCCTAAATATGTACCTATTTTACCATCTAACGGTTTTAAAATATAAATCCAACGTGCCTAAATAAATAATTACAAAGAAGAGGCATTTTTATATACTATATTTTATATAAGCTTTATTTGTTACTGAGTGAAAGTTTATATAATATTCATTTTCCAGTTGCCAATCGTGGTTTCTTTTCTCTTATTTGTTTCCTTCCTTTCAAAAAAAGAAGATATTACATACATATGTTATTCTATAGACAAAACTAAAGAGTTGGTCTTGCTAATTGTTTTTTTATTTGCAAAGGCATCAGAGCTTGTATCGTATGCAATTTTAAAACAACAAACAGATGACAACTTAAAAGCTAAATTATATAACTTAAAATCGATGCGATTCTCTCTCCATATCATGCCATTCCGTTTGCTTTGTGTGAATAGGAATTATTGTAAGACTTAAACATTAACATTTGTTTTCTATATTTTCTTATTATTATGCTATTGTTTAATGCATAGGCCTAATTGTTTGTTTGTGTGTGTTTTGTTTTGTTTTTAACTTAAATTTCATATTATAAAGTAGGTTGGTTGCTGCCAAGCAACTCAATTATGTGTTCTGTGGTTTCTGGGCTAAAAAGCGTTTATATATGTATGTATGTATGTGTGTGTGTATGTTGTTGTTGTTTTTGTTGTGTGTGTTTTAATCGAGACAAGCGCAACACATATTAAATTAAGAATAAAAGAAAAACCTAACTAAGATTATATATTAAGTGTAGAGGCCTGAAAGCAAATCAATACGGAAGCGCAAAGGTTCAGATACAGAAAAAATGATATAGTACAGTTTAGTATAGTATAGTATGGTAGACTAGGAACAGCATCAATCGGGCAGCAACATTTTCGGGGGGCAAATAACAGACCATTTACAATCTGCGCAACTGCAGCACAGCTACTTTTAACTGCGCCCTGCAACACAATCAAAGATTACAAGAAACAACAAAAATTTTGTTTTGTCTGCGTTCACACCTTTGTTTTGTTTGATGATGTAAAATGTACATGAAGAAAATGACAAATGAAAATTGAGTTAAATAGCCTCTGAGATTTTGGATATGTGTGTGCAGGATTAAATGCCGGCAATATAGTGATAAAGACAAATCGGATGACAGCGGGAAATAAAGCTACGAACAAAAAAAGCCAAAACAACTAAAAACAAATCAAGTCAAACGTTATCTAAAAGCACAAATTTGTGCTTGTGTTTGTTTGTACAATGTTAAATATGTGTTTGTGTGTGTGTGAGAGTGTATTTGAGTGTTTGTGTGTGTGTGTGTGTGTGTGTGTGAGAGAGTGTATTTGAGTGTGTGTCTATGGGCCTGCATTTGGATGCTGGGCTGAGGCAGCAGCAGCGGCCGCTACAGCAGCCAGATCCAAGAGTTGAAAATGATTTTGATCCGCTACTGCAGCAGCCAGGGACTCCAATAAACTGGCATGGACAGCATTTGACGGATGTTCTCCAACAAGCAGTTGATGTTCATGCTGCTGCAGATGCTGCTGCTGCTGGTGATATTGTTGTAGCGAATGCGTTTCAGGCGATAGCGTTACTTGCTGCTCGGGGGAATCTTTCGTAGAGTCGATGGACGAAAAAAATACAGAGAAGAGAATAGAATAGAAATGTATATATATATATATACATATATATATATATATATAAAGAAGTTTAGAGAAAGAGAAAAAGAAAGAAAAGAGAAATAGAAAAAGATATGCAAAAGTTACTCAAAACTGTCGTCAATAATATTTTATCTGCTTTGTCAAGATTTAAAAACGCGTTTTGTGTGTAAAATGTTCGCTCAACATGAGAACTATCTACAAATTTATTAATGGGTTACATTGTGTATAAATATGCATTTCGCAATAAATAAATATAAGAACAATAATAAACGAAAAATATTAGTTTATAAAACATATTTGCATGTGAACGGTAGAACGATAAACAGAAAACTTGTACAACGGAACATTTGAATCATAAACAGATCCATCGGGATAATTTTGATGTACATTATGGACGTCACGGCTTTTCCTTGTTAACTGCTTGTTTACTGCAAGTAATAGTACATATGTGCACACAGATAATACTAGTTCTATGGATTGTAAAAAAAACTGGCCAAGCAACATACCGCTGGCGCAAAGCCATATGAAGATCAACCCGCATGTAAAGTTGGGTACGTTTTATATAAACATCTATAAGAAAATTGTACATTAAGGAAATTGCATTTCTAATAATTGAGAGCTGAGCTGAGACGAGCCAAGGCAACTGTTTGAAAATAGAACAACCAATTGAGGAACAAAGCCTGTTACAAATAAGTGGGCCTAATTCTTTAGCGCTATACTCGAAACAGTTCAGACACAAAATTTGAACATCGCTGGCAACATGTTGGGAAAAACCTTACTTAAAAACAATCATTTTAAATTTGTTACATTCCTAAGCGATCCATCTTAAAAATAGGAACTTGTAAATAAAACGTGCAGAAAACTAAACAGAAAGCAAAATTAATAGTTTGAAAAATAAGCAAATAAAGAATCTTATGGGAGTCTTAAAATGTTTTTTTTTTTAAGTTAGTTTGCGTGTGTGTTGGGGGGGGGGGGGGGGGATGAGAGTATTTGGTGGAGGTGTGCTTGCGTATTTTTGATGTATATGAATATTGCCTTATGTGTGTGTACTACTCTAGAGATTTATAAAATATTTTGAAGATATCCTTTTATGCTGTACACATATTTATCAACATATTTATGTTGCCTGCTTTGCATTGCTTTGCTTCTTATTACAAATATGGATCTAACGTACCAGATTTTTGGGGCTGCTGCTGCGACGAGGCATATGCACGAGCAGCGCTACTGATATTTTGTGTGGACGTTGCCGACGCCTGTTTTGTTGGTGGTCGCCGCTTGGCTAGCGGCATATCATCATCCGAATCGCTTAGAGTTAAATCCACCTGTTGTGAAAACACATCAAATAAGATTACCAGAATATACTGAATTATGGTAGGTGCAAAAAACGTACGGTTTCACTGTTTGACGTGGACGTTGGCTGCTCCTCAGGTGCTGAAGACAAGTCAGTCTTCATCGGCTTTGTATCATCTGTGATTAATTCTGCCGAAAAAAGATTCAATAAAATAAATATATAACAAAAAATGGTCACAAACATCAATCTGTACATAACAGTTTGAAAACAGAAAAAAATATATAAAATAAGTAAGAAGGTTCTAGTCGAGAAATCCCGACTAGACGATACCCTGATCCCTTTACTTTACGCGTACAGTCAGTGCTTGCAAGTATGTGTGTATGCGCATACTGCACACTGCATACACAACTTCAAAGTCCCATATCTCCGGTGTTTCGTAACCGATTTTAATAAAAATTTCACAAATTGTCATTATTATGTTTAATATATCAAATGCTATATCAAAGTTTTCAAAGTTCAAGATTTTGTTGTTATCGATCCCATGTGTATACCGGAAACGGGATGAGTTATCGAAAATCGAAAACAAACTTGTACGGCCTAGGGATTAGGCGAGTTTCAAATCTGGAGTCTCTAGCTCTTATAGTCTCTGAGATCAACGCGTTCATACATACAGACAGACAGACGGGCAGACAGACATGGCTATATCGACTCGGCTGTTGATGCTGATCAAGAATATATATACTTTATGGGGTCGGAGATGCTTCCTTCTGCTTGTTACATACTTTTGCACAAAACCATTATACCCTTTTTCTCATTTTTAATGGGATCATAAAAACAACAATGATTGCAAAAAAAATTAAAATTGAGAAAATTAAAATTCAACTCACCGACATCATCCGAAATGACCTCAACCTTTGAGATTGGCTTTGATGGTGTGTCTAGTATTTGAGTCTCAGTCCGCAAGCCTGGTGTGCTCCACGAACCATCCTGATGCAGCTGAATCTCAGTATCGTCGCTTTTTAGTAGCGCCGAAAGTAATACCTCTTGAAAATAGCTGTAAAAGACGCAATTGTGTTTACAAGATCACATTCAAAATCGATTTTAAACTAACCCATCGATTACTAGGTTATCGTAGATGGCCGGTCTATCGCAGACTGGACAATTCCAGGTGGGCTTTCGCTCGTTCATTTGCAGGTAAAGACTGGCATCAAAGCACTGCAAGTGCGAGCACGTTGATGCGCGGCACGGCAGCGACATTTTCATTTTTCCCAATGGACAATTAAGCGACACCTTTAACATAGTTGTTGCTATTTCGCAGTCAGCGTCCTCGGTTAGTTTCTCCTTAACTGTAAATAAGATAAGCCAATTTTATTTAATATCAATTGAGAACAACTTTTTCAGGAACTCACTTAAAGCACGTGTGTAATCCGCTGGCTTGACGCCCTTTATCTTCATACGGTGCAATAACTGTGCAGATGTTAGTTTCTTAACCAAATACACGGCTAGACAGTAGCTGCGTGTGTAGTCTGGGCACCATTGTACCATTATTGTGTTTGTCACCGTTGGCGACAGTTTTACATTTGCTGTTACGTTCACTGGCCGTGGTGGACGTTTTGGCTCAACGTTTGGCCGATTTGTAGGAATGACATTCTGTGAAAAGAAACAGAATGAGGTAATTATTTAAAGCGAGCAAATACAAAGAGTTCAAATGATTATAAGTTAAAGTATTTAAAAAAAAAACAACTTAACTCAACTTTAAGATATGTCTGCATATTGGAAATATGTATTCTCACTAAATCGTGAACAATTTTTAATACCATTTGCAATTATTTATCTTACGTTAATTTAGCTTTAGGTGTAATAAGTACTTACAGGTAGCTGACACAATTTGTTGTTAACTTTAACGTTGACATTGGGTGGAAAGCAGTCCTCCTGGTCGCAAGAGGTCTCGACGAGAGAGAAGCGCAGTTGCACTTGAATGGCATGCTCCACCTTTGAACTGTTGCGTATGTCTCGATTTGTGGCGATTTCTGTAGCCTGTTGTGGCGTCAGTGTAAAATAGAAAGGCACCTCCTGCACACGCTGTGTGTTGCGCGGAACCAGTGTCGATGGCTTGATTAGTGTGCCAAGTACATCGTAGAAAGCAAGCTTTTTCAGGCGCACATCAGGATGAATGGGCATCTGACTGTTCATACTGTGCGTGTGCATGAAGCTGGGCATCATGTTGTGAGATGCACCGCCAGCGACGACGGGCATCTGGCCTGGACCCACTGATGGCACCTGGGCACCGGGTGCACTGCTAACGAGACTCGCATTATTTGCCTGCACGCTGGGCAGCTGCATGTGCGAGTACATTCTGCAATCTATGTACTGCAGTGTGGCGCTTTGTTCTTGCACGGATTGAGCGTAGACTTCTTGTACTTTGGGTGCGAGCAGCTCAAGGTTACTGCGCAGGAGCGATAAGATGCGACCTTGCAGATCGGTTTTTCGTCCAGCGAATGAAATGTTTAGAAACGATAAGATCTTTTGCAATTCGACGACTCTTAGCATCTGCACCATTTGCTCACATTCCTGAAATGCAAAAGTTTTATGAATTAAGAAACTGATGAAAAAACAGTAACTATCAATAGACAAGACGCCGTACATACACAAACATTCACGCACCCACACGAGCAAATGACAATTGTGTATGCAGCGCTTATATACTTATGTGTATGTGAATGGTTGTGTGCCTTTACCGAAATGTACAACAAAAAAATATTTCTACATGTTTATGTCTTAATGTTAATGCAAAATGTGTAGCAAGACAAAGTCACAATTTAACCATAAATTTGATGCGTTTTGTTTTCAACAAATTTTCTTAACGTTTTGTCAAGAAACACCGACTACACAGTGAACATAAAATCGCATGTCCCAAATTGTTCATTACCTTGAACGGCACGGACAATAACAGCGTTTGAAGGAAAAGCCATCTTTACACAATCCCAAAAAAAGCTTTGTACTGCTTGTTTATTTGGTTTACCTCTATTAAAACATTGGTTGATATTTAACAAACATTTGTTACATTAATTCCTCCGCACTAATCTTTTTAATCGCACAAATTTGTTTTGTCGGAGGAAATATGGCGGATGACAGTGTTGTAAAGCAAACTTGAATTTTTCGGCAGACGTTCGCATTTGTGGCATTAGAGGGCGCTGCAAACGAGGCTTGCCTGCGGTCACATTGTTTTACTTATCAATTGTTTTTTTCCTTACTAATAATAATGCATTGTTTTTTAAAATGCATAATTGTACTAAATTAAAGGTATATAGATGAACTTACCTTGAATTTGCCCTCATCAAATACGTTTACTGCTGTTAGTGCTGAAGATGCTGGGTGCTGGTGTGTAATTGTAGCGGCATTTTCCGCCTGAGTTTGCGAGCGGGTCTTTCGCATCACAATTGTTGTTTTTATTTTAATGCAGCACAAAAAATGCAGTCTTAGAAATTATTGCACGGATATTGCCAAACAATTAAAAAAAAACACTTTTTCAGCATATTCAAACAGAAAAATTGACTAAAACTTTCCGTAGCGTTAGCGTCTGACGTTTTTAGAGATCAGTGTGACCGTTTTGGGTGAGCGCAAAAATAATGAAAGACCCCTGCAGTTTGACGTAAAACATTAACGTTAATTACGTAGTTACCAATATAAAGACTAAATAGTATTTTTAAGTAAAATTTGAATTAATTATTACAACAGCAAAAAATAAATATAATTTTTCACCGCCCCATTCAAAATTTTTTACAAATTATTTTCGGAATACTGATGTTTTTCTTTGGTTTTCTCTCTCATTTATTTCGTTTTTTTTTTTGCATTTCAAATTGTATTTGATCTATTTAAATTTACATTATTGTGTTTAAAATTTTTAAATATTTGTGTGTTTCAACGCTTTATATAAATATTATTTTTTGTATTGTGCTTAACTTCCTTAAGTGTTACGTTTACGAATTAATCTGGTTGTAGTCGTTTGGTGACCACAAAATCGAGTACAATAATAATTGTTTAAATTTGAAAAAATGTATATACAGTATGCCCAACAAAGGTTGCGACAAGGCGAAAAATGTTGATATTTTCACTTTAGAGACATATGGTCACCCTGGTTGTTGTTTTTTATTTTTTTTTTATTATTTTTTATAAGTAATTCAATCAATTATCTCTTAAACCTATTTAACAGAACTTAAAAAACATTAACATTAACAAAGAAACATTTAAAATACTAACAAAGGCACTAAATTCAACTGCCCAATAAATCTTGCGACACTCCGTTTTTGATGGATTTGCGTTGTAAAATTCGTATGGAATTCGTATGTCCAGTTACTTTTAATTAAATTAAAAATGCTTAGATCCATAAAAGTCAAAATTTTTTTGCGCAGATCGGTTGCCGATGAGATGAAGAATGATTGTGGAATCACCATACCTCGCGAATGTAGCCTAAAAAGTTTTTAATTACCTACCCTTAATCTCGAGCTGTACAGTCGGTATAATAAATTTGGTTTTCAAGTGCTTTCAACGGCTGGCGCCACACTCTGCTGGGGCCATAATCATAGTATAGCATCATTTTGGATTCATCACATAATACCACGGCGTCCCAATATTAATTTGGCTGTCCACGTCAATCATATCAAAAGTTAAACGTGTCTGAACATGCTCCGTCGATATCATCGGTTTTTTCGAGCAGCTCGTGTTTTTTTGGGTAGGTACTTAAAATTTTTTTAGGCCACATTCGCGGTATATGGTGATTCCATAATCATTCTTCATCTCATTGGCAACCGATCTGCGCAAAAAAATTTTGACTTTTATGGATCTAAGCATTTTAAATATAATTAAAAGTAACTATACATACGAATTCCATACGAATTTTACAACGCAAATCCATCAAAAACGGAGTGTCGCAAGATTTATTGGGCAGTTGAATTTAGTGCCTTTGTTAGTATTTTAAATGTTTCTTTGTTAATGTTAATGTTTTTTAAGTTCTGTTAAATAGGTTTAAGAGATAATTGATTGAATTACTTATAAAAAATAATAAAAAAAAAATAAAAAACAACAACCAGGGTGACCATATGTCTCTAAAGTGAAAATATCAACATTTTTCGCCATGTCGCAGCCTTTGTTGGGCCTACTGTATATATTCTAGCTCTACGCTTTGTAAAATTTGCATATTAATTCAAGTTTAAGCTATTTTCACTGATTGTTATTAAGTTACGACTTTTTTTTGTTTGTTTTACTTGCTGTTTTTTTTTGTTATTATTATGAGTATATAAAATGTTAAAAATTTTCTTAAGACTTTGTGTGAGAGAACTTCGGTGAGTTTTGCAATAATTATAATTAAAATTTTTTAAAATGTGCAACAATTGAAATGACATACAGATTACATGTGATGTGCTTGGAAATTTTTTTCTTTCGTTTTTTTTTGTTTTTTTTTTGCTGGGCCAACAAATTAATTTTTTTTTTTAAAAATGTAAAGTTAAAAATTATAAGTACAATACGTAAAATACGTTTATTTAAAATACTTAGCGATATCACCACGATTTGTTGTTATTGTGCTCTTAAAAATCATGTAACAGAAAACTTGTTATATGCTTTATAAATTGTAAACACGTTACATATATGCATGTAAATATATATGCACTTAATATGTTTATATTTAATTAATTATATGTTTATGGTAAATGCAGTAAAAATACGCTTGCGTCTAAAAAATACATTCCCCTTCTCTTAATATTTTGTTCTATTATGTGTGCCTTTCTTTTGTTCAGTTTCAATTTTATGAAACTACAATCTGAAGTCTAATTTTGAATCGTTGCTCTAAGGAAGCCAAATTGGTTGTTTGGCGACTTTTATCTATGTGTGTGTGTTTGAGTGGGGGTGTGTGTGTGCTGAGTTAGGCAACTGGCGGTGCTTTTGACAGCGAGGGTGGTAAAATACTCGTATTTGTATAAATGCAATGCGCCCTGGCACATCTCGACCACATTTAAAAATTCTTACAAGGTGCAGTATTCTGTCAAAATGGGTATCGATTTAAGCAGCTCGTTAATGTTATGCTGTTCGAGATGGGCGACCAACTTCTCAGCGGTCTTGAGCAGATTAATGCAGTTTTGCAGGTTCTCAACAATCTCTTTGGTCATGCTATCTGATGACTTGGTTATCAGCTCTGCCAATTTAGCGCCTACATTGCACTTAATCAGCTCGTCCTGCAGACGTTGCGCCTGTGTCACCTCATTACGCTGCGACAAATAGACCACGGAGAGGATACACAATGCAATCAGTGCCTCGTTTTGCATGACCAAATGTTGTGCCGTCAGCATGCTGACCATCGCTTCGATGGTTCCTTCGTTTGCCAGAAATTCACTGAGACTGCTGCGATCATAGTCCTGGGCCAACGGTAACTTATCTGCTATTTGCTCGGCGGGTGCATCACCCTTGCGAGGCAATGCATAGGCAATCTTGCTGAGATACGCATGCTTAATCAGCCAGGCCATCAAACGCAGCGATTCGCCAGTGACGCCGGCATAGTCTGACGATTTACTCCAATGCACCAGTTGCTCGATCAGTGTTTTGTTCTTAAGCAGCTCCAGTGCCAGTTTCTCTGTGCAAAGTAAGACAAGTAAAGTTAGAGCTGAAGAGCAAAAGGTAAACAGCATTTTCGGACTTACCCTGACCATCTACGGTCATGCGAAGCGTTCCAAGCAGTTTAAATACTACTGGCGGCTGATGGATTTCCAGCATGGGTAATATTGTTTGCACCAGCCCAGCCTGAATGACTGCATTCTTATTCGGTTTGGGTATAACAAGATTGCGCAACGCACTCAGCAATGCATGCTGCAGACGCACATCATCCTTAACCCCATTGTTCTTGGCCAGCACTTCCAGTAGTTTGTTCATGGTCTGTTGCTCTACAAAGTAAATGCAGTGGCTGTCCGTGCGCGCAAAATTGCCAAGAGCCAGCACTCCGGTTGTGAGTAGATCAATATCCGTCGAGTCAAGCCAATCGACCATGTTCTTAAGCAGCGGTGTTGTGTATAAATAATGCATAGATTCATCTGAATTGGAAGAGATGTAAAAAAAACTGTGTTATAGGCAATGATGGCAAGTTATAGGGTTAGAGTTTCACACTTGGTTCTTATTTACAAAGAATTTACATTAGCACGAGTTTCGAGTTGGAAATACATTCGAGCTTCCAAGGCGACACAAAAATACTTCGTCATAAAGAAAATTAAAAAAAATATATATTTTTGAATTCTTAATCGAATTGCAGTTTTTTTTAAAATAAATTCGTTTCTTATAATGGAAAGCTGCTTTGTACGTAAGTTTGGTTTATAAAATTTTGTGTACATTCCAAATGTGTAAAGGTTTATAGAACAACAAGTAAGAAGGCTCTAGTCGAGATGCCCTGAATCCTAGACCTTACAAGTACGGTCATGCCAGCACTACTGATATAATGATTAATGACTAAACTTCAAACTTCTATATCTCTGGTGTTTCTCAACCGATGTTTATGAGACACATACATACATACAAATACTAAACACATGTTTTTGGATGACACCTCTCTTCGTAAAGGTACATTCACTTTCAAAAATGAACTTATCCTTAGCTTTCTCTCTTTATAAGGAATAATTATAAACTAGACGCCTTACCGCCTGTCAGGATAAGCACAATAAGTTCGCAGGCCAGTTTCATGAGAGCGCGCGCTTCACTGGTGCTTGCCAGGGTCTTGTATTTCTCGAGGAGGTTGTAGATGGTCTCGCAGAGTCCGTCCTTGGCTAGCAACAGTTTGACCTCATCGCTCTCGGCCTGGTAATGCAACAGTTCGAGGCACATCTCGGCCAGATCTGGATTCGTGGAGGCAGCCAAAATGCGCGACAGCTTCAAATTGAGTTGTGCCTCAAAGTTGAGGTCGGCCACGTTCTCGGTGAGTATGCTGAGCAGTGGCAACGTATTGAGCAACAGATCCTCATGCTGCTCCACATTGCTGGCGCCTGTATCCACAATGCGTTGTAGCTGCTGCATAATGCCCAGCTGCATGGCGCGTTTGGCTAGCCCCTCGCCGCCCAGCAAATAATTAGAGAGCAGGCCGCCGCGCACCTTGATGAACTGAGGCGCGTTGGCCGCATCCTCATAGGTGGCAATGTCGAGCAGACGTAGCAGCACCGCATCACCCTGCAGCTCTAAGATGAGATCACGCGCCTCGTCGTTCAGGTAGCAAATGTTGCCCAGCGCACGGCATATCTGTATGGGCAGCTCCATACTGCCATCTGGCGCAGGCACATGACGCAGGCACTCAAGGAAGGCGGCAATGATTTCGCGTTTGGTGAACTTTTTGCGTTGCACTTCCGACTTGGTTATCTCAGCTATGCACTTGGCTGCCTCTTTGCGCACATTTGTGTCCTCGCATTGTGTCAGACGCAGAAAGCATTCGGCAAGTTCGTGCTTGTCAAAAAGTTTTGGATCCTTTGTGGCCGAAATCTCGCACAGCAATGTCGTCGTCGTATTGTCAAAACTGACGCTTGTCGTCTTCAGTTGTTCAATGAGCTCGTCAATTTCAGCTAAAACAGACAAAAAATATTTTTAAATAAGTCTTGGTTGTTTTTTTAAAGTTTGTGTAATTTATTCCGTCAACATTAATGTTGCATAAACAAGACATTATTGTGTTAAAAAATGATCAAATTCACTTTTTTTTTTAAGTTTTGTTTAGAAGTCTTAATGAAATAAATGAACTAAAATATGTTGTTAATTTAATGATTTAATTTTTATTTTGCTATTCAACAACAGTAATTAGAAAGAAAAGCTAGGATCACACAGACCACATTTGACTGGTCAAAAAGTTAATAAACAGACAAACAAACATTTTGGTTTGGCTATTATGTATGTATATTTGGTGGGCTGGTTAAAACAAGTAAGAAGGCTCTACCCTGATCCCTATACTTTACGCGTACAGTCAGTGCTTGCAAGTATGTGTGCGTGTGTGTACGACTATACTGCATACTGCATACTCAACTTTAAGGCTCCATATCTCCGGTGTTTCTCAGCCGATTTTAATAAAAATTTCACAGATTTTTATTATTTTGATTAATAATTCAAATGCCATCTAAAAACTTTTCAAATTCAAGATTTTATTGTTATCGATCCCATGTGTATATCGGAAAATCGAAAACAAACTTGTACGGCCTAGGGATTAGGCGAGTTTCAAACCTGGAGTCTCTAGCTCTTATAGTCTCTGAGATCGACGCGTTCATACATACAGACGGACATGTCTATATCGACTCGACTGTTGATGCTGATAAGGAATATATATACTTTATAAGAGATGCTTCCTTCTGCCTGTTACATACTTTTGCACAAAACCATTATACCCTTTTTCCCATTTTTAATGGGATCAGGGTATAAATATATATACTAAATATATTTGCTTTATAGGACGGTTATTTAAAAGCGTTTCAAAACTTTCACTTAATTACAATGCCCATCAATACACAAATTATTGATTTCTGTGCGATAAAAAGGGAATAAAATCGAAAAAACCAAATTTTTATTAACAATCAATAGATTTTTAGTGCATGAAGTAAGTACATTTTGAAATTGGAATTTATTTTGTCATTAAGCCAAAGAGAACCAAAGAGAGGCACGCAAAGGCACAGCTTTTCACATCCTGCCTTTGCCTATTGTTCGCCTTGTTAATTTATTGCTGACGATTCCGGTTATTGGCTACTCGAGAAAGCGTGACCCATTCAAATGTAATCCCATTTATCTGCGAATTGTCAGCCTTTTCCAATTCCCAAATTACTCCAAAAAATTATGTGCAAACGCTTTAAGCGTGCGCCATCAAATGCTCATTGACTGGGCGAAAATTTTAGGCAACAGACGGAAAACAGTCAATTTGCATAAGTTTCTCCTACGCGCAGCTGGAAAAATAAAAGCAAAGCAAAAACAAAGCTGCATAAACGGAAAGTAAATAATGGGAAAAGCGTGTAACGAATATTAAATACACTCAATTTAACCATTAGTTATGTATCTATTCAGACAATCCAGAAAGAATATTTCTCAATTTTAACAAGAAAAATATGATTGGTAACTTTATTTAAAGATTTCATTTGAAATTCTAGATTGTTTTCTACATCATAAATCTGCAGATTGACTTAACAGCATGTAAATCCTTTCAATGCATTAGTTCTTCCACGTACACACAAATGCGACACTCTCTTAACAAGTGATTATCCCTTGGACTCGGGGATAGGAAATGAGCATAAAAAAAACAAACACATGGCTAAACATCCCTCGCCTAATGCTATTGTGATAAGCTTTTTTCTTGCAAAAACCAAAGCGAGTCAAGCGTAGCGAAGGGCAAGGGCCAGACAAAAACCGTGGCATCCCTAACATAAAACAAGTAAGAAGGCTCTAGTCGAAAAATGCCGACTAGAAGATACCCTGAACCCTATAATTAGCCTTAGAGCCGTGTATCTAGCACAACGCCAAGTTGTAAGTATGTGTGTTCGCATATTCTGCATACATTACTTAATCTCCGGTCATTGTTTCGTTTAATGTTTCAACCGCTGCCTCAAAGTTTTACAACTTTGTTTTGTTGCTATGGATCACATGTGTATATCGAAAACGGGAAGAGTTATCGAAAATTTCAAATAAACTTGTAACGCCTAGGGATAAGGCAAGCTTTTGTTTCAAATCTGGAGCATCTAGCTCTTATATTTATATCTTTGAGATCGACGTTTTTATATATACAGATGGACGGACGGAAATGGCTTTATTGACTCAGCTGTTGATGCTGATAAAGAATATATATACATTATGGGGTCGGAGATGTCTCCTTCTGCCTGTCACATACTTTTGCACACAACCATTTTACCCTTTTGTACCCATATTCAATGGGTATAAAATGTGGCGACAACAAACAAGAAGCTACACCAAAATGGGCGACAACAACACTAGCTCGTTTTGAAATAGCGCAAATAAAGGGCATTGAAGCAGCTTTGTGGAGCATAAATAATGAATAAAAGTTGAATAAAACAGAAAAATGTGCCACCAAGTAAAATAAACTCTGTTTAAAATAGCTCGACGTGCAGATACCTTGCAGTCAGTGTATTCAGTAATTAAAAAACGAAAACGAATCAAACATTTAAAAAAACACCGTTTATTCCCTGAACCTACTAAAAATACCTAAAATATTCTTGTGCAAAAGTATGTTACTGATAGAAGGAAGCATCTCCAACATGCATCAACCGCTGAATCGATAAGATAAGAGCTCGATAAGAGCCTTCTTACGTGTTCTATACTCTGATACCGAAGGTAAAGAGTATATTGGTTTGTCTGTCCGACTGTCCCTAACAAAGCAACTTTTTTCGACACCAGTAAGACTAGAGACTAAGTTTTGCGAATATTTTGGTCCATGTTTTCGTTTAAGAGTGGAGCAAGGAAATCGATAACAACTTAACTAACTTGATAAGTAGAACAAAAAAATTAGATTCTCCTTAACTTTAAGTATAATGTGTGTTAAATATAACGGAAATTTATTTATTTTTTTTAAACAATAAAAAGCTATCTTACTCAATCCATTAAGCAAATTTTCCACTTGGATGATGATTGATAAGTGCTAATAAATTTGTGTTTAGGAGCAAATGTCAGCAATAAGAGCAAAAAAAAAACAAATCAACATATTGGGCCAATATCATTCAAGCAGATAATTCCCTTGAGTACGAAAAGCGAATAATTTAAGACATTCAAAGATGTTGCATTCATTTTTTTTTGTTTTTTGCTTTTGATCTTGAATATGAATCTATATATATATATGAATCTAATTAACATTTTCATATCGCAAGACCGTGGTGTATAACCATTAAGTAAGTAATTATAATCAAAACGACCATCAAATGTTGCCTTTGCCTTTTTGGCTATTGCCAAAAATGCCACACCACAAAAGCCAAACCAATACAATCAGAAGGTTATATACGCACACACACATACGCACACACACACACACACACACACATCGATATAATGCCTTTTCTCATGCCCCACTGTGCACACTGGGTTTTGGTGCACACATCCAACAATTCTGAATGTCCATTTGCCAGCCTCAAATGCCTGTTTGTTTTCTTTAACACAAAAATTTAAAACCACATCAACAATTTTTATTTTGTCCGCAACAGCAGCAGCAGCAGCAGACAACAATTTGCGCCGCCGGAGAGGTGAAATTTTCAGGCGCTCCGTAACGTTTTTTTTTTTTTGTTGGCAGCGACCACATCGTCATCGACATCTGGCCCACTCATATGGACAAAAAAATTGCTATAAAGTACTAAAAATACAATTACCGTGAGAAATTTTGCGCTGATTTTGTGACTGATTGTGAGGACGTTTATAGTCGATTTTTAGTGACTGGCTATGTTCGACTTGGGCAATTGCTATTGCTGTTGCTGCCTCTTCGCACTTGTTGTTTGAGTATAGTATATAGAATAATATTGTGTAGTTGTGGGTGTGCGCGCGCTGTGCTTGTGGTTTTTCCGGCTGCTCGATTGGAGGTAGAAAAGATAAAAATGACGTCGCGTCATTTGTGTTCTGTACCACTTTGTTCTTAACGCGTCTGGCCAGCCTCTGCCATCACATTCCAATATTCCGAGTATTAGAATGATGTGAAAGGAAAAAGGGAAGGGGTTTCTTCCATTTCGTTTCTTTTCTGTGTGTGTGTGTGTGTGTTTTTTTTTGTCGTTTTAAATAAAGCGTTTCGGAAAAGCCAAAGCAACAATAACCAAACTTGAAGGATGAGCATGTCGAGGTGGCTGCTCGCAGCTCTTCGGGTGGTTGTGGGAGGTGAGGGTGACGTATAGCCCCACAAAGAAAATTTTGTTGTTTATAAATAATGATTTTGGCCAGACGATCGGATTAGTGCACGTTCGCGTTCCAACGCAGCAACTCGTTCTCGTACTTGGACTCGTACAGAGAAAGGAAAAGGCACTCGCATTCGCATCTCACATTTATAATCGCATCGCGGATCGAAACGGAACGGAACACAATCCAATAGCAGCAAAATGGTACGCATTGCTGTTTGTTGTTGTTGTTGTTGTTTTTGTTATTAGGCTATTATATCATACGGTGTTGCTCTAATGTTCGTTGGATTCATTGGGTTTTTTTAGGAGGACGATGAGAAAATGGACATTATGCGCAAGGCATTCCAAATGTTTGATACGCAAAAGACGGGCTTTATCGAGACACCGCGTCTGAAGACCATCTTGAACAGCATGGGTCAAATGTTCGAGGAGAGCGAACTGCAGGATCTCATCGATGACAACGATCCGGAGGATACGGGTAAAGTGAACTTCGATGGTTTCTGCGTTATCGCTGCGCATTTTCTTGAAGAGGAGGATGCCGAGGCTATCCAAAAGGAACTGAAAGAGGCTTTCCGCTTGTACGATCGTGAGGGCAATGGTTACATAACCACTTCCACACTTAAAGAGATTCTTGCCGCCCTGGATGACAAACTCTCATCGAGTGATCTTGATGGTATTATCGCTGAAATTGATACCGATGGCTCCGGCACAGTTGATTTCGATGGTATGCCATGGCAAAAGAAATGTGTTTTTAACTGATTGGCTTATTTCCATTTTTTTGATTTATTTGCAGAGTTTATGGAGATGATGGCGGGCGAATAGGTGCGGAGAGCACAGAGCAAGATTATGAAATGTGGTTTTTGGATTTTTGATAAGTTTTTCTATTATTTTTTAAATAAAGTTACTAAAGGCTTTAAAACTTCAGCTTTTGTGGTTTGCTCGTGCGTTAACTGAACTAAATTTATCATAAGTAATAATATTTTATTTAAGATGTAGTGCGAATACTATTTCATGAATCTAAAAAAAAGACATTGTTTGCCAAATATCTTTCGTACACATTATATGTATATGTACGTAAGTCACAGACACAAAATGATTAGTTTTTTTCAAATTATATATTTAGCGCGTGGTTGACAAGTACTTATTTGTAGGGGAACAGTATTGAAAATTGTTTTTCAAATATATGTTTTATTTTTATTGTTTTTTTAAGATCCAAATAGTTGAGATGATGAGATGACCTAATTAATAAAATAAAACATAACTTCAGTTCAAAATTGTCTGGACCGCTCTTCTTTGGTCCTTTTTATACCCTGAACCCATTAAAAATGGGTAAAAGGGTATAATGATTTTGTACAGACAGAAGAAAGCATCTCCGACCCCATAAAGTCTATTATTCTTGATCAGCAATCAACAGCCGAGTCGTCTGTCGTTCTCTATGAATGAACGCGTCGATTTCAGAGACTATAAGAGCTAGAGACTTTAGATTCGGAACATAAACTCGCATAAGCCGCAGGCAGTACAAGCTTGTTTCAAATTTTCGATAACTTTCCCCGTTTGTCATATACACATGTGATCGATAACAATTTAATTTGGAATTTGAAAAACTTGAAAGTGGCGTTTTAAGCTATAGACGCAATTATGAAAATCTGTTAAATTTGTATTGAAATCGGTTGAGAAACACCAGAGATATGTTACATTGAAGTTAAATGAAGTGTGCAGTATACGTGTATTTACACACACATACACATTTACTTGCAAGAACTGACTGTACGCGTAAAGGATAGGGCTTACTTGTTTTTATTGGTTATTGGTAATTAATGAAAAACACATTACACCGGAAGGTACAAAGTTCATGGGATCAGTTTGTGGAAAATACAAAATATTACTTAATATAGAAACAGATGATGAATATATTTTTAATTGCTCCTTGTCGAAATTAAACATTATTTTCGTAGGCTATATCAAATATGCATTTTAGTTGTTCTGTTTTTTTTAGATAGACGATCACTTACATCCGTGATATACAGTGAAACTTTCATTTAACAAACTTCCGTATAACGAAGTTTTCTATATTAAGAATTCATCTCCAGGCCACTGCAATTTGGTTTAGTCATAACCCTATTATACATTCGGAATTTTGGAGTTCGACTAGTATAGTTGAAAACTCTATTTTGCTATCCTTTACATACTTATGTTTCTTTTTACATGCCTCTGCATTAACTATTTAAAATGCTTACAGGGTATATTAAACATGTGTATGTTTACACGCTTTGAGTGCCGCACAAGCATTTGGCATAGAAATAAAAACAACAACAGCAACAGCACCTAGAATCGTTACCCCTGCACTTTAAGCCTGCTGCACATAGAAATTCTAACCCTTATGCGTGCAATGACTGAATGCGATCCATTGAGAGAAATTGTTGCATTTGTTGTTGAATGCTGAATTGCAATTGGACAGCTTGCCACCATTTGAGTGACAGACGTGGCAGGTGCAGCGTGGCACTTCCGGCTGACTACCTGTCTAGGCCCAGCCGCTGCCCCTGACTCCTTTTATGTGAATGGAACGCATCATCAACATGGAAGTTGTTATTGTTCATGTTCGTCTGGCTCCTTTTGCGTGCTTTGGCATTTGTTTGGTGATTTTGCTGTAACTGGTACTCGTTGGTATTCAGCGTTCAACATTCAACATTCAGTATTCAGAGTATGCCCCCATGCAATGTGGCAAGTTCGTTAGCTTTTCAGCATAGAGTCAAGCGAAGCCGAAGGGCATTGGAGGGCAGGGGCGCGGCGCGACGGAGTTGTGTGCTATGACTGCCGGAATTTGTTCGCTTGGAAAATTGTGGGGCAATTTGGGGCATCTCTTTTTTTCGGTTCCTTGTGGGCGTTTTGTGTTTGTTGTTTGTGATATTTTTAGCTTCGTGCAATATCGTGCCATTCTGAAATTGGGTTATAGGAGCACACAGGATACTAAATGTGTATTTGGTAACCGCATTATTAAGTTATAATCGTTGTTGCCGTTGCATTTCATATCTCACTTTTTCCATCACACTTAAGCGTTTGGTATTTTAAACGTTAATACAATTAATCATATTGGTTGGTTCAAACACAAAAGTAAACAAGAAGCAAACAGTATTGCAAATATCTAAAATTATTTAGTTTAAAGTAAAGTAAATAAAATAAACTTAATCAAGATGTAATAATAATTCTCATTTAAACTGGTTTAGTTATAGTCAAAATATGAAGAACGAGAGAATAGAAAAATGTTTTTTTCTTCTGGAATTCACCTTTTTTTAATCCCAAAAGAATCACACGTGTTGTAAATGCATTTGATACATTTATTTAGATGTATTGTCTTTTTGTTCTTAATAGTACACAATAAATATGATTTAAATACATTAAATTTGGTCACAAATGCTTTTCATTGGTTCTGATTCTTATGGCTCGTGGGTATCCGATTTGTTGTCCAAAAGCGGAGCCTCGTACTTTACCTGATTGAGCTTGACGAGAGCGAGGCAAGCAGGCGTGGGCAATCTTAGAGCATGATCCCGCAATTTCAGATTGTTGGAATTGCGAGCACGTTGCAACAGCTTGTCACCTGTAACATAGGATGGAGGTAGATTAAGTTAACAGATTAAACAAGATTGAAAAAAGAGAAAACTAACGTAGTTTACGCTCCTGCTTGCAATTGTACTTTAGATCTGACACAAAGATCCTTTCGATTTCGTACTCGAGGCGTTGCTGCTCCTGTGGCGTTTGGCTTGCCGCAAACTGTGGCGTCAAAAAGTAGGTTATACGATTTAGGCCAGTAACATGATGAACGCTGTGCGTACTGCATTAGAGACAAGAAATGAAAATTAGGGATTTACTAACGAGAATCTACAAATCACAACTCACCTGGTTTGCGTAAAACTATAGTTGGGCGCCATGGCCAAATAATGAATGGTAATCATGATAAAAACAAGAGCAGCAACCAGTCCGATAACCAACTGCTCAGTCTGATATAGCGACTGGCGTGGCACACGCTGATTAGCTGGTTGATAGCAGGGTCGTGGCTCAAAGTCCTGTGGTTCTGGTGTGACATCTCTCGCCTTGCTGGCATAACAATCCCCGACTGCAATCAGCATATTGTATTCAATGCGCTTTTGATTATCCGTAAGGATGTCTGCTGCTTCGTTGATGCGACGAAAGGCTTCCTCGGAGCCAGGCGCACGATTCTTGTCGGGATGCAAACGCAAGGCGAGACGTTTGTAGGCACGCTTCACTTCCGAATAGGTGGCATGATGCGAGATACGCAACACCTCATAATGATTGCGACAACGCAGCACCTTCTGCACCACATCGAGCATCTCGACGCTGAAGCTGTGTGGCAGAGCTTGTGATTTGCAGGTCGGTCCAATTATCTGATCTGCGGTTTCACGCTTCAGACGCAGTCGCACCACAATGTTTTTAAGTTCTAGCAGGGCTGTGATCTCTTCATGATTGCTGTTGCTGTTTTGCATTGCTTCATTAATTCTGGTCATTGCCAGCTCAAAGTTGCCCATGCTCAATTCGCTGACGGCTGACTTCAAGCATTTGCTTACGAAATTTTGATCCTGTTGGGCTGCCTGTGACTTTTGTGCTGTTGTTGCTATGCTCCTGCGTCCTGGGGCAGCGTGCGTAAGCAAAAATTTTGACTTGGTATACATGTATGTATATTGATGTGTTTATTTAGGTACAGGTTGATGTGTATGTTGATGTGTGAAGCTGACCAGAGTGCAGTGTTCAACTTTAAACATTTAATTTGGATTAGGTTGCACAACAAAGTAATGACTGATTATAGTTCACAGTACTCAATTGGCTTTGATTTTAACACATATAAAAAACACAATACAATAATAATAATGCTATAACAGAGCACTATTTAAAAGCTATAGTTGCTCTACATAAAGCTTCAAAATCCATTGGGTAAAAAAAAATATTATACTTACTTAAAATCAAAACATCTTCTTGGTCTAAAATTTAATAACAATATATGCTATTTTAAAAAATTAAGTTAAGATGCTTCTTAAATTACAAAACGTTATACTTCTAGATGCTCTTTAAGAGTATGTTTATACATACACAGAGAAAACATTCTTATAATTGCCTTTAAAGTTTTAACTCTTCAAGTGTCAAAATACTCAAAAGCAGGCTGATTGCGAATTGGTCAACTAACTGACATTTGACAGCGCACTTAAATCCCAAAAGTATGCTTCAAAGTTTTCGGTCTTCGTCTTTGAAACATGTCCTTTGGCTGTAACTCACAAAATCGAGTTAATTGAAATTAATTTCCGTGCCAATTTCAATGGGAAGCAAACTCAATTAAAATAGCGCACACTCTTTGCCTCACTTTCCCCACATTTCACATACTTGTTCCTCAAGGCCATTAACAGCAGACCGAAATCTTATTAGCAGTTAAGAAAGACGACGAAAGAGAAAAAAAATCAAAAGTCGAAACTTAGCAACGAAACTGAGGAAAACGCCATCTGTAGTTAATCTGCAGCGAAAGATGCGTGAAACGAATGGCAAAGCCCGAAAATAATAAAAATAGCAATAAAAGAGGAAAAGGGAAAACCCAAAACGCAACAATTTAATTTCGTACGAAGGGTGTATTAGCAAGCGATATGCCTTATCAGTGTGCCCAGGCGGCGAAGTGCGATGCGGGGGATTTAAGCAGAGGCACAAAGGACCAATTAAAATATAAAGTGAGTTTGGTGCGCAGCTGCAACCAAATAGAGGGGAGAAGTGGGCTGCTGTGGGTGGTGCTCTCACAAAATTTGCGCCAGCACGTTCAAAAGTTGTCTGTATATATGTGTGAGTGCGTGTATTTGTTATTGTTGTTGAGCCCAGTGGGGTTGCATGTTGGTAATGCCGGTAAAACTGGCACCTCATGTGCCGCCACCGTTTGTCGCACAGGGGCATATTCATTTATTAATGGGAGTCGTCGTCGTCGTTTTTTTGTAGATTGTTAGATTGGGTGGTTGCTGCTGAAAGGTGGTTTGTCAGTTTAATGGAATGAAATTTAGATAGGAATGGAATTTAACATGTAACAAAACGATCAATGATAAGTGCGATCAGCGTTAAATCTGTCTCTCAAAGCTGACAGCTGGAAATTAGTAACTGCTTTAAGTTAATGTACAACTTTTCAAAAGTCATCGTTTAACGTATAAGGTTAAAATGTGATGCACGGTAAGTTTTTTTTTTCAAAGTGCATCTAAATTTTGTTTATATGTACAAAGTTTGTTAAAGGTAAGTGTGACCAACCAATGATTTAGCTGAACCTCATCTTATAGCAAAGCACCGTAAGATCAGAAAGAAAATACCACAAACAATCGACTCTAATCAGAATCACATAACAGTAAAAAGACCGATTTGATTGCAAAGCAGTAAGTGAAGTAATATCGATCACTTGCGTAACTTAAGTAGTGTTAAAATTAATGTAAACGTTAATAGAAAAATGCACAGCCAACTTTGAAAATCGAATAAAAGTTAATTCATTTCAATTGGAAGTATATTTAACTGTTATGACGATTACTAACAAAGTGTGACCAATTTACAGGCAGATTGTAAAGTGTGCAAAGTTAAGTGCAATCATCAACAAGACCAACAAACGGTAAAAACCCGTTAATATTGATTTTTCACACATGATTCCCTAGACGCAAAGGCTGTTGCAACTGCAGTCCCCGACAGCCTCTACACTTGCCACCACTTTTTTTTAGCCGGCAGCAAGACAGAAAAGAGGCAGTCAGACGGACTTGAAGCACCTGGTCTGGTGGCGGGCGCATGTATCTGTTGTTCATTCAGAAGCAGTTCGTAAAATATTAAGGTGCACATAAAATGCAGACATTGCCACACACACACAAGCACATACAATCACACAGAATGATACGCATGAGCTGCATTTGTTTATGCTAGGGCACGATACACATATGTAATGTAAACGTGCTGCTGATATATTTTAATAGCTGCCTTTGTGTTCACATAAAATTCGAGTATAATTTCTAATTCTAGTTTCATTCTTATAGTTTGTAATATTACTCACTGGCCATGTTGCTGTTGTTGTTATATTATTGCTGTTGCTTGCTACCGCTGTGTTGCTTCTTCTTCTTTTTATCGCCGCCTATTTGATTTTTTTTTTCTTTATTTTTGTTTACTATAAAATACTTATTGGCAGGCACAAAATGATTTTCACCGAGTCTTTAAATAATACAAAGTGGGTTAATCAAATAACTGAACACATTTCACAGCTTTTGTATGTGGTGCTTTCAATGGACACCCGCGCTTTAGTAGCGCAAAATATATGAGGATTGCGTGACGGTGCACTTTATATCAGTAATATATAAACCTCTTAGCACTTTTTGTTATGTTTAAGTTTTTTCTCGCAATTGCTCAACGCGCACATACAACAAGACGCAAAGAAAACTCGACTGCAACTGAGCTGGCTTCCTTTGATGACACTATCGATGAATGTAGCTATCGATACTTCTGCGACTCTTTAGAGCAAGTGTGGCGGTATAGCGATAGCTGGTTTTAAGCAAACAGCTGTTCAGTACCTCAGAGCAAGGGAGACAACTATAAGTCCCGGAGTGCAGAGTTGCCAGCACACATTGGCTTCGCACGACCAAATTTTTTGTTTTATAGTAAAAAGACATAATAAAACAATTATTAAGTGCAAATAAATCGAAAAATTTGTTCTTCTGACCGGCGGTTCTGAAATACACGTCGCAATTGAATCCAAACTACAGAGCAAAGACTGTGCCGCACTCGAAGGCGTGACAACACCAAGTCATTTTCTTTTCTAAGCAACTGCTGGTGGCGTTTTGTCCGTTTTCGTGTTTGCTCAACACAATCTACGAGCTGCGCGGCGGTCATAAAAAGCTTATAAAATTGGCAAGATAAATAAGCATAACATAAAGATGCCGCCAGCGTCTGCGGTTAACAATAACAATGCCGCTGTGCAAGCGGCAGCTGCAGAACGAGCTGAAAAATTGCGAGGGTCACTCAAAGGAATTATTCTAGCAGACCGTCAACGCAGGCAGGAAGGTATGCATTTATAACAGTAAATAAGAAAATGAGAAACTAATTCACCTTAATATTGTGTTAGAATATGAAAGACAGTGCGAGGAGTTGCGTCTGCGACGGGAACGCGAAGCCCATGAGCGTGAAAACAACTTGGCTCTGGAAGAAACACGTGGACAAATATCCATATTGGATGCGCACTTAGCCGAACTGCATCAAAAAAAGCATCAACTGGTGGTGCAATTAAAAAAAGTGCTTAACGACGACGAGACGCGCAAAAAGCTAGCGAAGGAAAACGAAATGTTTGCCCTACAGCAAGTGCAGGCTATGCAGCAGGCGGCGGCGGCTGCTTCGGCACAGGTATTTCTGTCGCCCATGCGCCTTCATCAACAACTACCATTGCTTCAAAAGGTATTCCCTAATGATTACACAATATATAAACGTCTCTTAATATAAGTGACAAATTTAGCAGCCTGCATCTGGCAGTCTAGCGACGTCTGGAAAACGCGGACGTAGTCCATCGCCGCCAAGTCAACAACATCAAGCGTATTACAAGAGCCCCACCAACTATGCACAACAGCAGCAACAGAGTAAGCAAGACTGAGTTCACTATTGTGTTACCCGTTAATTTCTATAATATTTGTAAAAAGAGTATCTTGCAGTTGTGCAAACGCATGCATATGAATGAAGTAGACATCTTCCACTGTATACGATAACTGCTTTGTAGAATGTAGCTTATTTTTGTATTTTTGTGAAGTTGAAAAAGGACAGAAAAAATTTATTTTACAGAAAATTTGTTGTACAAGTATTAATTTATATGTGGAAGAACCTTATTGTATAAGACTAGAAAATTTATAGGAAAGTTTCATTTTATAATCTGTTCTATTTTTTTTTAAGTGATACGTTACACCATATGTGTTTATATAGTTAATTGTAACTTCCCTTGCATAATACACTTTCGCTTATTATTCTTAGAGTTAAACAACCTTAATTCTAATAATTTATGCACATTTTAATGACACATTTATGTTTATAAGCTGTGTGTGGTAAGAATGTATGCAACGGCAACCTGCGACTGGGCACGAGATATATTTAACGACGATTTGTTAAACTTTATTTGATTTACAACATCAGTTACTAACCTATCTGTATAATTTATAAACATACCCATTTATGAGCCTCATGAGAATAGCGCGCACTAATTTTCTAACCTGCACAGACCCACAATTTATTTTTCATTTTGTTATTTGTTTTACAATTCGATTCGCAGAACACGATGACTACCGTCGTGCCGCGGACTATGCAAAAATGTCCTGGAACAGTAAGAACATTAATCGTTATGCTTAACTAGTTCATATTAATAACCGAAATGACCAGTTAAGCTAGTATCATATTCAATTACCAAGCAGCTTAATCAGCAATTCTCTCCATCTTTGTAATTTACTTGCAGAGTCGACGACACAATATCCGGGTACGGGAACGCTGTTCTACCAGACAACGGCGGCGCCACCGACCACACAGCATCAGACCGATGCACGCCTTCAATCCATGTATAACTATAGTCTGCCATTGCGCCCGGCCTACCATGTGGAGCTTCAGACCGGGCCCAGTGCAACGGTAAGCAAGGCACCCGGCTCGCAATCGCCATCGGCAAAGGCTCTGCCGATGCAGGTGCTGCATATCAATTTGGATCAACCGCCAATCACGCAATCTGACCTCGTTCAGGTGCAGACTGGTGCTAGCAGTCTGTCTGTGCAAACGTCCAAACCTCAAGTGACCATGGAGAAACTGCCCGATCGTTATCACATTGAGGTCAAGCACGAGGGCGCGCCACAGGGTCATGTGCCTCCGCCGCCGCATTTACTGCCCGAGGTCATATACAAGCCACTGCTAAGCGAGCTATCGTTGCATCCCAATGTATTGCAGATCAGCACCAGTCCAGCACAGGTGAGCTACTCCCAATAAATATCAAATCTTTTGTTAATTCTTACTTACATTATGCAGAATCCCAAGGCAACAGGCAGCATTACACAAGGCTATGCACCGGGACGCGGCTCCAGTGTCTATGACCAGCAATTGGCCAGACAGCAACTGTCCATGCTTCCCGGCCAGTCAAGCGCTAGCTCCACTGCTGGCCAACAGCTACAATACAGGGGACGGTTGTACTAATTCCGCTAGTTATGTACTATTTGCTAAGCACACTCATAATTTTAAAATTTTTAACTGAACACTATTACGATATTTGATTACACTGCTTTTTTGCAGCAGCACCCAGAATAAAAAGCACAACTATGGCGTCCCTAATTTCCAAGCAGTTTTGATTAAGTTCTACACTTTTTATACCCTGATCCCATTAAAAATGGGAAATAAGGGTATCATGAAGTTGTGCAAAAGTATGTAACGGGCAGAAGGAAGCATCTCCGACCCCATAAAGTATATATATTCTTGATCAGGATCAACAGCCGAGTCGATTTAGCCATGTCCGTCTGTCCGTCCGTCTGTCCGTCCGTATGTATGAACGCGTCGATCTCAGAGACTATAAGAGCTAGAGACTCCAGATTTCGAACTTAAGCTCGCCTAATCCCTAGGCAGTACAAGTTTGTTTTCGATTTTCGATAACTCATCCCGTTTTCGATATACACATGAGATCGATAACAACAAAATCTTGAATTTGAAAAATCTTTAGATGGCATTTAAATTAATAATCAAAATAATAACAATCTGTGAAATTTTTATTAAAATCGGTTAAGAAACACCGGAGATATGGGACATTGAAGTTGTGTATGCAGTATGCAGTATGTGCGTACATACAAACACACATACTTGCAAACACTGACTGTACGCGTAAGGTATAGGGATCAGGGTATCGTCTAGTCGGGATTTCTCGACTAGAGCCTTCTTACTTGTTATACCCTGATCCCATTAAAAATGGGAAAAAAGGGTATCATGAAGTTGTGCAAAAGTATGTAACAGGCAGAAGGAAGCATCTTCGACCCCATAAAGTATATATATTCATTATCAGCATCAACAGTCGAGTCGATATAGCCATGTCCGTCTGTATGTATGAACGCGTCGATCTCAGAGACTATAAGAGCTAGAGACTCCAGATTTGGAACTTAAGCTCGCCTAATCCCTAGGCAGTACAAGTTTGTTTTCGATTTTCGATAACTCATCTCGTTTCCGATATACACATGTGATCGATAACAATAAAAACTTGAATTTGAAAAAACTTTAGATGGCATTTTAATTATTAATCAAAATAATAACAATCTGTGAAATTTTTATTAAAATCGGTTAAGAAACACCGGAGATATGGAACCTTGAAGTTGAGTATGCAGTATGGTCGTACACACACGCACACATACTTGCAAGCACTGACTGTACGCGTAAAGTAAAGGGATCAGGGTATCGTCTAGTCGGGATTTCTCGACTAGAGCCTTTTTACTTGTAAGTCTTTAACAAGGTAGGTGTATTATCATAAAATTGAACATATATATATAATATATCTTTATGATGAATTCATCTACATAACACTACAATTTTGCAGTTCGACTAAGTAATATTGTACATATGTACATACGTACGTATGTATGTAATTAGTTCTAAGTTTTTTCTTAGCTTTATTATTTACTTATGTTTAATGTTCTGTACTTTCTTGCACATTTTTAAGTAACTGTTGATAATTAACCGCAGCCGCTTATCAATAAATATATAATATATAATGTATAAATGCTTTTGCCGAAAAATGACTCACTAAAATCGTGTGATTAGAAACCACAACAACAATTGCACGCAATGCTCTTCCTAAAACTCTCTCTCTCTGTTTTTCACTCTCTTCGTTGACAAATTTTTTCGAAATTCAATTTCACAACGCTTCGCCTATAAAAGACGCCAGCCCAGCAAACAGAACTTCAGTCACCAACGACCAGAACAACTAAAATCAGCAACATTCGCCAACGGTTACTGGCTTTGTTCGCTGTTACCCACATAATTCATACCAAATACGTTTAACAACAACAAAGTGTGTTTCATTTTAATTATCAATCATGGCAACAATTCAGATGACCAACGAACAACTGCGTGAGCTCATCGAAGCCGTTCGCGTGTCTGCCGTTAGCGCAGCTGGCAATGCTGCTGCCGCCAGTGGCGATAACTCAAATTCCAAAACCAAAGGCAGTTTCAGCACCTGCACCCACAGATTCGGCGGTGCTCGCAAACATGAAGAGGTTGAGGAGTTCATCACAAACATAGTTACTTTTAAGGAGCTTGAGAGCATATCAGATGAAAACGCATTGAAAGGCATCTCGCTGCTCTTCTTCGGCATCGCCTCCACTTGGTGGCAGGGCGTGCGCAAGGAAGCCAAAACCTGGGAGGACGCCATTGGGCTCATCCGGGAACACTTTTCGCCCACTAAGCCCGCCTATCAGGTCTATATGGAGTTCTTCGAGACGAAGCAGGAGGATAGCGTTGTCATCGATACATTTGTCGTCGAGAAACGAGCGTTGCTTGCCCAGCTGCCCGAGGGTCGCCACAACGAGGAGACGGAACTGGATTTCTTGTACGGCCTGCTGAATATCAAGTACCGCAAGCATATCTCCCGCCAGAGTGTCAAAACATTCAAGGATCTGCTCGAACAGGGTCGCATCATCGAACATAACAATCAGGAGGATGAGGTGGCGGCAAAGGGTCCGTTGCGTGGTGCCCGTCGCGTCGAACGCTGCACCTATTGCAATTTCCGTGGCCATACGTTCGAACACTGCCGCAAGCGCCGACAGACCCGGGATGCAGCGAACGAGGAGGACTAAAATGCAAAACACACACACAATCAATGAGGCGTGACATCATCGGCTACACCAGCAACAACTATGCGTAGGGCGCATACATGTAGCAGCAGCGTCATAGTCTCAACAATACATCAAAACTCAAAAGCAGAGTTTTAACAACAACAACAAATCAAATCGGCATTTCGATGTCGAAACACACACACACACAGTACACGCCGAGACTGCGGCTATTTTTGGCTCAGAACGCCAACCATTGATTCAATTTGAAACTTCATGAGTTTTTTCACAAACTAGAACCAAATTACCAAGCGACTGGAAACGGAGAGGAGTCTGGCGCACACATCTCGCTCCCAGGCCAAGGTGCTGCGATTCGATGCAACGCAGCAGAGCAGCGTCGTCTCAGCCAAGCATCGCCTTATCGCTGTAGTTTTTCGGAGTTGCAGTTGAGAAATGCTTTGTACGGCAAACATCGATTGCATTTGCTGTGTTAGCGTCGTCGCAGCGCTTTGGGCCGCGTTGGGTGTTGCGTGCGTCTTGCTCCTCCTCCGTTTCAATGTCGCTCACACCCGCTGCCTTGACCTAGTGCCGACGTAGCGCCGCCGCAGCACGCGCACCAGGCGTTCAATCGTAAGGAGTCAACGCTTCGGTGGCCTCGGCCGGCGTAGCGTCTGACGTCCCCGATTGTTCGCTCAGTTCGCCTCTGCAGCCGCTGCTGTGCTTGGTCCTTAGTCAATGTGGCAAAAACAAAACACGTCCATGGAAATTAAAAGTTGTTTGCTTTGCGTGGCGCAAGTGCAGATGACAACTCCACTTTTCGGTTCCAGTTGGCAACATTCTTCAGTGTGTTTCGGCTCACTCTAGCAGTTTTACCAACAGCACCTGGCGTGGCGTTATACATCTGTTGCTTGCGTCTGGCGCGATAGCAGCTCCTTTGAATTGGTCATGGACAAAACTAAATTTCCCTTCGGGGAAATTTAAACCAACAAACAACAATCTCAAGACATTTGTCTTGTCAAGTTACACATTGCACTACGATGGCTATGCAGTCGCCATTCGTGCAATTGGCACGCCAAATTGCCAGTCGCAAGCGTAAGCTCCTTTGGAGCAATCGTTATGCGCAGCAAGCGTTAGGCACGCCATTTCACACACACACACCCAGGGATTTCGGATTCGTCGCTGCTATGTTGCTCCAGCTTGTTGGCGACTGTCGCGAAACCCCAAAAACGTTTGTAAATCCAGTCTCTTGTGCAGAGTCGATAGGCGCGTTGCCATTCATATAAAACATCGGTTAAACATTTGATGGTGGCTATTGTTGTGAGGCGCGCGCGCCAACTTTTAAATTTGGAGCACTTTGGACGCCTTGAGCGCCACAACAACAATGGTCCGCATTCCCCGATGGGATGCAGTGCCTCCTGTTTCTCTGGAGCACTTGCATTCACATCCAAGCTAGGGGCCTATCGATGACCACAAGAGGCTGCATTGTGCAGCAGAAATCATAAATTGTAAAGACTGAAACCAGAAAACTGAATTAAAAAAAAACAAAAACAACAATTTCAATGGAGTTTTCATATACATTTTTTTCTATACATATGTATATTTATTTATTTCAGGAACATCATACCAACAGTAGCACTGTTTACAAAAGCTTCATTTCAATAAATATTTGAATAAAACACGCTAAATATTTTTTGATCTAAAGTCTAATCGTATTCATCAGCTTTCAACTTTATTTAACTGCCATGTTTCAACGTGTTGATCTATTTTTTCGGCTTGACTATGCACACATACATATGTACATACATTCGTACAAACATATGAATATGACTTTCAATGACAGTTGACAACACTTAAAGTGTGTGTTTGTCTGCATCTAAGCACAAATGTAGCAGAACACTACAAAGCTGAGAAAAAAAAAGTAAGTACGATTTTATATGTAATGGCCAAACAGATCTTAGGTACTTCTTTGAACACAGACTTTGAAACGAATACAACAACAAATCCGAAAAAGCATAGATTTCTCAACGCCTGTGCAACGAGTATTAGATCGGAAATATGTCGCATACGATTTTGCTTATGCAGGTCGGTGCGAAGCCAGAGTCGCGCACATATTGCGATTATGAGAGCGTTAGAAAATGCATGCAGGGCATTTGCTACATCTACGAAGAACATTTAAAGCTGATGAACCCGAACTCGGGCATAATCACCTATGACATTTGTCAGCTGTTTACTTTTTTGGATTCACTGGAAGATATTGTCTGCCTGGTCTACAAAAATAGCAGCAGCGCATATGTACCACACAACACGGAGTGGATAAAGGAACAGCTTTTTATCATCTTGGGCAATTAAGTTATCACTTGGAATGTTTAGAACAATTGTTGTTGAAAAACATTGGCTTTAACAAATGAGCGCAAACACCATTTGTTATAAAACTTAATAATTTATACAATGTGCTTTACTATAACTTAACGAATAAAGAATATTTATAAATCTTCGATTGTAAAAATTCTATTTAATTAAGCTAACTTATTTCAGTGACTAGTGCGCTCCAAATTGCGCCCCCGCTCGAGTAGCTCTCGAAATGTTTTGATTTCATGACGTGGAATCTGTTCTCTGTACTTTTGTTGCATCAGTCCATAAATGAAATCCAACTCGGTTTCCTCGTCGTGTCGTCCTTCTGGCAGTTTGGCCAGCAGTGCACGTTGTTTGCATACAAATGCATCAACTACTTCACCCGCTTCTTGCTTTGTTTCGAAGATCTCCAAGTAGATCAGATATGAAGGCTTTGTTGGCGAAAAGTGGTCCCGAAGCAGCTGTAGAGCGTCTTGCCAGGTCTTTGCATCGCGTCGCACACCCTTCCACCACATGATGGCAATTCCGCTAAACAGCAGAGAGATGCCTCTGAGTGCATCCTTTTCGCTGATGCCCTCCACATCTTTGTATGTCTCTACCGCGGTTATGAACTCATCGACAGCGTCATGATCTCTCTGCCCATAAAATCGAGAAACGCAATTGCTAAAGCTGCCTTTTGACTGCTGTTCGGTTTCGTCTTTTTGCGGTGCCAGCGATTTGATAGTTTCGATGAGAATAAGAAACTGTTCATCTGACAACTGATTCATTTTAGTCAAATGAGTCTTTTGCTTTAGCAAATTATACAGTCTGTTTAAACGTAGATGCTTCGATGCTGTCAGCTGAAAAACTAAACAAAATTTACACAAATGCGTGCTTATTTCCTTTCATTGTGAAATTACCAATTTGCTCTTTGAGTAAATCGTGGAATTTTTCGAGTTCGAAAAAACCGGCATTTGTGGCTCGCTTTGTTATGACTAATGAATGCGCTCTCTTTCATTTGCTCTTTTGAATGCATATGTGTGTGTATGTATACACCAACGGCGTTTTTTTTTTGCTTGACAAGAATTCACAAGAATATGTAAGTAATAATAGTTGAGTGATATACGTTTATAATATTATGTGTGGCTGTACATACTTGCGTGTTAAGTATTTCTGTTTATGGGTGGTTGTCGTGTTTCATGCATTTTGTTTTTACCAATTTCCAAGAATTGATAAGCAAGATACATTTCGACAAATAAAATACATTAGCTAATCACATGTGCATAACAGTATGTACATACATTCAAAACACATACATATATGCTTAACCGCTTATAACTGTTAAATCGATGCATATCTCTTTCACACTCAAACTCTCTGAAGAGCGAATTTCCCACACAATTTCCATTTTAAGTCTTGTTTGTGGTAGCAAAAAATTTAAACCACTCTACAATTTTTTACCGCCCAAACTCTTAAATAATTCGATACTGCAATACGGCCCAGAGCATTCAAATGAAAAATGAACGAACAACTCCGAGAGCTCATCGAGACTGCGATCTTCAGCGGTAAGTGCAGCCGGGAAAGCGGCTGCTGCCACTGTTGAACTTTAAATGCCAATTCAAAGGGCAGCTTCAGTACGTGCCCCCATTGGTTTGGCGGTGGTCGCAAACATGACAAAGTGGAAGAGTTAATTACAAACATTGTTATTAGTCATGCGAATGCACTTAAGGAGCTGAGAGAAGGTCTTTGCTTCCGCCTTTGTTCTTTTGGGCATCAAACTTTCGACTGGTGCGTTAATCTTCCATTTAAACAAAAATGTTAACATGTCAAGTGCCAGCATCACCAGCAGGAGGATTTGTGAGGCCACAACTCAACCTGTATTTGTTCATAAGAACAAGAAAAACAATAAGAATTAAACATTAATAAAAGACTGTTTCTACTGACTGTTTTTTTTTAGATACTTGTTCGTTAGTTCTTTAATATGTTGGTGCTACTACATCAACTTTGCTGATATGTTTTTTAAGCCTATTAAAGTAAGGAAACACAAACATATATTTTCGGTTAAACTGACCGTTCAACAAGTAATTTCTGGGCCGAGAGCTGCCAGATGCTTAAACAAGCTGCCACTGAGTAATAAAAGCGCCATGTTTTGTTAGCTAACTAGGGATGCAGTAGTGGTATTGGTATTGTCTGGGACGGCGTAGTGCGCAGGGTTGATGTGCAGCAAAAGTATCGGTATCGGACGGTCATATTTTTGTTATGCTGTTGTTGTTGTTTAGCAAAAATGGATCAACAACTGCACCGTCTGACGGATCGTCAATACTCAGAAGTGGAGGGCTTACTACAGGTAAGCAGCCATCTTATGCTTATTGCGTACATGGCAGAATAATATGTGTTTCAATTATTACAACGCCCAACTTGACGTTTTGTACGTTTTCGTCTGCTCATTCACGCGAACGCTCCCACTCTAAAAACACACTAACACACACTAACTAACATGCAAAACATATACATACAAAAACAAACACACTCCAACATACACATGCGATTCTTGACGCAGGCTATGGACATGCCGAGTTCAGACCACGAAGAAATTGAGTCGGAATCGTGCCGACTAAGCCGGTATAATGTTGCCAACCTGTATGAGGGACGTCAGCGTTGCTACACAATGCCGCACGTACCCCCCGCGCCGCCCTCCACACCAACGCTGTTAACGTCTAACGGCAACAGCAGCAACTGCCTCGCCACCAATGGAAGCGGGAACGGGACTGGAAACGGAAGCTCCAGCTCACCCACCGCTAACTTAGTGGCCGATAATCAAATCAATCATTTTATCTATGTTAAAAACGGTAAGAACCTGCGTCGCGAATCCCGTTGCGTCGACTCGGAACTCTCTAAGCTCTTCAACGTCGTCTCCATCACAAATCGATTAACGGCCGTTAAAAATCGCACGCACAAGCATCAGCTTGCTGAACGGGGTATCATAAATGCTTCGCGAACCATTTCCAAACTGCACGGGGCGACGAAAATCTTCAAGATCCATCGTGATCCCAAGGAATTCCTGCGCGAAACAGACGAGGATTCGGTTTCGGCGCCCGAATACGACGAAGAGGAGGAAGATACACGCTTCCGATTCTTTCGACGGACACGACATTCGCGACGTCATTCGTTTAGTCGAATGGAGCGTAAATTTGCGCGTTTCGAGCATCACGAGCGGATGGAGACTATTGTCGATAGTTTTGATGCGGCGATGAGTTTTAACGATGCGGACACCTGAGCCGAGGAAGCTGCTACTGCAGCCGCAAACAACAACACCACAGGCACGGGGCAGGTGGTTCGCCGCTAAGTGCAAACCAATGTGATGAATGTGAATTTCAACTAAATTATTTTTATTACTACTATATTATTATTATTATTAATTTTATAATTATTATTATTACGAATTATTATTACCGATTACCGAACTGTTCTCTCCATACATTTAGTTTATTTGCGCTGATTGCCGTCGCTCCTTGGACCACACACAGCTTGATGGTGGGTGGCTCAGGGCGCAGCGCAGGGCGAGCATTTAGTTATTAGCTTAGTTCTTATACGCCTCTGTGTGTGTGGTCTCTCTTATTTTCTCTCTCTACCTGCCGACATTCAACAGCAGCAAAAGCAACCACAACAAAAAGCACAATGTCAAGTATTTGGTTGCTTTTGTTATGCCTAAGAATGCCGGTCACAAAGAACGATAAAAAGAGAGCGCCAAAACAAACGATTCCAATAAATGCACAAAGTAATGTGTTGTATTTGTGAAGATGATATCCCGCAATTTTCTTATCGCCGCGACGACGCCGTCTTCGTCGTTGCCTGTTGACATATCCAACAAGCGGATCTTGTTGAGAAATTGTTTATATATGACAGACATACGATATTGTGATTAAAGAAAAGTATACAAACTACCGAAACAAACCGTCTAGAAACCAAACAAACAAATGAAATTCAATTTGTAGAAACTATTCTGATTGTGTTTAGTTAAGAACTGTATACTATGATGCACTATGCATCACGATGAAGTGTACATTCATCATCAAGCAAATGTAGAAAACTCAAAATTAAACAATTTCCTAAAGATTTTCAGGGCGGTCGATGCCTCTCTTACAGGGACGGGGCCTACATTTTGTTATTCAAACACTTTTGTACGGTGAGTAATACAAATTTAAGGTATTTGGGTTGCAAAAGGGAATTCAATGAAAACGATTAAGGTGGAACTAAAACATAGATGTGTCAATGTTAAACAATGTATTTAACATGCAAGGGATCTATTTATTATTTTAAAAATAATTATTTCCTTTTTAAGAAACATCAACAACAAAAGAAAATATGGGAAGTCGTGTGTTTTTGTGTGTTTGTATACAAAATTTCAACTGTTCAACAAGCTATAAATTTAATTTTTCTTATATATTGACTAGTTCTGTCATCTTGGTTTTTTATCCAGCTCTAAAAAGACATCTGAAAACTTCTTGTTATTTACAGTGTCTAGGTTTTATAGAAGCTTTTTTTTTACACATCGAGAGAAAAGTCTCTTTACAGCCTTCCAAATATCAAAATCATGCGTAAAGTTTAATTTATTTCAACGTTGACAATGCACATAACGTGGTTAATACATTGGAAGAAGAATAGTTAAGTCTACAATACAGTTAGTTCCGAGAACCGGTTTAAGCTTTAAAAGCTTAACAACATGTTTATATTTGTAATATCTAGAATATAAGTTCGAGTAATTTAAAATTTATATGCGCTCCTTGTAGAAGTTAGTCATTAGATTCTCTTCGAGTTGATCGGGATCAGTGACAGGCATGCGGCAGACACGATCATGGCATATATAAACGGTTGTCTTTCCATTGACCATCTTAAATTTATTTTGCAGCCGCTGATTGCAGGCCTCATCCGGATGCTGTGGATCGCAATGGACGATGATCATGCCAGGTACATAGAACTTGCGACAAATCTCCATGAAACGTGCTGTATCCGATGATTCTGGACCCACCACTGCCACTAGATCCAGTCCATGATCATGCAGCAGCAAAGCGGAAAGCATCTCCGGCAGCGCATGCCCGAAGGGCGAAACATCAGCAAAGAAATTAAAGAGCTTCTCTGAGCGCTGCACATACGCTTTCTCATCAAAATAGTGCGATAGGAGAGTGAGATTGCGTGCAGAGACGCTGTTGCCACAAGGCTCGGCGCCATCATGATCTGTGGGTTGAAGACAAGGATTAGAAACTACGATCAGTAATAAATACATTCTTCAACGCACCTTCCTTTAGTCTGACAATAACATTGGGCGCATCCTCCTTTGAGTAGAAATAGCCGCCATTTGTTTCATCCCAGAAGAGTTTGTCCTGTGTCTCCTGTAGCTCCTTGGCCCAGCGCAGAGCGCTCATATCTAACGATGCCTTGTAATAGTCCAACAATCCCTTAATCAGAAACGCATAATCATCTAAAAAGCCCTCGATACGCACACTGCAAGAAGAAGCTTAATATTTTTTAGTTATAGCTTTGACTTAACTTACTCATTCTGCTCCAGCGTGTTATCCTGGACGCCAGCTCCATAGCAGGAGCGAAGTACTACCTGTTTTCCAGCATCATAGAGATGCGTGCGCAAAAACTTATGCAGTTCCTTAGCTGTCTTTAAATACTCATCCTTCTTGGCTGTACCGCAATTAGCCAGCTTTGAAAGACCCGATAACACCAAACCATTCCAACTGCATATGATCTTTGTGTCCAGATGTGGGCGAGGACGCAGATCTCGCACTGCATGCAAAACATCATTGGCTGTCTGCAGTAATTTCTTAAGTTGATCCAACTCCATATTAAAATTGGAAGCCGTGTCTGCTTCGGAGCCGCGTACAATGAGCACATTTTTGCCAGTGAGATGTCCATGTGGGTCACTGTCTGGTGGCACATTGCTCGAAGGTTTCATGCCGTAGTGATAACTATAAATTTCAAAGACGCGTTCCGGAGTGACATCGTTAAAGCGCTCCTTTTTCTCTTTAAAAGCAACCTGCACTTCTTTCCAGGTCCAGGCATAAAAGGCGCCTTCAACCTTCGCCGTGTCCTCGTGCGTGGGCAGCGAGTCAGCATCCTCACCAGCATAAAATCCACCCTCCGGATGACGCAAATCCTTGATCAAGTACTCATAAGTACGATCCGCATAGCCCAGAAACTCCTCGCTGCGTGTTAGTTTGTATGCATTGGCATAGGCCGCCATTAGTTGACCCTGATCGTATAACATCTTTTCAAAGTGCACATTATGCCAATCGCGTGTTGTTGCGTACCGCGCAAAGCCGCCAAAAATGTGGTCATTGATGCCACCGCGTCCGATGTGATCTAGCGTTTTTAGCACCATATCTAGCGCGTCCAAATCTTTGGTGACCAGATAGGCATGAAATAGAAAATTAAGGCTCGGCACCTCCGGAAATTTGGGCTCCTTTCCATAACCACCATGTTGCTGATCAAAACGTTGCTTGTGCACCTTTAGTGCCTCTTCCAACTTATGATCAGCGATGCCCGGCTCAAAGGCAACCTCCTCCACAGCTGCAGCACATTGAGTGGTTTTCAATGTTTCCATTAGCGAAGCGCCTGCTTTCTTGAGTGATTCACTATCCGTTTGCCATTTCTTGGCGATGGACTCCATTACCACGGTGAATGAGGGCATGCCATATCTGCACTCAGAAATTATCAATGAATATTTTAAATTGAAACTATGTTGCTGTTTAATATTACCGCGCCTTAGGCGGAAAGTATGTTCCCGCTGCCAGTGGAGCCAGATCGGGCGTAAGCCAAACGCTCATTGGCCAGCCACCGCTGCCTTTGGACATCAACAAAAACTGCATATAGATCTTGTCAATGTCAGGTCGTTCCTCCCGATCCACTTTGATGTTCACAAAATGTTTGTTCATTACGGCTGCAGTGTCGACATTTTCAAAGGACTCGTGCTCCATGACATGACACCAGTGGCATGTAGAGTAGCCAACAGATAAAAATATCAATTTATTTTCGCTGCGTGCAGTCGCAAAGGCCTCCTCGCACCAGGGATACCTAACGAAGTAAGTGCAGTGCTTTTGAGTTGGCATCCTTGAATGAGTTGAGATATGTTGAGACTTACCAGTCAACTGGATTATGCGCATGCTGGAGCAAGTACGGCGACTTGGAGTCGGCTAGCCTATTGTTGTGCGTTGACGTTGTCATGCCACGAAACAGGTGCTGAGGCTGCTTTGTTAAAGTTGTTGTTTTGCTATGTAACAAAGATTTAATTCAGCATCAAATAAAAAATTCAGTTTGATTTTGAACTACTGTGATTTATGTCATTTTTTTTGAACGTACTCTTCTAACAGGCAACTACGTTGCACTTGCTTTTGAGGCGCTGCAATTGCTATAGCGCGTCTTATCCAGCTTTGGCAGAGTGTTTTGCCCCAAAACATAGCAATTATTGATTATACATAAAATACAGGGTACTCAATATATTTATCCGCGCTATCGATACTTCTTGTACCCGATTTTTAATATGCAATAGTTGTCAGCCAATGTTTGTAAACAATGACAGGTGGTTGAGCAGCGGTGGCAACGCCAAATGTGATGCCAAGTTGTGCGCTAACTGACCGCCAAAATTGAACCGCTAGCTAGCAATTAAATTATTTTTTAATATTTTTAACTAATAGTGCATGTGTGTGCGGCTTGTATTTAAACACAAGATCGTTTAAAGTTAAAACACATTCCCCGACCGTCGGCAGAGGCAGCTCTCAATATAGATTTCGTTTGATTTTTAACAACTGTGATTTATGTCATTTGTTTTCAACTTTCTTTTCTAGTAGCCAACTACGTTGCACTTGCGATTGTGGCGCTGCAATTGCTAAAGCGCAATTATTAATTAAACATAAAATATTTATCCGCGCTATCGATACTTCTTGTACCCGATTGTTAACAAGCAATATTTGTCAGTCTATGCTTGTAAAGAATGACAGGTGGTTGAGCAGCAGTGGCAACGCCAAATGTGGTGCCACATTGTACACTAACTGACCGCCAAAATTAAAGTGCAAGTTAGCAAGTATATTTTTTTAAAATTTTTATTAATGCATACAGTTTATCATTGCTTTTGATAATTATGTAAAAAATAGCTTATACATATGCGTTTGATATATAGATTTACCTACAAGCTAATTGAAAATCACAAATGAACATAAAATATTTATACATTATAGTGTGCGTGTGTGCGGTTTGTATTTAAGCACAACATCATTTTAAGTTAATACACATCCCCCGACCGGCGGCAGAGGCAGTTCTCAATTCTCACATAATATGCACTCAACTTTGAGTTGACAGCACGGAAAACTGAGTAGCCAGCAGCAGCAGCTAGGCTAATTAGCAATCACTTTGCACAAGCGCATCGTTGAGCGCTCCCAGCTGCTCCTCGCTGCCCTTGATCCTTTCGGCCAGGTCGCGTGCGTCGGCAATGAGTTTGGCCCTCATATTAATAAAAAAATCATAGTCGGCGCACATATCAGCGCTGAGATGTTTGCCAAACAGTTCGGCAATGCTGCTGCCACGCCTATCGATGTCCGCCTTAAGGCGTTGCGCCTCCTCCAGCTGCTCATAGAGACGTTCACATTTGGCTGCCAGCGTATTCTGTTAAAGAAATGTATTTTAGTTAAAAGTTGCGATGTAGTTTTTTGTTAACGATTCTTGCTTACCTTCTCCTGCTGGCTGCTAAACGCTCGTGCCTCTAGACTGGATTCGGTTTGGGCCAGACGCTCCGACAGCGAAAGCAACAGACTGGTTATGTGACCCACATCATCGATGTAGGTGCGGAACTTGGACGCTTCGCTGGGACGCACCTTCTCCGTTAAATTTGCCAGCAAATCGCTGCCAAGCTTATCATTAATGGCGCACTCTTCGCCAATTGTTTGCTGCTCGCGCTTTAATGCAACAATTTTTTGGTTTAACTGCCTGATCAGCTCATCCTGTTGTAGGTATAAATAGATAGATAGAACAATTAATCAGCCAGTCAGTCTAACATATCGGTACGCGTTGCGTTTTACTTACCAGCTTCTGTTTGATTAAATTCGTGCCCGCATCATCTGTTAGCTGCAATTCCACAGTCGTCAGCTGCAGATCTGTAGTTGCCATTAAGGCTGCTGCTGCTGTGCTGCTGGACCCTTTCATCCGCATCAATGTCGAGGTGCCCACATCTCGTTTGGCCGGACGCAGCGGCACATTGGGATTGTACAAATTGTTAACGTACTGCGTCGTCGGCTTATAGCTTTTTGGTGTAAGGATTTCGATTAGTTTATCGCTGGGCGGCAGCTGCCTGAGCAGCTCCAGTGCCAAATTCTCGTACTCCAGCTCAATGGCCTGACGCTGTCGTGGTTGAAGCGTTGTGCGTGTCTGTTGTTCCTCACGCGATGCCACCAGCTCCGTCTCAAGCAGATCGTCTGTCTGGCAGGCTGTGTCCACTGTACTGGGTGTGGGATTCACAATCAATACAAGTTCACTGCGTTGCATCAGCTTTAAGCTATCGGCGCTGTCATCCAATGGGTTGGTTTCAGTTTCCAGCTCCATCTCGATGATCTCCTGGTTAGGTGGTGGGCTTGGTTGTTGTTGCTTCTCTACGCTGCTGGGATTCGATTGTTGTTGTTGATTGACTGTTGTGGAATAGTTGCTTAGGATGCCAGAGTCACAGAGATGTGCAGACATTAGCTGCGATTGCAGTTGCGTAATCTTCTCAATGTTCTCACGCAACGACTCCTGTCGATTCACAGGCGGTGGCTTTGGCAGCGTCGCTGTGGTGCTTATAAGCTCGGCACGAAAGATGTGCGCGTCGGATTGGGTTGTGTTGTTGTTGTTGTTCACTGGACTGCATTCCAGCGAACTGTTGCTCAGGCTGCACTCAGAGTAAGCTGGCGACAGCAGATGCGGCGGCGGCGGTGTTGGTGGTGTTTCTGGTGGCAACAGATCCTCCTCCAGCGTTGTCTCGAGGTCATGGACGGCTTGCTTCAGATCGACATGTGACTGGGACATGAATGCGTTGGTATCATTTTGCAAATGCTTCACATCATACGACTGAGATCGCGTAAATTGCGGCGCTGGCGATCTGCCCTTGCTGTAGGCGTGGCCCAAGGCGGGCGATGAGTACCGTTGCTGCTGCTGCTGCTGTCCATAGATCATGGCGTAGGCAGTGCTATTATTATGATTATTGCTGCCCTGGCCGGCAGCTGTAGGCGTGGCATTTGTTGGCGACTTTGTTGCGAGGTTATTATTGGAGCCATAGCGCATAGCCACAATACTATCTCCCGGCGAACTGGGCTTGACGGGCTTCTGTTGCAGCTTAACGCCCAGCGGCAGGACATCAGGCAGATTGTTGGGCAACTTAAGTTTGCCCGGTGGGATGACACCATAGGAGGGCGACTTGCTATGCGCCACCAGATCCTCGTTGGAGGTGAGCGTTAGCTTATAGATGCCATGATCGGGATCCGTGTTGTTCAGCTTCTCCAGGCTCTGTCGCGGCAGATACGAAGCCTTCGAATTGGATCTGTGAATGGCCAGAAAAAAGTGTGCGGAGTTGTAGAAAAGTTGTTTTAATAATTAATGATTAACTTTAAAGGAGTTTGTGGAAGTTTAAACCGCATTTAAGCTAATATAATAACATATCTATCTATCTTTGTACAAAACCTGTGCGCAAAACTGCAACTGTTGTGAAAATTTCCTTACGGGACAAACACTAATATGCATATGAAATATCCTATTTGGGCCCTACCCCAAAAAGTATCTGGCAAAATGTCAATCGACCAGCGTTGCCTGTCGTTTCACAGATAGGGCGGGAGCGAGTGAGAGAAAGACAGGTCATCTGTTTGGGTTCATCGACTGCTCATGCAGGCCACGATTTGGCAGTCAACGTTAGCCATTATGCAAATCAACTGTAACATAATCAAAACGGGCTGCTAATTGAATCCTCAAACATTATTTTGGCGTTTTTTGATTTTTTTTTGGTTTTTTTTTGTTTTTTGTTTTGTTTTAAAACCATCACACAAATCTTAACATCTTTACATCTTACCATCTTGGCACCCACATGGCGAAAGTAGCTGCCCCGCAACAAAACAAAAAAAAAAAACCAAGCAAAAAATAATAAAAACAACCGAAAAAATTATTCTGTGCACGATGCGCTGCGACAACATTTTGGTGGGATATTAAAACAGTTTTTTGAGACACAAAAACGAAAGTGAAATGTTTACAGTGCAATTATAAAGAGTTTTATGTTTCAGTTTTATTTTTTGTTGGAAGAGTCTTTAGTTAAAGTCAAGCCACAATTTTTGTGTGCAGCGCGTATGACGAAGAAACAATCCAACGGATGTGCCGACAACTTTCAAAAGTGCTAAACTAATTTTTGGCAGTTTTTTTTTTTGGTTTTTGTATACTTTTTGTGTTTGTATGTTTTTTATTTGAGTTTTTAATAAGCGCGTTTTGCAGCTTGGCCACCCCCGGAATAAGACAACAAAGTGTTGCTCTAACGGTTAAAAACACCAAAAACTGTGCAGTTTTTATAGTTTTTTTTGTATATAGTTTATATTTATATGTTTGTCAAAAGAAAGCCGACGCATAAATGCTGACAAGTTGCACATTTGAATAAATTAAGAGCAGAAATAACAACAACAACATTTGATACTAACACATTTTAGTCGCTTACATCATCCACAAAATCTAAAGAAAAAAAAAAAAAAAACAGCTGTAACTTAGTTGCGATTTGCATTTGTGTATCTTTGTATCTATGTATCTCTATCTCTCAATTGGCCACCAGCTGGCTGGCTGCTGGGCATTTGCATAAGCGACTCTTTTGTCTAGTTCCCAAACGCCTCACATTTGATTATAACCGACAAAAAAAAAAATTTAAAAAAAAATCGCAGCTTCTTCACTTTCTTTCAAAAAGGCATCCGTCAGATACATTAGCTGTTGTTGTTATTATTATTGTTGGTTGTTTGTTGTTGATAGCTGTCCACTTGTTGCTTCTCTTAATCACTTCCGTACCGTTCCCCGCCTGCCGGTGTTGAGTAATATACATCTTTCTCTCTTTATCTCTCAGTGTATTGCGTGCCAATTTTGTAATGTTTATTGTTTGGCTTTTAGCTTTTCACTGGAAAAGCCAAAAAAGTGTATCATTTGCATATTTTTTTTTTTCGCTGAGATTTGCATATTACAGCAGCGACAGAATGTCTACCGAACGTGAATGTATCTTCTTCTTCTCCCCCCTTCTCTAACTAAGTTTATCTTGTATAACAGTGGATAAAAATGCTGCTGATTGATATCCTAAGCTTCGAATTTGTTTTGTGCCTTTATGTGTTTGTTTGTCTATCTTGTTCATATCTAACATAAATATTATTTCTACCATTATAATCTTAAACACGGGTTTACAGTGGATTTAATATGCTTACTTGACGTTTTTGATGCTCACTGATAAGTTTGCTAGTATGTGTGTGTGTGTGTGAGTGTGTGTATGTGTGTTTCTTATTTGTCATCGCACCCGCCTATTGGACAAGCCTCCTGCTTGGTAATATAAACAAAAATAGCACTGACTAAATTTTTGATACTAAGCACTAAGACAATAAGTTTGATAATCACGTTGATAGAGGAAATCAGGCAAAGAAAACTTGATTACAAAGTAAGCAAAGCAAAAGAAAAAAACACTTAAATATTCATCATAATGACTGCAATTACTACTAACTGAAATAAAAAGATTCTTGAGAACTTTTCTACGAAATTATTTTATAAGAGTAAATAAATTAATTATTTGAACAAGCTACTTAATCATGTTTCCCAATGATATTTTTGGTTAAAAACAATTTTTTTTTAGGTATGGGGAAGATTTTGGATAAGTTTAATAGAAAAATTAATCTCTTAGGGTGTATCGAATGAGTTCAGTTTTTAAAATACTACGAAAAGTGAATGAAATAAAAGAATATATCGATTGTAAAGTAAATTACACATTTAGAAACTTTAAAAGTACGATTCAATTGACTCTATCAAAGTGAAAAGATAGTCGCTCAAATGATTTACAATGGAACAGCTGTTGCTTATCAATAAGTAAACCGAATAAAACTTAATCAGTTGTATAACAACAGATATTATACATACATATACAATAAATAAAATGATCAAAATATAAGCTAGCTATAGAATTTATTGAGAGTGCTTAAAGGTTTTTTTCTTCACATATTTCTTAGCCCTTATTAATGTTCAACTTTGTATATTTCTTTTTTCGTTTAACAAATAAGTTGACTAATAGTTATATTCATATTTTTAAGGTAGTTTGATTAATTTTTTATTAAATTCCTTTGAAAATAGCTTCATAAGATCAGATTTAACTTTAATCTCAATTGATTCAAATTTAAGACTCTCAAACATATTGCACAATAGTTGCCGTAGGTCTAAATGCTTTTTTTTATGATTCAAATAAAGGAAAAAATTCCACCCGCATTGCTAATTAGTTGGATTATAATACCCAGATTTATGGCAAATTATTGTTTCATTTGTTGTATAAGACGCATAATGCGCATTAAAGCATTTTATTGAAAATGCTTTATAAGCCAAAAAAACCAACCAAAAAAAAATAAAATAAATTATCAAAAAGACAAGAGAGAAAGAAGAAAGGGGCCCAAATAACATGCTTGGCTGACTATATTTTGAATAATTTGGAAGTCTTTCTCTCTCTCTCGTCGCGTCTCTTCTCGTCTGGTCAATAACATTTCCATTTCCATACAATTAACGCATAGTTTTTTTCACTTATTTTTTTTTTTGAATATTTTGGCCATATTTGAGGGGCGCTGGTTATGTGATGCAAATTATGAATACCAAAGAGCAGATTTTTGATAAATTGCCTGGCCTTTTGTTTTGCGTTTTGCTAGTCGACGGTTGATAGTTGCATAAGATATGTTTAAAAACCGATAGAGCCTCACTGTTGATGGTTCAGTTATGAGGCAGATGAGGCCGCTGGATACAGCTGGAGTTCACTGTCCAATTTGGCGACGCAAAAAGATTGTGCGAGTAGTCGAGAGTGTCGCCGCCCGCTGTTGCAAGATCCAGTCTGCTTTTGGTCACTGGCCCCACTCTAACTGCGTGGCGCATTGCGGGTTGCACATTGCGCATTGCGTATGCAACGTTTTGGCGCCGTTGCACTATAATTTTTGATCATGCTGCTGCCGCCGCCGTTGCCGTTGCCGACTAGTTTTCTATGATAGTAAAAGTATTTTATTTAAATATGCCGACAACGACGTTGCTGGCCACGCATGGAAATCACGTTTTTAACATCTCGTCTTAACATTGAGCTCCGCTTACCCCCCGCCCCACCCCCCACTTCCCCACGACTACCGACGAAAAAAAAAAAAACTAAAAGAAGGCGAACAAATGTTGTTGCTGCTGTTGTTGTTGTTGAAAACATAAACATCTCACAAGCTGTAGCCGAAAAACCAAACCGGATTGAACGAACGCGTCGCACACATTTTCACTTGCCGCAAAATGACGTCAAGTCCAACATAAACAGATGGCCAACAAAGTTGTCGTCGCTGTCGACGCTGGCTTCGCAGTCGCCACTTTCTTCTTTCGGCGGGGCATGAAATCGCACTGAGGTCAGATCAGAGTGTACGGTAAACGGCGTACAGCGGGGGGACCGTGAGGTCAGGCACTGACTGCACTGCAACACCAGAACAAATTACAGCAACAGCATCAACAACAGCAGCAGCAACAACAGCAGCAGCAACATATTGCTCACTTTACTCTTCAAATGCCTCTCGAACTTGAAGTTTGGTATTTAGGCGGTTTTTTCGTTGTTGTTGTACATACATACATACGTACTGTGGCAATACCGACAGCAACACATCAAACTATGGCATAAATTTCTCTTGGAAAAATTACAGTAAAAATACCACAAAAACAAAACAACATTGGAAAATCATGGCAAAGCAACTAAAGTTCAGAAAAAACTAAAGAAGACGCACAAGAAAAGAAAAGAAAATAAAAGTTCTCTCTTTACACTGAAAGTGGACGTTGCAGCATCTGCGGCTGCCGCTTGAGCAGCCAAAATCAACACTCAAACGATGCGATTGATGCACAGTGGTTATAAATGCAATTTATAATTATAATATTGCCTAAAACTATTTGCAGCTATATCTGTTACCTTAGGGATAAACCATCTTGGACTTTGATAGATAGTATTTTTATACCCTGATCCCATTAAAAATGGGAAAAAAGGGAATAATGGTTTTGAGCAAAAGTATGTAACAGGCAGAAGGAAGCATCTCCGACCCCATAAAGTATATATTCTTGATCAGCATCGACAGCCGAGTCGATATAGCCATGTCCGTCTGTCCGTCCGTCTGTCTGTATGTATGAACGCGTCGATCTAAGAGACTATAAGAGCTAGTTTCAGATTTGGAACTTAAGCTCGCCTAATTCCAAGGCAGTACAAGTTTGTTTTCGATTTTCGATAACTCATCCCGTTTTCGATATACACATGGGATCGATAACAATAAAATCTTGAATTTGGAAAACTGTGGGATGGCATTTGAAATAATATACAAAATAATGAAATTTATTGAAATCGGTTAAGAAACAACGGAGATATGGAGCATTGAAGTTGAGTAAGCAGTATGCAGTATGCGCGTACACACACGCACACATACTTGCAAGCACTGACTGTACGCGTAAAATATAGGGAACAGGGTATCGTCTAGTCGGGATTTCTCAACTAGAGCCTTCTTACTTTGAGCTTCTAAAAAAATTTTCTAGCACCAATGTTTATTTTGTGCTATAACTTTTTCGACAATTTAAAGTCACTATGCAAAAATTGATAAAAATTGTAAAGATATTTTTAAGTAAAGTTTAAAAAAACCTGCATTTTAAACTAGATTTTTTACTAAGTATGAAATCACTCAAGTCAAGAGTTAGGTTTTCAGATTATTAGTTAATATGTAAAACTGTTTAAACTTGATTTGAATATTATATACTTTTAAATAACTCGTACTTCACCTTTAAGATAATAAGAAAATTGTTTCTTTTTTTTTTCTTTATGTATATATAAGACCTTTGTTGATAATAAAATCTGATTTCGAAACACATTTAGATCATTTACAATGGTTCCACTGTGCCTTTTCAGACAGCTTTTTGTGCCTAAGTATTTGCTAGCCTGATAATTCGTAGGCTGTTTTCATTTCTAATGCGGTTTTTGTTGTTGTTGCGCTTGCTGCTGTTGCTGCTGCTGATGTTGTTATCGTTGATGTTGCTGTCGTTCAGCAATAATTACGATCCATTAATTCTGGCGGCGGGCGGCGCCCCTTGTGCAATATTTTTAATGTTAAATCGATTTAATGGCGCTTCTCGCTTGAGGGCTTTACCCAAAAATAGACAACTTGGGAAATGCAGCAGCAACAAGAGGCAGCATCAAACAGCAGCAGTAGCAGATGCTGCAGCTATTGAAAGTGTCGAAAGTGGCTGCAACAACAACAACATCAAGATAAAAACTCAGCTTAAAATGTTGCTGTTGGGATGTTGGGTGCTGGAACTGGAACTGGGTAATTAACTTGTGAGCTAAACGGCCAACTCATATTAATTATATGGGAGACAACAAGCCAAAGACAAGCACAAAAAAAAAAAAATAATAAATGAAGAACAAAAGATGCAGCCGCTTAAGCGCTCAACTGTGGCCGGGACATGTGCGCACTCAGGCAACAAACCAAAAAGACAAGATCATAAAATGTTAGATGTTAAAAACTCTTCTCTCTCCTCGCCCCTTGGCTCCTCTTTTTCTACAGCCATAAGCCAAGCAGACCGCCTATTGTTCACCCTTTTGCGCTGCTTGTTGCCAATGCGGGTCTTCTGTTTTGGGCCAAGTCGTTGTTGTTGTTGTTGTTGCTGCTGCTTTTGTTGTTGATGATCATGTGAAGTGAATGATCATGTCTTGTGCCTTGTTGCAAATATCCGCGACACATCTGCCAATGACATTTTCACTCTCTATGCTTGGCAAACGGAGCTAACAACAAGAAGGCTCTAGTCGAGAAATCCCGACTAGACGATACCCTGATCCCTATACCTTACGCGTACATTCAGTGTTTGCAAATATGTGTGTTTGTATGTACGCACATACTGCATACTGCATACACAACTTCAATGTCCCATATCTCCGGTGTTTCTTAACCGATTTTAATAAAATCACAGTCACAGACTGTCATAATTTTGTTCATTATTTCAAATGCCATCTCAAAGTTTTCAAAATTCAAGATTTTGTTGTTATCGATCACATGTGTATATCGAAAACGGGATGAGTTATCGAAAATCGAAAACAAACTTTCCAAATCTGGAGTCTCTAGCTCTTATAGTCTCTGAGATCGGTTGGCTCATACATACGGACAGACGGACGGACAGACGGACATGGCTATATCGACTCGACTGGCTATATCGGCTGATCAAGAATATATATACTTTATGGGGTCGGATATGCTTCCTTCTGCCCGTTACATACTTTTGCACAAAACGATTGTACCCTTTTTTCCCATTTTTAATGGGATCAGGGTATAAAAAGTGACAAGAGCTTGGCTAGGAGATACCCAATATCTATACTTCAAATATTACTATTTTTCCAAAGTTTCAGTCTGACTTTAAAGCAAGTGTTAACTTAAATTAGATGTAGTTCGAACTTATTTACAAAGAAGTCTATTTTGAAACAAGTTTGAATGATTTTAGGTATTCTTATTTTAAGTAAAAATTCATCAACATGAGTCAAAAATACAAAATATTATTTTCAAATATAGACCTTGTATAATCTTAGACTTTACTTGAAGCAAGATCCAATATTAAAATAATATAAGAGATAAGCTCAATGAGCTTCTAATCTTTCAAGAAACATCTAATATTTCAGATGCAATTCTTCCTTCACTTCTCACACATTTCCCAGTAGCATTAAGATACCTCTTTCGTACGTTTTGAATGCGTACAGGGTATTGAAAATTATAAAACAACAGCGTATGATACCCGCGGGCGCATGCGCAACACGTCCGACATGGATCAGTCGCACTAACCGGAGTCAGAGTCACAGTCGAAGTCGAATTCGCAGTTGAAGCAGCAGCTGCTGCAGCACTTTGAGCCATTTGCGTTTAAGACATTACACAAAAGCCGTTGGCGAATGCCAAAGTGTTTGCCGCACTTTGAGTAGGAACTGCCCTGAATACGGATTTCGCATTTGTATTTTCTGTTGTGTTGTGTTTTTTTTTTTGTTTTTAGCTGCTAATTTGTGCGCTTAGCTTTTGGTTTCTTTTGCTGGTTTGCGAAATGCGTCAAGTGCACGAAGTGTTTGGCTGGGATGGGTAAGAGTTAATAGTGGAGAAGAGGGAGAAGAGCCAAACGCTTTACTTGTTTGTCATGTCACAGCTTGAAGATCCGGGCATGTCAAGCAGCAACAGCAGCAAAAACTAGCAAATGATTTGCGGTGATTTAAGCAAGCAATAAAAAATGTGTACAACGTAAAGAAAATTATAGGTAAATAAACAGAAAACTGTTAAAACAAAGCAAAAATATGAGTTAAAATAGATTGACCTTGTCCATATGTTAAGTTTTTTTTTGAGCACATGTATACAGCAATCTTAAAGTTAGATAAAAATACTGCATGTATTTAATTTAAGCTATCAAAACTAAAATCTTAACACAACATTATACCTAGGCAAAACCTAAAAAAGAATTTTAAGAGCTAACTATTTTTTAATAAAAATCAAATTTTATATTCTGATCAGTAATTTATGGTATTGCACTCTGTTATTAAGTTGTCAATAGCTGCTTGCACATCGATAATGAAAAAGTCTTAACATTCATTAGCTGTTAATTGCAAACTTTTTGCTTTTATATGATATCATATGCTAGAGACAAACTGAACAAAAGTTCTTTCTGTCCGCTGTAAATGTAATGGGATATGTGAAAAGGTTTCGTGAGCTCATCAGGGAAACATGTCAGCAACCAGCACTAAAATACACATAAAATAAGGCAACAACAACATTAACAATGATAATCATGGACTTTTATGTATATATATTTCAACACATGGCGTCGTCGCATGATCGACGATGGTCGTGTCAACTGCAGATACACAGATGCATATACAGATACAGATACATATACAGATGTATATTGAAATACTACAGCAATAAATGGAGTAGCAGTGAATTCCCGTACTTCTTTTTCAGTTTTACACGAAATGAAAGTGAGAGATTGATGGATGGTTCGTCCGTCAGGCAAGTTTATGTATTTATATGCGTCAGTTAATTGCCACTTTGTTGTAGTTGGTATTTTAATTTTTTAAGTTGCCAGTTTGACCTTTAGCATATTAATGATGTAGACCAAGAAATAATAAATATATCGCTTACATTGTTTTGGTGCAGACGCGCCCAGAACAAAGCGAGATACATTCGATATACAATGGCAAGAAACACACAATACAATAATAGTTCAAACGTTGATGTGGCTAATGCTAGTTAAATTCAATCAAGGTTAATGCCTGGCTTCCATAAAAACCATGAACATGAACCAAATCTACAAAAAGAGAAAAACAGAAACCGTACTAAATTAACTGAACTTTGTCTTTAATTAATGGCTAGCAATCCGCATTGATATCTTTCGAACTTTAAAATATTTGCATCACTTTGCAATTATTTATGCAAATTGTGAAGCGAAAAGGGAGAATTCAGAAAAGAATTCTCACGCTGTTATGCCAACGAACAGATCCAAGATCAAGTCTCTCGGACTTGATTTTTTTTTTTAATTCAAAGTCGCCGGCTGTCGATAGCAATGCTCGATTGATCGATTTGTGATATAGTCTCACACCGCATAACTCTAGAGCCAGGCACATTGCTCCCTGGTTCTGGTTTGTTGTTATTTTTGTTGTTGCTGCGGATGTTGCCGTGTCAACATTGGGCGCTGTACTATGTGCTATGTACTATGTGTAGTTCAGTTGGTGACTGGGGCTGCACTCCAGTTGTTTTCTATGTCACGCGCTTCACATTCATATACACATACCCAAAAGTAAACAATAACAAAGCGTAGCGCATGAACGAATGAACAAACGAATGTTGGAAGTAAGTAGTAAGTAAAGCTCTAAAGAGCTATGACTCGTCGGGAATGAATGCGAATGTGTATGAATGTGTAATATAAGTCGTATTTGCTTTCATAACTTAACAGCTGACGTCACAAGGCCAACACTTAAGGACAGAACATAGCATATTATTGGTTTGTGCAAAATAAACAACAGCCGGCGAAGAATAACAACTTGAACGAACGCCCTAACTGCAAGAAGAGTTTAAGAAACCAAAATAAGACTTACCTATAAAAGAGCTGAAGAAGTTATTACAACTGAAGTTATACTTCAAAATATTACGTACGTTATAGAACAGATTTTTCACCCGGAAAAAACCACAATATTTAAGAATTTTTAACTTTTAAAGAAACTTTAGATGAACATTATTATTAACCAGTACACATTTCTTCAATATCGAATAAAAAAAAAATACCATATAAACATATATCTGATTCAAGAAAACCCCTTGATTAACCCATCCTTTAATAAATAAATAGCACGCCATAAAATACATTATTACCTTCTACTTTTAACATATTATTTTTGTTTGTTTTCAATAGTAAAAATATCGTTCAAGACATTTTCAGAATTTAAATAAATTAATCACTTTAAATCTTAAGCACAACTCAAAAATTAAGTACAAATCGCAGCTTAAAAAGATTCTGATGGAGTATTTTAAAACAAATAACTGTCAAATTTGGCGGCTTAATTTCGGATTTGGTTTCTTTTGGGTTCTCAGCAAACGTCGCAATTTGCTGCCCAATAAAGCGAAGGTCTTATGGAGCGGAAAAAAAAAAACAAAAAATAGCCGCACTTAGTAAACGTATTCCCAAGATCTTTAGGAGACCCAACCCACAACCCACGCCAAGAGCTTTGTTGCTGTTGTTGTTGCTGTTAATATTGTTGTTGTTTACAAAACCTTGGACGTGGACGTGTGGCGATTGCTCCAGCAACTCGAACGTTGGCCCCTGGTTTGGATTTGTTGCTGTTGTTGGTGATGAGTGCCGCTCCTAGCTTTTTGTGGATAAGATGAAAACCAGCGACAACAACAATAACAGCAACAACAACAAAGCTGAAATACATCCGCGTATTGTTTGCGCAGGGTACCCCGCCAACCACAACAACAACAACAACAACACCAACAATTGCAGTTGCCACAAAACGTTAGGCGGTCGATAATTAACGGTTTATTGATAAAAGCAGAAACAACAACAAAAATACAAAAGCAACGACGATCAGCAGGCCGATTATCACCAGCGCACATCAACAGCAATAACAACATTATCAACATCATGATGATGATCATTATCATTAACCAAACCAAACCAAACGACGATGGTCATTTTGGTGCATTTTGTGGGCGTTTTTCCAGCAATGCAAGAGAAAAAAAAAACTTTTGCCATAAACATAATTCTCTGTGGCAGCAATAACAAAAACAACAACAACAACAAACAGCAAGAGAGTCAAGCAATAGCGTGAAATTGTTTTTGCCTCCATAGCAGCCATGACATTCGAGCTGCACCCCACTTTGCACTGCCCCTCCCCCTTTCTCTCTCTCTTTCTATCTTACTGCCTATGTTGAATGGCCCTAAATAGTTGCTGCTCGCTGAGTCAAAGCAACTTTTTTTTATGTGTACAACGAACTCGCAGCAGCAGCAGCAACAACAACAACAGCAGCGGCATTTTTATAATAACAATAATAATAAAACAGCACCAACAACAACAGCAGCAAAAATATGTTGCACTTGTTGCACTTTTGAGGATGGTTGCTGTGGCAGGAAGCGTTGGCAGCAGCAGCTTTTGCGTTTTTGTCGTCGCCACCCAAAATTGGTTACACATTTGGCATTCATTTGGCTTTGCTGCATGTTGCTCGCGTGCAGCAGCAGCAGCAGCAGCAACTTCGAATTCCAAGAGCAATGCAAGAGCGAACTGGCAAAAATAAACGCAATTAAGTACTCGCAACAGCAGCAGCAACAACAAACAACAAATCAAAAACGAGATCAAGATTTGGCTTTGATTGCATTTTCAAGGTTGTTGTTGTTGTTATTGTTGCCGCTGATGTTGCATTGCCCAAATTGGCGCGCTGCAATTAAAAACGGCTACATATATGGCGTGTTTATTTGGCTTGGATAGGAAATGTTGCCGAGCACCGCTAAATTGTATGCCCCAAATTGCGCAGCCGATCAGCGCCAACAAATGACGTCACACTTTTGGTGTCGCTATTTAAAGTTTTGCATAATAAACACACACAAACACACATTTACACTTTACCAGTTGGCGTCTAGACACATTTGCGATTTACTCGCCTAACTAATGATTACCTAAACCCCAAGTTGTGGCACAAATGCGCCATCTTGCGGACTCCAGTTGAAACTTATTTGAAGAAAAATTAAACGCGTCTTAATTTGCCGTTTAAAATTTTGACTGGTTCTTTTTTTGTTGGTGTTAAAAATAAATCAACTGAGCGAAAATCCGTTGCTTTCCATTGAACAGAACCGAACTAAATGAGACAACGACCAAAAAATATATAAACGAAAATGAGAAACGCAAAATTTTTGTCGTTTTTCTTGTTGCTCATCAAATGAAAATGTGCGCAAATAATGTTGAGCATATATATCAAACGGGAAGAGAAGTCTTTTTTGCTTTTACATTTTATAACGAACTGAGAATGCCCTTGCTAAGGAATTTTTAATACATTACCGTTAATAATGGGAGTTTCTTTAGAACAAATAAATGTGGGAAACAATTTTCAAAATAAAACAATGCCCTGAAGTTATAATATACACTCCAATGATATATGTCAGCTATAAAGCATTGTAATGTGACACGATATGTATACTATATAAATAAAGTTAATTAAAGATATGAGAAAACAATCGCGTATTTATAAATTATAAATGATTTGTCAGACATTTTGATATTTTTTTCTAGTTTTTTTGTCGTAATGAATAATATAAAATAGGCATGAAATCAACACGTGTTGAGTTAACTTTATATTTCATGCTGATAAATATTTCCTACATTTAATTATGAGTCAAGATTGTCATGTTTTATGATAAAATTTGAGAATTTGTAATATTTTTGCTAAACTTTTGATAGATCTGCTGATAATGTGCAAATGATTAAAACGTCCTTCAACTCTTTAGGAATTCTGTGTTCTAGTTGCGCTCAGTGTATTCGCCTTCAAAAACTGCTGCATTATAAATGTTGCAAATGCAAGAAATCGAGAAATCCCGACTAGACGATACCCTGATCCCTATACCTTACGCGTACAGTCAGTGTTTGCAAATATGTGTGTTTGTATGTACGCACATACTGCATACTGCATACACAACTTCAATGTCCCATATCTCCGGTGTTTCTTAACCGATTTTAATCAAAAATTCACAGATTGTCATAATTTTGTTCATTATTGCAAATGCCATCTCAAAGTTTTCCGAATTCAAGATTTTGTTGTTATCGATCCCATGTGTATATCGAAAACGGGATGAGTAATCGAAAATCGAAAAGAAACTTGTACTGCCTAGGGATTAGGCGACCTTAAGTTCGAAATCTGGAGTCTCTAGCTCTTATAGTCTCTGAGATCGGTTGGCTCATACATACGGACAGACGGACAGACGGACGGACAGACTGACATGGCTATATCGACTCGGCTGTTGATGCTGATCAATAATATATATACTGTATGGGGTCGGAGAAGCTTCCTTCTGCCCGTTACATACTTTTGCATAAAACCATTATACCCTTTTTTCCCATTTTGAATGGGATCAGGGTATAAAAAGAGACGATATGAGATGAGATGAGAACATTAAAATGATCAGAGAAATAGAATGTAAAAATGTGATTAGCACTGACAGAATTGCCTTATCATAACTCAATTAAGTCAAGCAGATGTGAAATTGATTTGGCTTAAATATGGCTCTCTTGTGCACACAAATCAGGGCTGAAAGAGATTACAGTTTGGCTAAAAATAAATGGCATAATTCGAGTTGCAGCACAAATATTATAAGATACATACAATAAGATGATGATGATGACAACAACCACAACATATGCAGCGGATTGTCAATGTGGCGCCGCCGTGTTCCATTTAGACGGGAAAAATTTCGGGACAACTGCTGATTAGCCAACAAATTAGACAGCATGCCTGACATATTGGCTTTTATAAACGCTGTGTGCATGTGTGTGTTGGGACTCGCCTGATTTATGCACTGTGGCTGACCCAAAAAGATGTAAATATACATGTATAAATTGTTCAACAGCAACAACAACAGAGAAATAAGAAGTTGTTGGCATCACATAGCAGGAATGTGGCTTTTCATTTTATTTATGGCCAGCGCTTTTGTGTACTGTGGAATGTTTTTGCTTCGCTTTGCATTTCATTTCGGCGGCAATTGCAAATTGGCTACACCATACAAGAAAAAAAACCAAAGAAGTAGAAGTTTGCACAGAGCAAATACCCTGTAAGAGACATCTAGCGGCAAATATGTGAGAGCTCATTATGAGACTTTTAGGGTATGCGTTAGCGTAGGTATAAAAAACAAAAGAAAGAATCGACGTTTTGTTGTTTTGTCGATTATCGTTTGCTTCAATACTGTCAGACAAAGGGATTTTCAAAGATCCACTTGACTACAGGGTATACAAAAAAGCCAAGATACAAAAGCGTGTAGAGAGAGAAAAAAATCAATTGCAAATTGGCGTCACTGTTTGTTGGGGCTGGGTAGAAGCATTTTGATTGAAAATTGCGCATATGCCCAGTTGTTTTCCCTTAAGAACGTGATGCAAACAAAAGCAGCCAAAAGCCGCAGATGCATTTGCAGCAGGATGCGCTGCTTAGCTGTTGCATATTTGTGGTCAGCCTTTTGTGGGCCTGTGTGGCTGACAGGCTAGCTGGCTTCCTAGTGCTGGTTACTTGGGGACCTTTTGTTGATTTGCCGGGGTAATTCGTCATGCGATCGAGAATAACAACAGCTAACAACAACAGCCAACAGTGAACAGCGAATAGCAAATAAAAAGCAATATACGCCGCTTAGTTGGCGCTTTTTACTTTGTTGTATTATGCAGTCAAGCTTGGCATAAAGTCTGTCAGTCAGTCAGTCAGTTAGTTAGTCAGACAGTCAGGCGATGTTATGCATTGGGAACAACGTTGAATTGGCTCTTGACTCTTTGGCTTTGGCTCCAGACTGTCGGCCTTGAGCTGTCTCTGGCCACGTACGCAAAGCAAAATGTGCAACGAGAGTCGGACGCGAACTTACACGCATAATAATGATCTCCAAACAAACAACAACAATAAAAAAGCACTATAGTTATATGTGTGTGTGTTTGTGTGTAACTAAGAGCATGCAAAAAAGTGCAAGCAAAGTGTTCGCATTGATTGCATTTCATTTGCATTGTGAGAATCAATCACCAAGTCAACTTCACAAGCTTCGAGAGTGAAAAAGTCGCAGACTTTGTCTGAATCAGACGCTCGTTCGTTATTTGTTACTTTGTTTATTTATTTTTTTTGTGTTTGTTGTCTAGTCAGAGAGCCATTTATTAGTTATTAACGTGGCTAAGTGCTTGTGATCATACACATTTATTTGCAATTGCAATTGCCTGGCCAACAATAACACGACAATCATAAATGATTGAGCACAAGGCAGACGACGCGTCGACTTGTTGACAATCATTGGACGGCATTGGCCATTCTATCTTTAAAATGCATACATAGTTACATATTTGTATCTATTACACACACACACACACACACACACAAAAATACATACATACATACGAACTGCCAACAGCATTTTGCTGCAGCTGACTTTGCATTTCAATTGTGACCGTGTGCTTTCGTTTTCATTTGACGCTTTCCATCGCCAGCGCCAACGAGTGCTAATCGAATAGCCCAACAAATGGCGCTGATTAGCCAAAAGGGAGCTGGTTTTAAGGGGCGAGGGGGGGGGGGAGGGTAGGCAAGCCTGGCTCGTTAGGCCTTTGTTGCAGCTGCTTTCATTTTCAGCCTGGCAGCTTGGCTTTTACGCCCAATTCGGCATGCGTGCGCGTTAGCTGCATTTGTAAGCCTACGCACAGTCAAAATAAATCACTGGAAATATTATGGGCTGTTTCGATGAACATACTTTGTTGGTAAAGTGGTTCAAGTAAGATAAGTACCATACAACATACTAAGAATGATTATCTTAATCATGAAAATCTGACTTTAAAACTTAAAGTTAATCAACTAAGAGCTTTATTTAAAAAAAAAATTTTTGTTTTAGATTAAATGCAGCTACTTGAGGCTTTAAAATGTTTAAATGGTAGAATTCGACACTTAAAATATATTTACTTTAAGCAACATTTAAAATGCAAGCTGTAGGATACTATTGAATGACATTTGACGTGCATTTTTCTCAGTGCTTCTTCAACTGTAGCCTGAGCAGAGGGACATTAGTCCTCAATTGGCGGCAGTTGTAAAGAAAACTGTGGCATCTGCTGCCACTTTGTCTCTGCCCATTGTCTGAATGAAAACGAAAGTGAAAGCATTTAATATGCATAATGCACAAGAGTCACTATGCATATATATTTCTACTATCTTTATGCTCGACGACTGGCAATGAGACACATTTTTTGCTTTTTTTGGTAGACAACATTTTCAAAGTCAGCTCACATTTAATGACTTTCAAAATAGACGCGCAATTGTCTCAAAATCAAATTTGACACTCAGCGCGTTTCCCAGGCTTGAAATTGACTCGAAATGGAAGCGATCGTGGTTTTTTGTTGTTTTAATTTTTGATTTTTGGTGTCAATTTGAGTTCCATGCACTCTCGCGTAATAAAATGAAATTGCTTTTAAAGTCTTATGTGTGTGTGTGTGTGTGCGCGCGTTGCTTTTGTTATGTTTGTAGTAAAGTCCATTAAGTGCCGAGGCAGAACTTTCGGCATTATTCGTGGGTGTCACTAATTGAATTTCCACTCAGCTGAGCCCACTGAGCACGCCTAACGGCATTTTATGGCCCAATATTTTGGAACTTGTTCTCAGTGTTCAACCATCTCACGTAGAAGACATCAAATGTTTTATTTTACATTGCGCAACGCAAAATTTCATCAGCTACCAAAATTTATGCAAAAATTAAACTCTTTTGGGTGCCTCTGCTTGGTTCTGGTTTCCGAAGAATAATTGCAAGCACGTATCAGCTCTCAGTGAACCAAAACAGCCAAGTTCATTGACAGTCGTTCGTCAGAGTGTCGCGTTTAAATCTTGTCTGCCACGCCCGATTGCCCATTTGCCGTTGTGCTGCGTTGCGTTGCGCTGCGTTGTTTTGCGTTTTTTGGTTTTGCGGTTATCGACTTGGTCATTAGCTTTGGCCATAGCCCAAAGTGTCTCTCTCACTCTGTGTCTCCGGCGGACATGCAAAAATATCGTGACCAAAACAAAGGCCCAAAACAAAGCCAAACAACAAATGACGAATACAAAAAAGTACACAAAACATTGCATGAATTAAAGTTATTTGCCTTAATTTTTAACGGCTACCACAGACTAATAACGGACACGGAAAAAACCACCAAAGCTCAAAATAAACTAAACTAAAACCCTTTGAGCACATTAAAATTGCAATTTTGGTTTTGTTTATTTACATTTAGTGAGCTAATCTTAACAAACATTATAAAATGCATATTACTAAGCCTGGGTGTAAGTTAGATAAGCATTTGTAACTTTGTCGTGTTTTTTTATTTTTTAGCAACTGACCTGATATATTATATATATTATAATATATTATAATATTATAAATATAACACAATGATGCATTTGAATGAAACTTGCTGCATAGTGGGGCAATAAACTTATGTTTATGTGAGCAAGGTTTTTAGATTGCTTTCTTCTGTTTGACTCCATAATCTTCCAAGTCAGTTAACCTTATAACACCCTTACACTACAGACTTTACAGATTTTAATCAAAATTGCAGCGAAACAAGATAACAGTATAATATTTAGGTGTGCAACGTTTGTATGCTTTTGACCTCTTCTTAGCCAACAGATAAGCTAAGGTAAGATAAGCTGAAGATTCTTGTAAGATTTATAGAATAGCTAGATTTGCATTTTTACTTAATTTCACAATGGATTTGAACCAAATTTGCGGCAAAAGTAAATAAGTAAGTTGTGTTAAGGTGTGCAAAGGTCTTCAGCTGCTAACCTCATCTAATCGAAACGTAAAATAAAAAAAGAGCTAGCTTAGGGTCTTGCATTTAATAAACCAACGTTTTCAGTCTGCCAACAACAATGACTTGATTGTTAGATCTTACACGAAGCTAAAAGAAAAATTAGCCAAGAGAGCAGCTAACTAAAACTGTTAAATCAAAGTACGATTTAAAAGCAATTAAGGTTTACTTAATGTCTTGTAACATTTGTTTATGTAAAGTTATCAAATTGTATTACAACAAAGTTTGCACATTTACTTTGCATTAGATAAATCCAAAACACAAAACAAAAATTACAAATCATTTTTGCTAATCTCAAAGCCCAAAGTCTTGCCCAATGCTAATGGAAGCTCCCATTCAATTACAAACTATTTCATGAGCATTGAAAAGAGCGCAAAAAAAAACCAAACCTTCCCAGGCTACTGTGAAATTCGTTGCGTTTAAAACGCCAAACATATACTCAAGTATACGTAAATAAATGTTAATTGCATTACATTTTGGTAAAAAGAAAAAAAAAAAACAAAAAACACAGTCAAGTAAATTAGGCAAACAATTTAAACATGCGCTTGTGCCGGGAAACCCAGTTATAGCCACTGCTATAGCCAAGTGCTCTGCTCTGATTTTAATTTGGGTTTTTGACTTGTTTTTTGGGTCGTCGTAGTTTGTTTTTTTGTTTTTTTTTTTTTTTTTTTTGGTGTTTTTTGCGCATGTTTTGATTTTTATCTGCTGGGTGGGCTGGTTGGTTGGCTAGCTGGCTGCGGCTCGGGCTGCCCAAAGGTTTTCATTTGCTTTTGTTGTTGCACGTCATGACGCGTCTGACCCACTAAAAATCGTTGTCGTTTTTTATATATATATATTTTGTTTTTATGTCAAAGCAATTTTCGTGCTTGGCACAAGACAAGGCAAACCCAAACCCAAGCACAAGCCCAAGCCCAAGACCAGACCCAAACCCAAGGCAGATGCCACCGATCCGATCCGATCGATTTATGTTTTTCACAGTAGCTCGCCAAAGCAGGAAGCCAAACTTATTTACCTTTGGCCACTTTTCAGCTCATAATTATTATTAATATATGTATGTTTGAATGTATGTATGTGTGTGGATCGTCTGAGCCCGCAGCAGCAACGTTACTTTTCGTTTTTTTTTTTTTAATTTTTTTTATAGACATTGTTATTGCTCGTGCGAGAAATTTTCGTGTTATAAAGTTAATTTGTGAAATTTTCAGTTTTTCAGATTTCTTAATGATTTTGTGTGGCTCGTGCACGACTCTGTGGTAGGGGTTTTGGGGGGATTGTGATGGGGGCGCCAGCTGAAAGGAAGTTGCGCGCCATTGCCAGAGGTTACTGGAGCGTTTAGCTTCGTTTCTTCATTAATTTTGCAGTAGCCAATTGAATTTGTTTTAAGTTGAGTCTGTTTTTAATGTTATTTTAATATTATTTTTTTGCTTCAAACGGTTCTCACTTTAAGATTAAATGACCTTGTCACTCTGGGTCATGTCCAAGCTAACAGCTAAACAACGCAATCAGCCTGGCCATAAAATAAATCTCTCATACTGTTTGCTGTCGCAAGAGGTTTCCCCTCTGGTGTTAATGTTCTGATGCCCGCACCTGTTGCTTCAGCTTCTTTTTTTGTCATCTACTGTTTCTTTTGCTTGCTAAACTGCACCTTTTGTTTCCGTTTGTCGCTTTCTTGACTTGTTGCTACATTTGTTTAACTTTTGCGGTACTTTGTCAGCCCGCTCGACTTGAACTTGCCGCTGCCGCCGCTGTTTGTGCTGCTGGAGCTGGAGGCCATGACTTGGGCCCGCAACTTTATCTATACGTTCATACTACATATACATACATAGTTCTGTAGAATGTAAACCGTTGTTGTAATTACAATCTACAAGCATAGCGACATGCTCACAGATAGGCTAGATGAAGCACATAAGCTATGTCGATCCTCACGTTACACAGTTATCGTTAAGCATATATTTGATTTGGCATAAGAAAAAGAATTTCAAGGGAAATCACAAGATTTTAAATCTTAATATCTCTACAGTTGTAAAAGCATTTAGCTTTAAGAGAGGTTTGTCTAATATATATATAGAAATATGTGGGTGTTTGGAAATGGAGCTTCTAAATCTTACAAGTTTTATGTTTTTTTGTTGCTTTTTACGATTTCATCAATTCAAACGGATTTTACAATATTATCATAAATGAGAAATTTGATATGGTTGAGAAACAAACTGTGAAGCGCGTTTCTTGAAGTAAGTTTTGAGTAAAATAAAATTCCAAAAGTTATCAATGTATAAAGTTAAAGGTAAGTATATGTATATTTAGCTTGTAGTTAACACATTTTAAGTTAACTTAAGGAACAAACACTCTGCTAAATACAGCATTGTTGTCTTTTCCGGTAAGACCTTTACAATCAGAGACTATTTGATATTAATGGGACTTAATTTAACTGCTTTTTGTAGTGTATTCATTTAGTTGCTTTGTATGGAAAGGTTCTGAAATGCTTTTGTCGCTGCACTCATTTAACTTCATTTGCCTTTTTGTTTTAGAATATGCATGAATAATGCCCGCGTATTCCCCGGGCTATTATACAGAGATATACTTTATACAACAGAGTGCGAGACTTGATGGTTCGCTGACTGCCTGTCTTTGGTTGTTTCTGCCCCTCCCTCCGTCCCTACGTCCTTCTGTTTAACCGTCTGTCTGTCTGTCGTATCTGTTGGTTGAGTAACGAGCGCTATTCTGCCGTTCACTTTTAGATAAAGTTGGGAAAGTAACAACAAAAATATATAGCACAAAAAACCAAATTAAACCATTGAAATCCAATGATATACATGAAGTAGGAACAACTGTGCAAAGTACTAGTATGTATGTGGGTAGAGAGCGCTTTGTTTCTAGATCGCACATGGGGTTCAGCTTCGCTAAGTTGGTGGAGAGTTCACCTGTGGGGTTCTACCTAGTGCGTGTGTCAACGATATGGCAAAGCTTTTGGCTCCATTTCCATATCGTGTACACTGTGAGTGACAGAGTTGACAATGGATAAGCCAGAACCCAACTTTATATAGCCCAAGCGAAAAAGGGAAGTGTTAGTGGGAAGTGGGGAGTCAGTGGGGGGCATACTCATTAGGAGGCTTAAGCTTATTGCTTGACAGCATGCTGGGCAAGTTTCACGTTTATTTGTGTGTTTGTTTGTTGATTTTATGACTCTTCCATCTAATTAACATAATAGAGAACTGGCACAACAACAATGTTAACACTATTGATTGATTGATGGAACAGCTACAATATAATCAGCTATACAACGGAGACTCAGCTGTGATCAACAAAACGCATATTTAACAAATTTTTTCTTGATTACATTGCGAGCAGTCTAACGAACTCTGTTAGTTTACAGCATGTTAACTTACACCAGGAGAAACAACTGAAAAATGTGAATGAAAACAGGAAACTCAATAATAAAAATATTCCCAACGCATAATTTAAAGTCTTATCAGTTTGACCAAAATACTTCAAAAATTTTAATTGATTATTAATTAAATACAGCTGCACTTTGGTTCTAATTTTATACAATTGCAACTTCCGTTTTGAAAAATTCCATCAAGTTTGTGATGTTTTTTATTTAATTGTTATATATATGTATATATATGAAGCATTTCAATTGTCAATTGTTTAACGTTGATTAAAGAAACGGAATTTTTTATATACATTTTAATTAAGATTGAGTTATTGCCGCGTGTTGACGGCATATTATAAAAATATATTTTATTTCATTATTATTGTTGCATGTTAATTTGTATTTGTTCAAGTGCTGAACAGTTTTCTTTTTTTTTTAGCATTTAACAAAACAGAAATAACCCAAAAAGAAAAGGAGAGAAATAAGTTGGGGAATAAACCTGTTTAATAATTTGCCAGATCTACAGATCTGTTTGTTGACGTTAAGAACAATTTACCTTATCAATTTAGAGCAATAGCAAAAGGCGCTAATTGAACACTTTTGACATTTGCCGGCGTTATGTGTTCCGTGTTTCGAAAAAGAAAACCTGTACAGGCGGCAGTCGGTGGGCGGAAGGGGTTTGAATGCCATCCCTATTACAATTACAGAAAGTTTCTACATCGAATCGATTGGCATTGAAAAACGTTTGTGAGCATAATAAACGTTTATTGTTTGATTTGTTTAGCAACACTAATAACAAACATTGTAAGCCCTACAAAAACAAATGCCTCAAGGCACACAAATCAAATCAATTCCGAATATATATTGTCAATAGTCGAAGGTCAAAGCAATTTCTGTTCCATATACAAATTGTACTTGTAAACCAAAAATTCTAATGCCACTATACTGATTTTTACATAGCATAGCAATATCTAAGTTTATTGTACTTTTTTATGGTGCTCTTCAATGAAGTAAACTTAATACTCTTGCGAAGGGTATACAGATAGGCAATTTTACAATTTCGATTTTATGATATCTACATAATATCACAATATTATATCTCCATCAATCAAATCTTTATTAGTTTACGTTAACTTTCGAACAAAATTTTATAATATAATAATATTATTATTATTAATTATAATATTTTATAAGATTCACTAACAAGAGTATTTGATATTCGACAAATCTTACTTACGTTAAAGCATTTCATTCTTAATTCTTTGTTTCTGGGTTTTTATTGATTATTTGTTTATGCTGCGAATGAAATTTTTAGCGGTTCGTTAACATTTCTCCACAACTAGCAAATTCTTGCTTTGCCCATTCGTTCGTTTTATTTATGTCGAAACATTCGTGCAAAGCCTCAATAAAATGAAAAACACAACAAAAACTAAACACAAAAGCAGTTTTTCGGTTAGCGACGAATTTTTTGTATACGCAAACAAATTCACTCGCTTTGAAGTATTTAACCATTTGTGGGTTGTGGTGGGGGGGTAAGATACATTAGCTGACAAACCGTAAACGATCTAATTAAAAAAGGCGATGAGTAATTGAAATGTGACTGCTGGTTAAGAGCGAAACGCATGCTTAGTTAAACAATTTTTGCATGAGAGGGAAACTATTGTTTGCTTTAATGGCAAATTGTCATAGCTAGCAGCTTTTGTCAGCCGAAAAACATTTAGCAACCACTTTTCAAGCGCATCATCAAATAGTTTGAATGGCAGGTTCTTATAGCATGGCACGAGGGTGAATTTTATATTTGACTCGAGTAAGGGTGAGGCATGAGGTTAGGGGTGTGTGTCATTGCATTAACAGTTGCATGACGTCGCCATGACAAAACCGGTTTCAGCCAGTTGATGGCTGCTAAACAAAGGCAACCATTGTTGAATGGCAGCAAAAAAAAATCGATAAGATCTGCAATATGCTGATAAAATGATAGAAACTGATTAAAGCCAGACATATCTGTGAGCACATATACACAAATGTCTAACTGTCTGTCAATGGGAATTTTTAAGGGTATTTGAATTTGCATTGTTGGCGCGTGTCTGGCAAGCAAGCAAGCAAAGAAAGAAAGAAAGAAGGAAAGAAAAAGGGAGACAACAGGCAAGACAAAAAGGTTTTAGTTTTTAACACGCTGCCATTTTGATTGTCAGGCAGGAAACGTGCCGCAGAAGTCAGTTCATTTTTGCACCTGCCACCTACAACGAAAATGGGAATTTAAAGTTGGAAATAGCCAAGTGGCATGCAACAAGAGGTTGCTGGCTGCTGCTGCCACTGCGATCGCTTGAGTTAAAGATCAGTTTTGTGCACAACAAGAGCCAACAGCTGTTAACAGTTATTAGCAGCTGTTATGTGTGTGTAAGTGTGTGTGTGTGTGTAAGAGTGTGAGTTTAAACCGGAGCAAACTGTCCTCATTAGCAGCGTGTCTAGAGTCTCGGCATTGAGTATGCTTAATATGGTCACACTGAAGTTAGCCGACAAAACAACAACAATACACAAGCAATAAAAACAACTCATGCAATTACAACTTAACACACACACACAAACAAACACTAATACACCTTTCGTGATAATATCTTGAGAAACTGTCGCTTATGCTTATTAGAGACTTTTCATTTTCACTGCGCCCAGTTTTAATTAATTAATTAAATTGTGTTCAGTATAGAATTTCCTGCTTAAAACAACTTAATTAATAGTTAATTACAAATAAAAATTAAAAAAACATTTTTCTTGTTTAATTTATCACAATTACCTTCTAATACGAAATCTGCCGCCGAATACCATTTTCAGCTGTTGCACGGTATCCAATATTGTGAAATCCAATTTGAGCGACAACAAAGGCCTACAAATCACAACAATAGCAACAACAACAACCAAAAACGTGTTGCCTGCTTCTTCTTCTGTTTTGTATGCTTATATTTGTTGTTTTTTCTTTCGTTTCGTTTTGGTTTTTTTGTTTACTGTAATTCACTGTCGTTATTTGCGCAAATTAAATGCAACTTTTGGTGTGCGGTTTTTTGTTGGCATAACATTTGAACCTGGTCGAATCGAACTTCCTTGTTCACATTGGACGACACTTTATTTTCTTCCTTTTGTGTTTTGATTTTTTAGTGGTTTTGCACCTTATAACTGTGTGGTTTTTGCAAAAGGGGAGGCGGTGGTCGTGAACTATTCGTTTAGAGTGCGCGACAGTTGCAATCGATTTACACGTATGCAAAAGAGGCGAAAGTTGAACAAATTTTTATATTTTTTGTGCCTATGACAAATTTGTTGTTTGCATTGCCTTTCGATCTGCCAATGCGTGCGGGTGGGTGTGAGGGTGAGTAGCGAGGTGAATTAATATTTGCACACGCGACGTTGTCGTTGTCAAAGCTAAAAAGCTGCGCGTACGTCTACACGCGTCAGCGGTTTTCACTCGTTTGAAGTTGCGACCACAAATGGCAGACAGCGGCGCACCACACTGGAGCAGCCGGCAAGCATAACAGTGAGAGAGAAAAGCAGAGAGCGCCAACTTAAGAGAGCGCGCTCTGCTGTTGAGTGCAGCCGAATGCGAGCGTGCGCAAGCGCGACAAGAGTCAGCTCACGACAGAGCTACGAAAAAGTGAGAGTGTATTAGTAGACATCAGCAGCTGCTGTGAGTTTTGTTTGCAGTTGTTTGACGGCTCTGGCTCTAATGTTCGCTCTAGGGTGTAATAGTGAGTGATCTCAGCTGAGCTGAGGCCACGTTTGACACAAATAGAACAGTGTGTGAGTATATTTGCACTGAACAAAATTGAGTGGTGGAAGAAATTTAGGTAAAATTACTTTATGCTCATTTTAGCACAATACTATTGCTACTTTAATGCGTAGTTCTTGTTGGTATCATTCATTCATTATATTTCAGAAATATACTTTTGCTAATCAATTGAGTTGTTCTTGTCAATATCATATGACAAACAAATTTATTTTTCAATTTTAACTTATCTTGCTGCGGTTCGATGACTGGGTTGACTCGAATTCGGTTTAATGGTCAGTTACTTCTGGTGAATTCAGTATCAGTACCTTTTAATTTAGTGCTACAGATTGCTAATTGAACATCGAGCGACTTTTGGTCAAGCTGCGTTTGTATATAAGCCAAACGTAAATACTATATTCATCATTCATTACGATAAGACTCACCGCAACTCATTTTCTTCGCAGTTTTTTTAAAATTTTAAAATTTCTGGTACGCTGCCCAGTTCCTGTTCCCCTGTTGACTTTCCTTAACACCATAGTTTAAAAATTAAAAAGCAAATTAGCGGAATTAACTACGAATGCGTATTTAGTATGTTGCATACTCTTAGGCATGAGCCAAATTTACCTAAGATGTTTTTGCGCTTGCCTAAGAGTATGCAACGGCGTAATTCAAATACATGTTCGTTATTAAACCAAAAAGCGGTAAAATAGATAAAAATCTATAGGGGTGATGGAGGGGGGGGGGGGGTGGCATTGTTGTAGAACAAAATTTTTTTTTAGAAAAAGCTCAAGAAACGCCAAAAGGGTCTAAAAATGAGTAACGGACACCCCGAATCCTAGCTAAATATATGAATGAAGATAATAAATGATGAATTTCGTAACCTTAGAAATGGCAGTTCAAGGTGTCTTAGCTAAATATCTTAATCAATTTTGAAAAAAAAAATATATATAGTTTATTTAATTAGGTAGTTGCCAACTGTATATAGGTTAAGGATAAATATGGTCAATAATCTCATTAAGCCAATTAACCCCTCGTCACAACAATGCCATATATATTGTAATGCGATAAGTAGAATATCGTTATGGAAACTAACAAAACAATTGCGTATGCCAGTGACAGTGAACATAAATAAGAAGGCGCAGTCAATACGATACCTAAACGAAAACAAATCAAGCATTATATAAAATGAGATAAGTTTGGCGTTGACCATAAAATAAATGCGGCATTAAATGCAATCGCCTTTTGTTTGTATCTATGTGCGCGAATTTTTCGCAATATTCTGAGGCAAAGTTCAATCGATCATTGCTGTCGATATTTAGCTGGCGATAGCGCCAAAAATTATGGCAAGCACTTTGTTAAATGTTGCTCACGATGCAGCGGCGTCGTTTTCATTGTTGTAAGTTTACTTCTTTTCGTTATTGTTGTTGTGGTAATCATGGCGACTGCATCGCGTCAGTCGCGCGACTGTCTCGCAAATTGAATTGTCTTGAAGTCATTTTGTCTACAAAGAGCGCAGAGCGCCGTGTGCAACGCGGCGCATGAGTGATTTATTTCGCATATGCCGCGTGTGCGCAATCGAGCTGGCAGTTAATTTAAAAATAATACGCTAGTTGGCCGGCTCTTTGGCCAGTTTGGCTTTTAACTTATCACACTCAGCCGGCTAAAGAAGGCTTTCAGTGTAAGTGTTAGGCCAAAATTGCCTGCACAAATTAATTCAAATAGTTTATGCCCGACGGCTGCGCAGAGGCGATAATTAGCGACTGTCGAGAACACATGGGCCCCCACCAACAATATCACCAAACAGCAAAAAAAAAAAAAAAAACAAAAGTGTGACACACCTCAGTCCCCAAACTGACAGTGGCCGTAGGTGTTGGCCAATTAATGACCGCAAAAGCGAGCCAAAGCAAAAAAAAAAACACAAATACTGGCCTGTCAGGCAATGCAGTGATTACAGTCAAACTTCTCTATCTCGAACTTACACCCAGAAATGTCGACATTTTCGACACCTTCCAAACAAATTGGTGTGGCAATGGCAATTGAAAGGCAAATAAATTCTATGCAATTGCATAGGAATTTGAATTTCGGACTCAGCTCTAATTAAACTTTTGTTCTTATTTTGAATGACAATATTAATTATGGGTTTTGAAAGTTCCTTTGAGTATTATATTTATTTATTTGTTCTTGTTTGAGGTAAGTTGCTCATTTTTAATTTATACTATGGTTAATTCAAATTAAGTAGACTTAAAATTATATATTTTTTTATTCATTTTTAAAATGAAATGCGTTTTTTGAAACTACACGCGTAAATTAAATATATAATTTTTATATATTAAGTAAATACCAGCATAACAGCAAATACTATATGCAAAACATTGTCAAGAAACTTGTAAATATTGGAAGAGCATTTTTGAAATCTTTGATATTATTCTTTTGATTTGATTTTTTCTACTTCAAAGAAGTTCGACTGTAGTTTATTTAATACTTGAGTGTATTTGTGTACAGGTGGTGGGAGCTTTAATGAATGCGAGGAATTGCTGTTTGCCCTTTGCTCTAATTTCTGCACGGAGAAGACAGGCAGTCTAACCAAAATCAAAGAAAAACAAAAACTTTCAAAATGCAAATGAGGCACGTTTAAAAACGGTTGAACGGCATTTGAACCCGTGATACGGGAGAGAGACAAGCCCCGAAAAAAAACTTGCCACAAATTGTGTCAATATTTGTCTCGTGCTGGATGTGCTGCAACAAATCGTGCCGCAAAGGTCTGCACCGGTGTCAGAGACACAACAACAACAACAATAACATGACAGGCCACAAAAATTATTGAGCATGCCAAAACAGCATCAACGAGCAACAACAACAATAATAACAAGTTGTTGCTCCACTTGGAAGTTGAACTGCTGGCTGGTTATCTAATGCCCGCACCCAGCCTCTCTCTCTCATTCAATACAGTGGGTGCAATAACTATGTTAGCAAGCGCGCTAATGAACCCAACAAACCGTTCATCTATCAATGTCACAGCATAAGGCCCAGCGGCAAAGACAGAAAAGAATGAAACCTTTTGTAGTATTTTTTTGGGCTGCCCCTTTCAAGATAAATTTCAATTTTCGATTTCGATTACGTTTACGATTTCAATTCTCTTTGCTTTTACACCACAATCAGAACAAAGGATATGGAAAAAAAAACCAAACCTACACCACAGGAGCTACAAAAAAAATAAGAAACATGCATAAATTGTTGACACATTTTTAAAATACACTTGTAAAGAAAAGGTTATTATACTTTTTGCAGAGAAGTGTGTAACACATATTTAAGAAATCTTTTAAATTATATAATATATAATTAGCATCCATTGAGAATTTAATTGACAAGTAAAATAATAGTAAAATAAAGCTACTTGCTTTATAGAATTTAAACTTTTTCTGTGCCTTCTCAACACACAATGAAAACTAACAAACAAAAGCTCTTAACATTATTTGCAAGCAGAAAATATCTCCTATCCTGTCTCCTAAGAAAGCTTCAGATTTAAATCTAATCAGTTGTGTTTGGCTTCCTGTGTACTAATATATCACTGTGTACTAATATATTTAAGTGTGGGTAGAAAGTTGAAGGTAAGTAAGAGTATATAATCTTCGACTTGCTCTAAGACAGCTGTTCTTGCTTGTTGTTGTTGTTGTTGGCTCAGGTGCGCCCCGTGCGCCAATTGGAGAGCAGCGATTTTGAGATTGTTTTTTTTTTTTTTTGAACAATATAAACAACATTGGTTGACTGTTTGGTGGATATTATTGGGTCACCCCCACAATGGCCACCTTAAAAGCGAAAGTCCGCAGTCCACACTCGATTTGCTTGATACGCTTGATTTGCTTGATTTATGTTGTGCAGCATTAGTGTGTGAGTCTGTTTCATAATCCAATTAAGCGCGAGGCGCACAGCTGCTCAGTGAGCATTAGGCGACAGCTGATTGACGGCAAACAGTTGGCCCAAAGGAAGCGGCTTATTAGCCAGTCAGTGATGCCGGTTGCTCACTGGCTTAATGCTGCTCAGTGGTGCTTGAGATGGTGGTGCTTGCTTCCAAACGATGGTGGAGCTACTGTGCCACGCAACGCATTGAAAGTTAATTGGATTTGATAAGGTCAAGAACAATGCGGCAATTGTGAGTAAGAGGCGCGTCATGGGTACAGCTTAAGCGATTTTAGATTTAATCCATTGTTGCCAAAATTAATATGTCTGTGTTATACATTTGTTTCTTAGCTAAATTCAAGGTGGAATGCAATCAAAGTTATTTGGGCTAACATGGCATTAATTTGGCAATAGATTAAATAAATCGAATTGTGTGTTATAGAGCTATTTCCAAATTAGCTTTATTTAATATTATATGCGCCAATGCCAAGAAATGAATTTGATAGTTTGTTTGAGTAAACCTGCAAAACAGTGGAGCAGAAAGTTGAGTGAGAGAACAAGAGCAAAATATAGAGGAGTTGCCCATTCAAAATTAAAGGGGAAGAGACTTTAGCTTTAAATTTAGCATTTGTTTAACAATTACTGATTTTAAACACATAAAATTGAGCTAAAAGTCAGTTAAATTGTGTCAGGACACTGGATTAAAAACCAAATTTATAATATTTAATATATCTCCCAAGATTAAATCATATTTTAGCTACAATTACTTGCTAAATTTGCGAATTTAACAAACGCAACAAAAAACTTGTGGAAGCAAACAAAAATACAACAAAGGCAAAAAATAAATTTGCAAACCGCTTAACGGGGCGTATGATTGATGTACAAATTGTGTGCTGCACTCACCGTTTCTGCTGATTGCTCTCCAGATTGCTGGCTATAACGCTGTCAGCGTGCGTGGGACGAGCACGCGGCAACAGCGGCGGTGGTGCGGCGCAGGCAACGCTCTCCAGGATGGGCGGCGGATTGTGTGGACGCTTGCGGCTGTTAGTGGGCAGATTTGTTGGCTTGACGGCGCCATTCGACAGTGCTGTTGGCTTGTGGGGCAGCTGTGGTGGAGAGACAAACAAGAAGATTGGAATTAGTGAGAGCAAGAAAAGGACACATTTACCATGACAATGATTGAATGCCCTTATGATAAATAAATATTTATTTTCCCTAAACATGACTAGTATGAAAATCTAGAAAGCAAGTAAATAAGAAGTAAGAAGGATCCTAGCAAATCAAAAATGGTTTAAACAAGAACATCACATACTTATTAAGAAAAGAGGATAAATTAAAAAGTTAGTTTGGTTTAAGTATCTTAAAAAATCATAAGGTTTTTCATCATCATCCTATCTAACGACCAATTACGTCTTTTGAAACTATATAATATAGTCATTATAATGAAAGCTTTCAACTAATCAGTTGCTAATATTCATTTAATTACGTACTTCGTAATGATTTGTCAAATGGAACAGTCTTTAAATATATAAGATGAAAATACGTTAAAGTCTACTTGAACTTAATTCAACATTCTCAACTTTTTCTTCTAGCACGAATTACTTTTTTTTTTTAGCAAACTCCCTGACAAAACAATAATGCCTCATTACAAAGGGTATATGATAGCAAGCAAATGTTTAATTTAGCAAACACACCTGCCGCAAGCTCGTTGGCTTTTTGGGCACCTGAGGCGGCACCTTTGGCGCCAGCGTTGGCGCTGTCACAGCGTAGGCCGGAAGACGTGTGGATGCGCCAGCAAAGCTGTTGCGTCTATTGGGTGATGGTGGGGCGACACGCGGTTGCAGCACTTCCGGTGGCGGCGGTGGTGGTAGCGGCTCATCGAAGGTATAACTGGTATCCAGTTCGATGCCCTGCGGTGGCGGTGGCAACTCTGGTGAGGGTACACGCAAATGTGGATGCTTAGGTGGACGTTCGGGTGCCTGAAATGCCGGCTGTTGCTGTTGCTGCTGATATAACTGAACATTGCGATGCTGCTGCGGATGATGTTGCTGATGGGCCAGGGCTGCGGCTTGCTGCAATAGTAACTTTTCCCGCATGGGCGCATACTCCGTGGCGGAGGAGGTGCGCCTGGGGGGCATGGCTATGCGGCCACGTGGTGGTGGCGGCGGTGGTGGCATGCCACAATCATTAAACGAAAGCTTCTCGGCGCTGCTTATGTTGCGTATGCTCGGCGGCTTCGCTTGTTGCTGCTTCTGCTGGGGCGGAGTATGTTGATACTTCTGTTCCCTGAAATCTGCGTAATCCGAGGCGGAGCTGGAGCGTCTCAACAAGTTGGGCAACAGCGAGCGGGAACGTGGCGGCGGCGGTGGCGGCGTGGGTGAACTGCAGCCGGAACTGGAACCGACGCTACTTGCTGAACTGGGTATGCCCACGAGCAGTGGACTTAAATTGTTGGGCAACGATTTGCGATCAGCGTGGAGGGCTTGATACGAGTGAGAATGGGTTTGGGAGCGTAGCAGCTGTTGTTCCTCTTTGTGCGCCTGCTGCTGCTGTCGTTCCACATAGGATTGGACAGCGTTCTTTTGCAGTGCTTTGAGCGCCGGATTGGACAAACGATGCGTCTTGGTGGGTTCCAGATAGGCAAACTTGTGCGGTGACTCAACCACTTGACTGCGCTCAAAGTCATTGATGCGCTCCGCAACCGAATGCCAGGCAGGCTGCACTGCAGCACCAGCAGGCGTTATCACAGGTAGTCTATTTTAGTTGGGAGAATTATAAATTAGTTAATGCAAAAAGAATTGGTTGATAAAACAAGTATGCTTTTTGAAGTAGTTTGACGTTTCTTGTTAATTTTCAATGGAAGAATAATTTTTGAAGTGTTTTCATTCCAACTTCCTGTATTATTACATCATTTAACGTATGTTCCTTAAGTTTTCTGTTTTCTTAACATAAATCAAACTGTTATTGTTCAAACGCCTATACAGTTTGTGTGTGTTTGCAAAATATATTTTATAGCCTTTACCATTTGCATTGCAAATGTTGCAACACATAAAAATATATTGCAAAAACTTTAATTACAATTTCTACATCAGTTTGCATATTAAAAAAAAAACTACATTATTGTCATAAGGTAATTGTAAAAACTTTATTTCCTAACATATACAAATTATTCAAGTTGTTATGATTCTAAAAAGATTGGTACTCAAAGTTGTTCAAACAATTATTAGACGGTTTAATTGCAAATGGTTTTTTTATTCCGTGATTTAAAACATTTTAAATTCATGAACTTTTTTATATAGCACCAAGTCTTTGGCCAAAATTTAGCATCTAGATAAATGAGTTGCACAAATTTTATTGTGTGATTTGTTGAGGCAAAATCAATTAAGAAAAAAACATGAAATCACAAAGCATGCAATTATCCGTTTGTAATTTTTAAACGCCATAATTATAAGTGGAATAATGTTCATGGCTTAGTTTTTATACTTAATAGATCACTGCTAGTTTTAATGTTTACTGTAAATTATTCTTCTTATTTTGAATTAAATTGTCAAACTACGTCATAAAAGAATAACTGTTCATCAAATACTATTATTTGTTAAAGTTGTACTCACTTGGCGGACTTGGGCAGATTGGCGCTAAATTGTGGCTTGGGATGTTGGACATACTGCGAGGTGTTGCTGTGCACCGGTTCCGTGTAGGTGCTCACAGGAAACAAGCGATGATTGCTGCGGTACGAATCGTTAATGCTTTGAGCCGACATCGGAGGCGACTGATCCGAACTGCTGGCCACATTCGGCGCACTGCAGCTGTGTATCTCCAGCTTGCTGAGCAGAGGTTTACTAGGCGGCGGTTGTGGTGCAATTGTTACGACTGCCTCACTGCTTGATATGGTCACCGATATACTGGACTTGTGCTGCTGGGCAGGACGATGCATCTGTGACTGTGACGTCGCTGGCTGCTGCGGTTGCAAATCTCCTGTGGATTGAGATTGGCCGAGCAGTAAGCGTGTCTCATGCGCTGGCGGTGATTCCAGCTCAGGCAAGGAACTTTGTGCGGTCAGCTTATAGTTTTGTGGATGCTGCTGCTGGAAGCGATGCAGCGCCATTGAGGTATGCACCGGAGGATAGCTTGGACTGTGACGATGCTGAACCCGCAATGGTTGCATCTGCAGCAGTTGAACATCATCCTCTGAGATCTGCTTGTTAACCACGGAACTGCTGCCCGATTTTGTTGGTGAATGTGGCGATGTCATTGTCTCATTGTCGTGCAGATAGAGCACGCTTTCGCTCTGATGCCGCTTGGGCGTCAGCACTCGTGAACTATGTACAATCAGTTGCGAGGAGGAAACTGTAAGCGGTAAGAAAAACACACAAATTAATATGGTTTATAATATATGTTTATTGGCACAAAAACACAAAACATTCTAATGGGCTAAAGGCGCTGCTGTTGCCGCTAGTAAAAGTGGGTCGATGGGGCCAAAAACCCAAAACATAACTATTTAACAATGACCCAAGGTCGGACCCCCCTTAATGTGAATGGCCGACAGTCGCCAAATTGTTTGTTGTTGTTTGCAACTGGTTTAAAACGCTTCTAATATATCTAACAGCTAATAGAAAAGATAAAGTCACGTTCACGTCAGACACGTTTATGATATGAATAACTATTATTAGGCACATTCCGTAGGCTAAATAGGCTGACTAATCTCTGATCTAAAATGATTGTGTTAATTGAATAAAAGCGGTGCACGAAGACATAAACAACTATTAAATTTAAAAATGTGGAATTTATAGGAATACGTTAAATTTTTTTACTTAAAAAATATTTTTGTTTGGTCGAGCTTAAAACACATAATTTGCTCTGTTGTCAAAACTTAAGACGCTTTGGCTGCAGAGCTTCCCACGGAACCTGTGCACCGATTTTAATTTCAAGCTATGACCCAAAAAGGGTGTAAAAATGAATAGTTTTCAAAAGAATCCATATTACATACAGGAAAGTTAATTAAACTACTTGAATAGAAAAAGTCTTTTGCGATTTAGCTAAACTCATTTGTAGACTTCAAGATTTTATATATATCCTAAATAGAAGAAAATTTCTATTTTTTCACTTCTATCCACGTTAAATTGTTCTGCATTGCAGACCTAAAGCCCAAATTTACTTGGAGGTTCTTTATGCTTTCTCTTCCTATGGTTTGCTGTTAATTTCAAAACCAACTAATTTAAACTTGATTTCAAACATACCCGACTCGGCAATGGCACTGTAGCCCGTTGCATGACTCGCTTCGGATATGTCGCTCATGGAGCCAAGCCATTTGAGCGTCTCAGTGGATGAGGTGCTTTCGGAACTGTTGTTGTTGTTGTTGTTATTATTGTTGGTAGAGTTATTGTTGCTGGGACTGTGGTTGCTGGAATGATGATGCTGGGCATGGGCATGATGTGAGTTGCCTTTGGCGCTGCTAATGTTGCTGATGATGCTGTTGCGACTGCTGCATTGGCGGGCGAGTAACGGTATTGGTGATGGTGCCACCGAATTGCTGCAGATTGAGGAGAGATCATTCTCCGACCAGTTATGCGATGGCCGGGACAGCAAATCACCCTCCTGACGTAATCTAAAAGCAAGAGAAAGAGAGACAGAGACAGACAGAGAGAGAGAGAGAGAGAGAGAGAGAGAGACGTGCTTTAATGTTAAGAATTTATCATTGTTTAAAGTTGAAAATAAAATGTAGATACAAAATAAGTAAATAAAATGGCAAATCATTGCGTGCTGCGTCGTTGACTATATAACAAAAAATCTCCAAAAAATTATTATTTGTTGGTTGTCATGTTTGGCGTTTCCTTTTCCAAGACGACCAAGAGGCCTCCAGACAAAAGGTATGACCGTAATTACTTGAATTTCAGCTTAGCCTTCAAAATCGCATTTCGATGGCTTTAGACATGAGACAGCAATGAGTACAGACAGACACAAGACATAAAACTCTCTTCAAGCTCTGTTCAGTTCAAGCGGTGGCAAGTTCGACAAAAACATATCAAACAACACCAGAAACAAGTACAACAATGACAATAGAGCAGCAACTCGAGTCTCAGTTGCCAAGACCTTGAAAGCTAAGCTAGTTTGGTTTCTGTTTTACTTATTTTTATTTGTTTCTTTTTTTTTATGACTCTTGTGCGACGACGTTTGTTATTTGCTTTACCAAGAACCACATTTAATCACTTTTTTCTTTTCATTTTATGTAGATAGATGCCAGTATGTGCTGGCAAACAATATTCATAATTGTCGTCGCGCAAATAACATATTGTTGCAATTGCGTATAATAACTGTCAATGGATCAACCTTAACTACTCACTTGTCAAGGAACGGTGTCGCTGATGTGGAATCCGAGCTGGACACATAGCTGTGATAGCCCTCGGATTGTGCATACGAGGCCTGCTTTTGATGATGAAATGTTGTCTGATCATAGTAGGATGACGAGCGTATATTATACTCCTCCAGGCCCGCCTGTGTCAGTCCACATTGATCCAGATGCTGCAGCGATTGTTGTTGCTGCAACTGTTGCTGCTGCTGCTGGTGGTGATGGTGCTGCGTATGCTGTTGCTGATGTGTGGGTGGCGACTGCAATTCATCCTGCAATAAACCAGCAACAACAGAAATTGCAAATTATAAAACCAAATTCAGTTTAAGTCACATGTCTGCAAATGCGAATTATATTATATAACACTGCGTATACGTAATGCACACCAGCGCATAACAACAACAACAACAAAAACAATAATAATAAAAATTTCACTACAGCAGTTAACAATTTAATCATTAGTTATGTCCACATCGCTGCGGGTCAGAGAGCCCCGGACCCAGAGAAAGATCTCAGATTTAAAATCCGTTTGCAAATGATCGCAAAATCAAACGAAGCAAAAAGGAAAAAACCAAAAACTAAAACCAAATCCCCATCATCATTTTCAGCCTTTTTTCTTTGTTTTGTGTGCGCTCATTAGATAATTAAGTGAAAATTATTATTTTGGTTGCAGTACAGCGATATATATAAGCGATAAGCACTCAAATTCAAAAACATAAGAAACCCGGCTATTGCCAAAAGTAAAAAATAAAAAAAATAGTTGCCAAAAACAACGAAACAAACGAACATTTGAAGTGCAGCCAAACGAATTTTGTGCGATGTTGCAAAACTTGGAGAAATAGACAAAAAAAAAACCAAAAAATTTACCCGTAAATAATCGCAGCGAGAAATAAAACTGGACGAGGCAGCTTAACAAATCAACAGGCGAAACCAGGCAAAACCGAGCGTCCATAATAAGCCGGATTAAGTAACTGAACCCACCCAGGGACTATGACTATGTTTGTATCCAACGAGGGTTGCAATCTATGAATCATTAAATAATTTTAAGCAAACAATGCAATTAAATGCGTATATTTGGTATATAAAACCAATCAACTTTATTTTAAAAAAAAAAGTGTAAAAGTTTCTCTGGTATTTCTAGGGTCCGAGCTTAAGCCTAAAGTAAAAGTAAGGCTGTAACGATAATTATATTTGAATTATCTTTCGAACACAAAAAAATATAATGTGTATTTTAGGGTCAATCTGATTTATTTTTGGGATGAGTAATAATATAAGATCATGTTAAACATTTTTTAAAAAAATACACTTTTCTATCGAGCTAAAAATCAAATTTAATTAAAATGAATTGCTATAAAAATGTATTGAATAAGATTTATTAAAAAAATATGATAAAATCTGGGAGTGCTTCATTTAAAATTAAAATAAGTTTACAAGTAAACATAATAAAACTGAATTTAAGATCTTTGTTTTATGTTTGCTGATCACTTTTAAAATTTAAATTGAAAATAATTATTTTTGGCCAACTTCAGGTCAAGTTGTTTCTGTGGGGCTTTCTTTTTATCATGCTTATACCAAATAAAAATACAAATTGCTTGCCGTTTAAACTAAGCACCAAACACTTCCACCACCTTGCACTTCAAATAAAGTTTAAAGCAGCGATTGTTCAAGTGCTTCAAGTATTGCCTAATACTTAAAGAAAAAAAAGTATTAAGAGTGCCATAAAGTTCAAGTTTTTTACAGTTGCAAATATATATTATGTTTAAGTGCATTAAGTAATTGAAAAAGCCCATCATCGTGATATGTAATCGCAGCTAACATCATTTACGGCAGCCCTGGTGTCAAATGCTCTATCAAATCACGGTACGTATACTTAATATTTCAATGTTTGCACAGCGCAACGACGAACTCTCATAAACCAAATCGAATTGTTAATACTCAAGCATATAAAGCAACCCAAAAAATATTTAAAAAAAAAAACAACCGAAAAAAAAAATTTGACAACATTACGACCAAGCCTCTGAGCCACTTGACTGACTTTGACTGGCAACGTCAACGTTCAGCGTGGTTCACTGTGCACTGTGTGGTTCACAGTGTGGTGCGACGGTATTCGCAATCGTTGCCGCCATCAACGTGGGCAGCTGTTGATTGTCTTTTTGACTTTGGCGCCATAGAATTGTTAGGCAGTCTAATGGCAAATACATATAATACAAATAATAATATCAAGAAAAATTATATGACAGACACAAAGCGCAGCAGCCAATAGAATTATTATTTTGTGGGTCAACTACTTAGGCAGTGCCTCAAAAAATCGACTTAAGGAGTTTAGAGTTTTTGGCCTAAAGGCGCATCGTTTGCAGCCAAATGCAAAAGAATTTTAATGGCTTCAACGTTCCCAAGACCATAAAAAAAAAAAACAAAATTCCAGCTAAATTCGAATTCGAATTTGAAGTCGAAGTCATTTATTCATTCATTCACTCACTCACTTATACGTTCGTCGTGCCCGTCAGTTTCGTTTCGTTTTGGTTTTTTTTTTTTGGCTTTGTTTTTGGCCAATTGCCGTAATTATTTTGTCTCTCTAACACGAATTTAAACCAGCAACTGTCCCACGGGGCAATGGAGGCCCTTTACTTTGTTCCTATTCCTAGAGAGCCCAACGAACTCAGCTCGAACCATCCAACCATAATTATCAATCCACACTGCTGTGTATATATATATATGTGAACTTGCGCCGGATGAGCATCAATTTCAACTGAGCTTTAGCTACAGATACCTAGATACAGATACTGTCTAAGGTCTACAGGTAAGCGCAAGCAAGCATCTCGCATAATAAATCAATGGCAGTTTGGTGGGGCGCGTATTAAAACTGGTGCAGTGGGTCAACAGCTGGACAGCAGCTGAGCGCCGCTGGCCCGTTGGATGCTTCTTAATGGTTCAGTCTATCTCGCTCCCCTTTTACCCCCCCCCCCCCCTCCACTCCAGTTTGAGAGCGCGTGTTAAATAAATCACTTGATGGAGTGCTAAGCATGCGCCCTAAGGCTCATGGAAAACTATTGAAAGTTGGCTCTGGGAACGCGAGCGAAACAACAACAACAAAAACAGCAACAACAAATTTTGCTGCCCATTTCGATTATCTTTAACACGAAAATGTGCTGAGATTGGTGTTAACTTTTTTCCGCTATTTATTTTCAATGGCAGCAACAACGCAGTGCGTATGAGTAATGTATATAATATAATGACACTTGTTGAAAGTAAAGCTTACAATTATTCTTCATTTGTTGTGCTTTCACAATTCAAAAAAGTGTTAAATTTATAATTTATAATAATTAAAGCTTGAAGCTACAATGTGCTTACAAATTTTTTGGAATTAATTCAAAAATAAATGAGCTAGTCTTTGAAAACAACGTTTAAAATTCTCTTTTAAAAATAATTAAAGATTTTTGCTGCTCTATTTCAGTTTCTGTTGCACAGATTTCACTTTCTAGCTAGCAAAACTTTTGCAAACAGATTTCCTCTTAAGCAGGATATCTTAAATGTCATTTGATTCTACGGTTCAAGTGTCACTTTCAACTGGTTTCATGTAGACTTAAGCTGACACCAAGTGAATGGGGGAAAAGCAACTGCAAAAGAAGTAAGAACGTGTTTGATAAAGTGAAATTTCATTCATAATAATTCTTAAGCCGTTAGCTTGCGAATGTGACAGCTCAAATATTCGCATTAATCGTAAATGAATACACATTGCTCATGGAAAACACATCGTTACTCACAAATATTTTTTTTTCCATTGCTGATATGCGCGGACAACATCGGAAACTGAGTCACCAAAGACCACTCAGTCAGACAGTCAGCGGGTCAGACAGCCGGACAGCAGCGAATCCAATTGTCGGCGGCTCATTTGTCAGCACACACAGTGACTGATAAGAGCGAGAGAGGGCGCGAGAAGTAGAGCGAATATGGAGCAGACAGCAAATATATAAAGCCCACCTACGCAAGTAGGCAAGTTGCATTTTTGCTTTATTTTGATTGCAATACATGTATGTGTGTCTGCCAAACTGTCAGATGATGTGAAAATATTTGCATTGAGAATGCGCCAAAACACAACAGCAACAATACAAGGACCCAGACTCAATGAAAACATACATACATAAACTCAGCCAAGTCTCAATTTTTTTTCTTTCTTTTTTTATTCGTGTCAAGCTGCCAACAGCTACAACAATAACAACAACAAAAGAAACTGATTGAAAATCGAAATTGTTTTGGCCAAAAATGTCGCTATTTTAAGCAGCAGCTGATCAAAAATTTCTCCTTCTGGTCGGTCGCATCATCATCAACATCATCATCATCATCTTTTTTATTTTTCGTGAGGAAAAATTGTTCGACGCTTTTGATTTGCGTTTTCTATTGTCGCTGGCTTGTTTTAATGGCCAACACGAATTTGACTCTTTAATGGAGTCAGCGAGAAAACGCGCCCCGGCCGAAAAAAGAAAAGAAATTGCAATCAAAATGCGAGCAAACGTGTCAGAGCTCCAACTTGGCCAACAACAGCTTTAGTTCCCCAGCTACATTTCTTTAGATTTAGCTTAAGTTTCTTTAGCTTTTAGTTCCAGCATAGACTTCAACTTACAACTTTGGCGCGATCGTGCCGCGATTTGGATTTGAATTTGGCAAGAGCACGAAACCAAACAAAGCGTCAGTCATTCAGTCACTCAGTCAGTCTGTCAGTTAGTCAGTTGATCAGTTGTTAAGTTTTTCACTTAGGTCTGTCTGTCAGTCAGAGCCCAGCATTCTGATTTGTTGTGTTGCAAAATGTATGTTGACGTGTTTAAGCCTCTAGCTTGCAAAGTTTACCACTCGAAGATAGTTAAAAATTGCATTTAAACTTTTTTATTTATTTTAATGCTTAAAGTACAGCAAAATAGTCAAGAAAGATTTTAGCGCATTAAGTCTGTCTAACATCTAAACAAACCTTGTTGTTTTTGTTTATCCATTAGATTCTCTTGATATTATATATTGTTTTATGTCTTGATACTATGCAGTAAACTATTTCATTAATTTAAGTGACTCATTTACTAAAAAGGCAAATTAATTTGACATTTTAATAATTAATTAGAACAAAATCTGAACACATTTCCGAACCATGACCCAAAACAAACCGTTTAAAAGGGCCAGAAGAGAAGCTTTTGTTTAACTTCCTGACTTACAATATTTATATATTTTTAAACTTTGTATAGCTTTCCTGTCATGTTTTAATAAGAAAATATTTTGTTTATTAAGTTTTATATGTTCAATATATTAAATAAAGTTTAATCAATCTGTTGAGCAAAAATTGAATTTCTTTTAAATTTTTTGTTTACTGTAAACATTTTGCTTCACTTTAAACAACAAAATAAACATTTGTTTATTGTTTTGAAAGCTGCTTTACCATGTGAAATGGATTCAAAGAGTTGCTAAAGGAATGTCAAACTTTGTTAACATTTTTGTACGAATGTAAAATTGGATTTTAATTGGATTTAGCATTTTGTTAAAGCTTCTGAATGTTTTTGTAAAAGGCTTTCGCCTGCGAGCTTTCAATAATTCTCTTTGCTTGATTTCTGGCTTAGTGTGCAACAATGCAGTTAACCGGCAATGAGTTGAGCATTTTGGTCAGAAAATGAAAATAAAAACCTCGGCCTTACACTTTCGCGAAACAGACAAAAGTGGCAAGAAGGCAATGTGGCCAGCAGTCAGCCAGACAAGAGATTTAAGAGACATGAGGCGACCTCCTGCCGCCTTTCGCCAGCTGTCAAGTGGCAGTTGGAGCCCTTTTAAGTGCTGTGTTTTGGCCAAATGAAAGTAAATCTTTGGTGACTTAATGCAAGGGGAAACGAGACAACAACGCCACTTGGCCTGATTGGTAATCACACTAGTGGTATTTTAATTTGGTTTTTTTCTGGTGTTTTGTTATTGTTAAGAGATGCGTCAGCGAATTGCGCAAGATGTAGGCGAGACTCATTAGCGTATATGAGGATATAATGCGGGAACAGAACAGATGACTGACTGACCGCTGGAGTCGGATGGACTGCATCCTTGACCCCGTTGCCACTAAATTAATAACCTGGAGTCGGTTTTGTTGGTTTGTTGCTTGCTTGCTTGCTCCAGCAACAAGAGGTAACTGGTAAAATGGTGTATGGTCATGGCATGGCAACCAGTTGCCAAAGTCTCTCCCCCCCACCCCTCCAAATATATCTGCTAGCCGCTGCGTGCGGATCCGGCCTGTGTGTGTTGTTGTCTCTCTGTGGTATGCGGGACAAGATTTATGGCTAGTGATAAGTTTTGAGGCGTGCAGGCAATAAGAACAACGCAACTCTTGGCTTGGCAATCAACTTTGTTGGCCGACCAGGCCAAGGAGCATGCCAAGAACAAATAAATAGCCATGCGAAAAACCAACTAGGCAAAAGACAACCAACCGAACAACAGACTAAGATAAACCAAACCAACCCGTTTGCAGCCACAGCAGCAGCAACGGCAGCCACAGCAGCTCCACTTTAGCATGTCCATGCGAAATAGCATTAAAATATGCCAGCATGCCCCGCACCGCCTGAAGGTCATGCCCAGCCAGATCAGCCAAGCGCATACTTAATCTTGAGTAGACTTTTCTTATACCCTGTTTGCATTTCACGTTTGTAAACATTCGCCTAACCAGAAGCGGTAGAGGCTATACAGGAGAATATTTAACATCAATATTTTGATATATTTAAGTTGTGAGAAGATTTCTTTTGACACATCAATTAACACTGCATATAAGCGTTAAGCATTAAAGAACACAAGGGAAATGCTTTTCTCGACTTTAAAAAGAACTTAGATAAATTGACTTTTTTTTTACACAGAAGTAAGAACTTAGTTAGGTTTCTTTTATTGGTTCTTTTCTTAACAGTGTGCAAGGCATTTTAAATCTGCATCAACAGAAAAATCAAAGTTAGCTTTAATTGCTTAAAATATTAAGTGTAAACGTAATGGATTTATACATTAAACAGAAGAGTCGGTTCTTTGATTTTAATTGATTGGAGTACGCTTAAAAAGCGTCGATCAATGAACCGTGGTTAATTAATAAAGCATTTTTATACCCTGATCCCATTAAAAATGGGGAAAAAGGGTATAATGGTTTTGTGCAAAAGTATGTAACAGGCAGAAGGAAGCATCTTCGACCTTATAAAGTATATATATTCTTTATCAGCATCAACAGTCGAGTCGATATAGACATGTCCGTCTGTCCGTCTGTATGTATGAACGCGTCGATCTCAGAGACTATAAGAGCTAGAGACTTCAGATTTAGAACTTAAGCTCAAGTTTGTTTTCGATATTCGATAACTCATCCCTTTTCCGATATACACATGGGATCGATAACAATAAGATCTTGAATTTGAAAAAATTATATGACATTTAAATTATTAATCAAAATAATAACAATCTGTGAAATTTTTATTGAAATCGGCTAAGAAACACCGGAGATATGGAACCTTGAAGTTGAGTATGTAGTATGGTAGTACACACACGCACACATACTTGCAAGCACTGACTGTACGCGTAAAGTATAGGGATCAGGGTATCGTCTAGTCGGGATTTCTCGACTAGAGCCTTCTTACTTGTTATATGTATATTTGTTAGATAAACCCTAAGAATATTAAAAGAAAAAAATAGAATTATTTTTAAAACAATTACAAAGGTATGTTAGGATAGGATAGAGATTAACTTTTAATTATGCACTGTTCATTTGGTATTTTGCTTATTCTTTTATTTTTCTTGCATGTAAATATGTCTACAAATATGCTTGAATACATGTATAAAAAGAAAAAAATCATGTAGTTTTGCTATAATTAGGCAACACACTAGCTTGCACAGACCTTTAATTATGCATGCTTCGGCAGTCAAGAACTTGCTGCGCGTAATTAGAAAGCGCAGATTTTCACTTTTCTTTAAAGATTTGCTGAATTACTGGGCAGCCATGATGACAACACACAAAATCAACAACATCAACATCAACAAGCTGCCTGCCTAGCAGCTGGTGCTTTAAACAACAACAACAACAACAGAAAAGAAAAAAATGGCATATTATGTCTCTTTTAGTCTGCGGTGTCTTGTCACATGGGATTGCAACTGGATCGAAAGTTTGCATATTTTTGTATGCTTCTTCACAAGGGCAGCTGCTGTCCCCAAGAGTTGAGGAATTTTTTCACTTCGTATGTTGCGTAGCCCGAAGACGCAACGCCTGGCCTGGGTTGAAGCTTCTAAGTTGGCATTAAATTACAACCAGAGCCTGCATTGGAGTCAGAGTCAGAGCAAATATGCGCGCAGTTCATTTGCGGTTGCCAGCTCAAGAATTTCAATGGACTCGGCAGCACCAGCAGCAACAACAACAGTAAAAAAAAGGCTTCTCAGCAGTTGGCGTCTGTGCTTTTTTTTTGGAGCTGCCTGTCCGCCTGTAATGGGAACGAGTATTTGTGACCTCAAAACTGTTGTTTTTTCGGTGGCTTGAATGTCGCTTTGTCTGCGAGCGCCGTAAGAAACAAAAGTGAAATTTTCTTCTCTCTCGCTCTCTCTCTCTGTGTCTCTTTGTACCGCGTGTGGGTTCAGAACTAATACTATTGCAACTAGCAACAACATCTTAAAAGAAATGAAATCGAAGCATAAACTTGAGATTCCATATGTAAACGGCCAACGGCACTTGGCCAAATGCATTTTCACTTGGCCTGTTAATTAATTAACAAGTCACAAACAACATAAAACAAAAGCTCATAAAGTCAAGCCCAATATATATACACCCGTGGCTGAAGCCAAAGTGCAGCAGCCTGGGAGTTGCTGTTGTTTTTGTTGCTGGTGGTTTTGGCCTTAAACAATGAAAAATGTGAAACTCTTGCACCTGTCGCCTGTCAAGCTAACCGCTTTTTTCCCCCACCATCTGCCGCCTGGCAAATTGTGAGCGTTGCAATTATTTGTTATAATTTCTGTTGAGCACATAAAAAAATGCAAAGCATTGACGGTTAACTTAACAACAACAAGCTACAAACAAATACAACAGCATTCGGCATCAGCATCAGCTTCTTCTTCTTTGGCTTTGGCTGTGGCTGTGGCTAAAACGCGGCGCAAGTTCAAAGACAGTGGTCGCAAAACAATTTAGCTGGAATCTGGCTAGAATTTAGCGCTGGTCTGGCGGCATGTTGTTGGCTGTTCTTGTTTTTATATTCTTGTTGTAGTATTTTGTTGGTATTGCTGTTCGTCATTCTCTCTCTTTGTTGGCATTAATTAATTGCAGAGGCTGCCGCACGTCTTTTGTGTGTGAGAAACAAGTTCGACGGGCAAGTTAGAAAACTAATGAGCGTTAACAGCGTTTTGTGCTTGAAACATTGGAAATGAAAATTAAATAGCAAGCCACAACAAAAAGAAAGCAACAAATACCCAAACAGATACCCTGAAAATGATGTTTGTTTTTATATTTTAGAATTCTGTTTTACTTATAATAAGCGATAACTGCCATAAAAACGAAAAAGGATATATGAACCAATGCTTACCAAACTGTACAATATGATTGGGTATTTTTCGTCAGCAAAGTTTATTTATCTGGTTTGTGTCTCAGCTGTTTGGAAGTTAATTGGTTTTTTTTACTTGAGGTTTTTGTTTCTTTTAAAAACATATTTGTCAAGATTTGGTTAAAATTTAAGTATATTGATATGAGTATTACAAGGTAGATTTGAAAAAACAAAATAGATACCCTATAAATATCCCAATAAACCAACTTTTGGCCTAAGGGAAATTTAGAAATTTTAGAGCCACCCATCCCAATGCATATGGAAAATGTTAACAACTTACAGATTATTAAAGTTTAACTGCTTTTATACTGTAGGTAAAACAATCAAATACTTAATTCCGATATATTTCCATACAAAATATCTTAGAAAAATTATACAGCCCTTCGCAAACCTTGTACTAACGTTTAGTGAATCGGATATACCCCATATTGTTTCTAGGGTAGCTAAAAAGGAGGCGTTAGCACTTAGCCGCCCTAATTGCGCAACAATGGAGAGCTTAGCTTGCTAGGAACTGTCTGCTGATCTCTTTGGCAAAATATGTGATCATTTCCGTGGGCAAAACGAAAGCGCGCGCACAGCTTCACGGAAATGAAGCAGCTATTAAGAGCCATGGCTAACACACAAACACACACACACACCGGCTTTTGCCAAAGTGATCCGTTAACGGCTTAGCTCTATAGAGCAACCACATACCAAAATGCAACACTGCCAAACCACTTGAACTTTACATCATGAAGGGCTTAATGAAAAATAAAAAAATTCCATAAAAGCGTCAAGTGTTTTGGCTGATTCGACAGAAAAGCAGCAACATTAAAAGCGGCGGCAGCAGCGAAACTCTTTACATTAAAAGCCAAAATATTTTAAACACATACATATAAATATAAATTTATTTCTGTGGAAATCTGCGCATTCATCAGAAAGACACGAAAAAACTACACATAGAAAAAAGCAAGACACAACAAAAGCCAAAGTCGACCTTCATCAAGCTGGGCTGCATTACAGTTTGTTTTTTGTCAGCGCTGCAGCAAGTGGGCGTGGCCTCAATTAATTTGACTGTAGCTATAAATAGCTATGGCTTGCAGTCTGCGGCAATCTGCCGGCCACGCCCACATGGCAACGCAGCTCAACGCAACGCAAGAAAATATAAAGGCGAAGCTTGGAATGCGCCTAATCGATGCAAAAATCGCACCAAAACTTGTTCTCTAAGCTCTCTCAATGCAAAAGAGTTGCAGATGAGTGTGCCTGGCGTTTGCCAGCTAGCGTGGACCACCATCAATGGAGAAGCGCGGTGTTGCACGCGGCTTGGTAGCTATGGAAAGATTGGAGTCATGTCTAATAACTGGAACTAAAGCATGCGCCGCAAACAACGCAACGAAACGCAACGGATTGAGACACGGGCACAAGCATAGAGCAATTAGCGTTTGACCACAGAACGCTAAAACAAAAACAAAAAAATCGTTAAAATAAAATTATGATAAAAAAAATTAAGAAGAGAAAAAAATGTAACAAATACTCGAGCGTACGTGTTGTAAGTTACGGAGGAAAAAATACCCGCGGCGCTCGAACGGTTCAATAACCTTTGCCAATCGGCAATCGGCCATCGACTATCGATGAAGCGTCAGAATGCTCTTTCCGTAACCCCCGTCTCTCTATCTATTTTGTGGCCAGCTGAGCGCTTGGGGGCAATTTTTGTTATCCGCAAAGCAAAGTTTTTTTTTTTTGTGACCAACATGCAAAAGAACGTTGATGATTAATCAACGCCCCCCCAGTCAAAAAGAGCAGAAGAAAAGAATACGCAGAAGAAGAATAAGTAGCAACCAACCAAAAACAAGTAAGAAGGCTCTATTCGAGAAATCCCGACTAGACGATACCCTGATCCCTATACTTTACGCGTACAGTCAGTGCTTGCAAGTATTTGTGCGTGTGTGTACGACCATACTGCATACTCAACTTCAAGGTTCCATATCTCCGGTGTTTCTTAACCGATTTTAATAAAAATTTCACAGATTGTTATTATTTTGATCAATTATTAAAATGCCATTTAAAGTTTTTTCAAATTCAAGATTTTATTGTTATCGATCCCATGTGTATATCGGAAACGGGATGAGTTATCGAAAATCGAAAACAAACTTGTACTGCCTAGGGATTAGGCGAGCTTAAGTTCCAAATCTGGAGTCTCTAGCTCTTATAGTCTCTGAGATCGACGCGTTCATACATACAGACGGACAGACGGACAGACGGACATGGCTATATCGACTCGACTGTTGATGCTGATAAAGAATATATATACTTTATGGGGTCGGAGATGCTTCCTTCTGCCTGTTACATACTTTTGCACAACTTCATGATACCCTTTTTTCCCATTTTTAATGGGATCAGGGTATAAAAAAACAGCTGGAATTCATTGCACAGTGATAAGGTTAGCGCTGTTCCAATTCACAAAGAAACATTGTTGAAATAGTGAACCCCCCCTCAGCAGCACACCTCTCCGATACGGCATTCACTGCGCCGCCGCTTTTCTCTAGCTTGAGTTTTATTCGACTCGATTCTCTGTGCTTGTTCTGTTGTTTGGTTTGCTCATAACCTATTTTCTTCTTTGTGTGCGGCTCTCTTCGTGCAACGCTTCGAGGCAGCATTTAATTGATCGGATTCACTTTGATTGATCGGATCGTCGCTGTTGATAATGGTACCGTTAATTTGGTAAATTATTTTGCATTTAGAAGCAAAAAGCAATCCATTTTCATTGTGGCTTCTTGATCATAATGATTTTGATCCTCATGATGATGATAATGACGATGATGGCATGGCCCTGGTTTACAATAAACTTTGTTAATTCTGTTAAGGTGATGGGCATCAAGAACTATAGCAAAGAGATCTCAACTCAACTGCGTTCTACAGCTAGTGTTTGAAGAATGTTTGTGTGTGAAAGAAGAAGTTGAGAAAGAATCGCAATAGAAGCTTACGAATGTGCGTTATAATAGAATTTATAAAAAAATTTCGCATATTTTAGCAAAAAGAAAAAGAAGAAAGGTTGTTATACTTCTGGCATATGATATCATCTGTTAAAAATAAAAGAAACCAAAATAATTCTAGCGTGTAGGCCATTTAAGATAATTTCAAACAACAGAAACAACAATAACACTATTGCTTTAAAAATAAAGACCACTTATGGTAAAACAAAACATACACAATTTATTAAAAAAAAATTCTATATATCGTAAATTTAAAAAATACATTTATTATAAAAACATTTCAATCGTTAATAAATGGAATTTATTTTGTATGTAAATATACAAATTGAACAAAAAGTATATTATTTCTGAATTTATAAATCATTTGACACAAATACTAATAAACAAATGTATATGAAGTACAAAATTATTGAAAGCATATCGATCACATAATTTTAACTGCACAAAATACATTAAAAAAATATTCCGACCTCAACGGAAAGAATTCTTTCATTGATTAAGCATGACAACTGAAAACAAAGCCAATAAAATAATAAAAAAAAAAACACTCCAACGGTTTTATTCATTGTCAGATTGGGTGCCAGTTAATAACCCGCTGTCTGATCCTGTGCATGAGACATGCAAATAATTTGCAGTTCCCCTTCTCCTGCGTTCAAACGATGCTCCACTTCCCCAAAAAAAAATTAAAAAAATACAAGAGACAAATGTACCGTTTTGTCGCCTGAGTGACACAGTATCGTGATTTCGAAAAAATGAAAATCGAGAGTCGTCGGATTAAGCAACATGCACAAATGGAGGTCAACCTCATAATTCAATTAGGAACCTGCAGCGGTGTCACACTGCAGGCCGAACCCTCAAAAAAAATAAAAAAAATTAACAATCCGACCCACTGTGCGTGGGCCAAAACAAAAGAAGCAGAAATACATGTATATAAATTTATTTTCCGCTTGCTGTGCACATAATTTTATTTTATTTTTTTCTCATTTGTATTCGGTATTTGCCGGCCATGTAAATCGACATCGACGACGATCAAAAGTTAAATTTCTGTTTGTTTAAGCCTTCACTTTTTCCTTTTTGTGGATTGCGGCTGAGACTGTCGAGTGTAGACCAGAGACCGGAGACTGGAGCTTTGGGCCATGAGTCAGCGTCAGTACGATTGGAATTCTGCGCGCTTTGAGGATTTATTAACAAGAATAATAAAAAAAATAAGAAAAACTGAAACAAAAACAGAACCAGACACGGCAAGAAGAGAGCCGGCAGTGACAAACCGGTTGGCAAAAGTTTTAGTCGTTGGCTATACCCTTTTAATTGCAGAGCAAAAGGGAAGCCTAACTAGCCAAAAATATGTGTTGGATGTACGGAAACAAAATTCAGTTACTATGAAAGATGGTGAATAAACTATCAATAGTTTCAAAGGAGCTATGCTCAGCAATCAGAATAAATTGAGTCATTCAGAAAAAGTTGGATTTGTAACTTCTTATTAAAAATTATATCAAGTTTAGACGAGAAACAGATTCAGTAACTAAAAAAAAAAAATATTGTATCATAAGATACATGAAAAGATACACAACATTGCTTAAAAAAACCATTTATAACTTTGCCAAAGTTCACATATGCCATAAAAAGGCACAAAAATAACTTTTGCAGGTTTACCAAAAAGAAATAAAACGAATATAGTCAACTGAAACTATAGAGTATATCCTAAGTCAAGCACATTGACTCAAAAGTTCTAAGAAACCTTTTTTTTGTTGTTGGTTTTTCAATGTGAGTTTAAAGGTTTAAGCTGAAGATCTTTTTTTTTTTGGTTAGCTTACCTGTATGGAGCTGGCGACCGATGCGGAACTGAAGCTCGCGTTGCTGGCCGCATCCGAAACGGAGAGGGGCGTGAATTGCTGTTGCCGTCGCTGCTGCGATTGCTGGCCTGCTGCTGATGCTGCTGTTGCTGTTGAAGTTGCATCCTTTGAGACGGCGGACTTGAGTGCGGGCAGCAGCAGTTTGGATACAGACAGTTTGTCCATTTGACCATTGCTGTTGTTGTTGTTGGTGTTGATGTTCCCATTGGCTTTGTCCATTTTGCAGCTATCTAGTGGCATTGTCGCTGTCGCCATCGCAATCGCCGACGCAGTTGTTGCTGTTGTTGGTGCTGTTGTTGCTGTTGCTGTCGTCGTGGCTGAGCTCTGCTGATGATTTCCGTTTTCTTTATGATTTCGCATTTTCATTTAAGTAATTGCTGCTGGCTGTATTGTGGATTTTAAAGTTTTCGTTGCGTCTCGTCTCGTTTTGTTTTGTTTCGTTTATTTTTTTCTACTTTTTTTTTTTAGTATTTTGTTGCAGCGATTATTACTGTTATGATTATTATGTTGATGTTGAAATTGTTTTAACACCTTGTTGCCGGCATTTTGGCGACTCTAAGAAAAGATCACGCGATTAAATAAAATTAAATAATAGCACACAAATTATGCAACACACAAAACACATTTCACTTTTTTTCAATTTTATCTTTTCGTTTAATTATTTTTTCTCATTTTTGTCTGGCGACATTTATTTATGTTTTGTTTTCGTTGTATTTTGTATTTCTGCTGTTGTTGCTGGTGTTGCACTTTTTCTTATCGTTGAGTGTTGCGCATCTTTGGAATGCAGGCCCCAAGAGGAAGCAGCTGCCAAAGAGACGGGGCAACAAAATTGAATCGATTGCTTTGGCCAAGTTATTTATTGTTGTTGCTTTTGCTGTTGCTGCTGCTGTTGCTGTTGGTTGAGTTATTTGGGTTTTTGTGTAATATGCGGCCAACAACACGTATTATGTATTTTGCTGTGGTGCACATTTGTGTGTGAAAAGTGAACCAGGTTTACATAACATTGACCTAAGAGGGCAACCGCTGACAGACTGAGACTGTTGTGAGCAAACCCCCCCCGCCCACTCCCATTTACCCCTGCCTACATTCCACAATATCAAACGTAAGCCAATAAACAAGTTTTTTCTTTTTTTGTGTAAATATATATATTTTGTTCAAATGCGATTTGTTTGCCGACTGCATTTTGGTTACGATTCGTTGCCCACGCACAGCAACAGCAGCAGCAACAGTTCCGTCTACATATGCCACCGAATCCCACCCCGCACCACTCTCTCCGATAGCCTGTTTCAAATGTCAACTGAGGCAGTTGGCTGGCATGTCAAACGGGCGCCTCGGTTGCATCTTGTGTATGGTTTCTATGCAAATTGCTGTCCATTAATGCCAGGCTAACTGCCCCGTAAACTTCAAGTGTTTAATGCATAATTATGAGGCTGTGCCTCTTCTGCGTAAGCGAGCGCCAAAGAACTGGAACCAAGCACACTACACGACAACAAGACACAAGCAAATAGTACAGTGAAGGCTATTCAATTGGAATTTGTATAGAGTCGAATCAATAACTAATGCATTTATTGCCATGAGAAGATCTCTAGATTTGGTGTTAAAACTCTTGGTTAAGTCTAATCAGAAGTAACGAAACTTGCATATTGTATTATAGGTAGTCAAGTAAAAACTTAAGACTTAAAAGCAATATACAATGTGATAATTGATATAATATTTAATATGTAATGCTTCAATGATTCTACTTTTAGAGCCTTTACTGTACCGCAAAAACTGGATTCTAAAAGGCACCGTTGACAAAACCCCAACGCTAGCCACAAAATGCCAGCCCAAGTCAACCAAAGAAGTCAGGCTAGGCAGTTGGCTGGGCTGGGATAGATGGCTAAAAGAAGAACAAGAGAAGAAGAAGCTGAAAAGAAGCCTGTTTGAGGGGGCAAAGTACGCGACGGCTGCAGATAAATCTACAACAACAACAGCCCTGACTGCCTGAATGCCTGGCAAGCCTAGCAGAATAGCTAAAGCCTGGCTGACTGCCTGACTGCTTGCCTGGAAGTGCAATGACATTGCAATCGGCAGGCTGCTGCTGTTGTTGTTGCTTTTGCTCCTGTCGCCAGTTTTGTGCCCGGCAGCATCGCTTGAGCTTGCTTGTGTTTGTGTGTGTGTGTGTGTCTGTGTAAAAGCTGCTGCCCCAAAACAGACAACAACAATTCGTTAATTATGGCCCCAAGGAGCGCTCTTAAGCTTTACGGATCGAAACTTCTGCCACGCAGCAGCAAAAGCAGCAAAAAGCCTTTTGGCTATTTTCAGTTCAACTAATGGAATCGATTTTTTCGGCCACTAGACGACGAAGGCTACACAACATTGTCGACAGCTTGTTATTGGTTTTATTGTTGTTACTCTCGTGTCTCGTCTCTCTTGTCTAGCTTAAAGTTAAGTATTACCTGGTTTATTTTGGTTTTGTTATTTTTATTTGCGCTAAAAGCGAAATTAGACACTTTTGCCGACATCGACAATTAAATTCAAAACACAACTTTGGACTTTGAAATGCAAAATGCAAAACGCAAAATGACAGTTTTTGAATTCCGACACAAAAACGAAATGCGGAAAAACATGGTAATACAGTGGCGCCAACGAAATGGGCACAGTTCCCAATTCCCAGCTGCAAAATGAGTGCTTCTCCCCCCCCTACACACACACACACAACAACCAACCTGTGTCTCCCACCTTCCCACCCCTTTTGACACCCCACGCAAGAGAGTCACACCCAAGAGAGGCGAACAAGTTTATGAGCACTAACTAACTGCTTATGATATCAGTAGTCCAATAAATTCCGCACAGACTCGCGTTGCGAGGTCAAAAACAGGCTATGGCACTAATCAGACGACAGCAAATGTGTTTGTCTTTGTGTGTGTGTGTTACAACAAGATGAGTGAAACGATCACTTTCCAGGTGTAACTGTATGTGTCTGTGTGTGCATGTGTGTGTGTGTGTGACGGTACGTGAGATTGTTGATCCTAAACAGGAAATTTTATAATAGATTGATTTAAATATTGTACGTGCTCGCTCTCTATGGTATTTACGATGGGAATCGAGAACCAGCTGGAATGCAAAAAAACGAGATCATATCTTAATTATTCACAATTAAGATTTGTTCCCATCTTGAAAGAGGAATTGCTAATAGACCGATTTAAATATGCTTTTTATTGTGATATTAAAGCATAAAACATTTTTTTGATGGGCATAGTTATCAAATAAATTGCAATTTTCTTACGCATAATTAACGGTTTTAGAGTCCAAAAAGTTTTGAGAACAACTAATTTTTCACACCCAAAACACACACATGAATTATAATATCTAATGTCTTTTTAAGTGTGAATATTTGGTATTATAGAGTTAAGTTAGTTTAATTTTAAAGTCTTTTTTAAGACTGTTTAAAAGTTAAACAAATATATTGACTATTTTTGGATGACGAAAGCTAACTTTGATTTGATACAAAAAATATTATTAAATATTCAATTTTATTTATGTCTTCTTATTAAGCAAGATACGTTTAATAAGCTTTGCTTTCAAGCCTACAAAAAAACATTCATTTTGGTATTAACTTGAACTTTTCGGTTTAAGAATAAACAGCAAGTAAATTTAGCTTAACCGGAAACAATGAAATTTATTTTGTTTGCAATTATGAAAAATAAAGAATAACACGAACTTGAGTGAATATTCTTACATGTTTTTTGCGTCGATCTACCTGATGAAAGAAAAAATCTTCTACACAAAGAAAAATTCCGATTCTTTAAGCACTTAGGCAAAGAAAATGTATACAAATGAATTTCTAAATGGTTAATAAACCAATTTATGAACATGAGTTTATTTTTGTAGTACTATATACAAAGATTTTCCATTCTGTTAGTTTACTTTGATTTCCAACCTGTTTGGTATTAGCAACCGTGTCATTGGGGAACAAATCTTATCAGCTGCAGATTTTTAGCAATGTTGCCGCACCTCGGCAGTTGTTGTTGTTGGAAAAAGTTGTCAGAGATTTAGATGAATGATAAAGAAAACACCAAGTGCTGTCCCTGAACTGTGCCTGTCATAAATTCCACTCAAATTGCTCTGTAGTTGTGTAGTGTCAGCTACTAACAAGCGTAACAAAGTGCTTGACAACAACAACAACAGCAACAATATGAATGAAAACTGTTACCTGAAACACTTATGCTGTGATTAGGTTTACCTGTTGGCTCTTTGCATTTAGCTGCTGCAAGGCTGCCTTAAGCTATGTTTGCTGTTAGCAGTTTACTGCTGCGATTCATTATAATTTTTTGTCATTTCTCACAGGTAGAGAGCGTTGAGAGCGGGACAAAGGTGAAGATCGCATGGCGCTGAGACATTCACACAACACTAACAGCAACACCAACAACGGCAGCAACAAGACGCATAAATTTACAATTAAATTTAATTCGTTTGTTGGATTTCCGCACAAAAAAAAATAAAAATAAGGGTTCCAACAACAATCAACAATTGTTGCAAGCAAATCTGGCATATAGCAATTGCATTTTGTGGCAAGTTCAACGTCTTCTTTAGTGCTTGCCGCGCTTCGCTTGCAGCAGCAAAGCAACACAACAAAATGGCAAAAAAACAATATGAAGAATGAAAGATATATATACATATATATTCGAGATTCCCAAGCGCTCTTCTTGCTAAGAGCAACAACACCCGCACACACACACGAATGCTTTGCCTTTTTTTTTGCCTGGCATCATTCATCCTCAAAGCCACAGCCTCAACTTATTTTGGTTGCTTTGCTACGGTTTCCACCGATTTCTTCTTCAAGCCGCAGTTTCGAGCCTCAGCTTTAGTTTTACTTGTGAGCTACCTAGCCGAGTCAGTTCGCTTATAGATTTCAGATACAATTTTTGGAATACAAGCGCTGTTGTTCTTGCTTTACTTCCGCTTTTAGTTGAGCTACGGGGCACAGCGGGCAAGGATGTGAAGGTCGTCGTTGCCAAGGCACAAGGTTATCGTCATCGTCGTCTTTGTCGCTTTGCTTATCACCTGAGCAGAGCGTGGACCAAAAACGTTAAATATTTAGTAAGTGTGTTTGTGTGTGCCGCAAATATTTGCACAGCACATTCCAAGCACTTTGGCACAGCGCAAATACAAATTGTAAAGCGTGCAACGTAACGAGAGCAGACGAAAAAAAAAAAAATAATAAAAACAACAAAAACAATTAATATTCAGAGAGAGAGAGAGAGAAAAAAACAGAAATGTGATGAGAGCTTTTTGTCTTAAGTGCATTTTAAATGTGAAAAAAAATTACAAAGTATTTACGAACAAATAAGTAAAAGTCACATGTGGTAACAAATTAAAATAACTATGTAATGTGAAGAAAAATTCTTAAATATTTTGTTTATACATATATATTTATCAAGCGCTCCATTAAATAAGCCAAACGCAGATTATGGTTTATTTATGTATGTGAAACTAAAAGCGTGATATCTTATCAGAAACTGAAACTGCAGCAAACAAAGCCACAACTAAATAGGAAGTTTAAATAAGCTTTTGGGGGGATATCCTATTTTTTAAGAGTAAGAGTAAATTTTAAAAAAATATTTGTAGGCAAAAGAAATAATTTTTAAAATACTACAGACACAGCTCCGACACATAAACTTCGTCATTTTTATCACAATATATTTGTTACGCGATTTTAAAGTTTCTCGTAAATTCAAAATCAACCAAAGTGAATTGTTTTTAATAAACCCCACTTTTTTATAATGGTTTTTTGCAAAAGTGTGTAACAGTCAAAAGAAAGCATCTTCGACCCCATAAAGTACAAGTTTGTTTCGAATTTTCGATAACTCTTCCCGTTTCCAATATAAACATGTGATCGATAACATTAAAATCTTGAATTTTGAAAACTTGAAAACGGCGTTTAAATTATAAGACGAAATAAGGACAACCGATGATATCAAACATTGAAGTGAAGTCAGATATGCATTACATGCGTACATACACACGCACACACACTCATACCTGCAAGCAGTGACTGTTCTGCGCTAAGTATAGGTTCAGGTCTTTTAGTCTGGATTTCTCGCCTAGAGCCTTCTTTTCAAATAATATTATATCAATTTAAGACCTTTTGAACTAAAGAGACCTTGGATAACTACTCATCACAACAAAAAAAAAAAAGGTGTGAATGAACTACCTTGGGATTTTCCAATAAATAATTAATGTATGTTGTTAAAGTGTGATCTAATAAATCCTATACCCTTTCATTCCGATGTAAAGAGATACAAATATATACAAACATATTTATTTACAAAATGTTTTCCACAGCCTTACAATTTCACATTCCTCTTGTATTGCACTGTGAACTCAAGCAAGTGATATACATTTAAAATAATGGGAAATTCATGATGACAATGTTAGATTTCTTGGAAACTTATTTCTCTCTGTTAGTTAAATGTCTGTTTGTTATTTGCTTAACTGTTTTGTCATTTAGGGCAAAAATGTTGTGCGCAATTAGTTGAAATGCTTTTAATTCTTTTGTTTTTAATTATTTTGTATTTGCTTCTGTTAATGTGTGTGTGTGCTTGTGAAAAATACCTCTGAATTATGGAACGATGTGTACTGTTTTTGAAGGGAATCTTTTCGTTTTGTATCTCAAAAATTTACAATGACAACGCACTCGAAAAAATACTTTAAATGCTGTTGATGATATTTCTGGTGTTTGCACTACTTAGTTCTGACAGATAAGATTAAAATTAGACTTAGCTAGTCGACTTCAGCCCGCCCGGGGGCATGATAAGATAAAAGAGCGAATCTTTACTCTCTACCAACTCTACCAAGAATGCAAACTGGTTGCTGCCAATGAAGCCTGACATGGAGCAACAAACAGATACACAATCCATCAGATACACAGATACATACATACACATGGCAAGGTCGCCGTCGCCTGGCATGCAATAATCTTTTGTTGTTTTGTTTTTTCGCTTTTAATTGAATTCGAATTCTGTTTTCTCAACTTATAATTCAATCAATCTTCTGCGCATATTTTTTCGGAGCATTTCCGAAAGCCGGAGCGGTTGAGTGAGTATATTGAACCCATCAGTTTTCTCCCACCAGCAACGCTACAGTGTCCCCCCACCCCACCCCACCCACACCGCCTCATGCATACAAGCATACATACAAATAAGACAAACAAGTTTGTTTTGAAATTCTTTTGTTGTATTTGTTGTTGTTGTGGATGCGTTGTCTCAGTCTGTGACAGTTTTATATGAGCAAAGTGAGCAAGTTGTCACATTGAATTCCGATTCTTGTGATTCTGACACTGATTTTTAAGCCCCGTTTGGTTGCAACTGTATTCCTTATGCCTGCGTCGTAATGTCACTCACTTGGATTTAAATTGCTTTTGATAGTAATTTTTATCACGCGTTATCGCAATGAAAAACCGGCGTAATACTCGAATCTTGTTTAAGCTACATGTAAATTTCGTCACTTGGGTATTCACAATAAAATTCGCCAAAAATATTATATATGTACAAATATCGAGCTTATCAAGTTTTGAAGCAAGAAGACGAAAAGTTAAAGGGGATTGATTCAAAGTCTTCCGGGTTTAACTTGGAGTTTACCAAGAAGGTTAATTTTTGATTCTGATATGAACAGTTTATTGAAATGGGGATAATATAAAGTTAATCTTTTAAGGAGAAGTTGTATTTTATAGTATTTTTCTAAGTTGAGTAAACCAACTTTTTAAAATGATTAAAAAAAATTTTAAGTATAAGATAATCAACTTGTATTATCCGAAATTTCAATACTTTTTTCGGCGAAATGGGTTCTTAGACTAATTTTTGACTATTCGTATTGCGGCTTAGCAACCCTTCAACTTCTAGCATTTGAACACGTTTTATGCAGTTCTAAAAAATCTTTTTTGTTGTTTTTGTGGTATATACAAGCTGTTGCAACAATAACATATTTCATATTTTATAGCTACTTCAAAAAATGTTATAAAGAAATTTTTTAACATGTCTTGTCTGGCGCCAATTAAAATAATCCAATCCAAAACACGTACTTGGCTGCCTTTGTTATGGGCAAAGATCTATGTATGTTTGTATGTATAACTATGTACAACTAACTTTTTATGGATAGGAAGAGTTTTCCCAAGTGCAACTAACTGCCAATGGGGCGGCGGCAGCCGCTCTCAAGCCAGTGCATCGCCTCTGCCTCTTCTTCAAGTTGCACGTTGCAAGTTGAGTGTGTGTGTGTGTTTGAAGCGCGGAAAATGGTAAAATGCAGCCGCCAAAAACTGGTCTGCCTTAGGAAAATGTTGATTGCGACGGGAACGGAAAGTGGGGGCATTGAGTGGGGCTTACGGTGCACAAACAAACAAAAAAAAAAAAAAAACCATGAGCAAAACTTGTTGTTGGCCTCAAAGCACAAGATGGAGTTGGCGAAGAAGAAAAAGCAGAAGCAGCAGCAGAAGCTTCTTGCCACCCGCTAGCGACGGGCAGCAGCAAAAGTTTCATAAGTAGAAGAAGCAACAGCAACTGCGGCAAAATCACAAGAAACAGTTTTCCTGTAAGCGGAAGACAAAAACACGTTGAAGGCTGAGCAGAAGGTGTTTTTTTTTCATTTTGCTTTGTTTTAAGCAAATTTTTGTGTTATATGTACATATGGATTTTGTTTATGTTTGCTGATTTTCTGTAATTATTTATTGCACATTTTACACGGTGCGGTGTTGTGCTTAATATGCTGTTTCGTGTTGCAGCCGCTGCTGTTTTTGTAGTTGTTTTTGTTGTAGCACTTTTGTTTGCTAACAGAACGCGTGATGAACACCGTTGCTTTATTTAACACTCAAACAGACACACACACACACACACACACACACTGTAGAGTTGTCATCAGTTGAATATTGAAACCGTTTGTAAACAGAAAATTGATAATTGAATTAAATATTTATTAATTTTTATTCAATTGTTACAAAGTATGCTCACTCGCTCGCGCACACAGTTAAACACATGCACGTATACGCATACACCATACCAGCAAGACACACAGACACGTTACGCGCGGCCAATGAACGCGGCATGAAAACCTTTTGCTTGCTTGCAAACTGCACGAGACGAGAGCCAAAAGTGGACTGACACTGGAGACTGAGGCACGATCAGGCAAAGCTCACGGCGGCAGAGTCCAACACCTACACAAACACACATACAATTGCATACACATGCAAACGTAAACTCTGAGACCCGCTCTCACAGCGGCAATTGCGAAAATGTTTTTCTTCGGCCACACAAACCACAAGCAGCTCAAGATTGAGAGTGTAAGAGAGAGAGAGAGAGAGAATGAGAGAGACCAAACGAGTAGAAGTTACACACATACACAGAGACACACATATGTGTAGCGGCAAACGGGAGACGGAATCTTAAGTCTGCTTTACCTGCGCTGAATATTGAAAACCCCAGTGGAAATTTGGACGTTGCTCTCAATGTGCTACACATGAGGAGTATTTTCTTTTGGTAAAACGTTTGCTAATGGGGGTCAGCCTTATCATAGGCCTGCGCATTGCAAAGCAGAGCAAACCAATAGCATAACCAACTACAACAACAACATAAACAGGTATTTTTATTGAAAGTCACTTATCTCAGCTGTCAGTGAGTGCGCCTGCAAAGTCGTTCGCGTGTTTATGTATGCGTGCATGTTGAACGCCGCTGAGAGCCCAAAAGAGAGGCGCATACACACACACACACACACACGCAGACAGACAGCAGCAGTCAAGCACTCGCTCACTCGCTCGCCACTTAATCAGGCATTGGATAGAACCTGTTGCGCGTGCTATGCGTCCAGTTCTTGCCAAAGAACAACAAGAACAACAGTACGACAAGCAAGAACCTGTTGCGGCAACTGTGACTGCGACGTCAACGACGACGTCGGCAGCATTAGCGACAGCGGCCTGCACTTAGCCAAAATTCGTGCGGGCTAAGGCATAAGCACAAACAAAGAAAGTAAAGACTAAAACAAAAAGAAAACGAAACAAGAAGCATCAGCGCAAAATGAAGGAAATGTTGATAAGCAAGGCCGAGCTGAGCTGTGCTGAGCTGCCTGAACTGCTGCTGCGTCGCTGCACATCAAAGTTGATTTATTTGCTGCATCTTCTTATTGTTACTGTGTTTGCTGCTGCTCTTGCTGTTGTTGTTGTTGTTGTTGCTGTTGCTGTTGCTATGGCACTATTGATTTTCAGCGCAAGTCAATTTCAATTAAGCAGCGACAGCAGGCACAAAACTGGAGCGACCGACGACCACCAACGTTGCAGCAACCCGAGGTACCTTAAAAAAGGAAGAGACGAAATATTTTAAGGCCAATATTTGTGCCCAATTATGGTTTGATGGCCGTTAAATGCAAATCGGCACAAGATCACAGTTTCAACTCGCAACATAAGCCAGGTGCTAATGAGCCAATTCCAAAGGCATAAACTTTATGTTGTATGCTTATAAGGTACTACAGTGGGCACTCGCTACAACTGAAATGAAACGGTTCGTAAATAGTGATTCGAATTCAAAAACTAACTTTATATAATATACAAAGAAAGAGATTATCTCAAAAATTACTTTGTTACAGGAAGTTTCCACTTTCGAGCCACAACTGTATGTATTGACATGCAGCTATAACCAATGAGCGTGTCGCTATCTAACGGTACAAGCGAAAGGTGGCAAAATGCAAATTTCCAACATACAATAAAAAAAAGACTTGCCAAAAGAATAAAATTCCCGAACCCATCGACAATAGCCAACGGGTTCTTGAGTTCTAAGCTAAACTTTCGTTTGCCATTCTCACAGTTTATTAACCGATTTGAAATGATAAAAGCCAAGGCAGAAGACCAATACAGCTCGTTAGATTCTTTCCACAGAGCTGCAAAAGTTCACAAGTCAGCCTCGGGTGAGTTATTGTGGCTAACCATATATCTCATCGAGATTATCTAGCTCCCGGTTCCAAAAAGCTGGCTAGCTTGCGGTCAAAATGGGTAATGCCAACAACTACTTCCAGGCCAAGTTTCGCACCTCTCCAATTAATCATTGATTTTGTTTTATTTTTTGGTGGGAGCTCACACATTTGTTTATTTTCTGTGGTTTGCAAAACAATAAACAAGTTTTGCCACAGCTCCAGATGAAGAGGAAGCATGGAATGTGCCGCGACTATCAATCAGTTATTGTCTATTGTCTATGGTCAAAGCGGCCCATTACCAAATCTGTAGCTCTGAGTTGACCCAAACAGACCATACCAGACCGGACTGGACCCGACCGGTACTCGACTTTCCATTGGAAAAGCCCTCAATAGTAATCATAATAATAATGCAAGCTAGCAACCAACCAGCTGCTGTTAGCCATGCTGAAGGTTACGCTTGTGGCAAAGATAGATTCATGTGTAGATAGTCAGTGGTTGTGGGAGCGGGAGCATTCGCTGTTTAAGTATTCAAGAGCGAAACGCGCGGCGAACGGCAAAACACACCCAGTTCCAGTTACAGGCCAAGACTGATATGAAATCACTGCTGGCATTTCACGTGGGAAGCGCTATAGCCAAAATCACACAATTCGGCCCTTTGCGAATAAAAAAAAATATGCGATTGTAACACCCTGCAGTTTAAAAAGGGTATATGAAACTTATCAACTTATGCAACAAGCAAAAAGAGATAAGGCATGTTCGATTGGTCGTTCAATACCTTGTAAAGTTTCGATAACTATTTGCACATTTTTTCAGCATAAATTTCCCATTAACAATATTTCCCCCTGTCGCAAATGTCCCTTTCTTTCAAGAAGGAAAATATAAGGTGCAGTTTGTTTTAGTGTGACTTTGACTGCTATCAAGCATTATACAGCGTATCTACTAGTTGATCACTCATGCACTGTTGTTTTGACGGGATTGTCATTCAGGGTTGTTGGAAGCTCAGTCTGCATGCGAATTGCATTTCAAGTGAGCGCCTTACAATGACGTCACCAGCTGACGCTTCTTCATTGCTCCATATGTTTAAATTTGCATGCGCCATGCGGCGGCCGCTGTCAGCCAAAACCCAGGCAGGGCATACCAAAAATATTATGACACACATTTCTTAGCTTCTTTCTTCAGATAAAGATGCGAGCTAAGGAGAGCTGCAGTTCAGTTGATTTTCTTTGATATTTGAAAATGCAACAAAAGGTTGCCCCTTCCGCACCGCACATTGGAGCCGCGCGTAGTTCCGCGATGATGAAAACAACCGAGAAATTAATACATAAAGATACAGCGGGTGACCCGAAACTATTTAAAATAGATAAATGTATGTATTTATACATATACGATTTGGACAAAAAAAAAAAAAAAGAAGAGACTTGAAATATTTTAGGGAACTGTGGCCGTTCCTCTGGGCCTGGCGGCATATTTTGTGACTCTATCTGCCTGTGGGCTATTTTGCTGCCACAGCATTCACTCAGTCAGTCATTCAGTCAGCCAGTCAGTCAGTACGTCCGCGAGTTCGTCTAATTGGATTTGCGCGCTTGTGCGTAACTATAAATCACACACACACACACAAGGTAAAGAGTGGATGGGGGGAGTGTGCTTTTGGAGCAGGGACCAACAACAAAAACCGGTTTGGATTGCCTAGTCACCCGCTTATAAGCAAAACTGCAGAGCTGCGGAAACCCATAAAGCTTTTCGACTATTTGTAAAGTGACCAAAACGGTAACAACAAAAACATCAACACCAACAACAAAGACAGGCAACAAGAAGCGGCAGTATAATTTTTTCGTTATGAACCTTTTTCTTAACTCATAAACGATATAAAGAATAATTATGCTGCGGCATAAGCGGCATAAGCTGAAATATTAGCTTACGCAAGCTTTGGGCACCGTTTTGGTTTTTTTCATTTTTGTTTTTGTTTTAATGTACAAATGCCATGTAAAACAGTCGTGTGAAATTTATTAATGACAACCAACAAAATGCCGTCCACTTGCTAGCACATAATTCATGCTAGAAAGTGTCTTGTAAAAATGTGACGTTCTTGGAATGGGCCATTTGCCACAACAACTTGCACCTTGTAATGTGTTGTAAACTGATTTATTCACTAATATTTTGGTCTGTGTAAGCGGATGTTGTTGTTGCTAAACAATTGCAAATCTAAACACGGAAAACTTAATAAACATAGCGTAATTGTACAATTTGTTCTAGCGAAAACTTAACAAGCATATGAAACACTAAGCAAAACCAGGAATGTTTTGCTTGTTGGCTTTTTGTGTGTGTGGTCTGTTTTTTTTTTATTTGTCCGTCCGTCTGTTTGTCTCTTAAGCCCTACGTGTGGCTTGATCTTTGCCAGGGAACTTGTTTTTGTGCAGCGGCTGTCGCTTCCTGCAATTTATTAAATTTCGTACAACAGCAACAACAGGCAAGGACATTGGCCGGGCTATTCAATTACTAAAGAAAAAATGTATTGAAAGCCGATATGCTGCAACATGTGCTGTTGCATACCAGTAGCTGCTTTGTAAGGAGGCGCCGCAATTCAAATGCGCAAAGTACTCATAAGCAAGGTGGCAACGCTTTGCAGTCCGCTAAATTCCCTTTTCAAAAGCACCGCCACATTCCATACGACTCACACAAAAAGTACTTATTAACTATCTGGCAGCACTGTGCAGCTAGCAGCTGTTTTCAAAAGGGAGATAAAAACAAATCCGGCAACTGTTGATTGCCTTGTTGAAAACAAAGAAAACAAAGTGCAATTATCTACGTTGAAAATGTAAAAAAACAGTGCCTTGGAACACGCCCATTAACAATAACACACAATGCATTCCGCCCAGGCACGCAATAAAATATTTAAATCATGGTCGGGCATCAGCGAAGTGTCCATCATCAAGGAAGTTGCCACCAAGGGTGAGCACATCGATCTATGCATGGAATACTGGGCTGCCAAGCGCAAGCTACCCATTTCAGAATATCGACATTATTTCTACGATGTGGTGCAGGCCTACGTGCAGCGACTGCTGTCCGAACGACTCGTTTGTAAAGCGGACAATGTGCTACACAATGTGGACCGAGATGTCAAGTGCTTCTTCTATCAATATGCCTGCGAGTGCAACGATGAGGATTTAAGTGAATTTGTGCTGGATCATTTGCGCTGTCGCGAACCGCAGCTGTTCGAACAGGAGCAACCAGTGCTGGCGTATTACTGGTCGCTGGTTCAACAGTTCCGCGAGTGCAGCGATCTTCTGACCAGGCGCAAGGTTCAGCTGCCGCGTGTGCACATCGAGGCATTGATGACGCTGCCCGAACAAACGCTGCATCAACTGCTCGTCGAACTTTACTTTGCCAATGGCAATAATTCATTGCTGCCGGAACTGAATAGACAACTCGTCTGGCAGCATCTAGTGGACACTGGAGACGTAGATAGATTACGTCGCTGGTGCTGGTGTTGCAGTCAGGATGCAGCGTCCAAACCTGCAGTCAAGCCGCCACTGGAGCAAGCCTATGCTCAGTGGCGCATTGAGCCGCTCATGTATGAGTATGCTCTAGAGCATTTGGAACAACCCTGCGAACCACTCCGTAACTATTTTGCTAGCGCTGGTTACTTTTTTGCATCTGAATCAAACGATATGTCCACGTTGCTGCGTCGCCTCTGCACAATGCAGTGCCTTGAACAGCACAAGGAGCTTATTAGCCGCCAGCCATTGGCACAACATCTACTGGAACGTGGCTACTATTCACTGCTGCTGCTCCAATGTGTGCCGATCTCAGCACTGGAGCAGCTGGCCGGTGAAAATGAACCGCTGCTGACATTACTTATCGATCTCAAGACACATGATCTTAAGCAGCGCGAAGGATTTGAATTGGTGAGTAAATAACAGAGAATAGCATTGGAATGCCCTAAGAATAACAACATTTTATTCCTAACAACTGTTTCGGTCTCATTTAAGACCCTCAGGCTATTGAAGATACTAATTATATTTGTTTTCCATATATGCCCTGCAGATATCACAAAGCGTTCAAAGTTATTTGGAGCGCACACATAACGCAGCAGAATCGCTTCAGGAGCAACCACTGCTAACATTCTACGACTTTCTCTGCCATGAGCCTAGTGTGCGTGCGCTGGAGGGTTTCCTCTCCTCCAGCAATCTGCGTCGAGTGCCCTATTTGAAATCGTTGATGATACGATTCGAGCAATATGCACAGAGCAGCTCACCAGCTTTGCCGACGGCCCATGAACTCTTCCAAAAGTTTAAGCAGGTGAATTTTGCTGTGCTTGCGGCAGCGGGTCATGGCGAGATGATAACTTTTTCTAATCCTCGTTTGAGTCAACGTTATGCACGCAAAGCCCAGCTGAACTACACACATTATCTAAAGCAGCAGAGAAGCGCATACGCAGTGTATTATTTTCTAATGGAGCAACTGCAACTTTATGGTCAGATTACACGTATACAGCTGTTCCATGCTTGCGAGACGGCCACACAGCTGGCACTGCAGCATGCCGGCGATGAGGAGCTGGTGACGCATTGCGTAGCTTGTTGTGAAATGTTGGATTTCGATACGCAAACATTGCGCAGCTTTTTACATCTACAACGACTGCTGCCGGCAGCCACTGGGGCATCCGGGAACTACTCCACGCAGTTGCAAAACTGGGATCAGGCGTTGGTGCAGCAGCTGTCCCAAAAACCAGATCAGTTTCCACTGGAATCGTACCAAGCGTTAATGCGTCTTGCATCGCGCAATGTACAGGGCAAGTGGCCATCAGCGCTGCTGCAGTACTTTGCGGCAGGCAACGATTGGTGGCATCTACTCCTACTCTTTCAGTACTTTGATCTGCCGTTAAGTGAATTGAAGCAACTGTTGCCGTATTTCAAGTGCAGCGCTTTGGGGGTCCATCTGTTGCGCGCCCTTAGTTATGAGTGCAACCATGAGCGTCATCATAAGCGTGCCAGCAATCGTCGGACCGATGGTCAAACCAATTCCTCGCAAGAAACCATGACAAACTCCTCACATAGCTCTGGGCTAGAGGCAAATTTGCAGCACTTGCAACGCGACGCTGGACAATCCATGTGCCAGTTGCTTACACACAATGCTCAACAGGATCTGTTTGCCATTGTTTTGTGCAGCAGCAACAACCTCCCCGAAGAATGTATTACGGACATTAATAAATTTGTGGAGCTTATGCAGAGCAGTGTACAGCATTGCACTGGAATAAACCTAATGAAGCACTGCATCCGTCAGCAGATGCCTGTCCTCGCTGTCCTGGCAGCAACGCTTAGCGAAACGAATCGAGATTGGTGCTGGATACTTTGGCTAGCAGTTGCCAGTGGCCAGTGGACGCAGTTGCTCCAGCAGGCAATCAAATGCAAGGAACAAACAGAGCTTGTTTGGTTCATCGTACGTGGAGCTGTCAGCGATGGACATGTAAATGCGCTGCTGCACAGCTTCTGCATCTTTCAACCAGTAAGTCAACCTTTAAAGGTTCGAAACGAAATAGATTGTTAATAGTTTTTTCTTTATAGAACTGCAAATTCTTGCACCTGTGTCGTTTCCTACAGTTGACGGCACAGCAGCAAGATTTTAGCGATGCAACGATTTTGGAGCTGCGTCAATTCTTCTGCAGTTGGAGTCAGGATGTAGTGCAGCTGCCACTCTGCGAACCTCTTGAACATAAGCAGCTAATGCAACGTTGCATTGGATTGCTTCTGATGCAGTTGCAATCCAATTTCGATTGTGTTATGCAACAGAAAAATTTTCTGGATTGCATTTGTCGCTCGGATGTGGGTGATATTTGTGATCTATTGGATTTTTGTCTGCTGCACAGGATCTTTGGTGTAGCGGCGCCTTGGCTACATCAACTGGGCATTGACTATGAGCAGCTGGTGAAGCGAGATAGTGCAGAATATAAGCGTTTGGTGGATGCACTAACGGAGGCCAAGGCGTATGAGGAGGCACTGCAGCTGGCTGCGTTGTTGCAACTCCCATTGGCTGATATAGTTTATGCCAAGTGGCTGGCAGAGCTGGAGACTGGACAGTTGCGTCTGCATGCGGAATACGAAAGAGAGATTGAGCAACATGCCTTACCACCTGCCATATTGGTTAACTTTCTGCTGCATGCGGGTGTACAGCAGCCGGAGCAACAATTGCGACGTCGCTATGAACTGCTCCAAAGTGCGCTGGGAGTCATCAAGCAGCATCATCTGTTTCCCAATGAATGCTTCGATCGCGATCAGATTGAGTACGACATGGTGTTGTGCTATTTGCACTTGGAGCCGGAGCAATCTCCACCGCTAACCATCTATCATTCCGAGTACTTTGAGCAGATCATGCAACAGGAACGCTGTGTGCTCTACAAATCTTTCTCAGAACTTAAGGAGCTTGCTGGAATTGATGATCTGAGCATTGCAAGCAAATCTCAGCAGACGCCAGAGATGGAACAGCGTCTGGATGAGCTACTCAATCTGCTGCTGGATGAGGGTGATATTGTGGAGGCCCTGCGTCTACAAGAACTTTTTGAATTTCGGCCAAATGATTTGCGCTTCATTGTATTCGCCATGGCCTTGGCCGAAGGCATGACTAGCATTGTGAATCTGGCCAGCAAGGAGCGTCAGTTGCTTAGTGACATTGAGAAGAGTGCTTTCCCAAAGTTTAATCGGTTGACACTCAATCAAAATCCTATGGCCAGATGTAGCAGCGATTTATCCGGCAGTTGCTCTACATTGGAATTTGAGGAGATACCCTCGAAAGAAAAACAACAAACGTTGGACACGCTCCTTGGCATTGGTTCCAAGCTCAAGCATGGTGTTGAGTTGGGCCGACGCATTGTTTTATCTTATCGAGCCGCTATGTTTCTGGACAAGGAATATTTGGATGTGCTGCGCACCAAGGATGTCAGTGTGCTGCTCAAGAGCGCCGCCGAAGAGGATTGCCTACAGCGTCTATTGGTGGTCAGCGATATACACATCTCCACGCGACTGACGCCCAAGGAGGTAAAGTTTTATGCAATCCCTTTACAATTTTGAGTTAACAAATTTGGTTTTTACAGATTGCTGAATCCGTGGCTTTTGAGTTGACCATATGCATTGTACGTCCACGTTTCTATATATTTCATGCCAGTCAGCAACCAAGGAATGCGCCACGCAACGCTGATCTTTGGGGTCACAATATCGATCGGGACTTTCATTTGTTTTTGGAACTTACACCAAATACTACGCTGCTGGGAAATTGCCTGCTGGAATATTGTGATGCCCTTAAGGCCTATCGTCGGTATCAGGATAACAAACCCTACGAGAAGAGTGACACCTTTGAGCGTCTTTCGGAGATTATAATGCAATACGGACTGCCTAGCAACATCAATAGCAGCAGCAGCAGCAATGTGCCTGGTTCTCCTGTAAAACCACAAATTCTATCTCACAAGAAGCAAAACCAGATCTATGTGGAGCTATTGATTAAGGCACATTTGTGTTTTGTGCACGAGTGCTCCATGGAGGGCATTGCCAGTGTGTTGGAGCGCTCCAAAGTGCTCAACGGACAGCTGACCAAAGCAAAATCCTGGTCTCTTATTGTGCGCCTGCTTATTGGCATTGCACGTTATCGGGAGATGTTCTACTGCTTTGATGCCCTCATTGAGAACGAACAGTTTGAATCGCTTTTGGGGCAGTTTGATGAGGATCAGAAGAGCGGATTGCGACAAGCCATTTTGGGCTATCTGCGCGAGTATAATCCCAAAAACGGCAGAGAACTTCTGCGTCTGGCCGCATATCATTTTCTCATGTACAAAGAGCTGGCCGAGATGTGGTCACAGGAGGCACAGGAAGTCTTGGACAAGGTACGCTCCACTGCATCCGTTGAGCCGGGCAAGCTTAAATGCAGCCCGGAGCTGCAAACGCTGCTGCAGCAAGCTCTGGAGAATTACACACATGCCACTGAAAACTATTTGCTGGACAACAAACTGATTTTAGCCCAGCTGAAAGTGGCACGTGCCGAACTTATAGCCATGCAACTGGATCTTTGTATCAAGGCGCTAGAAAAACGTGGAGGAGGAGGTGGTGGAGGCGGCGCATCCAACAGCATTAGCTCATCATCGCTCTGCGTTAGCGTAATTGGCGTTCAAACACGTGAACAATTCCGAGAGTTGGTCAACACACAATTAAGGTGAGATTGATTTTAAATTTATACTTTATAACAACAATTAACCAATCTTCCCATTCAGTGTGCCACAATCTTTGATACTGAGTCGTGCCTATGGTTACGATGTCAACTGGAGTGACGCATTGTTAACGCAATTTGTGGTGCAGCAGAGGCGCAACTATTTGCAGGAGTATCGTTGCCATCAGCGCATAAATGATAATGTCATCGAACAGGTTGTTAAGGGGTAAGAATAAAAATAAACAAACACTCACCTGCAATGAATTAAAACATTAATAAACACATCTTGTCTCATTTTAGTTATTTGCTGCATACTCAAAACAATCCGTCGACTGCCAAAGAGGAGGAATCTCTCGCTCAATTGGTGGAGCTCATCCGTTCCGTCACACTCAAATACAAATTGGCTTCAATTTTGGGGCTAAAAACAATTGTTATGTCGCTGATCAACGATTCGACGGTGCACTATTTACGCGATACGAATTTCGGTCGGAATGAGCTACATAACGTTACAAATATGTGACACAGAAAACGTGAATTATACACTTTATTACACATATGTACTGATTTTAATACCAAATACATTATACAATGGAAAAATCTTAAAAGGCGCGCAATTCAACTGTAAATGTAGGGTTGTCTTGTCGTCAGACATCAAGGCGATACTATCGTTTTGTTAATAACTATCGATTGATCCGCAGCCATATCGATAATTGGCTGGAAGTTATCAAACTTGTATGGCAGAGCGATTGCAATTATTTTCTGACACAAGTAAATAACGTGCGTAAGGTTTTTTCTTAAAATACTTAAGTCACTTAATTTAGTTAAACAAAAAGTGTGTGTTTGAAATTTCTAGACGAGCTAAAAGTTTATTTTACTTTATATAGCACACACAATGGCACAAAGCAAACTGAATGATCTTGCTGGCAAGCTGGGCAAAGGTGGCCCCCCTGGTCTGGGCATTGGACTTAAGCTCTTGGCAGCTGTGGGAGCTGCTGCGTATGGAGTCAGTCAATCCTTGTATACCGGTAAGTTGTGTAAAAAGTGTCATGCGGCATATAATTATTGCAACAAAAAAAGAAAAAACGACTATTATTGCTGCATATGCTCATAACCTCAAAGGCGCATTTGTATGTGTGCCTATGGGTGTCGGTGCTAGCGGCATTTGCTTGATTTCATAATTTAATGAGATGCTTGCAAAATGCATGACATTTCTGTAGTAAGTAAATGGATGCAGAGTCCAACAAAAAACGACTGCTGTGGCGCCCATAACTTAAACCTGAAATTACATTGCGTTCTTTCTGTGGTTGCATAACAAACTTTTCATGTTTTTTTCTCGGGTTCAGTTGAGGGTGGTCATCGCGCCATTATCTTCAGTCGGCTTGGAGGCATACAGAATGATATTTTTGCTGAAGGTCTGCATGTGCGCATTCCATGGATCCAATACCCAATTATCTACGATATCCGCTCGCGACCCCGAAAAATTTCATCACCAACCGGCTCGAAGGATTTGCAAATGATTAACATATCGTTACGTGTGCTGTCGCGACCTGATTCCCTAAATTTGCCGTTCCTGCACAAGCAACTGGGTGTTGATTACGATGAGAAGGTGCTGCCCTCCATCTGCAATGAGGTGTTGAAGAGTGTCATTGCCAAGTTCAATGCCTCTCAGCTGATTACACAGCGTCAACAGGTACGTAAAAACTAAAACAAGAATTGTGAACGTTTTGATATAACTATTTATATGTAGGTCTCTCTGCTGATACGCAAGGAGCTGGTGGAGCGTGCGCGCGACTTTAACATCATTTTGGATGACGTTTCATTGACGGAGCTGAGCTTCGGCAAGGAATACACAGCCGCAATTGAGGCCAAGCAGGTTGCGCAGCAAGAGGCGCAGCGCGCCGTCTTCTTTGTCGAACGCGCCAAGCAGGAGAAACAGCAGAAGATTGTTCAAGCTGAGGGTGAAGCCGAGGCAGCAAAAATGATATCCTTTTTACAAAACAAGCCTTAACATATATTAATAACTACTTCACAGACAAACATTCTTTCTTGCACTTGGTTTGCACCTTAATTATTATGTTTACTTAGGTTTGGCCGTCAAGCAGAATCCAGCCTACTTGAAGTTGCGCAAGCTCCGTGCCGCTCAAAGCATTGCCCGCACGGTAAGTACAGTTTTAGAATACTTTTGCTATTGTCTTGAACTTTTTTAAATTTTTAAAAAAATCCTTTGTTACCTCAACAGATTGCCAGCTCACAGAACAAGGTTTACCTGTCTGCCGACAGTTTGATGTTGAACATTCAGGACTCTAGCTTCGATGACATGACTGAGAAGGTTTACAAAAGTAAATAACTCGATTCGTCATTGAGATTACATTTAAGTTGAAAAAAAGAGAATACAGAAAAATTTGTTATTGGATTCGAGCATTGGCCAAAACATATAGACATATATAGACAGTGTAATTGAGATAACATTTTTAATCATTTCAATCTAATATCTCTTCTATACTTTTTTTCTCTTTGCCAACAAATTATCTATTCAATTCGTTTTTTTTTAACGTTTCTTTTTAATCCTAAACGCGCAACGCAGTGCCAGACGATTTGGTTTGGATTAAGTAAGCGGGCTGATTCCTTAAACTTTGTTGATTTTTAATTTCGATGCACAGCAATTTGTATACATATAACCTAGTGCCTAAGATACCGTTTAGTTGGATAAATTTTTAGCGCGTCATCCTCACTTTTTCATACGTTGTCTACGCGCCGCCTCTTGCATTGTCTCTGCATCCAGTTTGCCTTGCGTGGAACAGTTTCATCTCATATTATTTCCGCATCGCAAGCTCGCAGCATTCGCAAGAGTTGAGCGCTTACAGTTGTTGTTGGAAAAGTGTCGACGACGACGCGGTTAAATTGCCGCAGCATTTAGCGTTTTGTCCCATTCAAAAAAGAAAATCATAACGAATACTGTTAATAAATGCGCATTGAGAAAACAAACAACAACACTTGTCAATACTCGAACAAATCAACTTATGTATTCTTAGTTCTAACCAGGTGACAACAACTCGAACCGAAAACCTAAAACCTAAACAAACACCCATCGTTTTTCAGTTGGTACGGGCCTTCCCAAGAATTGGCTAGATGTACGCAAATTGACGACCGACGGTGACGCCACTGTTGGCGACGTAGCACGCAGCACTGCGGATCGTATGCGCAAGTAAAAGCAGTCGGATTTGGAAGCAGCAACACTCCTCTGGCTCTCCATCATCCCACAAAACTACAATCAAATCTATCCAGTACAAAACAGCACATACTCAATTTATGTGAGGACCCAACGCAAATTTCCTATACAAAAAAAAAATAATAATAATAGGAAGAAACCGTTGATGGCTGATTTCTTCAAATACGAAACATTTACTTATATTATAATAATTGTATGTATAAAATACATAAGAATAATACATAAGATGGGTGTATATATATATGTATATAGTATAATTTATAATATTTATAGAAGGTTCGTGTAAAATTGTAGGCAGATTAGGTTAGGTTCTTTGTTGTAGCTTTCACTTCTTTTCATCATCCTTTCTTTAATCGGAAATGGTGTTAAAGTAAAGTTTCGTGCAAGATCTTGACTAGAAATATGTGTGTATGTCTTTTTCGTATTGTTATGTTTATGCACGGGAGTTTTTATTTAGAACTTATTAGTGGGATACTTGTAAATTTCTTTGCTTGTTTCCTAGAAGTAAAATTTAACCAGTTTGACAGGTTTAATATTAAAACTACTACATTTTTTTGTTGGTATATTGAATTATCCCTTTGCCCAATTTCTAGGCAAACCTTTACATAAACATAACAATACAACTTCATGTATTTAAAATAGTTGCTATAATTTTTTATGGCAACCACTTTAAATACAACTTGGGTGTTTTTTTTTTTTTGGTCTACTTGAGCAAATTAGTGCCCCTGAGAAAAGGCCTGTCTTCTAGTTTAGGTGCTGCCAATATCCATTCAATATCAATACTCATATCGTATATATATCTATCATATAACTATCCATAATAACGAACTCGAACAATCAATCAAAATTTCCTGCCATAGGCGCGTGGGGTTAGCTTTGTATTTATGTATATATTAATTTTATTTGTTGTTGCCGCTTAAGGTTGTCGACCACTCGACATAGACCAGGATCAGGCAGTCGATGGGGCTTTGCTGCTGCTGCCACTTCCGCTTCCACCATCACTGCTGCTGCTGCTGCTGGCATTGCTATTAGTGCGACGCGTCTCCGCCAGGACCGGTGTCTCCCGTCGATGACGGCGCAGTGTGGAGCTGGCCGATGGCGCCGACGAGCTCAATGCTATGTTGGCCGTAAAGGCGGCTGCCTCGGCCCGACTGGGCACGGTCAGAGTGCCGTTGGTGGTATTACTCGTGCTGGCGCTGGCGTTGCTGCTGCTGGTAGTATTGATACTAATGCTGCTAGCGCCGTTCGCTGTGGCAGCGGCGAAGGATTCGCTGATGCTGCTCAACGGGGGTCATAAGTTCGTCGTCTGTACCAGTCCGCGCTCCAAATGGAAGCACTCCAACATTGCAGCACCTACCGAGCTGCGTCGTGCCACCATCGCATTCACCACATTCCATTTGTTCACACGCGGATCATATCGTTCCACGGAGTTTAGTGAGGAGCTACCATCATTGCCACCCAAGGCAAACAGCACGCCTTCCACATCCACGACCTCGTGAGTAGATCTGTAATGGAGAGATATGGTTGAAATTAGCAACTTTGAAAGGAGATATTATGTTCCCAGTCCTTATCTACATAAGGTCGTATACCTCATAATTAATCAAACCGATATATCTTCTCTATCGATTTCTTTACCGATCGGCTTAGATATATCTAGTAATATATATATATATCTAAGATTATATCTTAAAAAACGCCTCTTAAGATTGGCTTTGCTTACGGAAAAGTAAAGTGAACTTCTTATATTCCCATCTCTTGCTTACCTTCGAGAATGCATTGCCGCAATCGGTTCCCAGCAGTTGCGACGCAAATTAAAACGTTCGCCGCTGGACATGCACATGGTGCCATCGTTGCCGCCAATGCAATAGAGATGTCCATCGGTGGAGGCGACACCGCAGCTGCTGCGCCTCGCTGTCATGCTGGGCACTGGTTGCCAGCGCCCTACGCGCGGATCAAAACGCTCCACACTTGACTGATAGTTAGTGGAATCGAAGCCACCCAAGCTATAGATTTGATTCTCGAGCACAGCGAGGCGGCAATAGCGACGACGTGTGCTCATCGCTGGGCAGGAGCTCCAGATGCCCGTGAGCGGATCATAGCGTTCCATGCTGCTCAGACAGGAAGCGCCATCGTAGCCACCACAGACAAAGATCAAACCATCGTAGGCACAGATGCCCAAACAGCTGCGCTTGGTGCCCATTGGTGTGATGTTGCTCCACTTGTTGGTCAAGGGATTATAGCACTCGGCAGTGGCCAGATCACTGACACCATCGTATCCACCCACCACGTAAAGCTGCTTGTGCAGCGATGTTACACCAGAGCGGGAGCGACGCCAGAGCATTGGAGCAACCGGTGACCAGCTGTTGCAACGAGGATTATATACCTCACACTCATTGTGAATGGCAAAGAGACTTCCACCGCCGACGGCAAAGATGTAGGGCTTCATGCCCTCCGGTCGGCGTTCCTGTGTGCGCTGACTGCCCATCAGACTGCGCTGCTCCGGCAACAGATGATACTTCATAGCCTCCAGCAGAAGCTCCTTGCACTCGGAATCATCCCGCATCAGTGTCTCCGACTCAACGCAGCTCATCAGGAAGTCACGATTAACCAACGGCAGGCGAACATGTGACATCAGTTCGGCAATATGGATGCGCCGCTGGCTAAGATCATGCTTAATCCAGCTTATAACGCCCAGAAATACTTTCTCCTCGGAGCTAATGTTTAGCTGTGTATTTGATATCAGATCCTTGACCTCGTCAAAGGGTAGTAAAAGAAACTCCTCGGTTCCCACTACCTGCTGGAAATTCTGCAGCGCATACTTGTGAGACCTGGTGTGAAGCTCCTTACACGAGTGTGCATCTGCAAAGCTCCTTATGCCCAGGCAGTTGGATGGATGCAGTTGACGCAACAAAAACTTACAGCACGCATCCCGCACCGAGTGCATCTGCAGTAGGCCCGATGCCGGCAACAGCACCTGAACATTCTGCTCCGTTATGGTTATCTCACCCGTATAAGTATAATCAATCAATTGACGCAGCGCGGAGCTATCCACATCATGCAGTCGCACCAATCCCTGAGTGCGCTCCAGCATATCGTCTGCAAGGGAGAGAAAAAAGGAAATGAGTTAGGTTCTTCTCTCTCTTCAATCCTTATGGGTTGTGGTTTCCCTTACCATTAAACATGGCATAGAAATAAGGCGATACGGATGCCAGTACCACACGGTGTGCATTAATGGTTTCCCCACCCACTTCCAGGCGCACATCGCACAGCTGCAATAAGGAACGGGGAAAATAGAAAGAACAAAAATAGAAACATCATCATTGACACATGAAGCAGGCGTCACGAGGCGTTGCAAGTGTCGCTTTACATAAATCCGATTAACGACGTCCTGGCTGTCTTCCTCATGCTACGTGCTTAGTTTTACACTCTAACCCTATCCTATACGAACATGTGGCACAGTGCTTCAAGTAGCGTTAAAAACCAAAAAAAAAAAATTATTACGGAGCACTTACAAATTCGCTCAAATTATTTACAGTTCTTCTTCTTCAACTGCTTAAGGTTTTTTATTAAGTTTTTAACCACTGTTCTTCTCATTGAATCCTTACAAGTGATTCGCTTTAACTTCAACACCAGACACTGTTAACGTCTAGCCATAAATAACTTGAGCCCTTGCCAAGTCAGCGCACCCGATTAATATCTATTTTTATACCCTGATCCCATTAAAAATGGGAAAAAAGGGTATAATGGTTTTGTGCAAAAGTATGTAACGGGCAGCAGGAAGCTTCCCCGACCCCATAAAGTATATATATTATTGGTCAGCATCAACAGCCGAGTCGATATAGCCATGTCCGTCTGTCCGTCTGTCCGTCTGTCTGTCCGTCTGTCTGTCCGTCTGTCCGTATGTATGAGCCAACCAATCTCAGAGACTATAAAAGCTAGAGACTCCAGATTTCGAACTTAAGCTCGCCTAATCCCTAGGCAGTACAAGTTTGTTTTCGATTTTCGATAATTCATCCCGTTTTCGATATACACATGGGATCGATAACAACAAAATCATGAATTTTGAAAACTTTGAGATAGTATTTGAAATAATGAACAATATAATGACAATCTGTGAAATTTTGATTAAAACCGGCTAAGAAACACCGGAGATATGGGGCATTGAAGTTGAGTATGCAGAATGCAGTATGTGCGTACATACAAACACACATATTTGCAAACACTGACTGTACGCGTAAGGTATAGGGATCAGGATATCATCTAGTCGGGATTTCTCGACTAGAGCTTTCTTACTTGTTATACCCTGATCCCATTAAAAATAGGAAAAAAGGGTATTACGTTTTTGTGCAAAAGTATGTAACAGGCAGAAGGAAGCATCTCCGACCCTACAAAATCTATATATTCTTGATCAGCATCAACAGCCGAGTCGATATAGCCATGTCCGTCTGTCCGTCTGCAGTATGCGCGTACACACATACACACATACTTGCAAGCACTGACTGTACGCGTAAAGTATAGGGATCAGGGTATCGTCTAGTTTATAGTAGCTCTTTTTCTCCTTCTCTTTCTCTCTGCAGCTACAATTTACAATATTTTTTTATACTCTGAAATTTCATGGGTGAAAAGGTTATAATGGTTTTGTACAAATGTATGTAACAGACAGAAGGAACCATCTCCAAGCCAATACAGAATATATATATTCTCGATCAGCATCAACAGCGGAGTCGATATGTTTAGAAACTATAGGCGAAATATTGAAAACCTGTGCAATTTTAATGCAATCGGTTAAAAAACAACACAGACATGGAAGATAGAAGTTTAGTCATCAAGTTTTTTAGTGCAGTAAAGGAAGCGTATAAGATCAGGATTCAGGTATCTTCTAGTCAAGCTTACTTGACAAGAGCCTTACTGACTTTTTCATTTGGAAACATTTATTTGCCGCACACGTCATGCATGAGGCAGGGGTGGCGTCGTTTGGCGCGATTCGGTTTAAGGCCAACCACCCGCAGAGCAAATTTTGTTTTTTGGTGTTTTTTTTTTTAGCACTAAACAACAATTTGCTTTATTAGCTCACCCAGCTGCCCTCTGGGCGGAGAGGCAATTAATTTTGCGATGCCTGCCCAAAAACAGAAATCAACTTAATGGGAAATGAAATTATGTATACGCCATGTGTGACGAGCTGTAAGTGAGAACAAATGACCCAGAGGTCTTAAGAATCACGCAATATTTCCCAGTTAGACATAAATAGTTGTGTTTTAATTATGCTAAATACAACTGTTACAGTCAATTGAGCTGATGAGCGAATTTTGGATGCCCTTTAAATGATTTGACTATAAAATATTTAAAGAGGTTGCCCTCTTGTAAACTAAATCGATAAAATCAAGCAAAATTATTACTTACTACCTGACAAACTTTTCAAAGCTTCAAACTCTCAACTTATATTTCTTGTATACAACCATATTAACAATGTAATATTCATATTTCCCCAAGTACTTCATACCTGTGCATTATTGCGCATCTGATTGATGGCCGCGAAGGAGGCGATACAGTGTCCTGGATTTTGATGATGAGCCTGTGGCAGCACCTCCTCATTGGGGCCCGGTGGGCTAAGATCGCTGGGCGTTTGAGTTGAATTGTTGCTGGTGGCTGTAACATCCTCATTGTTGCCACTCGCCTCGGCGGTGCTGCAGCAGCATAAGAGATAAGGAAGAAAAAAACACGAAAATTTTAAATCTAATTGCAGAGATAATCCCAAATAATGATGATGGTTATGGGGCGTCAACATGACGCCAGACATTGCCCAAACGCAGACTTAGAGGGTTGTTTTTGTTAAGCTCACACTCTCCCCTTTTTGACATTTTCTCGGGGGTTGTTGTTGCCGGCATTAAACATGAATGAATAAATGAATGAAAGTTGCTTTTGCTTTTTCTGCTCTTTACTCACTGATTCGATTTGACAGGCAGAAACATTGCGTTGAGGTTGTGCCTTCAAGTTTATCGGTATGTAACAGGCCTAAAACATATCCTCACTGATGATGTTGACAGTTTTAAGTTGGTCCTTTGGGTTTGTTGGGGGTTGCTTCCCCTATTCAAATAATTCAGTCTTTTCTTTGGCAGTTGCAACTGTAATGAAGCCTAAAAAAAATTAACGAAAAACAAAATCAATAAACTTATAATTATTTTGCTGGCACCCCTAAAAGCAGCGACAACAAGGACATGAACATCATCAACCCAAATTTAGGTCACACGCAGTTTTTGTGGGGTGGTTGGGGTAGCCCGCACGACGTCGACTGTCATGAGATCATAGCTCCCAGAACATTCTGTTTTTTTTTTTTTGGTCATGTCAAAGTGAAAAGAGAGCATCTAAGAGACCGCAAAGTAGGTTAAGTGCCGTCAATCCCGCTGCCCGCTTTCACAAACATACACAAATCCCCCCCTCCTCTCTCTCTCTCTCACTCTCTCTCTCTTTGTTTGGAATCTATGGTGCTTATTGTTTGGGTACGCTTTTGAATGAGCTCCACCCAGGCGTATTTGGGTTAGACACGCTTTGATGAATGTGAGTATGTAAAAGCTCCTTGTGCTGCACAGGATGCGGGTGTGTATACCGTTCAAATGGCTCATTGCATGCAATTTGCGCATTTGCCAGGCCAGCGCGTTAATGTGGCCAGTATACAAGTTAATTCTTTTATGGCATTGTACCGAAGGTCGAAGGGAGTACATAAAAGTAACCTATTGAGTGGGAGTTTAAGTCAATAAAATACAAAAAAAAAAAACTGGTCATACAAAGTTTTTATGTCAACCAAGTATTTTGGATAGAAACTTTTTTGTTTGTTCTATATAATCTCAAAAATTGGTAAAAGTCTTTTTGCTTTCTAGCTTAATTTTGACCAATCAAACTTATACATTGCATAGAGAAAACATTAAGCTTATCTTTTAAGAAAAGTTATTGAATTGCATACAAAACTTATTTAAATTTTAAAGAGTGACAAAAGATAAAAGTTGGAACTAAACTCAAAATTATTGATAAAAGTTTTTTTATATCATTTAAAATTAAATTTTTTCTGTAAGAAAGGTACAAATAAAAAAAAAAATTTTAAATAAAGTTTCATTTGTGTTTTCTTAAGCTTCACTTTCAGTGTGAACTTAAAATTTTTGCTTAGGCCTTTTATTATTTAAGTACTCAATGTAAATGCTAGCAAAGATGTGCAAGAAATTATTTCCAGGAATAATTCGTACAATAGAAACAAAACAAACAATTATTGAATCGATATTTGGGTTGAGAACTAAACAAGATTGAAATTCCCTTTCACATATGTTTAAATGCATTTATGGAATATTAATAAAAATAATAATAAAGAGCATAATATTTCATATAATAGTAACAGTATATATTTGAATTCTTATAAAGTGTTTTCAATCGATTAAATCGAAAATAAAAATAAATAATAAATAATTGAAAATTAATCTCAACCAAAAAGGAAAATCAAATTTTTTAATCAACTGTTTCGTTGAGAATTTATTAATATGAACAATTTGTTTGTGTGCAATTATATAATATTTATAAAATAATAATCATAGGTTTGTAACAATAAATAATAAAGTTAAAGAATTTCTTTAATGAAAAAAAGTCATGGCTTGGCGGTTAGATTAATACTGTATTTCCAGTTTATAATATGAGTTGAGCTCGAAATCCATGGATAAAATTCTGCCCATCAATAAATCAACTTGAAGATAGGTTAGAACTTTCCGAAGTCATAGCTTCCTGAAAACTCAACCGATTATCAAATGAAATACCTTAAAAATCATGTCATCTGAATTAATAGTACATTCCCAGTTTTAAACATGATTTGAACTCGATATTAATGATAAAACTCTACACAAAAATATCGACTTAAAGATAGGTCAGAACTTTCCGAAGTCATAACTTCCTCAAAACGCAGCCGATTATCAAATGCAATATCTATAAGTCATGGCTTGCCAACAAGAATTATACTGCATTGTCAATTCATAAATGTTTATGCTCAGAATTAAGAGAGATTGAAACCAAACCCAATATTCGCTAGCCCTAGATTGATCTGAATTTATAGAATACGTGTCATTTGTGTTATTTATTTTGTTTTTGCTTGTTTTTATTTTCGTTTTTGTTGGTCGGATCACATTGGTGATAAATGTTTATTAATGACTGGCCACTTCACGCCCTCAAACTGCATTTGGCAGATTGTGCAAACAAACGAAACGAAGCATTGCTTATTATTTGTACTCGCATAAAGTATGCATATACAAAGCATATATGTAGCTCTCTTTCAATAACACGCTTGGAAAGTTCTGGGGTCAACAAAACGTGGCCAGACGATGTGTTAAATCAACGTCACGATTTTTTTTTATAACGCTGCATTAACAAAACGACAGCATTAAACACTAAAAAACACACACTGTGATAAGTACAATAAAGCAACATACACAAAAAATTTCACTTTGCCCACTTGGCGCAACAAACAAAACAAACCAAAAAAAAAAACAAATTAACGACAATTTTCGGATTTTTCGTTTTATTTTTTGTCCAGCTAAAACAACAGAGGCCCATGCTTAGGCCAGGCGAAATGTCATGCTTGAGAGCACAATTGTGCTGGAGGGCATTGGCCGTTTCATACATCTGTGGACCCATAAAGCACCCTAGCAAAAAGAAGCCCCATTAGGTGCTTATTACTGCACAAGCCGCCCCCAAATAAAGAAGAGCTCAACTGCAACTGTTTTGCACAAAACGGACTTGACACACAATCAGCCGTGGGATTGTCACAGTTACCAAATCGCATAAACTTTCAGCTTGTTCTTTTTGTTTTTGTGTGTGTGTGCGTGTGGGTCAGTTTTTTGCTTGCCACTTGGCGTATGAGCAATGTGCGTGTAATGAAAACTGTGCGCCAGGGTCATTTGTTGGGCGGCTCTCGTTTACCGTTACGCTATTGCGGTTTATTTCACATTGACAGCCAAGTTTAGACGAACTAACTGCTTTGCGGTGATAAGATAGTTTTGAAACTTGACAAACAAATTTAATCATTATCTTGAATTTTAGGCGAAATTAAAGATGAGAAGAAAAGAAATTAAGAAAGCACACAAAATGATTTAAGAAACTGTTTTTAATAGATTTATAATTTTTGATTAATGCATTTTTTTCTTTCACTTTTACACTTGATGAAAAAATATTTTTATGCTTAGATTGTTAAATTGAAATTGCATATATTAACATTAATATCAAATGCAAACTTTGCCAAATTTCACTTAATGTTAACGATCTTTTTTCTCAGTGTGCTCATTAACCTGAGTTTAATTAACTTGGCAGTATTAAGTCTCACGTAATAAGCTTAGCAGCAGGAAAGAGAGAGAGAGGGAGAGAGATAGAATTAAAAAGAACAAACTTAATAAACATGTTAAGCCCAAAAGGAAACAAAAACTGAGTTTGAGGTCATTTTTTGGGGTAGTGTTGTTGCACCTGCACCTTATAAATAAATAACCTTAACATGCGGTCAGCTTTAAGGCCCGCTCAATATTGCTCATCCAGCTTCCCGTTGGCAACAACAAACAAGTGCTAAAAATATGTTTAACAAAAAAAGAAACAACCAAAATAAAAGTTCAGCTGAAACTGATGTTCAGCTTTTATGTATGTGCGAGTGTTTGTGTGTGAAATTCAAATTAACAAGCAAATGAGCCAGAAACGAATGCGGCACACGTTGGCCCAAAGCAGTTAACAGACTTGAAGTTAGCTCCCTTTCAAGCCATTCAGTAATATTTCTAAACGTCTGGCGACATCAAATTGTGCAAACATTGAACCGGTTGTAGTTAGAATATATGTATATAGAATATATTTATGCGCTTATATATTTCTGCCTTTTTTTTGTGTTAGCCACATTTGGCGTTTGTTTTTTTTCTTTAATGCTCCACGTGACGGTACGAAATAATGAGAAGCAGCACATAGATTGCAGCAATCAAATGTTTGTTGTTGTTGTTGTTGCTACCAACTTTGCCAAGTTAAACTGATTCTTGCACGCTTCATTGATGATTAATCACAGAGCGAGTATGCAATTGTCTACAAAAAAAAAAAAAACCAACAAGGTCAGCCAGTTTGTTATTGCAACTATTCTCTTGCGGCATTGCGGCGGAAATGAGCTGGCAACTTATCTTCAATTACGTCTAAAATCAATGATTAAGACAGCTAACATTTTGCATAAATTAAATTAATGATTATCATGATTAACTGAAATATTTAATTTTTTCGTGCATCGAGAACATTTGAAAACTATGTCATAACTAACAAACATTTTTTTGTTATTATATAAAAGACTTTATTCAAATAAAAGTTTGTTCGACTGACTGATGTGCAATCAGTGCTCAGATCAACAACTAAGAGCTACAATACTGCGAAGCAAGGGAGCCGAAAAAGTTGGAATGTTCAATACATCAATGTTTTGAGATCCTTTTAAAATTGCATAGCACAATTTCGGGAGTATCAACTAAAATATTAGTAAATTTTAAAAAAATATATTTTTTTCTTTTTGCATTAATGAAGTTTAACCAATTTTTAATTTTACAAAAAAATAGTCTATTTTAAGTAAATATTGTTTTTTTTTTTACTATTACAAACATTTTGTAAATTTACTTCATTCTTTTCGCTTCCTTATCATAGAAAAATTGTCTTTGTGATTAAATAAAATATATTGTTTTTATAGAAAAATCTTCATTTATACTTTATTTTAATTCGACTTTGTCAAAACTGGATTGATTTTCCTAATATATATACTATTTATATTTTTTGTAATATAAATTTATTTTAAAATGGTTTTTAGAATTTTGAATCAAAAAAAACGTTATTTATCTTGGTTGAATTTTTTCGTTCTCATTAAATTTAAATTTCTCTTGAGAGCACCTCATTTTCGTCTATTTTCATTTACCACTTTAGTGATACAACAGAAAATATTCAAAACAATCTTTATTGAACTGCTGGCGGCCCCCATTGAAGTGCCCCCAACACGGATTCAAGTGCCAATGCGTGCTTGCCGAAAAAAGCAAACTGAAGAGACACACAGTCAAGAGCAGCACCAAATATGGGGAATGGTGCTACAATATGTTGTGGGTGGCTAAAATGTGCCCAGATGTGTGCCAGGTAGACTATAAACCAAATAAATAACAATAACAGCAACCTACGATGAATTCTAACGCGTCAAGTATATGCAACGTATGTTGTATTTAATGTATCTACTGATGTTTCTTGCCCACTGTTTAGTTTGCTTATGGTCAATATGAGAGTCCAACCCATCCCCGCCACCACCATTATTGCGACGCAGCGAAAGTGAGCTGAGACTGGGTCGCACTATTTGCCTGCCTGCCTGCTGTTATCGCTGTTGTTGTTGCTGTTGCTGTTGCTAAATGCCGGCATTTTTATTTTCGTTGCGGGTCGTCAACCTGCGGCTATAGCGCGGGAAAATGTGAAAAACAGCCGTTTTGTGTTTTTGTTGCGTCTGCGCATGACTCTAAAAGGGCTTTTCCACTTTTCCTCTTCTTTTTTTTTTTGGTCAGTGCAGCGGCATGTGTCTCATACCCAAAAACTCCTCTCTCTATCCATAAGAAGTTTTCACACAACTCCCAACATACACTTACTGCCGCACCTTATTTTTATTTGAGTTGAATATTTGTTAACTCTGCTTTTTGATTTATTTAACGGCACTTGTGCAAGTCAGTTCTTTATCCTTGTCAATAGTATTTCAACACTCCGAAATTTCAACGGTTGTTAAACCAATTATTTCTGTTGCTGCCAGCGTCGCGTGAACAGCTCTTTGTCGACTTTTGACAACTCTCCGTTTTCGAGAACTTAACGGTACGAAAGCTCAGACGCGACTGAGCGCGACGTTCGCATTGACATCGTCAAAAGCCATCGAGACTCTGTTAACACTATGTGGGTGAGACAGTGGCGTAGAACCACAAGAGCAGTTTCTGTGCGAGGGTGAACTTAAAAGTTAATTGTGTACTCTCTTGCTCTTGCTCGTTTGAATTAAATAGAATTAAGTATGTCAATTAATTCTAACAATAGTGAACAAAATATTTATTTGTGTAGGAATCATTTGTTTTTTATAGTTCTATGATATGAAAACTTTTATTTATTTAAACAAGTCTAGCTTAAATTTTCTGTACTACTTTAACGTTACATGAACTTTAACAATAACTGATATATAATAAAAATGAATTTTAGACATTATGTACATAATTGTGTAGGGTTGCTCTACCTTATAACGAGATTTAAAATCAAGTTTCATAATTTCCTTGTAGCATTTTAAAATCTACAAAATTTATTTATTTTGAAAGCCCCTTATAAAAAAGTTTTAAAGTTCAATTTGTTAATAATGAAGTTGAAACTATTTCTTTATGACGCATTAGATAAGACAAATAAACACTTTCCTGTTAACAGTGCCTTACTGTAGAGAAAAAAAACATGCGACTTTGACTTACACCTTTTTAAAAATGTCGCACTTTTAAGAATAATCTTAAAAAATTGAAACACGAATGCCAACGAGAGTGTTATAAGTATGTAATAAGGTTTGCATACTCGTTGATGCTAACTGCCATACTGTTATACTCAAAACAGCACAATTTGACGGTTACAGAACTTTGAAACTGAAAGCTTACAAAGCTTAAAGTATTTTTAAATCGTAACCGCGCCGGGTGTTTTTAGTGTAAACTTTTACTTTCGTGTTTCAATCAGCACAAAAAGTAATTCTATGTGCATAAGAAGTGCTATAGCTTTTTTTCTTAAAGGGACTACGTTTTAAGTTAAATCGTTGCATACGGCATAGGCCGTATATTAAAGTCAATATTATGGCAAAGGGGCTTAAAGGGTAAGAAAGGGGGTTTCCCACTGTTGTAGAACCTTATGCATTTATGCATTTGGAGTTTTGAATTCGTTTTTGAGTTTTAAATTCGTTTTAATCAGCGGTCAAGGAACTTTTTTTTTAATCATTACGCATGTTTATATTAAAAACAAGTAAGAAGGCTCTAGTCAAGAAATCCCTACTAGACGATACCCTAAAACCTATACTTTACGCGTACAGTCAGTGCTTGCAAGCATGTGTGTGTGTAGGCGCATACTGCATACTCAACTTCAATGTTCCATATCTCCAGTGTTACTGAACCGTTTTCAGTAAAAATTTCACAGACTGTCATTGTTTCGTTTATATTTCAAACCCCGTCTCAAAGTTTTGCAATTTCCATATTTTGTTTTTGTTGATCACATGTTTATATCGGAAACGGAAAGAGTTATCGAAAATCTAAAAAAAACTTGTACTGCCTAGGGATGTTCCAAATCTGGAGTCTTTAGCTCTTATAGCCTCTGATATTAACGCGTTCATACATACGGACAGACGGAGGGACGGAAAGACGGGTATGGCTATATCGATTCGGCTGGTGATGCTGATCAAGAATATATATACTTTTTGGGGTCGGAGATGCTTCCTTCTGCCATTATACTCTTTTTACGGGTTCGAGAAACACCGGAGATATGGAATATTGAAGTTTATTATGCAGTATTCGCGTACATACACACACACACACACACACACATACTTGCAAGCACTGACTGTACGCGTAAAGTATAGGGTTCAGGGTATAGTCTGGTCGGGATTTCTCGACTACAGCCTTCTTACTTGTTTTTAATTAGATTCAGAAGAGTTTCGTGTGCAAGTAATGTTTTATGGAAAGTAGAGAAGATAGAGCAATTATCACAGTTCTTGAAAACTTTTAAATGGTTTTTGCACAAGTTGCAATGCTTTTGATTCTGTTGCAATCTGCTACACTTGTTGGCCATTAACTCACCGGGGGCGTCACAAAGAAGCTGCTGCCGTCGCTGTCGCGGCCGATGCCCACAACTCTGTTTAGATTGTTGCATGGTTGCGACTTTGCCTGCTGCTGATGTTGTTGCAGCTGGAACTAGAACTGCCCTCAAAGGTGTTTAAACATTTTGAATTCAAAATGGACGACAACAAAGGCAAAGGCAAACTCAAACTCAAACACTAATGGCCAGTAGAAACCACTAGCCACTAGCCAGTGTAACCCAATTATGTAAATTTTTCTCACTTATTTTCTCACATTGATGTAACATTAGGGAGTAACAGGTGCAAAGCATGTCATAAGTCTGAAGGAAAAAAATAATCTGAAGTTCTATAACTCAGTTGAATCATGTACATAACGCAATATGTAAAAGTCGGATTATTATGTATGTTGCCGGTTTGGAATTCCATTTAGCACACCTGAGCCTTATTGCCGTTTAACAACTGAAAATTGAACCAAAAGGGTACTTAACATCCCGTAATTCTTTCCACCACCCACACGACAATTGGCCAATTGCCATCGCTATGCATAATATAAGCGAATATCAAAAGCTCAAGTCGCGAGTTTCATATAACCAACTAATGTGACTGCTGCGCATGTCCTTATGTGTGCCACTTGCCCCTTGCCACTTGACACCTGAACCTAAACTTCCAACGTCATCCAACTGAACCATCTCATCGACTTCGTACCGGCAAACAACAGGTGCTCGGCACGGTCAGAATACATTCCTCGGCACTATAAAACGCACAAATTGTGCGCCTTAACTGTTAGTCGCATAAACAACGCTGTGCTATACGATCTTGTGCTCTAAACTTTCAACATGTTCTTAACAAATCTTTAGGCCAAAAGGCAAACATGTAATCATTAAAATGTTTACCTCTTAAGAGCTCAATTATCAATTAAAAAAAAAAAAGCCTAACTTATCGAGAAACAACAAAAACAACCAACAAGAATAATGGTGATTGACTGCTTAAGTTTAGGGCGATGCATAATGCTGTTCATTCTGCTGATGTCAGGTGAGATATATAAAAATAATGTGTGTGTTTTTGACAAAATTAACAATTAATGTATGAAAAGTGTTTGAAAAAAAAAAAATATTTGTATTTTTGTTTTTGGTGTGTTAGATGAGACACATTTAAAAGTTTTTTAATGATTTATTTTATGTTAACATAAGGTAATTTTGAATATATAAATAATCAAGTTAATGTACAAATATATTTTGTACACCATTCATTAACAATTATTATTAGTATAATTTGTTTTAAAAATCGTCTCATCGTTAAGTATGATTTAATATTAAAAAACTTACGCAAAGCTCTTAAAACACATGTTTTTTATTACAAAACATAAATAAAATGCAAGTTAAAATTAACTAAGTCTCTAAGTTGTTTTTTTTTATACCATGAACCCATTCAAAATTGGTAAAAAGAGTATAATTGTTTTAAAAGTATGTAACAGGCAGAAGGAAGCATCTTCGACCCCAAAAAGTATATATATTCTTGATCACTATCAACAGCCGAGTTGATATAGCCATGTCCGTCGATTTCAGAGACTATAAGAGACTGAAGATTTGCAACTTAAGCTCGCCTAATCCCTAAGCACTACAAGTTTTTTTTTTTGATGTGATCAATAACAACAAAATATTGAATTTGCAAAACTTTGAGAGGGCGTTTGAAATATAAACGAAATAATGACAGCCTGTGAAATTTTTACTGAAATCGGCTCAGTAACACCGGAGATATGGGACATTGAAGTTTTTTATGCAGTATGCGCGTACACACACACAAACACACACACATACTTGCAAGCACTGACTGTACGCGTAAAGTATAGGGATCAGGGTATCGTCTAGTCGGGATTTCTCGACTAGAGCCTTTTTACTTGTCATATTAGAGAATATTCCTTAATGCTTAGTGAAAATCAAATTATAGCGATACTTTCTTAAAAGTGTTTGGCTTAGAGAACTTCGCTTCTGAACTCAACAAATTTTCCATATTTTCAATTATTTCAACCTCTTTGTAATAACACTAATATTAATTGTGTAATTAGTTCTTACATATACAAAAAGTAAATTTCGGAAAAAAAAGTTAATTTGTTATTTGCTCGTTTCATTAATAACATAAAAATATTATAAACAGAATTGTTAAAAAAACAAGTAAGGCTCTAGTCGAGAAATCCCGACTAGACGATACCCTGATCCCTATACTTTACGCGTACAGTCAGTGCTTGCAAGTATGTGTGTGTGTGTATATACGCACATACTGCATATTGCATACTCAACTTTAATGTTGCATATCTCCAGTGTTTCTTGGCCGATTTTAATTTAAAAAAAATAAATGTATCAAACGCCGTCTCAAAGTTTTCCAAATTCAATATTTTGTTGTTATCGATCCCATGTGTATATCTACGGGAAAAGTTATCGAAAATCGAAAACAAACTTGTACTGCCTAGGGATTAGGCGAGCTTAAGTTCGAAATCTGGAGTCTCTATCTCTTATAGTCTCTGAGATCGACGCGCTCATACATACGAATAGACAGACGGACAGACGGACATGGCTATATCGATTCGGCTGTTGATGCTGATAAAGAATATATATACTTTATGGGGTCGGAGATGCTTCCTTCTGCCTGTTACATACTTTTGCACAAAACCATTATACCCTTTTCCCATTTTTAATGGGATCAGGGTATAAAAAGTAAGCACCCTTTAAAAAAAAAGTTTTTAATGCGAACACATATTGTTGCTCTTTACAAATAGATAAAACATATCTTAAATGCTTTCATTGCCCAAAAATATCAAATTAACATGGTATTTATAACAAGAAACTAAATTTTCTCTAAAATCTATAATCTTATGTTCAACTTTGATTTTAAATTTTATCTTAACTTTTTTTGTGCACTTCAAATTTAAACGTACAATTTGCAAGCATAGAAAATAAGTTCCCGCAAGTACCACAGCTGTGAGTGTCACACGTCCGGTTTTGTGAGCAAACAACTTAATATATCACATATATTATTAGCGACAGTACGAAAACAAAGATAAGAAAAAACAAGTAAGAAGGCTCTAGTCGAGAAATCCCGACTAGACGACACCCTGGTCCCTTTACTTTACGCGTACAGTCAGTGCTTGCAAGTATGTGTGCGTGTGTGTACGACCATACTGCATACTGCATACTCAACTTCAAGGTTCCATATCTCCGGTGTTTCTTAACCGATTTTAATAAAAATTTCACAGATTGTTATTATTTTGATTAATAATTAAAATGCCATCTAAAGTTTTTTCAAATTCAAGATTTTATTGTTATCGATCCCATGTGTATATCGAAAACGGGATGAGTTATCGAAAATCTAAAACAAACTTGTACTGCCTAGGGATTAGGCGAGCTTAAGTTCCAAATCTGGAGTCTCTAGCTCTTATAGTCTCTGAGATCGACGCGTTCATACATACAGACGGACAGACGGACAGACGGACATGGCTATATCGACTCGACTGTTGATGCTGATAAAGAATATATATACTTTATGGGGTCGGAGATGCTTCCTTCTGCCTGTTACATACTTTTGCACAACTTCATGATACCCTTTTTTCCCATTTTTAATGGGATCAGGGTATAATTAGAGCCGCACTCTCCGCCATTTCGCAAACAAATTATTTAAACGCTCTTTCACATTTTGACGCACACTATAATTACAATTTCTGTTTCTTTTGTTAACCCCCACGCACCTTGCACTTACGGGTACAGAGAAGAGATAAATCTGAGTTCGTTGAAAACTGAGTCTATTTTTGTGACCATTAGACTAAATTGTAGCTCTGCTTATCAGTGCTAAAAAAATTAAACACTATTCGCATATATACTATATATTTCTCTCCCATCTTCATTTCAACTTGTCTATTTCAGATTAACAATTGTTCTGTTAATCTTAATACAATTGCAAAATCTATACCACATAGCAACAATTAAGCTAGAATTCAGGGTCCAGAATAAATTTTAATTTTCGTTTGTGTTTTTTTTGCTGCAAACAATATTAAACCCTAAGGCAGAAAATTAATGTTCGTTTTTTTCACAGCGTCGCCTGTGCGCCCCTCACCCATCAACGGGCGGGCGACATGGAACTGGCCAGTGGAAAGTGTGTTGAAAAAAACTTTTCGCGATTTTATGCACAACGGAAGCACTTTGCCAAAATTCGCAACTGGGGAAATGACGCCCGAATTTTCCGATGCGTTTGCAAAAAAGTTTAATTTCCCGCTGCCTCCGGTGTCGTTGTACAGCAAGCGATGGCGTCTTTTGCAGCAGAGCTACGCCAAGTACCTGAAGGAGTTGCAGACACAGACGACGTCGTGGCCGGATGAACTGCAATCTCCGGCTGACGATTCGACGATGACACAACTAAATCCGGCACCCATTCTATGGCCAACTTACGCCAACACCAGACTCGAGGAACAACGTAAACTGAAACGTGAACCATCCCACTATAAGGGTCCATTGTTTAGGCCATCTATAAGTGCTGGTGAGTTATCTTAGCAACTTACTGAGCACCTTACTGAGTTTGGGTTTTAACATTTGTCTCATTTGACAATCATTCAGGAGTCATCACCAATCTGGGTGACTTCTTCAACCGGCTCAGGACGAACGTACAATTTGGCGAACACCCGCAGCAGCTGGGTGAGGCAGAATCCCAGCTACTGGAAGGCTTGCGTCGTCATCCCCTAGCGAAGGAACAAGGCAACACAGTAGGGAACGCTGATCCAGTCCAACACAGCTATCGGCCATCGCAGAAGATACGTACGCTGGTTTCTCGCAATCCCAACGGATATCTTGGCGCCCAGTTTATGGATCCCAGCTACATGTTATTGGGTCTGGGCAAATGACCATAACCTTTCCAATCCAAACAGCTGGTCACAACGTTCACGTTTGAGCTTCACACTTTGCATCTACAAATTTTCTCTTTTTGCATCATATTTTAAAAGCTTTTATCTTTGTGTACATGAGTGTGTATATTGCAAAAAAAAAATATATACATATATATAACAAGGCAAGCACTCAAAGATGCGCCAAAAAATGCCAAAATTTAATTATGTAAGTTCACACTTTTATGACACATTTTCACATTTTAGCATAGTTGGAGCTGCTCTTATATTCTACAGCGGCGTCCTCAGGATGTTCACTTGTCGGAACTTTCTGACTGCTTGAGAGTTTAAGCTCCTTATACAGCGAAAAGATTCCACAGTAAATGTATAGTTCCGAAGCTACAATACATAACACAAATAATTATATAGTAAATACGTAATTACAAAAATATCAATGCATAATTAATTAAGACTGGCACTCACCCGTTATAATGAGTACTTTAAATGCAAAGGCGAATATGATCATACTAGCATTTGGTGTATTACTGGTCGCAAATAAATAAATCACAAACGCTATGCCTAAAATCCAAGCTACGATCCTTATGACAGAATTGATCAGCCAATACCGGACCAAAGAATGACGCTCCTATATGCAAGAGAGTGAGATGAGATACAGAAAAAGGAGATGAGTGAAACTTTTGACGCTCGCAGTCGCCACTTACCTTCTTAGTTCCATGAATGAGTAAGCCCGAAGTGACCAAAGTTGACACATTGAGAACCAAGACACCGAAAATCAAAAGCCATATAGGCCATAAGGCTGCAAAGATTGGATTTTGTGATGCTAGAAATCGCTCAATTGATCAAGTAATCTCTTTCTTACCTGCAGCTATAGTAGTTAACATAAAAATCAAACCGACAATACTCCCAAATGCGCCAAAAGCTGATCCCACAACTCCCAAACAACCAATGACGATGCCAGCTGTCCTGAGGCGCATGCAAAAAAGACTTTGCAACATTTTTCAATACGTTTTGCGCTAGCTACAATTAAAAGAAATTTAACAAGTGGTCTCGCAGCTAAAGTCGCGAATGAACTAAACAAATGTACAACCGAACAGACCGAAGAGACATTTTTTACATGCATACATGCATATGTAGTAGTATAATGCGCATGTATCAATTCGCAAGCCTCATATGCGACGCAGTTAGTAAACAGACGTGTTTAGTTCATCGCATTTTTGTGTGCCTCTTTAAACTATATATTCATTTCTGTTCGTTGTGATCTTTATTTATAAAAACACAAACACCCATATGTAGCTACATGTGCAAAAATTTCATGAAATGGAATCGCTGTGTATAAAAATCGCAAGAAATTTCTTCGATTTAAAAACAAAAAAAAAAACAAAAAAATATGTACCGAAATTTTTCGAATAGGTTTTTTTTCGGCCTTTTTTTTTTTTGATTATATACAATATATACACATACGTTGTTTATAAAAGCAATAAAGTACGTTCAAAGCATGTGCGTGGAATTTTAATAACATCATTGCGTCATTTTGTTAGTTTATCGTTCTTTTATTCCTTTCATTCCTTTCATTTAAAGTAACATCACACTTTGCTATAACTGAAACTAGGTTCGCTCTTATACTGTACACTCACGTCCTGCGGCTGAGTAGCCAGTGAACTGTTCTGCTTGTAGGAGAGCTTAATGTGCTTGTACAGCGAGTAAATGCCATAGTAAATGTAGAGTTGCCAGGCTGAAATAAATAAAGCATTAACAACCATACTTATTTTTGATAATTTTGCAACCCACCATTTCCAGCACAACTTAACAATAGGAAAGGAACGTCTACTAGAAAAACACCATGACCAGCCATAGCGGCACACAATATGAACATTTTGAATATAACGGCAACAACAATTCCAAAGGCAGTATTGATTAGCCACGGCAACAACATCAAATATCGCTCCTACAAAAAAGAAAAAAAAAGAGATGAGCAACAGCGTTTGAGAGAGATTACAGTAACAACATGACAATCGCAGACACCTCTCACCTTCATGGTGCCTGCAATAAGCAAGCCCGATGCCATTATATTTAGCACAACAAAAGCCAAGCAGGCGCTGCATACGACGATAAGGACTGTAAAGATTTTAATGTGTTAAGCTAGTTGATTCTCTGTTGCACTTAAAAATCACACTTACGAATGTGTATTTCAGAATGTTCCATTTTATTAGTATGTTCCGCAATGCGTTGAGAAAATTCATCTGAAAATCCCAAAATGGCGATCATCATAATTGCCATCATAAATGAGCCAAAAAGTTCCAGCCAGCCCACCACGACGCCGCCAGTATTAAGACGCATAAAAAAAATTCTTTGCAACATTTTCATTGCGATTTATTTTGTTAACACCCGGTTGAGCTGACGACCGTCCAAAGGCAGAAACACGATTGAGCTAATTTGTTTAAAATAAAAACACAAACGGTGTGCTAGTACCGTTTAATTATTGTGTTCTGCTTTGTGCCTTGTTATTACAGCAGGTAAAATCAATTGAATGTGCCTGACTAACAGAAACCCTTAAATTTGATTCAAAAACCAGTTGTTAGCGAGAAATCTGGGTTATTAAACACATAGTTGAAATCAAGTTTGCTTTGTATATTTATTCAGTTGATATACCATATTTTTAGCATATGTATGTGTAAATATTTTTTTCTTTTTAAAACGAGTATAATTTTATAAGAGATACGCCATCATCATCAGAGCATCATGAGCTGGGAGAAATCCCATTTTGCTGATTGTTTTCCAATAAAACATTTAAATTTTATGTACATATACGCTGATACGTAGAATATTCTGTTTTTGAGACAAGAAAAAAAAATAAATTCCGTTGATATGTATAAAATAATAACCTCAACGTCCAGATAATCCACTGATTTATATATATGTATATATATATATATACATTCAACACTTTAAATTATTGTGAAATGCTGTCAATCTTTTTAATCATTTCCAATCATTTACAGAGTATATGTAGATATATATATATATATATATATATATTTGCTGATTGTTTTCCAATAAAACATTTAAATTTTATGTACATATACGCTGATACGTAAAATATTGTTTTTGAGACAAGAAAAAAAAAAATCCGTTGACATATATAAAATAATAACCTCAACTTCCAGATAATCCACTGATTTATATATATGTATATATATATATTTAAATTCAACACTTTAAATTATTGTGAAATGCTGTCAATCTTTTTAATCATTTCCAATCGTTTTACAGAGTATATGTAGATACATATATATATATATATTTAATTTTAATTTAAGGCCAGCACTTATAAATGGCAATTAATTATTTGATACATTTTTCGTTACTACGATAAGATTTAATATACTATAATATGCATGTACACTATGTGCATTGCATATATTCAAGTTAAGTATACATATTAATTTGTACATCAAAAATATATATATATAAATTATGCATATGATTTTCGTTTCATCCGAAAGAATTTCGTTATTGCTTTCCGCTTCGATACTTTCAAATGGGCTTCCCCGCGAAGTTTAGATTTTGGTATAGCTGGGATAAGTGTTGCCCTGATTTGGCACTGCTACGCCCCGAGGCTGATTTATCAACGGACGCTGCTCATCGCGTGTAAGTTGAATCTGCTTGAACAGCGAGTAGATGCCATAGAAAATGTAGATTGGGAAACCTAAAATGTGATCGAAAGCAATGCGCAGTTAGTTCCATACACAAGCGTAGGATTTTAAATGTATGTATGTACATATGTATGTAGAATACAATTACAACGCGTGCGATTAGCGACAAATATTTGTCAATACATATTTACAAAGACCCGGCAAAGTATTAATCAACATCAATTGTATACATTACATACACATATACATTCAAACCGAGTGCACAAGTGTTTGTGCAATCGAGTTTATATGGAAGAAAAAAGGAACTGTGACTCACCCACTCCAAGAATAGCGATAATAACGACATACATGACTTGACCAACATAACTTTCATTGTTTATTGTGAAACTTATTAGGAACAAATGATAAATGATGCTGAAGACGATTCCAACGCCAGAATTGATCAGCCACGGCACCAACATCAAATGACGCTCCTGCATTGGAGAAAAAGAGATGAGCATATACGATCCGTACAGAATTTACAATAAAGTAAAAGTAAACAGAAGAGTCGAACATGAACTTTTCACTTTTACACCCTCCCTCTTCTCTTTTAACGTACCTTCATAGTGCCTAAGACGAGCAGGCCCGATGCCAGCAAGTTAAGTACAATAATGGCCAAGTAAACGCTGCACACAACGATAAGAACTGAAAATTAAATGATTAAATGAGGTTTTAATGCTTTTCTGCACGTCTCTCTCTTTCTCTATCTCTCACTCTTTTGTTCATTTGTAACACTTGTTGTTGTTGTTGTACTTACCCGTGTGAATTTCATCATAAGTTTCGTTGCCATCTTTCACGCTTTCCATAATACGTTGAGCAATCACATCGGAGTAGCCCAACACCACGGAGACCGCAATTGTCATCACAAATGAGCCAACAACACCTAGCCAGCCGAGGACGACGCCGGCGGTGTTGAGGCGCATGCAGAACAGACTTTTTAACATTTTCACTGGTTGTTGTTGTGGTTGTTTTGATTACAAAAATTCAAACGAAATTGCCTTTAAAGTAAAACCACATAAATGAATTGCCTTGTTTTATGGAATTCGATGCAAACACACAAACACAAGCTCACATACCTTCAAGCTAGAACTTATTGTAGCGTACACGAACACGTCGCAATTGACAATGAAAGACTGAGATAGAAGCGCAACACATTGACTATTGGAGCTGAGTTGTATGCTAGAATGATACTTTCAATGAAAAGTCACAATATTTTTACTGTGTCGGTAGCATAAAATTTTGTCTTTACCAATAAAATAAATAATCTGAAATGCTGTGTGAGTAAATAATTGTTTAAAAATCAAAAATACTTTTCTACTTCTATATACGTCAATGTTTTTTAACACAATTTATGTGCAATGTCATAAACAATTGTCACTCTATTCACAAAGTAGCAGTTACACAACGATTCTCATAGACCCCACACGCACCTGAGTTGCCAGACTGCTGTAAAGCTAATTAGCATTTGAGTGAAATTTTAAATTAGCAATTGTTATATTTACGTTATATGAGACGAAAAGCGTACACACACACGCGCATATAAATGTTATAAATGACTCTCTTGGGAAGCATCAACACGCTCAACGCCTTCCATTGCACTTTTGACTCAGCAAAAAAGTATCTAGTAGATACTTTTTGGACTCAGCCACAAACACACACACATTCAAGTGCAAATTGTGCTCCATCTCTTTGCTGGGAGATGAACGAAGTGTAGAATATGGAGCCGCGTCAGTTGTGTTTCGCCTGTTGCGCGCGTTGGTAGCATTTTCGTCCAGTTTCTCCGATCGTTCTCAATCAGTTTTGGGAAAAACTTTAAACTTTCATAAAGCCAGACTTCAAAATGGAAATCAAACTAACTGTCGATCGTGGACCATGTGATACAGAATTGCGAAGCTGGTGTTTGGGCATAGCAATCTATACGCTAATTTCCATCGCATTAAATACACTATTTGCGCCATCGCGTAAGTAAAATAATATATTTTTTTGTGGTTTTGATATTGAAACACACAAACACATGCATACATACATTTGCACATACGTATAGTTGTGTGTGTTAGTTTTTTGTTTTGCTCTGACTTTTCCCCCATTTTATGCTGCTATTCAAAGCATCACCACATTGTTCACATTATATATGCTTGTCTTATATGTATATATTTATATATACATATGTACGTTAATATAAAGTATGAGCTAATACCTCGGCTAAAAAAGGCGTTTCAAAACGTGTTCTCATGACGAGGGCGAGTTGTTTTTTTTTTGTTTTAGGCATTTGTGTTTTCATTGTTTTTTAAAATTACATACATTGTTTGGAATTTTGTATGACAATGACGCCAAGTTTGAATATAGTGATAATCACATAGACATTAATCTATATATTTTCCAGTTCTTACATTTATTGGATTCACAATCGCGGTTGTTGGAAATGTTTGCTTACTTATTGGCTGTCTTAAGGTAAGTTAAGAATCAAAAAAATATATATATAAATAAAATTCGAAGAACTTTGTTTCTTGTGGCACCCTTCGACATGAATAAGTTGTCATATTTCCGGTGCAGTGGCAATATAGGTATAGGTATTTATTTGTTCTTCATGTCATATCTTGAGGTGGAGAAAAATATTTACACGTACATCCATATATATGTATGTATGTTTGTGTGTTTTCATTTTTATGACTGGGTCACCAAAACACACACACACAAATACACACGCAAACACAAACACATTCTGTGTTATTGAGAGCAACAAGTGTTAAAACAATTTTGCTATTTTTACCAACAAAATATAAACCTATTTTTAATCGGCTGCCAAAAGGCAAAACTAAGAGTATATTAGTTTTAAGAAGTAGTTAGCCATATTTTTTTGATAGAAGTTTTTTAAGACCTTCAAAAATTCTATCACAAATATTTTAAACCTACCAGCTCTTATTACACCGACTAAAGGGTATCTAGCAGACATACAATTTTTTTTTTTTTTTTTAAATATTATAAACGTTTGTAATCTCATATTAGCTATACGCTAATATAGATATATTTATAATTATTGTGCTTTAACTTACAGTTTAACCATATGTTGGTTGCCGTCTGGTTGATATATGCCCTGTTGATAGCCATCAACTTTCCGTTTGCCATTTTTGGCACCATCTTCCACTTTGGTGGCTATCGCGAAGCGACCGGATTCAATAATGTGATTTTAGCACTGCTCTTTCACATTGTTGTCATGCGTGAGTACAATTCCTTAAGCTTTAACAATTTTGGGTATTTTAAAGTATCAGTTACATTACATCTCTCTGTTACAGTAATTTGCTTATTCTGCGCTCGCATCGTCTACTCGTACCATCTGGCGCTGAAGAATCGTCAGTCGAGTCCGCAACATGCATCAGTCGTTGTTTGAATATTTCTCTCGCACAATTTGCACCGTTTTGCATTTCGTGTTAAAAAATCTCTCCGCATTTGTCGTCAATTGTTTAATTTAAGATTTGTAACCATGTGCCTTCTAATATATATATATTTATATGATGATTATGAAACAGATTTGTAATAAAATACAGCTTATTGTATTGAATTGCAATTTGTCGTTAAACAATGTTTTTTTTTTTTACTTCGTCGCAACTATTAACAGTTTGAAATATACATATACATACATACATACAGAGTGCTACTAAAAGCTAAACATTTTCATAGGACTTACGCAACAGTTAAAACAATATTCATTAATACACATAATCGGCTATATATACTTCTACTATACGGCATCTAACTAACTAAGCTAACGTATTATGCTTGCTTGGCCCGCTCTCCCTCTTTCTCTCTCTAAACGTAAAATGGAAAGTTGGTCTTTTTGTTGGTTATTGTTATTGTTGTTGTTTTAGTCTGCATGAAGCTCGTCTCCGTTTCATTATGGCTGTTGAGTTTCGCTTCAACAGCCGCAAAGATGCGCGCCGTCTGACCCGGTGATGGAACCGCGGAAACGCCACCACCAATGCCGCCCAAATTCAGCTCCAGCTCGAACTGTGTCAGGCTTGTTGTCGCTTGGGTTTGCGCCTGCGCCGTCTGCCTGTTGGCCGCGGCCAGTTTTCATCTGGGCGTTGTAATGCTGGGCAGCTTTTCTAGGAAGTCTTGGGCCAGCACTTCTTCAATCTCTTGCAGGCAATTAGCCACCGTCTGCTCCGTGTCCGCATAGTTGCTTGGATTGGGACAGCTAATGCCCAGCGTGGAGAAGAATGGAAATAGCTCCTGCAGCGACTGCAATTGCTGGAAGCCCAACATTAAATGACGATTACGTGGACGTTGCACAACCTATAAAAAGCAATCCTTAAAACGATTGACAAGAGATTAATGAAGTTGTCCACTTACCGGAGACTGACTGGTGTACTTCATGTCCATCAGACGCCCCACGCGACGTACATGCGGCACATACAGAGCATTGGGCAATGCTGCCAAATTCTCAATGCTGCCATTTGGCAATGCCGAGGGCACGACCTCTTCATGCACATCGAACTCGGTGCCAACAAAGGCCCAGCGATACATTTGAAAGTGCGGCAACTTGGTTGCCGGCAGGACACAGCCTAGCTCTAGCAGCTTGCATGCCTCCAGTTGCACAGAGCGCCAGTGTTGCATGGGCGTTTGTGGATTGACTCCATTGCTGGCGCTCGAGTTCGACGACGACCAGGAGACATCAATGCCCGGCAATAGACGCGTTTGTTGGCTGCAAGATTGATTATTCGAATATTTATTTCCCTTTGGTTTTAATCTAATTGGAAACTTACCTGCGTTCATCGCTCTCGGACTTCAATTCCTGTTCCATTTGCAGAAACACTTGCACCATTTCAGCTATAATGATGGGCCACAGCGAGGTCACATGATCGGGTGACATGCGCAAAAGCAGGACACGGAAGCACAGCAAGACAGCAGCCTGCACCGACGGACCAAGAGGCACTAGACGTAAACTGTTGGCCAATTGCTCTACAGAGGAAAAACATGAATTAATATTTAGGTATAGGAAAAATTGTTGAGGCAATCATACCCTGTATATCTGGCATATATTTGTTATGCTGATCAAATTCGCTACAGTAGATGACGAAGGCGAGACGTTTGAGCAGCATGGCGCGCAGTTCATATTCCTGATCCCTCGATGCAAAAATATTCAGGCTGCCCGCCTGGGAGAGTGAGACGCGAGTCATAAGCTCCCGGAATGTGGTATTGTCATAGGTCATCAGACTGTCCATGATCTGTCGCCAGAAGGGCAGGCACGAGATGTGCATTTGAAAGAATGTGGTGTCCAGTAGTAGATCCAACATATCCTTGCGCCACGCCTTACGCGTATACTGATAGCCACTGAGGCTGGCCAACAGCGCAGAGCAGGCATAGAAGAAGGGAACGTTTCTAGCTGTATGATTTTTCAGATAGGGCGTTATATTATAAAGAAGTGTCGTCACTATGGTCACAACTTTATCCTTCTCCTGCGAGCCATAGGCAACGTCCAGCAGATTGGAGAGTATGCCAGCGAGAACACTTTGTGCCTGAAGCGAATACTGCTGAATGCCACCACCCAAGCTATTGTCCTTGGCATGACCGTCGGTGTCCTCCTTGACGGCTAGATTGCGTCGAAGCCACGTGGTTTGCTCCAGACAAGCACCTGCCACACTTGACAGCGATTCCACCAATCTTGCCGTAACATCGTGCAGTTCACGCACCTCCTTCTTGTCCGGAAAGGGCATCTGGGGACAACGCTGCACAAACTCATTGAGGAGCATCAACAGGGCAAACTGAGCCGGCGGCGAAAGGCTTAAGCCATCTCTTATCAGCACCAGTAGAGCAGCCCAAGCATCGGCCAACTGTGGTGCTGGCGCAGATCTCATATAGAAATAGAAGAGCTCCAAGGCGCTCACCTCAATGCTCAGCTGAGCGGGCGGACGATGAATGGGTGGCGGTGACTTGACCACCTGATGTAGAGTCTGCACAAACGAATCCATTGGCATCACACGAATGCTGGACACTAGTGAGACGAGACTGAGTTGGGCCGGGCATGCTTGCAGTGTGGAGTTGCGTTGGAACTGCTCCGAAATGCTCAATGAGCTAGTGTTGTTATTGTTGTTGGAAGAACCTCTTTGCTGCCAGGTGACTGCAATGGCCGCCAGGAAATTGCATCCATGATGCAGCGAGACAGGTGAAAGAAACTCCAACAACTGTTGACGCACCGGACGCAATTGACCCAATTCACTGTCCCAAATGGCTGCCACGCTTGTCATAATGCGTGGCAGATGTGACAGGACAGCATTGCGTGCGGCCTGCAGCTGGGGATTACGTGGTGCCGAGGCCGTAGAAGTTGCCTCACTTGCTGAGAGAAACGAGTGCACAATACTATTCAACAGTTGTCCAGTGCTTGAACTTTGCGATGCAGCACTCGTCTGGGGATAGGCCTGGTTGAAGAGATGAGATAGCGCCGTCTGCTGTGTATTGTCCAACAAACAGTAATGACAGAGTATGGTTAGAGCCTCCAGCTGGGCGAGCACATAGTCGGGTGGAAAGTGACGCTGCTGGGGCAGCGTAACCCTGGCGAGGCGATCCAGATTATTGCACAACTGATGCACCACACTGATGACAATATTTGTGAGTGAACCGAAGCTAAAGCAGTTCAATGAACTTGTGACCAAATCCGTCCAGTTTCGATGCAGATGACGTAGACGCTCCTGCTGCAGTGCACCCAGCACAGCGGCTAGGAACATAGGTTGCTGACTGATTAGACAGTTGGGCAAGTACTTGACATTGGCAGCGGCACCTTCGGCCAGCCGTGTGGGTGATGCATTGCCTGAGGGATTGTGATCCTCGCCAGCAGCGCCTGTGTTCGGCGCATCCTGACGCAACTGATGCACCTCATGCTCCAGACGTATGACGGATAATAGGAGACGCAACAGCTGCAGCTGGAAGCAATCCGCATGCAGCTGATCATCCTGCGGATCATTGAAACTGAGCACCTGATCTGCATAGCTATTGGCGCTACCGGCTCTTCTACCATAGCTGCACACAGAGCTATTGAGGCAGTGCAGCATGACCTTTTGGAGCTTGGCACGCGCCAATAGATCAGCTATATAGCATGCCAAGCCACGACCCATACCCTTCACAATCTCAATTAGTTCCGTGCAGATTAAAGCCAACAACTCGATGCTCTCCAGCTGAATCCGGCGATTATTCACCACATCCTGCAGCGTGGGCGGCTGTCGCTGTCCATCCAAAGATTCGCGTTGAAAGTAACCACGAGCATAGAACAAAAGCAGGGTAACCAAAAGCTCCAGATGCATACAGCCACGATAACCCTGAGCATACTCTGAGTTCCCCACACTGCCGCTAAATCCTTTGCCCGAGATGCTCTTACGATGCCGTATGAGCAACTGCTTCAGACTGCCACTCGTAAAGGATGTGGTTATGGAGAGACATAGGAACGTTCGCTTATCGCAGCAAATGATGTTGCGCAATGTTTGCAGAGCATAGAGCGTCTGCCTAGTATCATAGATTGCCAAATACAGTAACAAATGATTATGATACAGATGCGCCGAATCCATCGCTGTCTGGCGTGTGCCCAAGGAACTGCTGCTCTTCGTGGAGGAACGTATGCTCTGCTGCTCTTCGGCAGCGGAGGCGGCAGCAGCAGCAGCTGCAGCCGCATTCTGTCTCAAGATCTCCACATTCTGTTTGCTCTTCTCGAGCGTCTTTTGCCAATCGGCTGGCTGCAGTTTGTTGGTTTCCAGGCAGAGCTGGCGTCGCTTATCCTCCACATTAATGGTGCTCTGACTGGAAGCCTCATTGCATAGTTCAGCCTCATCCTCGCTGTGCTCCTCCGTTTCTAGTTGCTCCGCCGGATTGCTTTGATTGCTATCCGTAGAGGTCTTGGAGATGCAGCTCAAACGTTTCTTTTCGTTGCTGCTGAGGAGCTTTTTACGCTTTCGCAGCTCCTTGGACATCTTTTTGCCAATGCCTGTTTCGCTGAAGTACTCATCCGCAGGCAGAGCATGTTCATTGTCCGGTGCCTGCTGTTCCTCCGGCTCGTTCAAGCTGGAATCTCCGGGCGTCTTCTCACGCGTCAACCGATACATTTTGCGACTCTTGATCTTCTCGTGTTGGGTTAGCGCCTCTGTGACACGTTCGCAGTCGCCAACAAAGCGCTTGACATCGTCATTAGTGCAAGCGCCACTTGAGCTGATCGTCAGACTATCCTCCTTTTCAATGCTCGTCTCACGCAGCTCCGAATCCGATTCGAAATCGCTGCTTTCGGAGTGATCAGTGATATCCTGGTCGTAGTGCAACGATGGCTCCGGATCCGGCTGAGTTGGCACTGTCACCGTAGTATCACTCTCATCCATGGCGTTAGCCAACTTTTGCTCAAGCGGCGTTTGTGGCGCATCCTTGCCTGCTGTATGTACCAGCTCAATGCGCGGCTCTTCCAGATCCGTTTCATCATCGAAATCATGTGCATTCTCCAGCGGATTAATGATTAGGCCAATGGTATTGATGTCCTGCAGTGCTTCGCTTGCCAACGGCGTCTTGTCACTCACAAAGTTAGAGGTCTTATTTGTTTTGCCACCACTGAGCGTGACCCCAAAGATCTTTTTGGGCAGGTGTCGTATGGGACTTTTCTTTTTGCCACTGCTGCTGCTCAGACCGATGCCGCTGGTAGAGCTGCTGGCCGCCTCCATGTGATAATACTTGACATTGCCCTGCTCCGAGCTGATAGCATAAACATCACGCTCACATGCCGGCGCCTGCTGATCCTCATCGCAGATGTGTTCCGCCTCGGCAGCCTCGCGATATAGTTGCTGCATATGAACAATGCCCACACGCTTGGAGCTGGCCGAGAGAAGGATCTTGTAGAGCTGTTTGGTCAGGCGTGCCAAATCGCCACGTAGCAGCGAAGTTTGCAGCCAATTGGTGACAAAGGTGCGCTCGGACATGTAATGCGGCAGGGCTAGAGTGTCCAGTACTTTAAGTAGTGTCTTCTCAAAGCCACGCGACATCTGCTTCTCCCTGCCCAGATGCCACAGAAGCTCGAATTTCTTGTAGCTACGTGCCTGACTCTCGCGCAAACGTTCCGTGCAGACAGTTGGACACAGGAGCTGAGCATCCGTCACACGCTCAAGTTGGAAACTGCGCAACGAGTTGCTGTGTCCTATTTGTGACTGGGCTTGAATCAAATGCTGGGCATACATGCGATTGCCAATGGTCGATTCAACGAGTCCACTCTCCAGGCAGCCGTGTAGCTGATGCAGCAACGCTGCTATCTGGGATGGATCAATGCCCGGCGTGCCCAAATAATCCCATAAGGTGGAGCTGACCAGCTGAAAGACGCGCGTATGTTGCTCCATGTAACTAACGTGTCCGAATTTGAGTAGCGGTAGCATTACTACAAAAGTAACACCCGGACTGGTCGTATGCTCGATCTGGGACCGCAACAGGCTGCAAGGAAGAAAACATGTATGAAAGAGTTTGACATAATCTAAGCCGAGACAATTGTTCTACCTTATCAAATCAAAGAGCGTGGTTATAGAAGCAACCTGCAACTCCTTGTCGCTCTGCGCAAAGCACGCGACCAAACATAAAACTTTCAGCCAGTTGGGTAGCTCCGGTTCTACAAGGTAGAAAAGTTTTAGTTACGAATACAATCAACCTACTAAAGACTCGCATTCTTACCACTCTTGTCCAGTACAATATGCTTATTGCAATTGGGAAATGTAGACATCTCAACCAGAAGCGTGGCAGCCAACTTTACGGCAGACCGTAAAGCTGAGTTCAGCTGCAACTCGGAGAGCTGTTGAACACTACGCTGAGTTTCGGTGTCAATGTGCAGTTTTTGTTGGGGCTCATCACAGGCATCGCTATCGCTGCTCAGCTCACTGGCACTAACCGTGGGCAGCGAAAGATTTAGTAGGCGTTGCAGTTGCTTGGAGCGCGGCACTAGATCCACGCGAAGCAAACTGAACAAGCGATCGATTTGTGACTCTCGATTGGGACACTGATGCTGCAGCACCTGCTCCACCATAAACATACTGGAACTGTGGCTGGTGCTGCGCTGCAGTTGCACCTTAACTGCACATTTGTTGCTGCTCGAGCCAAGATCGGCGCAGTCGGAGCTGGTAGTTGATTCAATATTGAGTAGCTGGCGAGCGAGATACACCTCAAAAAAGATTTCGTATTGTCGGATACATTTCTCTAGTATGGAGAAGCCGCGTTGCTGTTGAGCCTTAGTCTGTTCATCATCGAGCTGAAATTCCGAATAGAATTCAGTTGATGCACTCTTGGGTGGCTCCTCGCCAGCGTCATCTTGTACATCATTGGACGCTGCAGTATTTGGCGCTATAACTATATCCTTGGGACGTGTTTTCTTTGGACTACTGCGTATGAAAGGCACCTTGGCTTTGGCCTTGATCTTCTTAATGCTGAGCGGCGTATCCAAATCCGATGAGGATTGCTGACCCGTATCCGACGCACTTATCTAAAACATTAAAAAGGTTTATCACTTAAATGTTTAACTATCGGAATAGCAGACTTACATCCTTGTCTAGAGAGAGCCGTGAAAATGATTTTGCCTTCTTTTTGGGACTGTGTCGGACCACACTGTGATTGGAGGCTGATCGCCTGATGAGCTCGTCATCATTGGGCTCAGCACTCTGTGAATGTTCGGCAAATTTATTGAGTCGTGAATCTGATTTACTCTTCTCCAGCGCATTGGTTTGTGTTGTTGATTCTAAAGCCTTGTTGCTGTTACTTCCTGTGGCATTGATTATCTTCTCATCTGATCCCGAGTTGCTGTGTTCCATTAGTTTGTTCAGCTTAATCGGGCTACTGTGCGCGCACAAAGCAAAATATATTTTTAGAACAGGTAAATGATATTTAAAGGAAATAAGTATTTTATATTTCAATAAAGATGTATTTAACCTTTAATATGGTCTTTAGCTACTTACGTTATCATTGGCTGTACGCGTGAGACAATCTTCATGCAAAGTTTCAGGGCGGCAGTGATTTCATCGCTGCTTAAACGATACATGTGTAGAGAGAGTAGTTGGGTAATGGCCAAGAACACTTTGGGCAAATAGACGCGTGTCGTTTCCGTATACATTTCAAGGGAGATGGTCTCCAGCAGGAATTCGGTGAGCACGCATATTTCCAACACACACGGATCACCGGAGCCAACGATGCTTGCAAATTTTCCATCGCTATTGGACTGGGCAGAGGTGGGCGCCTGTTGGCAGGCGCGCTCAAACATATTGGTCATGTAGCTCCAGATGTACGCTGGATCAAAGGTGGCAAACAGCAGATTGGCTGACTTGAGCGCGTCCGCATTGCTGCTAGAGATGTACATGGCGCGTATTATGTCATGCAGCACATGGTCTAGCACGGCGCTGCCAATCTCCGCCTTGTCCAACAGCGAGAGCATAATTCGATACGGCTTTAGATCCATGGGCTGGCACTCCAAGCTCAGACGTAGCGTGCTCACCAATGCACTGATTAGTATGTGCCGCGAATGCGTAATAAAATACGGCTCCTCCTTCTGGCCATCGATGGGCGCCGAGTCCAGCGATAGTGTGTCATAGGTGGGCGAATTCTTGGTCACCTCGCTGGCCAGCAGCCACGAGAAGAGTCGCCTGTTTAGCGACATATCGCGTCTCAGTATTGTATTCAATCCATTTGTAACAAGCAACACCAGTTGCTCCTCCTCCAGCAGACGGGTGTGCATGGGAAATCCAAGTAATAGGAACTCCAGCGTATTGCGCTGCACCAAGATCAAAGCATCGTTAAGGCAAGCGCACAGCGCTGACATCATGATCTCACGATTGTGACCCATTATATAAATCTGTTTCTGCATGTCCAGACGCTTATTAAAATGTTCCAGGAGAAATGTGATTGCAGGCAGACGTATCGCCGCATTATTAGCCACCGATTCCCATAGCACCGTATAAAAGTGCATCGGATTAACAGCCAGGCAAACATTCTTAAGCAGCGCGCTTATACGCTCAAAGTGATCCAGACCACAGTCATAACCGGGCAATACGCCACTCAGGAAGCCACTTAAAGCCGGTCGCAACTTATCGCCCAACGGCACAAAGTATGTCTCATAGATGGTCAACAGAGCCGGACGGACATTCATGGCCGCATAGCCAAGCAGCGGAAAAAGTCCCGCACTGATAACAGATAAGAACACATGTTAAATATACATTTTCTAAACTTATTTGACTTTTAATTACTTACCCATATATGAACTCTGTGGCCAGACGTTCGGGTCCCGTCTTGCTGAATATCACCGAATATGTTTCGAGTGCCTTCAAATGTACACCCGAGGGCAGGGCGGGATGCATGCATTGTGCTAAACGCTTGGCAATCTTTAAGCGTCTGGGTATGACTTGGTACTGCGTATTACTTGATATTGCCTATCGCAGAGCAAATATAAAATCATTCATAATATCATACAGCGATGAATATACTTAAATTATTTTATAATGTTAATTTGCCATTTGATTGATTTTGCTTTACAGTAAGCTCTGAAGCAGATAAATTAAATTGAATGACATAGAAAGCGACCTAAACTTGTTTTTTAAGTATGTACATAAATTATTAAACAACTTAAAATAGTTTATATGAGGCTAGTTAAAATTGTTTAGTATTAAGCTCTTAACACTAATGCAAAGCATTACGAACTACATCAATGTTTCTTATTTATATGCTTGCAATTGGTTTTAAAAATTTAAAATTTTCAAAATACAAAGGCTTAGCATAAAAAAATTTCGCATTTGTATGTAGAAAACAATAGAGATAAGGGAGCTTGAGTTTGAGTTGTGCCAACAAAGTAATAGCATGAATCAGCGCGGGAGCAACTACTTTTTATCGTTATAGTAAAAATAGTGTAAAGCAATTAGCGGGAATATTTGTATGTGTATGTAGTATAACTATGCATTAGCCGCGTACCTTGCTTAGTTTACCCAGTGCAGATATTAAATCCGCCCACTCGCTGGAGTATTCGAAATTGCGCAGCGCTTTATCAATATTTGTCATATATTGGCGATATTTCGTTTCGGCCATAAGCTTCTGCTCCTCCACGAGCGTGTCCGCAGACTCCATTTCGTCAATTGTGACTGATTCGATAGCTTCAAATGAACGAGACGAAAATAAACCAAGTTAAAAGCAACATCAATACGAAAAAATCAATAACAATTAACAAACACTTGTTGCCGTTCGCTTGCGTGTCCTTGAGTTTAAGTTTTGGTTTTTGTTTGTTGAGTTTTTGTTCGGACAGTTTTTAATAACCGTAAGTACATACATATTTAATGAGTGTGGCATCCAGCTCACACGCGTCCGCATCTGCGTCAGCTGCAGCTGCTTGCCAACAACAATGGACTAAAAGTTTCGAAATCGCTAGCGAAAATTGCTCGTCTGTGAATGTACTATGCGTGTGTATGGGTTCTTTGTTCACACACACACTTAGATGTGGCATCTATTTGGCCCCAAATTGAATTTGATTTGTGTTCTGTATATATTTCACATTTCACCTTATTAACCCCCTTATTGGGCAGCAGTCTCCTTTTATTTGCTGTCCGTGTTATATGTTGCTTGCTCCCTCGCGCACGTCATACAATTAACTGCAAATGCAATTACTGTGACGACGACCTAACACACACACACACAACTCGAGTCTTACGACTCGCGACCAGCTGATGACGAATTTTTTTGCAGACAGACGATGACGACTTTTGTTTATTATTTGATTAGTTTCGAGTTGCGTTTAACGGTTTCTCTAAGACATTTTGTGTCGCCATCGGTAATTGCACATATTTATTATTATTGCTCTTGTTTGTTGATTTACATTGCTAATTTAAATGTTTTGCCAAAAAAAAAACACACATCACAAAAATATAATGCAAACTGCTGGTCGTGGTCTTATATTTTTTAATACTTCGAGGCAAGTATCGATATATCGATAAGTAATACTTATTATAATGGCATGACACTGACCTATCTCTGATTTTTAACGATATTTAGCGGTTACTTAGTCTTTTGTTAAAAATCTTAACAAATAATAATTTAGGTTTCAAGACAATTTATTTGGTTAATAATGTGTAAGTGGATAGTGTGTACCATAATGTATTAAATTAGAACAAAACTGAAGTGGTATGTGCTTCAATAATAATTAATTCAGCTTTCGGGACATTAAGAGACATTTTATTGATTTTAAGTCAATATGTGATACAACTTCTTTTTTAATAAGCTGAATAAATTACTAACAGAATTATTTGCAATACTTTTAAATAAATAAAAAATTATGTTTAATGCAAAATAAGCGCACAATAACTTAATGAAAAGAAATTGAACATTAAAAGTTTTTAACCTCTAAAAACTATAATGTGACTGAGTTTTACTTCTTCTTCTTATTCTTTCCCTGAGCAGCAGCTGGTGGTGCGCCAGTCAGCATTGCCAACTCCTTTTTCAAATTCAAGAGTACTTCAACCTCGGGTTTCCAAACGGAAGCATCTCCACTTGCTTTCAGCGTGCGCACCTTTTCACCCTGTGCTGTGATTTTATCTTCCAGTGCTTTGATTTGAGCTGCGTCGGTGGAGGCGGCCGTAGAAGCTGAAGCCGAAGCTGTGGTAGTTGCGGCTACAGGTGCAGCTGCCTTGGCTGCATCAAGTTGCTTTTTCAAATCGAGCAGAACGTTTACTTCGGGTTGCCAGACAGCCTTGTCTTTACTGCTTGACTTTAGCTGACGCACCTTTTCGCCTTGAGCTTGAACAGCTTTTTCCAGTTCTTGAACGGATGACGTTTGGGAGCTTTTTTGTGGTGGTTCAGTTGTTGCGGCCGGAGTTGATTTTGCTGTCTTTTGTACCGCTTCCAACTGTTTCTTAAGCTCAAGTAGCTTGTTCACTTCCGGCTGCCAAACGGATTTGTCTTTTGTGCTAGCTTTAATTTTTCGCACCAGATCGGCTTGTGACTGAACCGCTGCCTCCAACGTTGCTATATTCGATTGTTGTGGTTGTTCCGCTGTCTTCGTTTCCTGTGCACCGCCATATTTTCCCTTCAGCTCATCAATGAACGCCTGCTCCAGTTTAGTAAACAGCGGCGAGGGTTTGCCAATCTTGTGTCCAGCGGGCAGCAGAATAGTGGTCAAGGGTTTCCTATAAAAAAAATTAAAATTTACACATAACTCAAGTATATATTAATTAGGAGTAACTTACTCTGCATTAAGTGGCGTTTGTTGAGCATTAAGTTGGGCAAACATTTGGCGCGCCGTGCTGGGCATATAAGGGAAGAGCAGATTGGCCAGTAGGCAGGCAATGTTGGCACACAAAGCAATAATGGTGGCAGCACGTGTCTTTTGCTCCTCGCTTCCCTTGAGGAGCACCCAGGGCTGTTGGGTTTGCATGTAGCCGTTGCCATGTCGTGAGATCGCTAAAAGATGACGGATACCATCACGCAGCTTGGCTTTCTCCAAGGCATTAGTATAGCCGCGCAGTTCACGATTGATAAGCGCCAGGAGCACCAGCTCATCTTGGGTAAGCACAATTTGAGGCACAATGCTGTTGAAATTTTTCTCGCAAAAGACCAAAGCGCGATTTACAAAGTTGCCCAAATTGTTAAGCAGCTCCGAGTTGTTGCGTGCCGCCAGATCGTTCCAACTAAAGCTGGAGTCTTGACCCTCGGGACGTGCAGAGGCCAAATAGAAACGCCAAACATCGGCAGGAATGCCCGTCGCCTGAGCATCGTTGCCAAAAACGCCAATGCCGCGACTCTTGCTAAACTTCCCATCCTCATAGTTCAAATACTCCGTGGCCATAATATGGCTGACCAGCGTGTTGCCTTTGTTGATGGCCAGGAGCACACTGGGCCACACGACCGAATGGAAGGGCACGTTATCCTTGGCCATGAACTGGAAGAGCTCCACATCGGTGCCGGCAGCAGGACGCCACCACTGCTCATAGTCCTTGGTATAACGCTTTGTCATAGACACATAACCAAATGGCGCATCAAACCACACATAGAAGACCTTATTTTCAAAATTTTTGTGCGGCACAGGTATGCCCCATTTCAGATCGCGTGTAATGCAGCGCGGCTTAAGACCTTCGCGCAGCCAGGCGCGTGTTATGACCCGTGCATTGTGCGTCCAGCCATTATCTACACGATCCACCCACTCGCGCAACTGTGGCTCTGCTTTGGGCAGATCTAAGAACAGCTGGTCCGAGGAACGTAAAACTGGTGCACTATTGCACACCTTACAACGTGGCCGCACCAGCTCAGTGGCATTGACCAGCTTGCCACATTTGTCGCACTGATCACCACGTGCATCCTCATAACCGCAGCCAGGATGTGGACAGGTGCCCTCTACGAAACTAATGGAAGAGCAACTATGATATCGATTCCAATTTCTAACAATGTATATTTACCGGTCAGCCAGGAAACGATCGCATTTCTGGCACAGCAGTTGCTCCACGCTTTCGGTGAGTATAAAGCCAGCATTGTTGACATCCTTAAAAGCCTCTTGCACAATGCTGAAAGCAATAAAATAAAAGCATAAAGGTTTTTATCTTAATCACATTTTTAAATCAAAACCCACTCGGTTTGCTCCTGGGCCGTTGTGCGACCAAAGTAATCAAAACCGATGCCGAACCAGCGGTAAATGGAATTATGTAGCTCAAAGTATTTATCGCAGATTTCTCTTGGTGTCATCTTCTCGGCGAGAGCCTTGTTCTCTGTGGCTGTGCCATACTCATCAGTTCCCGAGATGTAAAGCGTATTGTAGCCAGCCGCACGAGAGTAGCGTGCAAAGATGTCAGCGGAGAGAACGCAACCAATAATGTTACCCAAATGTGGGACATTGTTGACATACGGCAGAGCAGAGGTAACAAGCACATTACGCTTGCCAGGCTTGGGCAGCACGGTGCGTGGCTCATCGAAAGCCTGAGGTGTGTTGTGAATGAAAGCTGTGCGTGCCGCATTGATTTCCTCATCCGTAACGGTGTCAGCCACCGTGGAGGCAGTTTCAGTGAGCAATTTGCCGGCATCCGTTGAAATTGAACGCTTGAGAGGAACATGATGAAGACCACCGTAGCGATTAGCATGCTGCAGGGCATTGAAGCTGAGATCTTTAAGTGGCTGCTCGCCCAGCACCTGTTGCACTTCCGGAAGGGCCTTGATTTTTTCATACCAGCTGCGCAGATTATCTACGTTTTGGGCACCTTTCAGGGTACCATCTGGCGCCAGCAAGCACCACACGGCAATATCCGCTGCGCTTAGCTTATCGCCAGCTAAAAATTGTGCATTCTTGAGGTAGTCGTTGAGTTTCTTTACGAGACTATTGAGCACAGGCAAAGCATTGGGATCGGCTTGATGTCCAACAGCCATGTGATGGGCAAGCGCTGGCGCCAACAGCGTTGTTGACCACTCCAGCCACTGTTTGAAAGAGTGCGTAAAGTTTAATTATTTAAATTAACCTTGAACAGTTGGCGATAAAAAAATATACCTCGTCCCGCTGTTGCCCTTCATCCACAAGCAAATATTTGGCTATGGCAGCCGCTGAAAATAGTCGCAAGCCGTTGTCCAGTTCCAGTGTTGGTAACACTAGCAAGTCCTTGTATTTGGCATCTGCAATTTGAAAGTGTTATTGCATCAGTTAAAAAGTATTTTTTGGCTGCACGTTGCCGGCAAGCAATTTCTTTTCATTTCGTCTTACCGTTTAGGTTAACCAATTGCACTTGGACCGCGCGCTTGGCGAATTTTGCCAGCATTAGAAGCTGTAGGCCAAGCGGATTTCCCTCATTTGTGTAGATAATCATTTTGCAAAGGCGATTGCTGCAAACTTAACTATTTTAAATCAATTTACGTGGCAAAAAGGGGGTATAAAATAGTAGCCACAAACCTCCGTCGCACGCGAGCTGTCTACTTTAGTTGTATTAGAGATGAGCTAACAAGAAAAAATTATCGCCATCGGATATTTATTAAAGTATCGAAACTCATCGATATCTAGCAAACCAAATGTAATCAGCTGTTTAAAATAAGCTTGTAAAAATTTCAAGAGCTGTGAACGTTTTTGTAATAAATTAGTTAATCTGCATTAAAATGGGTGAACGCAAGGGTCAAAACAAATATTATCCGCCCGACTATGATCCGAAGAAAGGCGGCCTCAACAAATTTCAAGGCACCCATGCGCTCCGAGAACGGGCCCGCAAAATCCACCTGGGCATCATCATCATCCGCTTTGAGATGCCCTACAATATCTGGTGCGATGGCTGCAAGAACCACATTGGCATGGGCGTGCGCTACAATGCCGAAAAGACAAAGACTGGCATGTACTACACAACGCCAATTTACAAGTTTCGTATGAAATGCCATTTGTGCGACAATCACTTTGAGATACAAACGGATCCTGGGAACCTGGACTATGTGATATTATCGGGTGCGCGACGCCAGGAGAATCGCTGGGATCCGCTTCAAAACGAGCAGGTGGTGCCGGAAACGAAGGAGGTACAGAAGCGACTCTTTGACGATGCCATGTACAAGCTGGAGCATCAGGCTAAAGATGTTCAGGCAGCCTCTGATGCGAAACCAGTGCTCCAAAAGCTTGTCGAGCGCAATTCAAGTGTCTGGGATGATAGCTATGTGGCCAACTATCGAATGCGTGCAATCTTCCGCCAGCAAAAGCAGGAGATCAAGGGACAACAGGAACTCGATCGCCAGCTGCTGGCCAAGAGTAGTCTGGACATTGCGTTGCTTCCAGAGACCGATCAGGATAGAGAAATGGCAGTGCTTATGAAATTGCAAACTAAAAGTGCCGTCGAACGAGAAGCGGAGCATCGTATGGAGCTGCTCATGCGACCCGCTCTGCCAGGCGCCACAACCACAACATTTGGCGGCCTAAAGCGTCAGAAAGCCCTGAATACACAACTGCAGCTACAAGATCTGGGCATAAAGCGCAAGGCAACAACAGCTACAGTATCAAGTACAGAAGTAGCTGAAGAAGCTAGGAAAGAAGAAGCTGGAGAAACAGCTGGAATATCCAAAAATCCAGTAAGCCTTGTATGCGATTATGTCAGCTCCTCATCCGAGGACAGCAACAGCCCGGATTCTCATGATTAAGACATATGCCTTAATAAACACAATAAAATGAATATATTTATTTCTTAACATTAACTACAAAAAATACGTTCAATACATTCCTTCATTCGCATCTTCAATGGCGCTATCAGTGCTATTATCTTCGAGAGGTTCTGTGCCACTGCCGTTCTGATCGGTCTTATAGAGCACCTCAAACATCCGATTACAAAAATCAACATTTTCGTTTCTATTAAGCAATTCCGTGAGTAGTGTTTCAATCTTGTGGAGCTTTTCATAGGCCGCATCACGCTTTTCAATTGTGTCCGTAATCTTAATATTCAGTTCCTCAACTGTGGTTTGTAGTTCATGTGTTGGCTCCTCCCTGGCAGTAGCAGGGCGTGGCCGGACAACAGGCTTTGGCTGCACAGCGTTGGCTGCCGATTTCATATTCTCCAGACCGGGCGCCTGTGTGTCAAAGAACTTTTTGAACCACTGCAGAAACTCAAAGTTATCTTGAAAGCGGCCCTTTATAAGGCGATCCAGCGGCACCGTTTTGTCCATTTTCAGGCGTGTGAAAGCGCCCTGAAAGAGCTTCATGTTGTGGAAACACTCGTGTTCCAGCTTTGCCGACATTTTGACACGCTTCATATTAATGCAGTTTGGCGAGATCATTTCCATCATTTGGCAATAGGCAACACCTGCCAAAGTAGCCAATAAAAATTAATTAGTATTTCACATTTAGGTTATTAAAATGCAATAATTCTAAAGATATCAGAGTGTAAGAAGAAAAAGACAAAGCATTTCATGCATTAGATTGTACTTACCCGATGACATCTCTTCAATTTTCTTAAAATTGCCATTGACCATGGTGTTGACCCAGTCGATCATTTGATGGCGCGACATATTCTCTCCGCTGGCACTGGTTTGCTTTATATCACCATTCTTGTTCATGTTCGTTTGTATGTGTATGTTTTTTTTATAACCTAAAACTTTTTAAAGTTGCAGTTTTTATCCAGCTTCAATTGATTTTCAAGAATTTATGGTGACTGGTAGCAGCTTATTTTAAAGTATGTAATTTAAAGTATGAATAAATATTTTGCATGTGAGCCCGCACAAACTAAAACTATAAATAAAGTACAATTAATTCTTTGTTCTTCTGCGCTTGCTTCTCTACTGCTCTGCTTGCAATTTCTTATGTTTTTTTTAATCTTCCTTTCACTTTCGCTTTGACGAACTGGCAACATTGGCGGCTCATCGGCAGGATCAAATGAAAATCGTTTTCAAGCTTGAATATCGATAACACAACATGGTTTATTTTTTAAAGTGCAACTAGCTTACAAAGATTGAATCTTAAACTGGCGCTCAACCTTCTTAACAAACTCAATGAAATCCGCGTATAGAATCGAAGGCACCTCCAAGGCAGCAAAATGACCACCACGCCTGTGGTAAGTGCTGTGTATTAGATTCTTGTACTTGTCCTTCAGTTGCAGGTCCAGGAAATGCATTATGTCACCCTTAAAACGAGCACAGCCCGTGGGCACAGAGGTTGGCACACGATCCAAGTTTAAGTCAAGCTGCTCCTTGGTGTAAGCCTCGGCATAGAGACGCTGTGACGTCGTTATCGAATTGGTTAAGTAGTAAATCATCACATTGTCCAAGAGTGCGTCTAGTTTGTAGCGCTTCGTAAGACCGCCATCGGGCAACGAGCGATACGTAGCATTGGTCCACGTAGAAAACTTCTCGAGGATGTAGGCAGCCAGTCCCACAGGATTATCGGTGAGTGTGGCGCCAACTGTGTCCGGTTTTGTGGCCTGCAAATGGAAGTAGCCGCTTTCCTCTATCAAAAAGCTCAACTCACGCGATTTGGGAAAAAAGAAATCTTCAAAGCCGCTGGGCACAAACAGACCTGGCCAGAGCCCTGCAAGCACACCCTTTATCTGCGATCTGGGACTTAGATTGTTGCACATATTCGAATGATAACCGAGCACATTCTCCGGATAGAGTGTGGCTATATGCGAACCCAGCACGGAACCCCAATCGCCACCTTGTATAAAGAACTTATCATAGCCCAAACGCAGCATCAGATTACGCAGCATAACGGCCATTTGAGCGGGGCCCAATCCTTGGCGAGATGTGCCCTAAAAGTTAAAGAATTTATTCGAGTGACGGAAAGTAATTTCGTAGATCAAATCTGTTGCTACCTGTGACCAACCATAGCCCGGCAAACTGGGCACAACCACATTGAATATGTATTTATTATTCGGATCCAAATTGCTTTGATGCAGCAGATGAATAAAGTTATAGAATTCACGCACCGATCCCGGCCAGCCATGAAGTAGCAGTACTGGATAATGTTGCTTGCCCACCTTGTTGTGGTCGTAGACCATCAGGTTAAGAAAATGCATGCGTAGGCTAATTCGAAAAAAGTAGCCACTATCAATATTGATAAGCACTTATCAAACATTTATGGCAACTCACCCTTGGATTTCGGTTGTGTAGTGATTGAATTGCCAAAGGAAAACTTCACGAGAACGCCAACGCGGCATGTAATCATCGCGCCAATAGGCAATCACTTCCTTCAAATAGTCGCTATTGAAGCCATACTCAAAAGCGACGCCCTCTAGCGGTGGCGTTAGACGAAGCGTACGATTCAATCGTTTCTTAAGATCCTCAATGGTCTTTAAGAGGTATATATATAGAAATATTATTTAAAGTATGTATAAATAAATCAACTCAAATATTTACGTACCTCTTCCGGGTAGGTCAGACGATTGCCTATAACCTCCGATGTGTTGGCCAAATATGCAGCATGATCTTTAGGCTGTGCCTCATCGCCCCACCACTGTTGTTCACTAAACGTTGGAGCCGGCAAATCGCCCCACAACTGATTTACACGCTTGTAGAGCATGCCACCGCCAATGGCCAGCAGTAGAACTAAAATTCGCCTTATGGTCGTCATCGTTCTTTCTCTCTCTCTCTCTCAACTCGAACTCCTCTCCAGTCAAAGGTTCTAGTTACACTAACTGGGTGTGGGGATAGTGCGCGAGCCGGCGTCTAATCTGGCAAGCATTTTTTTTTTTTTGTTGTCTGTCATTTGTTAAATACTGATTGTTTAACTTCGCACATACACACACACACGATGATAAGTACTTATTTTTTTTAACTACGCTTCTTTAGATTTGTTAGATTGGTTCGATCGTTGTTCAGACATTTCAACTTCAGCTGAGCGCTTTAAAAAGTCGCATATGTCTGACTTGAAAGCTTTTTGTTGTCTTGCAAGCTTTTGGCCGTGTTAGGTAACACGCTTGGGCTCAATTTTTTGACGCAGCTGTTGACACCGGGTTAAAAAAGTTGCCTTTGTTGCTTAGCTAATTAAAGTATTCAGACACATACTTAGTAAAAAAAAACAAACTAAGAAGGCTTTAGTCGAGAAATCCCAACTAGAAGATACCCTGCAAGAAAGTGTGTGTGTGTGTGTGTGAGTATGCGCATACTGCATACTTGATTTAACTTTAATGTTTCATTTCTTCGGTGTTTCTCAACCGGTTTTAATAAAATTGTTTACAGACTTCGATTATAATATATTTATATATAGTCGCAAACGCCATTTTTAAGTTTTCGAAATTCAAGATTTTATTTTGAAAAACGGAAAGAACTATCGAAAACTTGACATAAATTTATACTGCCTAGGGCTTAGACGAGCTTGTGTACCAAATCTGAAGTCTGTAGCTCTCGTGAGATCGAAGAGTTCATACGGACAGACATGGCTATATCGACTCGGCTGTTAATGCTGATCAAGAATATATATATACTTTATGGGGTTTGATATGCTTCCGTCTGTCTGCATACATAATAAAGGTAACTATTATATTTTGATTAACTCTTTGAAGTCGTTAAATCATACATTTTACTACTTTGGAATACAAATTTTACATGCGAAATATTAAAATAAAGCTTGATAAAAGCTGAACTTTGAGAAAAACCATTTTGAATTCAATGCAATTTTACAATTTGTTGGTTTCTCTTAATTTTGTTTTGGGGTCAAATTACAGTAATTCTTCTTCAAAGTATATTTTTAAGTGCATTGAGCAGTCGAGCTTTGAACATTTGTTTATTTTTTTTTGTTCCGTGAGACAAACTGATTGTTAATTCTATAGACGATTGTATATATTAAGTTTTTGTTTTCCCGGCCAACAATATCATCAAATGAAACAATTCTTTAGTATTACCGATATCAATAAAAACACAATCTTATCAAATTTATAGCTTTTATTTAATATGTACACAGTGTAAACAATTTTACCTTTATTCATTCCTTGTGCCGCTGCTTAAAATACAACCAACATACAAAAAAATCATTTGGAATTGGGCCGCAGTAAGATTTATCCCAAAGCCTTCTGCACATAGGCCACGAAGTCCTCATAGAGTTGCTTTGGCACCTGGAACGCTGGAAAGTGTCCACCGTCCAAATGATGCGTGCTATGCACCAGGTTCGGAAATTTATTGGCCAGCACTGAATCCGGTACATGGGTTATCTCATGGGCAAAGCGTGTGCAGCCAGCGGGTGCCCGAATGGGCACATTATCAACCCCCAAGGCGATCTGGGTGGGATTCATGGTCTCGGCATACAGACGCTGCGATGTGGTTATTGAGTTGGTCACATAGTAGACCATTATGTTATCCAGCAACTGATCATAGGTAAAATATTTGGTCAGACCGCCATCTGGCAAGTTCTTGAATGCGGGGTTTGTCCACGTCGAGAACTTCTCCAAGATGTAAGCTGCAAGACCAACAGGATTGTGTGCCAAAACTGCGCCAATGGTATCCGGTTTGGTGGCCTGAATATGAGCATAACCCATCTCCTCCATAATGACATTGAACAAATGTCCAATGCCCTTGTAAAAGTCCTTATACTGGCTGTCCACGTAGAAACTGGGCATGAATGAGGAGAGCAGCAGACGCAGACTCGCCATGGGACTGTTGTTGCTACACATATTCGAGTGATAGCCGAGCACATTGTCTGGATACAAAGAAGCCACATTGCTGCCAATTATGCTGCCCCAATCACCACCCTGAATGAGGAACTTATCGAAGCCAAGACGTAGCATCAAATTACGCATAACTACAGAGACCTGAGCGGCGCCCATACCAGGCCGAGAAGCACCCTATGAAAAATATTACAGTAACAGAATGAAATGCTTGCAACATGACAAATAATTAGCTCAAACTCACCTGAGACCAACCATAGCCGGGCAAACTTGGCGCAATCACCTCAAACACATATTCGCTCTTATCGCTGCCCGTTGTCAGCAATGGTATAAAATCATAGAATTCACGTACAGTGCCGGGCCAGCCGTGCATCAGGAGCAATGGTACAACCTTTTTACCCTCTGCACTTTTGGGCTTTGCATGTATAAAGTGAATCTTTAAACTAAAGTATTTACAAAAGAATAGAGGTAAAATACGTATTAAATACATTTGGAAACTATTTTAAATTTCAAAGGGTCACGGACTGAGTTTTGTTGACTTGAAACCAATTGAGTTTCGTTGCTAAATGAACACGCGCATTTTTAAATTTCTTAATTAATGTATAAAGTCTGTTTTTAACCAACCCTTGAATCTCTGTTTGAAAATGCTGTAACTTCTTCAGGAACTGTTCACGGTCACTCCATTTGGGCAGGTAATTATTTCGCCAGTATTTGACTACCTTTTCCAGTTCTCTGGCATTAAAACCATACTCGAAACCAATGCCTTCCAGTGGTTCCTGCAGTTTCAGCGGACGATCCAGCTGTGCCGTCAGGTCAGAGATTACCTAAGGGTCAAAAAAAAAGAAAAACATAAGTCAAAAAAAAGAAATATTACGCATAAATTAATTAGGCTAACGAGTTTGCAAAAATAACCGGTAAAAAACATTTGTGAAAGAAAGTGTTGGTATTTTGCACTTCGACCTACCTCTGGCGCAACACTTATGTCATATGGAGAGATGGCTTTGTTCTCCTTATATGATCCTGCTAGCTTTGGTCCCCAATATTCATTGTTATCCAAATCTGGCCGCTTGCCCGGTGCACCTAAATCGCGATAGTTCTTATAGCCTACCGCAACCAACAAGGCTAGGCCACCGATCAGTATGCGTACAGAGGTCCCCGCTACGGAAGGCATTCTGTTTTTTTTATACTTTTTTTGTGTTGAGATACAGCTGCGTTATAATGACTATTGGATTTTCTACACAGTAATTAAAAAACAACCCAGCACCTCACACAACCGTACGGTTTCAGCTCATACAGCAAACTGTTGCTCAGCGCAAACTGTTGAATACCCGGTTCCTCGCAGAGAGAGAGAGAGAGACAAAACTGTGTGAAATACAAAGTCGAAGATTATGGCAAGCGCAAATCAGCACACCATGGCGAAATTGCGATACAATGATGGTACAGTGATGCTCATACAAATAGGATAAGCACAAAAATAAAGCAAAAATTAAACAGCGTTAAATAACTGAAGCTTATCTTGCTTATTATTAAAATAATAATATAATAATGTACAAGCTATAACTTCAGTTCAGTATACGAATGGAGCTGACTACTTTTTATTGATAAGACTGCACAGTGCAGCGCACTGTGCTTGCTCTACCGATCGCGCGTTCGCGTCTCACATACACTAACAATGTATAAATGAACGTGAGTGAAGTAAAATAAAACAAAAGTGTGATCATACTTTTGCCGTGCTCATCGTGATTCAAATCAAGCACGAAAATGCAAAAAATATGTTGAGTTTGAACAAATCTATTTAAAAATGTTTTGTTTGCTTTGCTTATGCTTTGTGATTACATTAGTTTTATTCGAAAGCTTATTATAGTATATTAAGGGGAAGCCCAATGTGTTTTCTCTGGTTTTTTGGCTCTGTTATATATTAATACAAAAAATTTGAGTATAATCAATTGGATCGCTCTTTTGCGCCGAAAAGATACGCCTTGCGAGCGTGACACAGCAAAGAAACAATTGTCAAACAATGACCTAGTGGCAATGAAATAAATAATCGCGTTCTCCAAAATCATCATGAAATAAGTACTAGTAGCAGTAATACCACCTCGTTTCTGATCGTAGCAAAAACAATTCTCAACACGATGACAGGCAACAAGTAAAAGTTACAAAGTGCGGCGTTGGAGTGTTGAAAAGCGTTCAAAGATTCATTTTAAATATGAGCGCGAAAAAATACATGGTACATGTTAAAAAACACGCTAAGGTCTAAAATTTGAATTGATCATAAAAAAAAGTATGTGATCACATATAAAATGAACATACCAAAAATAAATTAAAGATTATTAATTTGACGCACGTTTGAAAAAAGTGACCACAAAATAAATCAGCCATCTTAGGCACGCCTCAGCTTAAACACTCTTAGCTAGTTAAATTTTGGGCAAAAGTAAAGTCGGTTAAAATTCCATAATCTTCAAGGTTTTTAATTTTTTTTTTCTAATTCAATAGAAAGTTAAAAACTCTGTAAGAGTAAAAATATTTGATTACTCTTTAAAAGCTTTTTTTTACAAACGATGTAAAGTCATTGTACAACATGGATGGCATCTCCATGGCGGCAAAGTGACCACCATGTTGGAAATACATGCTGTGCTTTATGTTCGTATACTTGTCGCGCAGCTGCCACTCAGAGGCAGCCGGTATGTCAAACCTAAAGCGGGCACAGCCCATGGGCACCGAAGTCTGGACGCGATCTAGCTGAAGATCGCGATACGGCTTTGATACGTTCTCGGCATAAAAACGGGCTGCGGTGGTGGCAGCATTGTTCAGGTAATATATCATCAAATTGTCGAGCACCGCCTCGAGGCCAAAGACTGTGGTAATGGCGCCAAAGTCCTGCTGCAGACTGGGTCCACTGCAGGTCTGAAACTTTTCGAGAATGTAGGCAGCAAGTCCAACCGGATTGGACTCTAGAGCAGCACCAATCGTATCCGGTTTGGTGGCTTGTATATGATAATAACCACTCTCCTTTAACAAGTTCTTGTACTTATCCCAGACATCGACATGGTGATCATAGAACATGCGGTTAAACAATATCTTCTCGGGATAATAGCTGGTATAGATGGCCTTGAGGAAGGAGAGCGGTGTGCTCAATATACACATATTCGAGTGATAACCGAGCACATTCTCCGGATACAATGTGGCCAGATTGCTGCCAATAATGCTGCCCCAATCGCCGCCCTGGACAAAGAACTTCTTATGGCCCAATCGCAACATTAGATTCCGCATCACGGTAGCCATTTCGGCGGCATTGAAACCCACTCGAGTGGCAGGCTAGAAAAACATGACACAAATCATTGGGAAACTCTTCAAATATTAGGTAATATGTATTCTGCTTACATCCGACCAGCCAAAGCCGACGAGCGAGGGTGCAATAACATCAAAGGAATAATCGCTTATGTTTTGATCTTTGCTCAGCATGGGTATAAAATCATAAAACTCACGCACCGAACCCGGCCAGCCATGGAGCAACAACAAGGGATAAACTTCCTTCTTTTCCCTAACCTCCTCCGAAACCCGCTCATGTATAAAGTGAATCTTTAGGCTGTCGAATGTATGATTTACCAAATCAGTCAAAAAGTTTTATGTGTTGTGCTTTTTACTAACCCTTGTATCTCGGTTTTGTATTGCTTCAGTGAGTTAAGAAACGCTTGACGCTCATCCCATTTGGTTAGATACTTCTCACGCCAATATTCCACATACTGCCCCAATGCGTTCGTATTGAAGCCATATTGAAAAGCGATGCCATCTAAGGGCTCGGTCAACTTTAAAGTACGATTAAGCTGTTGTCTCAAATCCTTAATCTCTGCCTGGGGTACATCCAGTTTAAAATCATAGATTTTTGTATCCGGTTTATAGTTCTTGCCATCGCCAGGTCCCCAATACGTATTGTCATTGTATTCGGGCTTGGGCAGTGGACGTGTCAGTTCCGTGAATACGAGATAAGCGTAACCACCTATGGCTGCGAATATGGCCACAATCAGTCCGAATATTACCAAGCACTTCATATTGCCAAAGTGCAGTTATTTTAACTTCAATTATCTATCTGCCTAATGACTAAAATTTTAATGAGCTACCCAAGAGTACATCAAATATGCACAACCGATCTGTATGCTCGCCGTTAACCAACTGACGACTGGCGATTGTAAAGCCATTGAAATAATACACAAGTAAAAATATGTGATAGTGTGCCAGACAGTGGTACCTAATGTAATTACTCAGATGTGATTTGACCAAAATAAATACCTATGAATGGATTATGGAATGGTAAACAAATGAAAAAAGGATTTCCTGCATATAAACGTTAATAGCACTAGCTCCATTAATGTTGACCGTAATATTATTTTATTTGCATCGACATTGAAATCAATATTTGTAAACATTTTCATTTTTTCGACGCTCTTTTAGCACAATTAAACCACAGTAATAGTAATTTAAGATCGTCGCTGTCCCGTCTGCCGGCTAAGAACTTTTGTGAGATATGAAGTCCATGCTGAGAGTAGTACAGCTTAAGTGGACGGTATCTTATCAGAGCGCCTTATAGGTTTTCAAGTTATTTAATAATAATAACCACTCAGTTGTTTAAACCACTTTTTGGTTTGTTGTATTGGCGTAAAAGCGTACAATCCTCATTTTTCAATGTCTCTTGTCGTTTTATCAACAGTTGTTTTGCATTTTTATAAATATAAATTGCGTATTAACCAGTTGTTGTACCCAGGTCCGCTGATTTGATATGAAATTTATTTATTTTTTTTATTTATAACCAAGTTCCCATTTGTCTGATAATGATCATTATCGACGTGGCTCCAAACATTCAAAACAACAGAAATCCCTGTGAGCTATAACGGCAGGTTTGTAGATGATAGAACGATTTAGATTTGTGCAAACCGAATGAACAGGAATATTCAAATGGTATTTTTAAACTGCCATAAAATACTCTTAATGACTGAATTGCGTTTCAACGCAATGACTGAAATATTTTATGTAACATTATTTAAAAAACAATTTAAGCCTTCTGAATCTATTGAAAAGTGTATACAGTCGCTGTTGTGGAAATTATATGAAAAGGGGCGATGTCAACGCTTATTCTGTTTTGTTGTCTCTTTGTATGTTTTGATTATTTTATTACCGGCAAAAATTAATGTGTACATATGTGAATATATTACGCACAAAGTACAAACAGCACTAGCGACACAGATCATGGTGTAACTAATGAGGTGAGAGAGAGAAATTTTAAAGAGCCTTATTCAAGCCAAGCATTGTTACCATATACAAGGTTATGTTATGGTTCCACGCTGTTCTCATTTGGAAAGCAAACGCTGCGGTGAGTTTAATTACGTAGAGAATCTTTCATGTCATGGATGATAAATGTACAAGGTTGTGATGTGGTGTCTTGGTTCCTCACGGTTGACAGTAAAAAAGTAAACATTGTGGTGAGTAGATGTGCTGTCGGCGTTTTCACTGATTATTGCATTCGATTTTATAATATACATATGTTTTTATTTTAGGTTTTTAATATGCCATATTGCGCTATTTGTAAAATAGTGATAAAACCGCCAGACGGTAAAGTTATTCGCGTGCCAAAAGACCCAGCAATAAGAAAGTTGTGGGAGCAATCAACTGAGCAAAGGTTTGAAGGGGAAAGCAGAATATGCGATAAACATTTTGTTTCAACCGATTGGAAAAATGGCAAAAGAAACAAGCGAAGGCGCCTAATGCCTGACGCACTGCCTAGAAAACTGGAACCAGCTATAGAAGATGTAACTACGATCGATTGGAAAGATTGTGACAATAATCAGCAGATCCGCATAATGCTTGATGCATTGCCGAGGAATCTTGCTCCGGTTTTAAAAGATGTTGAAGAAGTCGCTTCACGCGATTCGAAAGATTGCGATAATAATAAGCGGTTCCGTATAATATATAATACATTACCTTCAAAACTTGAACTACTATCAGAAAATGAACAAGAACAAAATCACAATAAAAAACGGCCACAATTAATTGACTCTGGCATTTTAGACGAGAATATTCGTCTGAAGGAGAAAATAAAGCAACTGCAATATGAGAATGTTCGGCTATTAAAAGAATTGCAACGGTTTGCCGCATTAAATGATGGCTTACATAAAAAAGTGTTTTGGAGTAAAGATGACATTTCGTATGCCATTTGTCTAAATGCTGCTGGATCGCGGGAATATCGCCATTTATATGAAAAGGGTTTCCCGTTGCCCAAAATGCCAACGTTGCACAGATGGTGGTGCAAACTTCATGTTGAGCCTGGAATATTGGATGTAGTTATTGATCTCATGAGTAAAGATGTGGAGCTGACTGGAGAGTATGATAAAATGTGTGTACTAATGTTTGGCAAAATTAAAGTTTCACCATCAAGTTTGGAGACACGAAACTATGTCCAGCTTGCAATGGCACGAGGACTTCGAAAGTCATGGCAACAACCCGTTTATTTCGATTTCGATTGTGCCATGGATATTTCGACAATGCACTCGATTATACATAAAATGAGCGATTCTGGATACTCAGTTGTTGCCATCGTATCCGATTTTGGACCTGCAGACCGAAAATTGTGGAAAGATCTGGGCATTACCAGCAGTAAGTTCAAGCTAATTTAATACCCATTTACGCCAATTTAAAACAATACCACTTTGATTTTATTTTTAGATAAAACCTGGTTCCAAAATCCAGCGAATGCCGAGCTAAAAATATTTGTACTCGCTGATGTAAAACATCTGTTACGATCGGTCAAGCATATTTATTTGGAAACTGGACTGCTAATCGATGACAAAATAATAACGACACAAACAATTCATCAAGTTCTAAATGTCACTTCAGCTTTGGAGCCCAAAATTTCGTTTAAATTGACAGCGGACCATCTTTCTAATCAGCCTCTGCATAGAGATAATGTTGAGCTTGCAACACAGTTGCTTTCAAACGCGACTGCCAATGCTATCTTGCGCTGTGAATCATTGGGTTACGAAATTGACAATGCAAATGAGACTGCATCGTTTTTTAAGCTTGCCAACGATTGGTTTGATGTTTTCAACTCCAGGCACATTAATAACAGTTTTGCGACATTGCAGCCGCAACATGTTATGCATTTGGAAGAGCAAAACAATATTTTGGACGAAATGACGCGAATTATGATCGAACCAATTATACCAAATTCAGGCACAGTTGCACCCGTTCAGACAGGCATACTCGTTAACAATGCGTCCTTTAATGAATTTCATAGATATTTGAGTGAAACATATAACATGCAAAACTTTGTTACAAATGGACTAACACACGATGTGTTAGAGACATTTTTTTGCTTAATGCGGATGACAGATGAGCGTCACGTTCATCTAACCTCACTTCAATTTAAGTATAGATTACGCAAATATTTAATGAATACATTTTTATAATGCATTTATGTAAAATATTTACGTATTTGTATATTTTGTATGTATATAAATATTTAAATCGGCAAGCAGTCACACGACTAAATACAATAATGCACTAATCTTTAAATATACCACAATGAAATCTACCACAATCAATCGTTGTCCATCTTTTTCGCACTTGCATAATTTGCTTTGAATCTATGGTAATGCATATGCAAGCCACCACTGTGCTATAATTTCACAGTGCAAAGGAAGGTGGACGCGATATACACCACTGCCCAGTTGAGTGTTGAGTTCTTTAGCAGTATTTATGTTTGAGGACATTAATGCAAGTAGATATATAAGCATTGTATAGTTCTTATTTGACAATTGATTAACATGACATGATGTTTTGGTTCAAGCATTGGGGCAATAAGAAAACCAAAATTCCTGAAAAGCTGAAAAATTGTTTTCCTTCTAGTATTATAAAGATTACAGAATGTATTCAAAGTGTTATCACTGGACAAGCTGAAAATCTATCTAAAAAGTGATCTCTTTCATGAGAGCACTTCCTCAAGCGGACTAAAAAAGGCCAACGGTGAGTATTTGCACACTAGAGTTTTCATTGTTAAGCGTTTTAAGAGGAGGAGAAACACATTAGAATAATGAATAGGTTTTTTTTTTTTCTTTGCCGGTGAAGCTTAGAAATATCTATTGAAGTTTTTTTGTGTTATTTGCCACGTTAAACAAATTACAAACCATTCTTCCTTGATGTCAATGAACTCAAGTTTAAGTAAGGGTGTGGGGCTTGGGCGTTTGGGGGTTGTTTCACTATGCTGTTGGGGTGGAATTTGTGTACAAGTTGTGTGGTAAATAATTATGTCGTCGACATGCACAAGCAGCTCTTCGAATCAGCCGGGACAAAAGTGCCGCCAAGCATGCAAGCGCCTCTTCTTGCCCAAAAACTGGGCGTGCCTGGCAGTAGAAACAATTCAAACAATAGCAATTGGAATGCAAGTCAAAATTAACGCAATTAGGCCGCAACTCGATTGCCACAACTGCCACACAATGATGCACTGCAGCAGTGCATGCGGCAAAGTTTTGGCGCCGGCGTTACCGCCGCTTTGCGTGCTGCGCCTCAAAATCGAATTGATAGCGCCGTGGCATAAAAGCGTGTCAAAAGCTGGCACCAGTCCCAACTATACAACTGTTCAGACATCCAGCTATATGAACAGACCCTAAGCAACGAGCCCAACGACTGGAATCGTTAATTGCCGCATTGATGGGCGTTTAATTTAGCGCAGACTCAGAATTGCCCTTTTTTTTCGTGGCTAAGGGCTATGGGGAAAATTTGGTTGATTAAAGCTTTTGCTTTTGTTGAGTGCTGTCGTGGCTTGTGTGCCACTTTTTGTATACCCTGTAACCAAATTGGTAATGGGGTGTGTTCATCCTATTGAGTTTAAAAGCTAAATCAGTATTGAATTTAATGTAAATTTTTAGTAAATGAAAAGGGTTTAAGTTAACTAGAACATAGTTTCAACCATATCGACAAGGTTCTTCTTTAATATTAAGTTATTTTAATAACTCTTCATTATTAACGTTAAGATAGATAAGATAAGAGGTTCAAAAGACCTTTACCTTTTTTAGGATTTACTTTAAGGTACTTTGAAAATTGAACTATTTTTAGGTTAAAGCAATCAAAGGACATTTTGAAGTCAGGCACTTATCTTTGTATGTCACTTTGTTAATATTGTTTTTTGTTTTGTCTCTGCCTCTAGAAAAAGTTGGGTGTTTTAAGAACAAGTAGTTTCCGTTACCGCCTCTTGTAATGGGCCGCAATTATCATGAGCTAACACGCACTTCTTCTTGTGGTACATTGAACTGTGTGCAATTGATTTTTGACATGCATAGAGCGACAGTTTTATGTGGTGTGTACGTAACGTTAGTACTCGTGTCAAAACAGGCACAATACAATCGATTTTTTTTGTGTATATAAAACTCTAATAGACTATAATAGATAATCAATGTCTGCATATTAGATGTTTTGTTTAATTAGATTCCATATTTAAAACAAATTTCATTAATTCAAAACTTAAATTTTTGGATTGAATTTAATATACGGCATAAGCTGTTTGCACTTTTAGCTTTTTTAAAATTTTTTTTGTTAATATTTCTACAACAAAAGTCCCCTCTCCTTATAGATTTGATAATTTTTTATTTTATTAAAATGCAAGAATAATCTATCTGCCTAAATGTATGCTATTTGGTCTTTGTTGAAGTTTTTTTTTGCTGTTTGTGTTCTGTAAGTATGCAATGCTTTTTTTAAGACTTTTTTTTTTCCAATTCAGCCACAACACTTAAAAAAGATAAAAAAAGAAATTTTGCAAACAAATTAAAAAAAATAACATAATAACCTAAATAAAAAACATATAAAAATAAAATGAAAAAAGCTATATAGGTATTTTTATATAAAGGCCACTCATTTGGCCTGTCAAGTTTTAGATATCATTGGCGCTAACCTCAGCTAAAATATATATTATTATATTAAAAAATCATATAAAATAAACTAATTAATAAGAAATAGAAAATAAGTAGGAAACACAGAATAAAGAGTAATAAAAACGGGGATGAGGGGATGGTTGCTTAAAAAAGATTATGAAAGCCTGAAACCTAAAAAAGGAGTTACAAAAGTTAATAAATGACCGACAACCTGGCGATATATTTATTTTATTTTTAACGCTATTTTTAACGAGAATGATTGTTTTTATATACACTAACTACACCGAAATTTCACCATAGTTTAAAGAGAATGAAGAATGAGCATATAAATTTATATATTTTTTATTTTATGTTATGTTTTATATTTTACTAGTTGTTAAAAACTTTGTTCAATTCAAACCGTAAAGATTTCTGTGAATAAGAAGATTACCAAATGAGCTTTCGAGTAATTACAACAAGCTCTTAAATAATTGTTTAAGTATTTTTTATAAAAAAAAACAAAAGTGATGCGATTTATTAACTAATTATCCTGATCATTCCACTCGCCGCGTGCATCATCCCAAACCGGAAATCGACTTTTTGTGGGTGGATTTATCCCATCAGCGCCCAAATCGGCATCATTCACTTGCGCCACGCCCTGTTGCAGCTGCAAAAAAAGATTTAGTCACACCATTTAAGTATTTACATACATGCATTATAACTGGCCATTTACCCCGCATAACAACAGAGCCAATAACACGGCCATAACATTTATGTAAATGAATTGCAGTCGCATTTTGCACACAGACACTTAATTCGGTTGGCATTCGACTCGATTAACGTTGTTCGACTGTTTCATGTTTGTTCACATTAATAACGCGAAATATTCACAACACATATTTGTTGTTGCTTTATATTTTATTCACGGTTGGGCATTATCAGCTGTTGATAAGCCTCACAGACGAAAAATTATTAATAAATTTAAATGAACACAAAATGATGAAAATGTTTTTCCAGAAGCTACAAACACCTCATAAATCAATGAATGCTAAATTAAATAATAGCCAATTACACTTGCCAGTTGACACATTGTCTTTTGGCTTTAAGCGAGCTGTTTGTTTGTTTGTTTGTTTCGTTATGAAAAAATAACAGAGAAATAATTAAAGTGAAAAAACATTCAACTACCCATAAGATTGGGACATTTAGCTAAGAACAAATCATTTTTGAATGAAAGCAAAACAATCAAGTCAAGTCATCCGGGGGAAGCACTCAAGAGATAAGAACAGAGCAAAGCAGAGCTACTTATTTAGGGATTTTTTCTATTTCTATTCTATTTGTCTTTGGGCTGAATTATAAAAGCGCTGTTCATTCTCAACGGAATTATCAATCAAACAGCGTTAGATTCACAATCAACATGCAGGTTACAATCATTGCTATGTTCTGCTGCCTTGTTGGCTCAGTCCTTGCCTTTCCCAATCCCAATCCGGAGAACAAGGATGTTTGGAATGAGCGCACGCAATATAATCCACCAAATGAGCAACGTTTCTTAGTTGATGGTGGATATAACAAGGACAAGAGTGGCAAGGATGTGTGGGCACAAGCTCAGGTCCCAGTTTATACAAGTGATAATAAACGTCATGAGTTCGATGTGATCGGAAAATACGGACAGCATCTGGGAGGACCTTATGGTGATAGCAAACCCTCCTACGGTGTCGGCGGCAATTATAGATTCCGTTTTTAAATAATCAAGCACCATAACAGTCCAGCAGTAGTATTTGATTTTGATATAATTAAAAATTGTTATAAAGTTAAAGTTATTCAATAAAAACATTTTTCACAATTAAATTTCACAAGTTTTTCTGATTACCTTACTTATTTTTCTAAGCAATAAATTAAGCTCATCTCATTGATTCCATAAAAAAAAAAAAAAAAGATTAAAGATTTCTAGCAAAAGTTTCAATTGGGGTTGATACTTTATGGCGGCATCCTTGAATAATACGACGTTCATCTACCCCGGAACATAATGAAAGACAGATATTGTTGATTATAAACTGTTAAGATGAGCTTGCATTTTGGCTAATTGTACATGACTATATTTTTATGTTCTTTTTTTGGCTAATTCTTGTTGGTAATAACAAATTAAGCGCGCACGTCGACAACAACGACAACATGTTGTTGGTCTCAATGAAACTTGCCGCAATATTTGGAAAGATAAAATCATATTTTTTTTTCTTCTTAATTGGATATATTGCGTAAACTGTCAAAAATGTTTTCAATGAAAATTTATCATGTCAGACGAAGACTAACCCAAAGTATATAAATAAAAGTTGTTTAACAAATTGCTGTGTTAAACAGCCCAACGAAAGCGAATCATCTTCAAAGGTAGCTCAAATGTGGGCGTTGCCATATCAAATTATTAAAAAATGAATCATTCTTTTGGGTCTAAAATGGAATGCTTTTCACATCATTAATTTGCATAAATTGTTCTTGCCAATTTTAAAGCGATGCTCTACCAATCAACTGACCTTGGCGAATTATTATATTATTTCAAAAGACTATCCCGCAGGTTTAAGAAAAAGATTTCGGCTTACACGTGCCAGTTTTCTGATATGCTTATTATCTTTTTCAGGTGTTGATAATCTTAAACCGCTACCAAGCAAATGCTTCTGGAAAAAAATATATCAGCCTATAAGGTAGCTACTCTTAAAATGTTCTCAGATATCAGATAACAATATTGCACATTAGACCTCTTTCTACTTTGCATAAAGATATTTAATCTTTTTATTCGGTATATAAGGGAAACTTACGCTCTTTTCTTTATGAACGTAACGATAACATTCAGGCAGCTTATCAACTTCAATATATGTTAAGGGGATTTACCATTAAAACACATTGTCTTATGCTAGGCGAATTGAGCAGGGACTCCCCTTATCGGGGAAGTATTTCAGCTTTATACGGGAATATATAAAGCAAACAGTTCTACGCAACAGTCATCATTTAGATTCTTTGCTCAAAGAAATTAACAAGATGCAACTTAGTCTCAGTTTACTGTTGCTGCTCGGCTTGAATGCCTGCATCTGGGGCTATCCAAACCCTCAGTTGGTAGTCCCCGACTTGGCCGAATATGAATTGAAATCACAACTGGTAAGCAAGAAGTTAAACTAGCTGAAACAAAACGTAATTTCGATATCCTTGCAGATGGCTGAGAATTATGAATGGACGCCCAGTGACGATCAAGAGTTGCAACATCGCGTGCGTCGCCAGCTAAACGTTCAGGGTGGTGGCAGTCCACGCCAAGGCTTTGACTTAAGCGTCAATGGACGGGCACCTGTGTGGCAGAGTCCAAATGGTCGGCATTCTCTGGACGCCACTGGACAATATTCACAGCATTTAGGCGGTCCTTATGGCAACAGTCGACCCAATTGGGGTGCAGGTGCAGTGTACACATTCCGATTCTAGGAAAAAACACAAAACATATACTTCTATATAAATCTTTAAACAACAACCATATTTATTTTATTAAAAAGAATCAGGCAAACACTATCAATTTGTATTTGTTTTTCTTGAGGTGTAAACATCACATTCAACACATTTTATTTGTAATCAATATCATTCATATGCATTTCCTTCTCGAAGCGCGATTTATTTTCAAAGATTGTGGGATCTGGTTCGGGTGACTGCAAAACAGTTGAAATCATTTTCAATTATTGAAATACACATAATAGTATACGTTTCACTTGAAGACTTGCCCCATGCCAATCCATAATCGCCGTGGAACGCCCGTGGCTCAAAGCAATTAGCCACACCACAAAGAACAAAAATTTCAATAAGCCAAACATTTGCAAATATTTCGCTTTCAAATGTTTCGCACTCGATTTTGCAAAATCAACTAAAGTGAGTGCCGTTCAAACAGTACTTTAAACACGACAACAGCTATCATCTAGGCTTATCTCCCCTCACCACCACTGACTGTCTCTTATGCCCATCATTTTCAGTGAGCTGTGCTGATAAGAGAAATTCGCTCTAACAGCTGTGATGAGCAACGCCGTTTGTCAGCTGAATGGCATCTATACATAGCCAAGTCCCCTCCTCTCCTCTCCCACTTTTACATTGTTTGTTTCGTTTTTTGTCTAGTTGAACTGTGTTAAATTTATTAAATTGTGCCAGCAGCTTTAAAAATTGCCCAAAAAAAAAAAAAAACTTAGCACGTTTTGTGTTGAAATCGAATTAGAATAAAAAACTAGTGAGAATGAGCGGAAAATGAAATCTGTTTACCTAGAAGATACCCTTAAACAGATCTAAGGTAATGTGTTTTGCATTTTTGCATACAAAAATTTAAATTATTATATTACAATAATGTTTAAGAATCCTGTATTGACAACAATGCACTCACGCAAGTTTTAAATGGCATAAAATACCTGCTCTAATTTATACTCATACATTTTTAAGGGCCATAAGAAAGATCATTAGCTACAGTATAAATAAAAATAAAACAAAATATTGTCGAACCTAATTTTACATTAATTTGAAAATTTTACATTAAGTCATTCGAGTATAAATAGATACATCTCGATACTCGCAAATATCAAAACCGTAATTGAAGCTTTTCATAAATAAACATTATTGAATAACAATTGTTATACTTCAAAATGAACTTCTCTCGTAGATATTGCCAACAATAAAAAACCGTCTAACAACAGGGTATTTATGCAAAAGAAAAATGAGATTTCAGCAAAGAAATCTAAATGTTAGTGGCAAACAGCAATGAAGGTCAGTTCATAGGGTAACAAGACATTATTATTATTATTATTATTTTTTGCTTATTTTCGTTTGACTTGATTCTGTTTTTTAGTTGGTTTTTGTGTTCTGTGCACTGCTGCAGTTTGGGTTTATGTTCTGCATAGTTGTTTTTGTTGATAGCGGCAATTTTGGACCAATTTTCTTTTGTGTGCGCCACAAATTTTCTCTTTTTGGGTAGTTCGAGAGCATGAAGTTTTTCCATGTCATTTTCATGCATATAAACATGTGTATATATATGCATGAATGTATGTATGTACGCTCCATTTCTTGGCCATTTGTTAAAGCCATTTTCCAAATCAATGCACAAATTGTCAAGCCAGGCAGAGTTAGCTCTCTATATAACTATAGCCAGCGATATCGCTATCGCTATAGCTTTAGCTAAAAAAGTCTATTGTTTTGCAAAGTTGAGCGAAAATTGGCCCCACAAATTGTTTTTGTTGTTTTGTTGTTGTTGAGTTTGTTGGTGGAGTCGTCTCCTAAATTGCACATGTGGCAGGCAGCTCATTTGTCAAGTGGCAAATCACTTTAAAGGCCAGACGAATGGAATGGAAAGCACAAACAACACAAACAACAACGATAAAATCAACTTTGCATGTTGTACTTTCAGCAAGGTTTGTGTCTTGGCTTTTGATCGCTAAGCGCTGATTGCTGATTGCTTTGCTTGCTTGCTGGCTTGCTGATCGTGACCGATCGACGGCATTTCCCACGCAAAAGAAAAACCTGGTGAATGAAAGAAAAAATAAACAACAAAAACAACAACAAGCAATGACAACTGATACATGGTAGATGCCACATCTTTTGGCAGTGCAAAGTACACTTTTGCTGGACCAAAATTGATGCTCTTAAAAGTAACAAAAACAGCATCAGCATCAGTAGAAGTTTCTAATGGCCAAGAGCCGGCCACTAATGGGTTTTTAATGAAGCCGACAGGGTGAAGAAATTTGTCAGCAACGTGCAAATTGAAACTAAGTAAGCTAACTTAAGGCGTATTAATTATGACCGTCCCAGGCGAACCAGCATCAGGTAGAAAGCAAACTTGCAAAATTCACCTGAAAGTTTGGCAGGTGGCAAAGCAACTACTTCTTTATTTTTTAGCGCTTTTCTTGTGGCCTTTGCATTTACATTTGACATTTAGTGCAACTTTTGTAAGATGCGCCTGCAACATTAACAACAAAAACAACAACAGCAGCAACAACTACAATAGACAAAGAAGACATGAAAGCAGCTTTTCCACATCGAGGCCCCCCTGTTTTACCAAATTTGACAAAAAGAGCGCGGCATTTTCGGCTGCTCACTGCATTTGGCCAAAATGTCTATAGTTCAATTGCTGATATTTTGCTGTGCCACACGAAAAACACCAAACACGTGACCTATCCACCAAGACGCGGTTCGAAAACAGGCCATTGCCTTTGTCTGCTGCGATAGATATGAGTGCGTGACACGCACGATAATTAACGACAATATTTTTATCGTGACTGATAAGGTGGCGTTTAACTTTAACTATAAATTATTTGAAGTATTATTTTTAAAGTAGGTTAAAAAACAGAAATTTTGCTTTTTAAATATGCGTTTATTTTTTCATTATTAAAAAATTTTAATTAAATATTTTTAAAATCCATAAAAAAACATAGAACAAAAAGCTAACACCAACTTTTTCACAGTAGCTTATTTAATCACGGTCCCATCTTTACCAACTTCATCAAAGATGTTAGCTGATGGGCCGAAACGGCTTAAAACGGTTAATGAATTGTGCGAGTTGCCTACGTAATAAATCTTAAATAAAACTGAGTCATGCAGCAGTTGAATGTGTGAAATGCATTTAGAATTGGACTGCAAAATGAAGGTTGACTTTATTGTTGCTACATGTTATTTGGTGTTGCTATTGTTATTTATGTTAGTAGTTAGTTAGTTAGTTGGTAAGTCAGTTGTTGTTGCTGTCGCCATGCAAATTGGGCTCACGTTTTGTGCATTAAGCGAACTATGGGGCCACTGCCGATGATTGAGTTCTCCGCACCTGGTGGCAATTGCCCGCATATCTAAACATGTATCTCAATGTAGGAAACCAAAGGTTGAGCAGTGGATCTGTATATAGTATAAAGGTATCGGTCAGCTAATTGGCAAAACGTTGAAATGGCTGACCCAACGCAGCTCAATTAGCCAAATAATGGCAGACGGAGTAACAGACAACATGAAAACCTTTTTTGATGGCCAGCTTTGATCTTAACAGCAAAAATATTTACCGTAACGCATTATGGCGCACAGATTAAAAGTCAAGAAGGCAGCACCAAAACTCCTGCAGTTTCGTTCTTGATAGTACACTAAAAGAAAATACCTTTGTTTTATAAAAATAAGTACTTTTTGAAATGTAAACAACCTAAATGGGATTTTTTTAATAAAAAAAAGTCACAAAACTCGTCAAGTCAAACAAAAGTTATCACCCATGGGAAGCACTTTACAGATAAGAGCAGACAGAAAGAAGGTGATTTTTTTTTTTCGTTGTTTTGCATCAATTGTTGGTACGCGTAGATCTCTAGGGTTCGAATATAAAAGCACTGTTGTGTCTAAACTGAATTATCAGTCAATCAGCTCTAGATTCACATTCAACATGCAGGTTACAATCATAGCTCTATTCTGCTGCCTTGTTGGCTCAGTACTTGCCTTTCCCAATCCCAATCCGGAGAATAAGGATGTTTGGAATGAGCGCACGCAATATAATCCACCTAATGAGCAACGTTTCTTACTTGATGGTGGATACAACAAGGACAAGAGTGGCAAGGATGTGTGGGCACAAGCTCAGGTCCCAGTTTATACAAGTGATAATAAACGTCATGAGTTCGATGTGATCGGAAAATACGGACAGCATCTGGGAGGACCTTATGGTGATAGCAAACCCTCCTACGGTGTCGGCGGCAATTATAGATTCCGTTTTTAAATAATATCACTTTAAAAAGTTTATAAAGCTTAAAGCATACTTACTGAAATAAAATATTCTACAAAATTTATATTTTGTGGTTTTATTAAAGTTTTAAAATTAAACTCTGCAATATTACAACAGTGAAGATGAAGATTCGGCTTAGAGCTATCAATGCTCATAGCCAATTAATCAATAATTTGTCTTCAATAACAAAAACCACATTTTTTCTAAACAAACTAAAGAACAAATTAACACAAATTAAACATTGCTCCATCTTACATAATATTAAAATATTATTATTTTCAATTATGTTTTTCATTGTCTTTCATAATATTATCTTTCTAGTCAGGTATTTATTGCTGTGTACTGTTTGGTATTGTAGTTGCAGTTGCAGTTTGCTATCAGTATCAATAGTAACTTCAAGTTTCACTCGCCACCAAACTTGACAAGCGGCCAACTGGACATAGACATAGTGAGAGAGAGAGAGATTTGGGCAGGAGGGGCAGTGTCGGCTTAGAAACTGGGACTCTTGCACAGTCGACTGGGCGCACATGATGGTGTCGTAGGTCAGGCAGCAGCAGCAGCAACAACAGAAACAGCAGCAGCCACAAACGGCAGCGGCAGCAAAAATGTGTCTACGATTGCGGCAGTTTCAAACTGCAATTTGTGGCCTAGGACTTGGCATGTCGATGCACTTGGATCAGACCCATAGCCACAACAGCAACAAAAATAGCAACAACAATAGCAACAATGACGATTTGTAGCCAATTATTTCAAATATTGTATTGAAATTGTATGGCAGTGTGTGGCTATCTTAAGCCAGGGATCTTTACAAGGCGCACGTAGACCGACTTGAGTGTGTCAAAGTGGCCACTCGAAGTCAACGTCAATTGTAGCCGCCTGCCACTGCAGTTGCTGCTGCTGTTAGTTGTTGCCATGGTCAGCATTTGACATTGCCAGGTCTCTCACACACAGCACAAAGGTTAGAATCCAAGCAACAGCAACCACTTCCCATGGCTGATGAGGATTTGTCATATGCATACACATTGATTAATCACCTGCTTTAGCTACAGCTACAGTCACCAAGACTAAACAGTCGAGACTCCCAATCACAGTCTCAACTAGCTCTTATGGTTGCTGTTGCAGTTGCTGTTGCCGTTGCCGTTGTTGTCATTCATCCAACGGGTCACGTCAACTTTCGACTTCATCAGCAACTGCAAAACCGCACGCGCCCGTTGACCTTTGCTGTGTCGACTGCAGGTGGCAGCAGCAGCAGCAAGTGGTATTCACTGGTTTATTTTTAGCATCCATTGCATCACAACTGGGATTTGTCATCATCATCGTCTTTATTGTGCTGCAGTACAAGACACGAAAACGTGGAAATGCTTAAGAATTGTTTAAATGACTATTGAAAGTCAGTTTTTACACATAAACTGATAGGCAATTAGGTGTTTTAGGTACTACGTGACTGAGTTGCTATTTAAAGACCTTTTCTGTTTTGGCATCAGTAATACGTTTGTTTATGAAAATATTTCTGATTTCGCTTCAATTTGTATCGTTTTCGGAATGAGAAACTATGAAGCTATGACTATGTGATAGGTAGTGTTTTCTTTTGTCCCACTTTCAAGATAATTCCATAGGCGCAGTTAAAGACTTTTTCTATGTGAAATATCCTTTGCAATGACAGAACTTTAGCCCATTGCTGTTAACAATCGAAGCAATTGCTTGTTGAAACGTGTTAGCGATTTAAAATGCATAAGCACGATTAACGAGTAAAAACAACCACAACCACAACGACAATGACAACAATAAACAGTGATCAATAACCGGGCAAGAATGCGTCGTCAAATGTGTTTGGCAAAAGTTATTAATACCTTATTAGAAGGGGTCGTCAATGTGGTCGATGACAGCGTTAAAGCCACAACCAAATCTAATGCCAAAGCCAAAGGCAAAGCCAAAGATAGGCATAGCTAGCTTGAAAGAAGTACGACGAGAAGTGTGGAATATCAATGAGTTTGTTTGTAAAAAAGAGAGTGAGGAGTATTCTTTAGACATAAGTGTTTTTGTGGCAACACGGTTGCTTGGGAGTGTGCTTTGGCTTAACGCAGACGACAATTGCATTTCCGCTTAATTGTTGGCCCCATGGCGACAAACAATGCAACAAAGAAACAAAGCAACACAGAAACGCAACGCAGTCAAAGCAACGGAATTCTCCGAGCTAAGCAGCATTTATTGGTGCTGGAGAGAGGTTTGGGAGAGTCACAGGAAATGCAATCATAAATCGCGCTGATGGTCTTTGCTGGCTGGCGTTGTTGCAAATATTTATGCTGTGTGGCAATTAGCTTGGTCAGTGCCCATCTGTCTATCTCTCTCTCGTTCGCTCTCTCGGTGCCAAAACCAGGAAATGTTTTTGGCCCAAACACTTTTCAGATTGCATGTTCAATTCTAATAATATAATTTTTTGTTCCTTCTTGCTGCTGCTGCTGCCGCTGCTGATACTGCAGCGGTAAAGGCTATTTGCGTGCCTGGGCATTGTGTCCAGTGTTGTGTCCCAAGCTATCGACATGGCCTACGTTTGAGTTGAAGTTGGATTCAGTTGGCTGTTTGCCTGTTGTTGACCGGTGTCTGCATTACAACATCATTAGAATTTGATTTGCATTTCCTTGCATCATGGCTAACATGGCATTAAAGCCCATTTAGCTGTCGTGTGGCAATTATTGATCAACTAGGTGCCACAATCGGCCAGCCAATGGGCTCCAGCTGCTTCTATTAATGCTCTGATGCCTGATGCCTTCTGCCTGCCTGCCTGCCTGCTGTTGGTGGTCAAGATATATTTGCATACAAACAAAAAAGCTGCCCAGCACGGGCAGCCTTAAGTTCTTCATTTTTTATTTTCTTCTTTTGTGCAGTTTTATGCTTAATGTAACCTGCAACATGCACACTGTAAAAAATGCCAAATCCCATAAACCTTTATTTGTTGGTTGTTGTTTTTGATCTAAAATTATTTTCTCTGAAGTCCTCGGCTTTTACTTTTTATATATTATTTAATTTAATATTTAACTTTAATGTGATTATTGTTTAAGCCAAAATTATGTTGTGTACCAATGTTTAAAAGAAATTAAATTATATTTTCTTCTTTATTTAATAAGTTTATTATTTTGCAGTAATTAATATAGAGTTAGCTTTTGTTAACCCAAAGAACTTACAACCCAAAAAAACTGTTTTAAAAGTTAAGTTTATATTCTAGTTATGTTTCTGAAACTCGTACACAAATAATGTACATTTTATGTAAAATTTTGAACAGTGCAGAATAATTTCTAGCTGCGTCTCCTTTAGTTGGCTATTACCAGCATTGTCGCCGTCGCCATCGCCATCGCCATCGCCACCGCCATCGTAGTCGTCGTCGTCGTTTTTCTGGACAGCACTTGGTTGACTGACGCGTCGCTGACGTTTAGCTGCCACTGTGCAGTGTGCCGTTACCCGCTAAGCCCTGCCACCTGCGCTTCCCCTTCTATCAAAACCCTGCCTAAACAGTGCCGCTTAGCACGCTTCATTTTGCGAGGCTTTCGCTTGCGCTGCAAGCGTTTAAGTATTTATGTCTTGTGTACTTAAGTTAATCACAGCAAAATGATGAGTACCAACTGTTAAATGGCGACTACCGTTCGCAGCAAGGCAGCATTCAAATCATTTCAGGTTTTTTATTTTAAGCACTACTATTATTATTTATTATTTTATCACTACTAAGTGTCAAGTGTTATTTGTTGTGTTGTTGTTGTTGTTCTTATTGTGCATTATTGAGTCGTTAAAATTCCAATGTTTGCTGGCCAAATATTTTAATTATTTAATGGTTTGGCTAAGTTGACATTCGAATTTTGTTGTGGTTCTGTTGTTGGTCAACAAATTACCTAAAATGGTGACCCAAAATGCGACAAAAACCGACAAAGAACAAATGAAACAACAACAATAACAACTACAATAACAGCAACAACAACAGTGCAAACAACAACAAGGAACAACGGTGACAACAAACAAACAAACAAACAAATGGCGATAACAATAACAATGCCAATGTTAAGGACCCATAAATATGCCTTTAAAATCGCATGTTTGCGGTTGTTGTTGCTGTGGTTGTTATTAAGCACTCAAATAAGGGTATTTGCACTTGGTGGTTGGGCTTGGCAGTATTGAATATTTACTAGGAGATAAAAATGTTTAATAACCTTTTATTATTTAGTTTGTTGAAGATTTAAAATATTTAAGAAAATTTAGAAACTTTAGTCTCTATGAATATAAAAAAAATATATCCATAAGCATTTTAACGTTTGGAAACAAGTTGAAATTTTCAGCTAACAATAATTTACCTCAGAATTAATTATAAGCTCATTAGTTTTTTTTAAAAAATCTATAAAGTGTTCTTTCAAAAAAATTAACATACACATACGATACGATTACTATACGAGTAATGGTGAGTGAATTAATGTCGTTTAAAAATGTACGTTAAACTTAAGCATCTTCCATATTTAAATTTTTTTAAATTTGTAATTAGAAATAAATAAAATATTTGATAAGCGTTAAAGTTTTTTAGTTATTTATTGTTAACTTTGTTCATTATTTTTTATTATTATTTTATTATTTTTTTGTTATGTCTATACCCAATCTAAGTTGGTACTTTAATATTCGAAACTATATAAAATGCAATAAGAAAGTGTGTAAATTCGGCGGCTTTGTGATTATTCATTATTTAGCTTTTGTTGTTGTCGGCATTTGTTTGTTTTTAAGCTTGGCGTGTGGCCATCGTTGTTGCATTTCATTAATTTACGATTATTGACAAAAAAATTGTTAAAGGCCAGGAACGCCAGTTGGCTTGGCCATTTTTGGGCAGCACCCCATTTGCAGATTAGGAGCCAATTTGGTGTGAAGTGCTTTCTTTAAGCCACAGTCTAAACCGTCGAACCGTCTGAACTGAGGAGTTTGGCTACAGTCCGAACGCTAACGGCAGCTGGCAGTGCATCAATCAATCGCTGAATAGAAGGGGTCGCCAAAGCCGAGAAGAAGACGAGGACAAAACTGACCTTGCAATAAGGAAGTGACATTCGTCACTGTCCAAGATTGGTAGCTGGTAGCAGGCAGCTGGCAAAGTCTAGCTTTAAGAAAACACAAAAATTTTCGTGTGAATTCTACTTTTATTTATATGCGGCAATTAGTCTAGACAGCCGCCAAAGCGGGGGCCTCAACTAATGAGCGTAACACAGAGGGGGGGATATACAAGGGTATATGTTTTTTTTTTGTTTTTCTTCTTAATTTATTTATTTTTAATATGTTGGCACGATGATGCCATCCTTCCCGCGCCTTGCCAACCTTGCTACCAGTCGTGGGCACTTGCTATTTTTACAACTCAATAAATTGGCAGCGTTTCTATCGGCGAGCAGCAATCAATGTTGTTGGAACTCCACGCCCTCCTATCCGCACCCCCTTTGGCACCAAATGTTTGTCTGCTCGGTGTGTGCGCAATTATTGTTCTAACGGCATTCGGCAATTTAGTGCCGCCTTTTTGGGTGGGCAGTGCGATGACCGCAGCCCGTTGCTTTTGATGTTGTTGTTGCAACTTGTGGCCAGCATTGTCTGTAATTTTTGAGTGAGTGTATGTGTTTGCGTGTGTGTGTGTGTGTGCCTCCAGCCTGGTTGTTGTGCTGGCCACGACTGGCGTTGGGCCACACAAAATCATCAACATAAATTTATTTTCTTTAAGTGCGTTTCTTCTATATGCCTCACAGTCAGTGTTGCAACAGAGGCAGCATCAGCAAGATGCGTTCAGTATTTGCAGCAGACTACGTCGCATTTTGGGTGTTGAAGCTCATAAAGCCAAGCGCCGTTTTTGGCCATAAAATTGACAGCAAGTGGGCTAGAGAAATTGAAAAACGGTCCATGTATTTTATACATGCTTATCCGTTTGGCCAGAGCATTCCATTCGACCATCATTGCCATCGTCATCGTCATCGATATACTGATATACTAAAATCGTAATGATCGATTAAATCTACTGATTGGGTAATGAGACTAACGCCAGTTAAGAAGAAAACTCGTAACGATAAAAGTTATTTAATTGAGGCAAGCAAACTGAATGTAATAAAATTGATTTAAGATAGAAACTAACTTCATGATTTTCGTTATATACAAGTAAGAAGGCTCTAGTGCGTGCAAGTATGTGTGTGTGTGAGTTAGCCGGAGTTAACCGATTTCAATAAAATTGTCACAGATTTTCATTATTTCGTTTAATGTTTCAAGTTTCCAAACTGAAGATATTATTGTTTTTGATCCCATAAGTATGTCGGGACGGGTTATCAAAAATTTTAAACAAACTTTAACTGCTTAGGGTCGGGGAACATGGGTAAACAACCCAAAATTGGGTAAAAACTTAATTTTTGTGGGTAAAAATTTAACTTTTGTGAGTCAAAAGTATATATAATTATTAATTGGTTTTTTTTTTGCTCTTTGCCTTACACAGAAATATTTTTGGGTAATGAATAAAAAAGATGGGGCTTAGATGAGCTTATGTTCAAATCTGGAGTCTTTTGCTGTTATAGTCTCTGAGATCAACACGTTCATACATACAAACGGACAGAAAGAAGGAGGGACGGACAGACGGACATGGCTATATCGACACGGCTTTTGATGCTGATCAAGAATATATATAGTTTATGGGATCGGAGATGCTTCCTTCTGTCTGTTACATACTTTTGCACAAAACCATTATACCATTCACCCTTTTCCAATGGGTTTAGAGGTTCAGAAAAAAGACAGAAACGTGCACAAAAATAAAATAACAATAATAATAATCAAGCTTAATCATTAACGAATGTTTTAACTTTGATTGAAGTTTTAAAACTAATTGGCTAATCATTTGTCATTATGAAAAATATATTGATAGAACTTTAATACAAAAATTTTATTTAAAGACATTAAATTAAAAAAGACAAAATAAATACAAGAAAAAAAAAATACTTATTTATCTGGCAGTTTTGTTAAACAACTTTATAATATTCGTATAATTTACATTTCACTTTTGTCTGTTTTCAAAATTTAATTCAAATGAGCTTTATAAAAGTTTATGAATCTGTTTTCTTGAACAACAAATTAGTTGATATTAAAATTATCTTCAACCATAAGCAATGTGAAATGTAAGACGAACTACATTATAAATGTAATCTCTATTAATTCTAAAAAAGTTTCTGCACAATAACAAAACCACAATAAAATAAAATTCGTTCTAGGCCAGGCTCATAAATAATTGGTTGGATTGTTGCTCATTTCTTTTTTTTTTTTTCTTTCAACTAATTTGTTGAGCTCTCAACAACAGCAACAAAATTTTAATGAATTTTCATAACGATATAAATATATTAATAAGCAAACAGCAACAGCAACAATAACAACAACAACAATGAAACTTGGCTGGCAGTCAAAGTGGCGTTAAATGTTCTGCAGTTCTCTCCAAAAGTACCGTTAAAAAACGTGCGTTGTGTGTTATGTGTGTTATGGTTTGTTGACTGCCGACTGGCGACAACTTCCGACGCACTGTGAATAAAAGGCCAAACAGACAACAACAACAACATTAACAACTGGACGCGTCGTTGCGGGTGGCTTCAATCGTTGAAGTTGGGAGTGTGTGTGGAAGGGGGAAGGGGGAAATTTGTGGGTTTGAGGGTGTTAACTGATTTGAAACTGTCTATTTTGTTCTTTTTCTATGCTTTCGTCTAAGTTCAACTAATTATAGCTGCTAATTAAATTTCCTTTTGCACAAATCGACTTCAATGCTTGACGGGTGGGCTGAAACCAAAAAAAAAAAAACAATAAATATAAAACACACGTTAATGACCCCTTAAAAAAATTGGCAACTGCAGTGAAAAGTCATCAAACGACCAAAATGAGTCAATAACAACTGAACAAAAATGCCAGCCAAAAACAGACCAAGCAAGTAAGAAGGCTCTAGTCGAGAAATCCCCACTAGACGATACCCTGATCCCTATACTTTACGCGTACAGTCAGTGCTTGCAAGTATGTGTGCGTGTGTGTACGACCATACTGCATACTGCATACTCAACTTCAAGGTTCCATATCTCCGGTGTTTCTTAACCGATTTTAATAAAAATTCCACAGATTGTTATTATTTTGATTAATAATTAAAATGCCATCTAAAGTTTTTTCAAATTCAAGATTTTATTGTTATCGATCACATGTGTATATCGGAAACGGGATGAGTTATCGGAAATCGAAAACAAACTTGTACTGCCTAGAGATTAGGCGAGCTTAAGTTCAAAATCTGGAGTCTCTAGCTCTTATAGTCTCTGAGATCGACGCGTTCATACATACAGACGGACAGACGGACAGACGGACATGGCTATATCGACTCGACTGTTGATGCTGATAAAGAATATATATACTTTATGGGGTCGGAGATGCTTCCTCTTGCCTGTTACATACTTTTGCACAACTTCATGATACCCTTTTTTCCCATTTTTAATGGGATCAGGGTATAAAAAATTGAGATAAAACACCTGCTGTTCTGCATAATGCCCAAACCCCCCACCCTTCCCGACAAAAAAACTTTTGCCTTTGACTTACCGCTCCTCTCCTTCCTCTCCTTCCCCTCTTCCCGCTGGGCAATTGAGTGCCATACAACTTTTGTCTTGTTATTCGCATTTTCATTAGTTGGAATTTCTTTGGCTTTTAACTGCGGACACCATTACAACAACAACAACAACAAGAGCAACAACCGCAAGTAGCCGCTGAACACCAGTAGCTTCCATTTCCCTGCCCTCTCCTCCTCGCTTCCACTTAGCTGTATTTTTTTTGTGGGTTGGGTTCGTTTTTTTTGTCTTTTGTCGCGCCTGAATGCGGCTCGATAAAAAACCCAGACAATAGACAAATGTATTAATAAAGTTATGAAATTTGCAATTGTCCGCAGCAGGTAGAGGCAGATAGATGAGGGGGGGGGGGCGGGGGGAAGAGAACAACAATAGCCTGGTAATAATATTGTTATGAAATAAAAACTGTGCTAAGCCACATTTAAAGTCGACTTTAAGAACCCATAATCACAAAGTTTTAGACAAAAGGTGTTTAGCTTCATTTAAAGTCGACTTTAAGAACCCATAATCACAAAGTTTTAGACAAAAGGTGTTTAGCTTCATTTTTTATAAGCTTTTAAAGCAGTTTAAAGTTTAAGTAGCAATTAAGGACAGGAGTTAAAAGAGAAAAGTTGTTTAAGATAAATATTTATTTAAAGTATTTTATGTACATTTATTTATTTTTTTAAAATTTATATTAGAAAATTGTTAGAAAAATGTTTGTCCACAAAGGATATATGGAGACAGTTATATTATACTTATTTTTCATTTTCTTATTACTCAAATTAAACACAAAAAAAAAGCAACAAAAAGCCAAAACAATATTTGTTATTTATCTTATTAAAACTAATTGCAACTTTTCCAATTTCAATGTAGTTATGACACTTATCGAATTTAATTTTTAAGTATAGTATTTTTTTTTTATAACGCTTAATTTGTAATGAGAGAAACAAAATTATCTCATTGCGGTTGATTGCATTGAAGCATTTCGTTTATTTGTCAAAGTAAAAGTACAAAAATATCAAAAAAAATTGTAGTCAATTTGCGGCCACACTTAAAGCTGTTTACATTTATTTGTTTGCTTATTTATCAAATGCGCCATGGCAGCCGCCTACAAAAAACAAAAACACAACCACAACCGTTCTGTGCGGCAGTCAAAGAGCGACTGTAAACAGCTGTTTGGTGCGTATAACAGATGTATAACAGCAGCATGCGTGCGGGTGAGAGAGGGAAAGAGACGGAGAGAGCGCTCGCAAGCAAAAAGTAAACAAGAAACGTAAACCGGCTGTTGTTGTTGTTGCTGCTGCTGTTGCAGTTTTTTTTCACTTCCGTTTAAGAGCTTGAAAGAGCGTCAGAGAGCGAATCGAGTGTGCAAGTGTTGCTGTGCTGCTACTAAATATATGCTCAGATCTACTACTATTTTTTAATAGCTGCTGCTGCTACATAATTGTAAGCCAAACGGAAGCAGCAGCACCCCAAACAGAGAGAGCGCAAGAGGCAAGAGCGCCAACGAGTGGCAACCACTCGGTCGACTTTGGCTTCGGGCCGACAACGTGAAAAGACAAAAACAAAAACAACAACAACAAAACCAGTTAACTACTTTGGCTTGTTGGCGTTGGCGTTGCCAGCAGCAGCAATAGCACCGAACGTTCCAAGTCTTGGCCAAAACGCGCTTGGTTTCAGTTGAGCTTTGCCAGCCAAAACGACAACAACGACGACGACGCTGCGTTGGGTGCAACACCGGATTTTTAAATAGCTCATTCGACGAGTTCGCGTCGCGTTCAAAACACACATTAAAACAACAACAACAAGAACAAAAACCGTACACACAACAAAAACAACAACAAATAATAAACAAACAACAACAAAAAACCAAACCAAACACAAACATAAAAATAGTAAACGGTAAATTTCAAAAACAAATTCGCTAATTAGGCAAAATAAGAGTATTTCCTTTTGTTTTTAGTCAGTGAAACCAGTTTGAGCAATTAAAAAAAGGCAGAATATATATAGTACATAAGTGTATATATATATATATTTATATATATATATGCATGTGCATATACAAATATACTTTGGGCGCATATAAATTGCATTAAACTTAAACAAAAGGGCAGCTCGTGCTTGACAAATACAAAAACTGCAAGTGTGTGTGTGTGTGTTTGAGTGTGTGTGTGTGTTTGCGCTGGCTGCCTTCTAAACAGCCTTGAAAAGCTGCCTCGCAGCAACCAGCAGCCTCTGTCAACCAACCGACAACAACACTAACAACAACAATAATAGCGTTCCACAAATCACAACAAAAAGGCAAGCAGCAAAAAGCTAAAGATGCTAGAAAGAAGACGCGCAGCTGACTTTATGACGTCGCCAGTTTGGCGTGTTAACCTGGGCCAACAGCAGATGAGGCAAGAGTGAGAGAGATAGAAAAAGAGAGAGAGAAAACCAGCAACAGCTACCTGGCTAGACATGAAACATGGTGTGTCTATCTGTTGCTTGCCAGCCTGCTTTCTTGCAACTGCAATTTAAGCACACACACACACACTTGAACTGCTTGTGTTTAGTAAATACACAAAAAATAAAAATGCACGCGAAATTCGCTTTTGTTTTTGCTTTTTTTGTTGTTTTATTTTGATGGGTTTTTTCACAAATAAACCGCAGAACCTTAACAAAAATTTTACTTTTGAAAGAAAATAGCTAAAAGGCGCGCGCAAAAATTTTCTACAAAGCGCATATGTGTGCATAACACACATACATACATAAAAAACATATATATATATATATATATATGTGGAATAACCGGTTGCAGTTAAGGTTTTTTTATTTTAAGTCAGTTTGTTTGTTTGTTTGCTGCGCTTGGCTGTGGCGAAAAATAAATAAAAGCGATTAACTTGAGACAGTTTTAGTGGCAGCAACAGCAGCAGCAGCAGCCACTGGCCGGCAGCCTTTTATAGCCATTTTTGTTATTTTTTTTGAGGCTTTTATGCCTTTTGCATATTTTTAACATAAATCTAAGGCGCATAAAGTGCATATAGTACTATATAATACATATATTTCCGACGATTATGTTTGTTGCATTTTTGTTTGCCAGTTATTTATTTGCCATTATTTTTTTTTCTTTGCTGTTTTGCATTTCATTTTGTTTATTTTTGCAGCGAAAACTGGAGGTTAAAAGAAATCCAAAAATTATACAAAAATTCGCTTGAAGAATTTTTTTTTTATTATTAACATTTCTTTGGCATCAGCTTTAACAACGTTTTTATTGTGCTTGTGTTTATCTATCTGTGCGTGTATTTTGTGTGCAAAGAAAAAAAACAAAAGAGTTGAAAGTAATAATATTATATTTTCATTTAAATTTATTGTGTCATATGATTTGTGGCTTTGGTTTCTAACACAACGTTTTTTGCATTATTGATTGTTATTTATGGCCCCAAAAGTCACTCGCAACGCGCCACACAATAACAGCAACAACGCAACAACAAAAACCCGCTGAACTTGCCACAAAAATAAAATCAACATCGAACGAAATCAAATAACGCGACATTGATCAGGTGTCCGGGTTGAAGCAATCCGCTTTTCATTAATCACAACACAGGTGAGTTGTTAATTTGCAACAATTACCAATTTCCAATCGAATATCTTAACGCTGTGGTGGGTGCATTGAGGGGAAAGTGTAAATAATCCGATTGGGTGGCGTCTTTAGTAATCAGAGCTTAGTTGGCAAATAGTACGAACTGATTGTTTGGCTCGTTTCTAATTGCAATTTAGGCCAACTGCAAATCAACTGTTAACTGTTAGCATTAGCTTAAGGATTTGGCTGATGCGCCAAGAAATAGAGTTGGCTGGCTTATTTTTAGGTGTAAGACAAAAGAATAAGAAGATATGATATTTAATAAAATTTGTTTTAAGATGAACGCAAATATGAATAAGCAATTTTAAAGATGAAGTTTTTTGTATAAGTCAAGAAACAATATTGAAAATCATAAATCAAAATAATTTAAAAAAAAATTGGGTAAAAGCCTGTTTTTTTGGTTTTTATGTATGGTTTTTATTCTTTTCAAGTATTTAAAAGAATTTTTCTAGCTCAGCTGAAGAAAATTATTTTTTTTTCTTGGGTTTTTCTCGACAATTTTTTATTTTATATAATAAATTTCAAAAGTATGGTCAAAATTCAATCTTCAGAAAAATTGTATTGAATAAACTGCAAATGAGGGGAATGAGGAAAAGTCTTAAAAGATCTTGTCAATATTGAGCGCAGAAAACCAAACTAATTTTCTAATGCATAATGCTTAGCTAAATAAGAGTTTCCAAAATAACCTATTCGAACTATTTGTCTTTTATTTCAATTCATTAAATTTGCACATTGTTATTCAAGACGCACCTTTAATTGCATGTGTACTATATGTATCTCGCCATTAGGTCAATTTCAGAGCAACTTAATTACACAAATTGTGCGTTCATTACGAGGGCTATTGTTATGTCCTTTTAGTGGGAGTTGTCAAAAACTAAAACAAATGCAATTTAATCAAATTAAATTGTTTAGCTCAGCATTAACGAACAACAAGCGTTAAATAGTTCAATTTAATAAATGATTAGCCTGCTGTTGTTTTATTTATGCAGCACATATTAGATTATCGTGTTAAACACACATTACGTATGCGCAACATAGACAACAATTAATTGCGTTTTAAGTCTCACACATTTGCACATTTGGCTCGAAGCACAGCCTAACGGTACGAAGCGTGCATTGAATTATTTAAATGCCGTCTCCCAAATGTTGTGCGAAATCAATTCAAAACTCCCTCAATTCGACACTCGGGCTATATCAACAGCAAACTCGGTTCAACTATTCCGATTATCTGCATATCAATAGTTATTGCTTATGTTCGTGTTTATGTTTATGTTGACTACATCTACTCCCCCCCCCCCTCCCCCTTCCACCCTCCGCGTGTATCTGCATAACAATAGATGCCCCGAAAGCTGCTTAAATGCTGCCATTTTGCGGATGGTAACAATATTTTAATTAAAAATCTTTTGCTTTGCTGCGTTTTGTGGGGCTTTTGTAGATTTGTGTTCATCGGGGCTTTTGAATATAATGTGCACGTGTGCGCCAAGCCTCCCATTCACGCCACGCCCACTTGTATGGACTTACGCTGTGGGACCAGGCCAGACAGCCGACGGCTATAAATGTTAACAAGCATTCAAATTTTGCATAAACTGTGCCGCATCTCATTTTTCGGTGAGCTTCAACAAATTCAAAACACAAATCGACTCAATTTTTGCATTTCAAATTTTTTGTTTTGTCTTGCTACGCAACAAGTATGTGTGCGTGTGTGTGAGTGTGTGTTTGTGGCAATTAATCGCAAAATGCGCAAATTTTATGCAACACTTACTTTTGCACAAACGTCAATATAAAATTTCAAAAACATTTTTGTTTTAAATTATGCTAATTTATGATAACTGAAAATTGGCGAAAATTACATTCCAATTCATAGCTCAAAATGGCCAATTGGCCATAAGAGACATCTGCCTGCATTATTGCTTGACCAAGTGTAAATATGTTTGTGTTGTTTTGACTGTTTATTGCCTGAGATATGCAAAATTTTGCAGTTCACACAGTTGTTGTTGTTGTGAGAAATATTTACACAAACAAATGCCAATAATAAACATAATGGAAATTTAAATGGGAATGTTTAATTAGCTATAATATATGATCAATTTGAACAGCATTTATCGAATAGTTATTTAAAGTGTTTCACTTTAAACAACCTTAGACCTTAAAATTGCATTAAAAAATGTTTTATTTGAATAGTCCAGTATGAATAAAAGCCACTTATAAAAATCATTGTTGTGGGCGTGGCTTGGCATTATTTAACTGCATATCTTTTGTGGTGCTTTTTTTCCCTACTAATTAATTTTGCATTTATTTTAATACAATTTCAATGGAAAATCGTAAATCGTAAATCAACAAAAATTAGCATTTAAACGATTTTTTTTTGTTTGTTTGTTTCAATTGCAACTCGAAAGAGGCCATAAATCTTATAAGTTATTGTTGGGTTAATTAAAACGCAGCATCAGTTACTGCTGATATTGCGTAAATTACAAATTGTAGTTTTGTATGTTTGTATGTATGTGTGTGCGTTTGTCGAGTGTTAAATTGAAGTTAATTTTTAATTATGGCCGCTGAACGCGCTTGTTAAATTGCCTTTTAAAATTCAATTTACATTTTGGTTTCGCTCTTGGACCAGGCCCATAATTAATATACACATATGTGAGACGAGGGGTGGCAATAAAGTTATGAAAGTAGATTAAAAAGGAGCAGGTAAAGGTTCTTAATGGGCTTAACAAGATCATTTATGAATTTTAGATTTTGTTTTGGCACGCTTGGTCTTAAAAGTATTTAAAAACAATAATTTCAACAAAAGTAAAAAATGTATAAGAATCTGAATTGAACAAGTTCCCACTCAGAGTTTATATTGCAAAGATAAACAAACCTGCTTTTCATTTAATTTCTTATTAACATTACAAAATAAAAACTTTTTTTTTGAGAATCATGACATGAAAGTGTTATAAAGGCCTTTTCTATTATTTGATAAAGGCCTTTTCTACTCTTCGAATCGGAGGTTTGGATAAAGTAAACACCATTTCGATAACGCATTTCGAATGACTCGGAATTAAGAATAGACCTGATTAATTCGATAACATTTAATGGGCAATTTAATATATTAATATTATAAATTCTTTCACTAAAATAAATTCTTTATCAACATAATTATTTATTTGCCACACACTTTTAAAGTTGCAGAATATGTTTTTTCAATTATCTAAAAGTATGAAATGTATTTTTATTAATTAAATGCCAATTTTCAATGAATACATAATTAATTTATTTTAGATGAGAAACATATATGTATGTATATGTATAGTTTGTAATTTAATATTGTATTTTATTCTTCAAGATAAAAGCTCTTCAATATCTTGAATTCTGTGAGAAATGGTTCAAACAGCCCTCTGTAATACTCTTGCACAGTTTTGATTGGCTTCAAAATGCGAAGCAAGAACTTATGGTTTATAGAGTCTGGAGCTGTGCTCGAACAATTACGCGCATGTGCGTAAGACTTGGTTAACTTGGCCCGTTTCGGCTCTTTCGGCAATGCTCGGTAAGCATATGGAGGGAGCTTAGGTGAGGAGGAGCTGAGCTCTCTCAACAGGAAGCTGCGTCGCTTGGCATTTAAAAACGTATTAATTTTGACGCGCCACATTTAGAGTCGATGTTGTTGTCGTTGTTGTAATTGTTTCGTGTGTTTTTTTTTTTTTTTTGGTCTGATGATGATGGTATCTATAGCTCTGCGAGTCGAGAGTGATAAAAACGCGAATAAGTTACGTCAATGTGGACTGTGTTCGCTTTTGGGATACATTTTTTATTTTGTTCGTTGTTCGGTAAAGGTCTACAACCTTGAAGATAGAAGTTGAAGTTAAAGTCAAAGTTGGCTGTCACTGTCAAGTGGCTTTGAGCGAGACAGAGAGCGCTGCTGGTTGGATTTGCTTTGATTATTACCATTAATTAAGTCGATGCTGTAAACCGATTTGCCTCTTGACTAAATGACAAATGATGTTCAAAACAATCTAGAAGTCGATCTAAGCACTAAGTTCAGTGTAAAAATTAGCATAAAATATTACATAGCATATGGATTATGATGTGGTATCTGCTATGCTAATGAGTGCAGTGGAAGCAGGGAGGAAAGAGGCGACGGGTCATCATTCTGATATGACAACTAGCCGGCGGGGCTTAAGCCGGACTTGCTGTTGTTTTTGCTGCTGTTGCTGGCCAATGAAGCCAATGACCCAAACGCAACTGTTAAATAAACAAGCAATTATTAATGCGAAACTCAATTGCGAGTGCGAGTTGCGAGTTTGTCTGTTTGTTGTTTGCCTGTTGTTGTCTGCTTTGTCAGTCTGTTTGTCTGTGTGTCTGACTTATAAAACATTTCATTACACGATACAATTGAGTGAACGCCTTGAACTTCCGCTTAAAGAAGTTCAAAACACATACACACACACACACACACACACACACACACACAGCCCCAGTCAGAGCACAGTGGAATGACAGTCAAGAAACGAAGACCAAGTTATTTTTTGTTTTTTTTTTTATGCTGAGTTGTGGCAAGTGAGTGTATTAGTATGTGTATGTATGAAGGCATGTTTAACACTTCAGAGCCTATCGGCGGTTGCAAAAATAAAACAGAGCCAAACAAATTGTAAAGTCATAGGCAAGACGATGAGCAAAAAACCAAAAAAAAAAAAACAACAACAACATGAAGCCCAAGTCCAAGTCCATGTCTTAAAACTGAAGAGTTGGGCTCTGTTCTTTGGGCTGCAGCCAAAGTAAAACTTAAGCAGTACAAAAAGGCTTTTAATTTTAATTTGCATATGGCAGAACGCGCTCGAGCAGGCGCAACGGCTGCCTTAACAGCCAACAACAACAACAACAACAACACCAACAGATACAGATACAGATACAAAAGTATTAAGTAAGTATCTGCTAGATACATGCATCGCTGCAAGTACTTACAGAACGCAACAGCCCTTTGCAATTTCAAGTGCCAACTTGTGGAAAATAACATAAAACAGCAACAGGGCCAACCAACAACAACAATGTCAGAAGGTTGCGGCTAAATATTAACGACTTTGTGATACTCTACTTGAGGCTCAAATATTGATATAAACAGCTGCATAGTAAGAGATCTGAAGGGTGAAATGGATGATTTAAGTAAGAAATTTATAAGTACGTTTAAAATTGAAGCTTTGGAAATATACAATGTTTGATTATCAAGAATTTTGTGTTTCACGAACTGGGAATTTTTCCACACACCATAACTAAGTTTAATGTGTAATGTCTTCAAATCATCAAAATGAACTCATTGAAGAAATGCTCCTTAAACATCTCTTCATTATAATAAATTATGGTGCACTTCTTTTCTTCGCGTCAATAAACTTTTTAAATGACAATCAAATAAAAATATCATAAAGACAATTAAAATATTTTTATCACAAGAAACTTTTTATGCTTAACTCAATAAAACTGTTTAATAAACTTAAACTTTGCACACTAAAAAGCATAACTAAAGTTTTTTGGAAAGTTTCTTTATGTATTTTCTTTGCAAAAAATTAACAAATAATTTTCAAACTTCAAATGAGTTTTTTGCATTTCCCCATTATATTTTGACTTCGTTATTGAAAAAAGTCGCCCGTTCTTGTACAAAACCAATATCCCCATTTTCTATTTTTAGAATAAAAACATCAAAAGCAACAACAACAATAATAATGTTGGCAAGTTGGACTTGCCTATGGCCCATGGCCTGGCAAAAATGCAAGTTAAATTTAATTTATTTCTGCTGCGATTGCTGCGCTTGTCTACCAGCTGGGAGTGTGTGTGTATGTGTGTGTGTATGTGAAAAATGGTTAAAAGGAGTTGGCAATGTCCAAGTCCAAGTCTCACTCTCTTCTTAAGTGGGGTTCAACTCTAATGACCGCGTGTGAAAATGAAAATGGAAATGCCACAAAGTCAGCGTCGTCAGCGTTGGCGGCGTTGGCGGCAACGTTGCGCTTCGCTGAGCGCAACTTGGACTTGGACTTCAACTTTAACAACAACCTTAGCTTTAACTCTAGCTTAAGCTGCAGACACGACTTGGTTGTTGCTGTTTTGGGGGGAATGGGCGCGCAACGCACTTGAGGGGGAACATGTGAACTTGTGAAAAATCGAAATTCCAATTCCGAGCGAGCTTCGTCTGGCAGCAAAATGATTTACGCTTAAATAACATGTTGCATGTGTTGTAAAGCCAAAGCAATGTGTCTTTGTTGCAGCAAAAGATTCACATCCTAGCCATCATCATCATATTTTGTCTGACACCCCCCAACCCCAATACCCCCCCACCCCTTCATGTTAATGAATTTCAGAGCTCTCCTTCTACAAAAACATCAGCTCACAAACAGATTGAATATATGTATGTACATTTAGTTTGAATACATACTTAGTTCTTGGACTCGTGAAATTGGCAAATGGGCAAAATGGAATCACGAATTCAGGTCAGCATAGAACGTTGCTAACTTCTGTACAAATTATATTCAATTATGGAGCTGCTTTATCAAGATCTCAGCAGCTCAATTATGTGTGTATGTTTTGGGCTCTGACAAGCTGAACAGGGAGCTTAGAGTACAGAGAGTTGAGAATCGGAATGCTGGATGAAATTTTAAACAAATTGAAAGCAGTCACCTCGGCATGAAAGCTGCTGTTCGCCACAGAGATCAGACATAATTTTCATAATTAGATAATCATCAATATAATATAATGTAGCGACAGAGACATAGACATAGAAAAATGCAAACAAAGCAAACCACTGATGACAATAACGATGACAAAAAATGAAATAAAGAAATAAAACCAACTAGGGAGCAGTGATTTTTTGTTGATCGATCGTGTAGCTGACGTTTGAATGCCCTTGTTTTTGGCGATAGTTGCCATAAACATTATCGATAGTAGTTAATGCCGTAAAAGCTTTAAGTAAGTGGCTCACGCAAAGCGTCATCAAGCGAAATGCTTGGAAAATCAAACTTGATTAAAAGGATTGTAATGAAAACTATCGATAACAAAATAATAGATGGATTTCTGCTAAAACATATTGCTATTATTATAAAACACTGTTTTTATTGGTTATATGAAATAAAATATTCACATGTTGTTGCGCATCTTCTGGTATAGTAGCTTTCATACCCTTTATGCAAGTGTATAAAAATTACTTGTGCACGTTTCACTAGACAACACTCAAATAACTTGTGTTCAAATTGTTTTTATTTTCTTGTTGTTTGACTTTTGGACAAATAAATAAACAACAACACAACCATAACAAACAAAAGCAACAACAATTTTACATAATTTTCTTTAGTTTGTGTTGAAAGCACTTTTGCCCAATTTGAATGCGCCTCGAAACTCATCCGTTTCGTACATAGTAGTACTAGTACGGCTAGCATGTCGAATTTTCCCGATAACCGAAAACCAAATTAAATAAAACAACTCAATTTAATTTCTTAGCTTAGCTTAGCAGAGATTTCAAACGGCAGCAGTAAAAAGGGAAAAATCTATTGAAATTATTTCGTAATATTTGCAATTTGTTAAAAAACGTGGCCCGGAAAATCGCAATGGAAATTGAATTTGTTGCTATGCAAATATTGTTATTGTTTGCAGGGCTTACAATTGCACATTTGCTTGTTGGTATTGTCGTCTATGTTGTTGCTGTGGCTTTTGCTGTTTGCAATTGTTTTATTTGCTGCTCATCGCTATTCGATTGCCCACGCAGCGTATGCGCAATTTTTGCCAACATTTAAACTCTGAAAGAGTCGGCAACATGTTGACCGGTCGGTCGGTCAGGCCACTGTCCACACAAAAAGATAAACATATTTTCATTTGCCAAGCGCACAGGCAGCAGCAAAAAAGACAACCGCCAACAAACAGCCGTAAAAAGTTTGGGTAGGTTGGTAAACAACAAAAACAACAACAGCAACAACAACAACTGGCTGTCAACCTGCTGTAAAATGCATTTTAAAAACTAAAGTAAATAATTTAATTAGCTGCTGGCGCTGCAGTCACAAGATTGTAATTTATTTATTCATTTCTGCGCTTTTTTTTACGAAGCATTCTGATTTTCTTGCTGCGTTTGAAAAGAATTAAAAAATTGAGACAAGAATAATATTAATTTTAAATTACGAAAATAAATCTTTCCAATTTTTAAGAACCAAATACTAAGTATGTTTAAATATTAAACACATTGACCCAATGAATATAAATGCGAAATAACGGTTTTGAAAATGCTTACCTAGTTATATTTTAAATAACAAAATGGTTTTTTTTTAATTGCCTCAAAAATCTGATAAACTTTTTAATGCATTTGCAGCTTACTTCCCTTCTTGTTTTTCAAGTACCTAAACTTTATATATTTATGGCTAAAAATTTTAGCTAAGAGCTGTGTGAAAATCTATTTGCCACACTTGCAGGTAACATTCTGCAGTTCCGACACACACTCTAATCCCCCTTTCTCTTTCTGAAAACTTTTGCATAGCTATGCTAGAGTATTTAAGCTTCATTTCGGTAACAATTTCCTGGTTATGCATTTGCTTTTTGCTGCTGTACAAAAAAATGTTTTTTTTTTGTTTCTGGTTGGCTTGGACCGGTTTTTTGTTTTTATTTATTTGCTGCACCGGACACGTCCAGCAATTTGGGGCACGCGCCTACAGCAGCATGCACACATATGCATGAGTAGATCCATACGTTGCCAGGAGATGTAGTGTGAAAAATGACCAATTGCATTCGGGGCAAAGTGACAAATACCTTCAAATACACATACAATGTGTCAGGTAAATTCTTTGTTGCGGTTACGAAATCGACGCAGCAACTAAAAAACCAATAGACAGACAGATAGTCAGACAGTCAGATAGACATATAGATAGTTAGATAGATAGACTGTTAGAGAGTTGCAGACATATTGCGCTCAACATTTTTGGCACATGCCGATGGCAACCGCAGCGCAAAAATGCCAAAAAGCGAGCGCAACCAAATAGCAAATGATTTGTCAGCAATTGTTGATAGGGTGCCAATGCCATGGTGTCGAAATGGGGTTGGTGGTGTGGGGGAACAGTGTTAAAGGTAGTCAATAGCAATTGAAGTTAACACCATGCTTTGCATAACGATTTAGCTGCATTGTTGAACAGCTAACCGGCAAGGGTTGTGGCTTGTGCAGGGTTGTTTGAGGTTCACTGAGATGTCAAATGTCATAAGGTAAGCTAATCAACTCACATGATTGAGTTGCTGACAATAATAACAGCTTATCGTAAGGTGTGTGGTAATGCGGTTTGCAGTTGCCATTCAATTCAAGAAAAACTAATATGAAAGCATAGCTTAAGGGAGAGATAAAAAATATTTCTCAAGGCGGTACAGCTACACAAGCAATTTTAAGGGCATTTATATTTTATTTTAGCGCAGTTCTTTGTTCAACAAAATGGAAGGTTAGTAAGGTTCATAAGCTTTATTAAAACTTAAATATTAACATTAATCTAAGACATTTATCCAATATTTTCAGTATACATATAAGAGTTGTTTACTCAATGTAGAAAAAAAAATAATAAAATTTGGTGATCAAATATTTAGTTTGGTATTATTGTTTTATAAAAAGCTTCTGTAAATTAATTCATAAAGTAAAATTGACTAAAATGCGACTTTTAGATAAACAATTAAAATTATACTCCTATTTCCAAATTGGCTTGTTATGTGTATAACTTATAATTGTTATTTAAGTATTTTTTTTATCACAGCAAGTTGAAAGCGAACCTCTCAAAACAAGTAATTTGTGTTTTTTTTTGTACAAATATAAACCATGATGTAAAAATATAATTTTTAAATTATTATTATTTTTGTTTGTGAAGAGTTACACAAATTTTGGTTTTACTTATTGCTTATTGATAGTTAAGTATTTTAGCATTTAAGTGAGCATTTATTATTTTGAGTCTTTTCCTTTTCCCATTACATCTGACTTATATTAATTTTGGCATTGAGGCTATCTACATAAAAATCTAATGGTTAGTTATGCTCATTTAACATAAGATTTGACATAGTTTTTATTTTGTAATCCAACAATTTACTACAGGCACTGTAATGGCCCTGAAACGACCCTACCATATTTCATTGCGTCTCCCCACTCTATTTCTTTTGCTGCAGCTTAGCTCAACCACGCACTGATTTACCATGGCAGATATGCAATACATATAAACGGTGTATGTTTAATTGATTTTCGTCAGTCGACTGATTGAATTGGACTTAAATGCTACAGGCGACGCCAGCTGTCTGCTGTCTGTTAACTGATCTTTGATTTTGTCTCTGTCCTCTCAATCCCAGAGTCTTGGGTTTTTAATCTTTCTCTTGTTGCTGCTGTTTTGCTGTTACAAAAAGTTATCTAACATCGTCAGATCGTGATTGTTCGACAAATGACATTTGACATGTTATGCGGATTTTGAGTTTTTTCTTTTTTTTTTTTGGGCACACAATAAACTTAATTGTATGATAGGGAATTCCGTTGTTGTTGTGGTTGTTGCTTTTGCTGCGCCTAATTCGCCGTTGAAGTTTGAATTTTGAGGTTTTTTGGGTTTTTTGTTTTTTCATATGTGCGCAGCTGGAAAACTTCGCTTATCTGGCTACAGGAAACACAAAAAGAATGCTCATAAATTGTTTGGCTGACTGCAATTGTTTAATTGTTGGCAAGCACCCCTTTATTTTGTTTGTTGCCGTGGCTGATAATCGGCTTTAAAAGTGACTCAACTTTTTGGTCTGCATTCGCATTGTTGTTGGCATAAGTTGAATTAATTTTTTAACAGTTTGTTGTTTGCGGTTTTAATTGTGCAATTTGCCCGAAGTTCAAGTTGGCTTATGCAACTAACCATTCGTTGCACTCAACACTTGGACAGCGACCTTAGCTGGGTCTCAGTTAAAATTTGTTTCTTTTTTGTTTTTGGGCCAACCAACCTATGACATCGGTGTAGACAAAAGATTGCTTTGTTTGTTTTCTGCGCGATATTGCTGTGCCATTATGATCGAAGTAGTGGGCGCAAAAGGGCGAAGGGGATAAAGAGAATGAGAGAGAGAGCTGCCTCCAACTTGCCGACTGACACAATGCCCCCGGCAACGAGGTGATGTCAGTCGTCAGTCAGCGATCGTGATCGATGCGGCCACCAAATATAAAAAAATTCACAAAAAACCAATAAAAAAAAAACAACAAATCGCCGGCATCGCTCAAATGCTTATTGTTTTTAGCTATTGGCCGCTTCTTGGAATGCGATCACGTCTTTGGATTTGGCTTTACCTTCTTTTGTGTTGTTGCTGCTTGTGGCCTGCGGCTAGAAATTGGCCAAAAACTGATTTGCACAACTGTCAACGAATGCAGCTGCATATTGTTATATATATATATATATATACAGTTTGTGGGCCAAGTTTGTCGTGGCCCTTTCGGTCAATTGATTTGCCTGCCAGTGGTTGGAGTTCGTGGTCGGGTCGTGCCCATTTTCATTTCTTGTAATCTTTTCTGAAAAGGTTCGTCAATTTTAGCTGGCAGCTCCTTGAGCAATTTGTCGGTTGATTAAATTGTAGGTGGGTTTTGCCAGAGCTAAGATTTTAGCTTAGCATTCAGCTCAGTTTGTCATGCCATTCCATTTCCTGTGTGACCAAAGCGATTAACATTTTTCGCCAGCTGTTTTCCATTTAGCAGTTAAAACTTTTAATTTAATTATACACACACACACACACACACACACTCACACATTGGAAAAGAGACGGGGAGAACGGAAGACTTGGCCAAAAAGCGAATACATTTGCCTCGCTTCGACACCGTTAAAGTTTTTTTAGCTTCTTTTGACTGGGATTGTATTTTAATTGAATTGCCAACCGTTTTGTAAGTCGAGCATTTTCTTCGTCTCTAAGCACAAAAGTCGAAAATCCAATCTGCGCACCAAATCCATTCGACCAAGCTAACACAACCCATTTGCAATGACGTCTAAACTTTACAGCCAGAACCTATACTCCATCCCGCTCCTTTGTGCTGCTGTCCACAGTTCTTGGCCAAGTCCAAATGAAGATAAACACACAACATTCACACATGACCGAAGCTCTGATAGTTCGTCTATGTCGAGAACTGACACAGAGCCAAAGAGGCAGACAGACAGATAGAAGGACAGACAGACAGACAGACAGACAGAAAGACAGACAGACGGACAAAAAGGCAGACAAATTTCGTTGGCTGGACGAAAGTTCTGACATACTTGGCTAACCGCCATCGCAACAGCAGCAGCGTCTGTTCAAGCTTGCATACGCGGCGTATGCGCAATATGTATGAAATAAATGTCAACTTAGATGACATTGGGTTTCTCAAAGGGAGGAAGGGGCACGGTGAGGCGTGGCTGTGTGCACTCAAATCTTGAGCTGTGCCACGCTGAGCCCGCATTTAATAAAAATGAATTAAATTAAAATACGCAACTGCTGACAAAATGTCAAGTGTAGCAATAAAACGCAAGAATTGAAAAGGGACGGACGGCACAAGCACAAGAATCGTGCGGCATGTGGCAGTTCACAATGGATAGAGAGAGCATGGGATGGGAGGGGGGGGGGGGGGAGGAGGGCGGGGCGTCGATAGGCAACGCTTGCTGAACTAAAGCTGGCAAGCGTTCGTTCTTAATGAATTACACAAAATGCGGGATGGGTCGTCAGCAGCAGCAGGTTGTCTGATTCTGTACTTTGGTGTGGTTCGGGGTCTGGGTCTGTTCACGGGTTTCGCTTACTGGTTATGGTTTCTGGTTCTGCTTCTTTGCCTCACCGACGGCAAAGCACAAAAAAAATTTGCAAAAATTAATTTAACAAATTTTTAATTGCTCATGTCGTTTGCGCGTCCGATCAACGTGTTGAGACCCAAGATGCACTGAAAGAAAATAAAAAACTGTTAATGACATGGTACACAAAAAATTGTATAGCTTAACTTATAAAATTACTTACCACATATTATAAAAAATGTTTTATTTTAAATTATTTCTAATGCTAAATAATTTCGTACAAGCATAAAGTAAGTGCAAATTTTTATCTTGATAGTTTAGCGATGTTCTGTTCAGACATCTTTAAAAATAAGATTTAAAATCTTGAAATTATTAATCATTCCAGCACATGTAAATTTAAATTCCGGGTCGCTTTTAGGATTCGCAAAAAGTTAATTGCCTTAAGGACTACCTGGACTGATACTAGAAACAAGAAGTTAGTCTGTTCCTCTTAACTGCTGCCTTGTTTTGCTCAGTGCACAAACGCATTATCGACTTGAGCCACCTGCCTTGGGGCTGGCGGTTGTTTGCTTTTGGCTGATTCGCTCATTTTTTTTCGCGTGTCTTCATCAGCAGCTGCGTTTTGCGCGAGTCTGCGGTTTGCCACAAAACAAGTTGAAGTTTAAGGTCATGAGTGTGTGCACACACACACACCAAACAGCACACACGAATTCAGTCAACTGTCAACATTAAATATGTATAGATGTATGCATAAGTCGATGCGGCAACATTTTATGGCGCCTCAAGTTCAAGTGCAAGCTGTAAATGACAGCTCGAGAGGAAATTGGCATATTTAAAATATTTTTATTCGCATTTCCCTAGGAAAATATTTGAAGTAGAGAAGTAACAGAGGTCTGCACCAGCTGTCCATTTTCCAAGTTGCCAAATCAGCTTAGGTAACCCCCCTCCCCACTACTGCTCCTCCCCTAACACAGAAACCTCTTTCAACCCACAATTCGGCAGCCCTTTAGTAACTGGCAACAGCTGCTAAGAAATTTTACTTTGCTGACAGTGCACTCACTGAGAAAGGATTTTACCTTAGACCCAACGTGTCGGATGTTAAATGTGTGTACAATTCAATGGATAGGCAAAGAGTTGCCGAAATTGCTCAGCGAGTGTGCTACAAGAAGTATGCCACATATACAAACATCGTGGCATAGCACAAAACTTTTGCAGTTGCAAGCATGTACGATTAAAAAACACGAGAGCTCGTGTGTGTGCATGATAAATGTAACAGGATGAAGAACGACTCAAGTACAATTTAACAGAACTTAACACCAAAAACGGTTTAACTTGTAGTTGTGCTTATTAATATTTTTTGGCTTCTAAATTATTTGACCAGAAACTGGTTGCACTTTAAAGTTATTAATAATAACATTTTAGATAATTAGCCTTTTTTTTAGAGCCCACACAATTTCGCTCTACAAATAACTAAAACCGAATGAGAAGAATTCATAAATAAACAAACACACGAGATTAGTGTACCAGCTAATTAGAAGTTTTGGTACAGTTGTACCCTACGTTAATCCATGATCGCAGCCTTGTTTTGTCTTTTCGCTAGATGTCGCTGCGGTTAAATGGCCTGCAAGATGACTTAATTATTAGTCGATAATCTCTTAATGAAGCACAAATAAGAATTTTTGCATTAGGTATAAAAGTAATAACAACTAAACAATCCAATAAATGTCCAACATATTTGCTAGTTGCTTAAACAACCCTCGCTACACTTCTTGACTGGCTTACTGGTTAGTTTTAATAAAAAATTTATTGAGAAAGCAGTAGCTGGAGCACTCGCGTTGTGTTTATCTTTTAGTTGAGCCGGGTAATATCAGTGCATAATACAAAACACTCGAACTAATGAGATTTTTTCACATCTTTCTCTCTCTCTCCACCCCCTCTTGCTTTATAAACGCATTTGTTGTGCTGATTTTGATGGTTTGTTTGTGTTTGTGTGCGTTTAACTCCCAAGCGACTTAATTTGCAAATATTTTGCCACTAAGCAAATGCAGCAAAAGCGTAAGAGCAGCATTCAGAGAGTTGATGTTAAAATCTACTCGCAATTTTTGCAATACACATTGCATTCGTCATTTGTCAGCTTGTTGGAGTAGCAGTAGCTACATTGTTTGTCAAAGCGCTCCCCTGGGGCAAGATAAGGATGGTTGAAGGAGGGCGGGAGTGTGCAGCATGCAGCTGGTTTGTCTATCATAATTTGCCAGGCAGCCTAGCCCAGTCTTGTCCATTTTCCAGTTTCCCAGGCAGCTATCACAATCAGCTACTCTTTGTTAGCCGAGTTTAGCACTCATTTGCAATTTGTGGAGCTGCTCAATGCAGGAAGTTGGCAATCGACTAACGATGCACATGATGATGATACCAGGCGATGGGAACGAGAACGAGAACAAGGATGTGGATGTGGATGTGGATACGGATAGTGCTGATGCCAGTTGTGAAATGCAATTAATTACTTATGCAGATAGCTCTTAGCCTGGTCATAATCAGTTTACTTAATGTGCTGCTATCTGTCTAATCAGCCATGCACTGGCTATTTATAAAGCCAGCAAAGCAAATTAAACGCTAAATGCACTTTTCTATCTCCATCTATCTATAACATTATGTATGTGTATCTGTATTTGTATCTATGTTTGCAATTGCAACTGCAACTGCAACTCATTGTTGGCATTTGAAATGGAAATTGCCATTTGCAAAACCGATTAGCTTCTACGATGAGAACATTGATGATGATGATGTCGAAGGCTACGGTGATGCTGCAGTGGTGCACTCATCACCCACGGCCATACCAACAAACAAGCAAATGCAATAAAAATATTCAAGCGACATTTATTTGCGAGAACGCGAATAAAGGACAAACAAAACGCATGCGAACCAAAACTGCAAAACTCGCAGTCTGAATTAAGCAACGGCGCAACACAGCAAGGAGAGGGGAAAGGGTAGGGCGTGGGTTGGTTTTGCTGGTGGCAACATGACATCCGGTGTGGCACTAAGCGCAGCTTCCGCAACGCAGGCGGCACAACGCTGGATGCCAAACCGAGGCAGACAGTGAGCGCAGCTGTTGCCACTTTTGAACAGGTAGCCAAGGGAATGCCAATCGGCTGCAACTGCAAATAGCGAACTCTGAGATGCGACACTGGCAACGGAAATGTTAAATGCCACCGTGAGTCGCCACCAAACTCAGTGAGCCCTATAAGCCTTGCCTCCCTCAACGACTCGTTTCATTGATCGTTGATTGAATTTCGATTCGTTAGGTTTTTAATTTTTGCTTTTGCTCAGGCCTGTCGGGCTTACATTCCCTCCCCATTTGCCTTTTCTGCATGCTATGCTTACTTTTTATTTTCTTTAGTATTCCCTGCACACATCCACACACACTCACACACACACACAGGGACAACGACAATGTTTGGCATAGACATGTTGCCATGTTTGTTTATTGGCAAGCCACCGCTGGGCCAGGCTACTTAACTGCAGTGGTATTGGTTTTGTATAAGTGACTTGCAACATAAAGTGCTTTTATTGATGCTCATTTGGTATTGCAATTTGTAGCATTTGTGACATTTATGCAGTCGGCAATTTAAATGGCATTATGCAATTTTGTATATTTGTTAGCCATCATTTTGAGATGTCAGTTTTGGACACGTTCCTGAACCTTTCTTAATTGACTTAATGCTAATTGAAGAAACTAAATTACTTTCAATGTACTAAAGTAGCAGACTTACGATGGGGAGATTAAGAAGCCACAAAGAAGCCATAGTGGCATAGAGAGCACCCAAGTTGTATAGAAATGAAGTCTTAAAAATGTTACTTGAGTTGAGCATTAAGAAGCTACAAGATTCTAAGGATAGCAGAAGTTAAGTATTGAACAGTAAGCTAAGATACATATGCTGGGAAGTCATTAAAGTTCAATGACACTAGTTGAAGGTGGCACTTAACACGAAGAAAGTAAACGAGATGCATAAGAATAAATGTTAAACTATTTCAGAGTTTAGGAAAAGCCTAAAGTTAAAGGTCTTGCGTTTGCTGAGTCGAATAAAAGAAAGAGTATAAGCAAATTTCCAATTAATTCTTTTGTGTATTATCTATTCTAAGAGAACAGACTTGTTAAACTTCTAACCACAACACATGTTTTGCAACCTACTTTAAAATTAATGTGGGCTTAGTCAAACAGTTAACAGAAAAATATAAATGTCTAATTCATAAATCGTTTAAGTAGGTGCTAAAAACTCGTTCGACTGCAATTTCACTCCACATACATTTACATATATCAATAAAATCCGACCGAAAATTTGCATACCATTTGCAGTTTACTGTTCAACACTCAACGGACCAACAACTCGACCTACCGCAACTTCGACGTGCAAAATAAACAACAAATATATACACATATTGAAAAATTGATAGAGATAAATAACAAACAAAACTAAAAATCAAAATCAAAATCAAATGCAAGCTTGAACGCCACATGCTTTAAATATTTCAGTTTTTAAATTACTCGTAACATGTTTTGTGTGTGTTTCGTTTAGCACTCGGCTCAAAATGTACAGTATCTCAATATTGTATCTCTATGAATATATGTGCCGGAAACCCGTTTGGGTTGTTGGGCAATTTAGTTTCATTTCGACTCGCTTTGCGGTCAAAATTAAAAAAAAAAAAAAAAAAACCTAAGCTTAACGGTTGCAGTTCAAATTCATTAATTTATCACCGAGCAGCGTTGGTGTTGGGTAATTTTTATATATTTTTGTGTTAGCAATTATGCGTGAAATACTATTTTTTTTTTCCAAAGTGTTTATTTCTTATTTTGTTGGAGTTGTTTATTACAGTTTATTTTCGGGGCGGCCTTGTTATTGCAATAAATAACACAATCATAATTATTATCTAAGCCACATCAAGAGTCATACGAAGCAGGCTTTTTGAGGGACTTAAAACTTATTGCCGGATTTAGAAAAAATCTATAAATAATGGATTTGTTTATATAGATTATGTATGTGCTGCATTTTAACTAATCTTCAAAAGCTGTTAAAGTTTAGAAATATCATAAAAAATATGAAAAAAAAGTTATAAAAAAAATTAGAAACTAAATACCTTAGATGTGGGTCGACAAATTGATTTATGTGCCATATTTAAACAAAGGTATACGCATCACAAATATTGACATATATGTTGCCAATACTCACATTTTCCACACACCTGAGTTTTTATTATCCTGAAATGTTGGCCGCTCTCTTTAATTGCCGTGTTTTATTACGATTTTTATGATCTTACCAAATGCTAAGCGTATAAGCTATAAATGTTATTGCCGTGTTTCCACACTTTCCATATGCATATTTTTCTAAAATGAGTTAAATAATAATAATAATAATAATAATTTGCCTGTTGGCATTTTCGCCATTTATTTATTTATTTTTTTTTGCATGCAACTAACAATTTTACTCTCGCTGTACTCAAATTGCTTGCATATTTGATGCGCATTTGTGTCAGTACTCCCAAATCCACACCGCCTCTTTCCCGCTTGCTGCATAGATTTTGGCAGTGTGTGTATGTGTTGTTGTTTTCTTATTCATTTTCATTGATTTAAAATGCACACACTCGTAAATCCCTTTTTCATGAAAGTTTTATGAGTTTTTTTTGGTGCGCTTTTAACGTTTGTTTCAGTTTCAATCTTTGGAATTCTTTCTTTTTTATTATTGTAAGTTTCTGATGGTGCACATTACGTGCTGCTGCCACCGCTCTGCTCTGCTCCTGCTCCTCTAAACGCTGTTGGGAGTTGATGTTTGGTTTTTGTACAAGTTTTTGTTTTCTTTTCATGCCACATGGCTAACAAATCAGCAAACAACATTACCGACTCCCCCCCAACCACCTTGTTTAATATGCGTTAAGCGTTTTATCGTTGCATTCAACATGCCAATACCTTACACCCCGCCATCTCATCGCTTCCACCCCTGCGATCAGCATAGTGTTTTAAATTTAATGGCGAAAACTTATTTCGAATGCTTATGCGGTTATTTTATGCTGTAGCTCTTGTTGTTGTTGTAAGCTGCATGTGTCACTAGTTTATTTTTTGTTGCTCTTTCTCCACTGTTATTGTTGTTTTACAATTTCTTTTGCTGCGTTTTTTGTATTTTGTTGCGCCATGTGGCATGTGCAGTTATAGCCATGTCCCATGTTTCATGTCCAATTGTCCACGGTGTCCACACAAGTTCTCGTTCCGGCCCCCGCATCTGAATATTTGTGCAACGTGTTTGCGGCGCTGTTTGCTCAGCTTTAACAGCCTCCGTTTGTGTGTGTGTGTGTGTGTGTTTCTGACTGTTTCCAATTTCAACTGTTTGCTTTTGCTAACAAACACACACACACAAATTTTTTTCATACATATTCATATATACAGCCCATGCACAATGAAAATCGGTTTTAGTTGAGAGAGAGTGAGAAAAAAATGTTTTTTTTTGTATTTATTAAATTTTTTCTTGCGTGCACCCTTTGGTGGCATTTGCTTAGCGGTGTAGAAGCGAACACTTAAACAATCGCAATTTATTGGCCATATTTATAAAAAAAACATGCAGTACACACACACACTTACACACACACACACACTCACACAGAAGTGGCAGCGGCGACACAAAAAGCCAAAGTCGTTTTCCTTACTTACCAGTTGTGGCAAGTAGCAAGTTGCTAGTATTGCTGCTGCAACTTTGCTGGTGCTGCCTTTAACCACAAGTTTTTCTATACATCGTTTTGTTTTTTTTTTTTGCTTTTCGCTTATTTTGCTTTTCTCGCTTGCTGGCTGCTTTTGCTTGGGTCTAAAAATAGCTTTTCCACACGCTTTCAGTGTGTTAAAAATAACATCATATTTTTCATAGTTGCTGTTGTTGTTGCTAGTACATACTGCTGCTGCAAATTGAAGAAATATGTTGCAAGCGCTTAAAAGAGTGAGAAAATGGCGCCTCGGCTTGCCGCCTTTTGCCTTTTGCCTTTTGCTTCCCCTCCCCAGCAAATAGTTTATAAAATGCTTGGGCTTTAAGTGACTTAAGTCGTCGTCGCTGCCGCCGTTGATGCTACCTTGCCCCCTAACACACGAAACATAACACTAAATATTTGTTGCAAGCCTGAACTTGTAATCAAAGTCAACGCTGCAAAATATACCTGTTAGCATGTCCAACAAACTGCGACTACGTCTCGGCTGATGCACCTGCTTGGAAGAAGGCGGTGTGAAACAGGGAGGGGAAAGGGTTCGTTTTCATTCCTGTCGCAGCTCTTAATGCCTGCGTATCATGAATGGCAGCGCAACGTTTCCACTTTAGGGCTGCCAAGCACACAAACACAAACACAAGCACACACCATCACTTGGCTTTTTTGTTGCCCGATAAAATTATGACATATGAAACTTTGGCTGAAAAGGCAGCTAGCTCGCTCGCAAGCTGTTTAGCTGCTTTGGGCTGGCATGCAAAGTATTTTTACCACATTTGCCTTTGTGTGTGTGTGTTTTTGTTGGTTTCGCTTTATTTTTCGCTCGTTCGTTCGTTCTGGCCATAAACATGCTCACAACATGGTGACGTAGCTGATAAAGCCAAGACGAGTCTCAAATTTATTAAGGTGGAGAACTCGGAGCACACACTTGATTAAAGTAAACCGAAAGTATTTAGAGTTAGTGTGTTTGTATGTTTGAATAATCGTGAATAGTGTTCGAGAGTATAGAAAAAAAAATCAATTTGAATATATGTATGTAGTAACCTTCGTGTGGCACGTGCCCCGCTAGGCATTGCGGGGCGTGGTCCACTAAATTTGATAATATACGCAGAGCTGCAAGCTGAGGTCATTAAGCAACGTTACGCATACGCAGCGTTTGCCTGCGGGCTCTCACCATATGTTAGATACGTAGATAGTTAGATAGACGAGTCACATAGGTAGATAGCACATTTGTATGCTGAGTTCTCCTGCGGGGCACACACAATCGACATTTATATGTACACAACTCGAGTGCACCATGGGAGTTAAAAATGCCATTTCGCATTTGCAGTTTTAATTAAAATGAAATTAAGTTCGCGGTCGCTGTTTGCGGCTACATTTTACGCTTTCAATGCAATGTCTGCACTTTTAATATAAATTTTAATAAGCAATGCGTATGCCAAAGGTAGTAATACCTGCCTGCGGGCTAGCGAGCTGCAAGTGGCAAGCTGCGAGTTGCAACTGGCAGCTGACAACAGACAACAACTGTTTGCCAGGGTTTCAATATGTCGAATATATCTTTGAAATTACAGTCGGAATGTGTCCGAACAAGACGATTATAGTTTCACAAGAATGTTCAGAAATAAAGAAATAAAAATATTTAACTGTTTTTAAAACACATTTTAGATGTTTTTAAAACACATTTTATAAGAATATAAAGTATATAACTTAATTATTAGATTTAATTTATTAAATTATTGGACGAGTTGCTCCCAAAAAGAGCAAAATTTTGTTATTATTTCTCCGTCGGTTTAGTTATTGCGTAATTTTATTATTAAATATAACAATACATACTTTATTATATTATACTAACTTTATACCTATGCAAATTTATTCATTTCAAACGCATTCATTCAAACGCAATAAACTAAACAAAACACGCACATTCCGGAAATTCCAGTTTTATCGAAAAAAAAACTACTACGTATTGTATTGAATACTCAGTTGATCATAGTAGCATAAGCTAATAGTTTTTTGTATTATTTATTGTAGGGTGCAGTGTAGGTAGGTAGGTAAAAGGGGGGTAAAGTTTTAATACGCTCGGCAAGGGCTGACAAGTATATTTTATTTGAAATAAATACTGTAAAAAGTAAATAAGGCAGCCAAGAGCAAAGCAGAGGCAATTCTGGCAAACACATTGCCGCAGTAGCTGCTCTCTACAGCCGGCAACAGAGATGCAGCCAAGCGGCAACAAAAAGTTGTTTCACTGCTGCGAATACCTTTTTTTTGTGTTTTTTTTTTGCTAGTTTGTTTGGCTGGTAAGCTGCTCTCTTTTGGCCCAAAGCAGTATCTGCAGTTATATATTTTTATTTTGGCGGACCAGCGCTACAAATTTTGGCTTTGAAAAAGTTTTGTGTTTGGGGTTGCCGCGTTCGAGTTCTGGGTACTCGGTTCTCTCTGTTCTTCTGACCAAACTTATAAATAAAAACATATTTATGCAAGGGCGAAGACACAGGCTGGATGCTGCCATCAAGGATAAGGAGGAGCGTGCAACTTTTTGAGCGCACTTTTGATAAACAAAGGCTGTCCAAAAATAAAGTGGCAAATTGTACTTTTGTTTCATTTTCATCTTGCCTTAATTTCCTTATTCATTTGACCTGGGGCAGCGTAAAAGGCAAACAAAATTTATTGCGCGCCGCGACGCTTTTGTAATTAAATGTTTGGCCAGAATTGTGGTCCAGTGTTCATATTATTCATAGCCATGCATTTAATTCAATACAAAAAACACGTTAAATGAAACATTTCCAAGGGAAAGCAAATGCAACAAGCAAATGCCCGGCAAGCCGCATCAAATTTCATGAAAAATACAGACACACATTATTGGTCTGGCTTTTTGTGGCATGCTTGAAGGGGCGTAGCTGGCTGTGTTACAAAAAAAATATAACAACGTTCTTTTGAAATGCTCACATAATTTATTTGGTATTTTTCATTCTGTTTATTTTTTGTGTTGCTTATTTTTTTTTTATGCGCTTCTTACGAAATGTTTCGGAATCATGCAAATTAAATTCGACTTTGTATTGTTTACATTCAAATGCGAAATGCGAATGCCAATTTATTGTTTGGATAACGTATACATTTTCAATTTTTTTTTTTAGAGGCCGCTAATTTAGCTTAATTATAGCCATTTGAATGTCATAGACCAAAGAATTCCTTCATTTTTTCCACAACTTCTGCTGTATATGTTCTGAATCAATGCGCATAAATCATAATTCGAACTCGTGATGGCAGCTCATATGCTAGCTGCCCTTGGCGGGTTCTTAATAAACAAAACGTATGGTGTTGTGAGAAATGGGATAATAGGTTATAAATAATTAGTTTGGGGTTTCAAGGTGAATAGTTTCACTTCCGATGGCAGAGTATCTTCAAGTCACATATTTCCCACAAAACTTTTGCCTGCTGCTTTGATCATAAAAGTACAGCTGTTGTAATTCTAATAACTTTATTGCTCTTGATATTTCCAACACGACCATTGAATTGAGTTTAATTTCCATTTATGGCAATTACTTTGTGTTCAGATGCTTGTAATAGCCAACGACAGATAAGACCTATTAAAACAATAAACATTTTGCATTACGCACACACATTAAATAACTGACGTAAAAGTTTTAAGGCGCTTGGCGTAAATATCTTATGGGCATTTTGGCCACGCACAAGACTAAATGCAAAAAGAGACACACAGAGATACATTTGCAGATGCAAGTATTAGATACAAATGCAATATGAGCAACAACGAACTGAACAGAATTATGAGTTTCCGACATTTATTCATGCATTCGGCATTGTTTTTGGCTTTGGCTCGGAAAATTGAAATACACTCGCTACAAAATTGAGCAGCTGTTGCTGTTGGTGCTGCTTATTGCAATTGTATTCAAATATTAGACATAAATTATCATTGAAAATGTGCGAAAAAAAGATTTTCGCTTTCCGCAAAAACTTTTGTTCGCCTCGCTGCAAAGCCCCTAGCCAAAATGTAATGCAACTATGGCCTTGTAACTAATAACCTCAATTTGGAAAAGTTAACACACACACAAAAACAGAGAAACATACTCATACATATACTTTCTCATAAGTAGATACTTGTGGTGCACGTGTATTTTTTTGACTCGGAGTTTCAAAACTGTGGTTTGCCTTTGAAAGCAGCCACCTATCATTGGACACGCGGATAGAGTTGGGCGTTTAATAAGGTTATTAATATGCGGCAACCATTGCATATCAGAAAGTTAAAGTTTGCGAAAGGAGGCAAACAATCCTCCCTAAAAACATATTTAATTAATTTTACGCTTGAACTGCTTGCGAATCATTGGTGTAAATTTATTTTCTATTTTCTCGTTCTTTTGACACAAGCTACCTTGGAGAATACTTACTTAAGAAAAGAGGAAGAAGTAAATCGATTAGCAATAAAAATTTAACTTTTTCAATATAAAAGCTTATTTGCAGTTCAACACTTCAAAGATACACACTTTTGTAGCCTCCCTCGTCATAGAAATGTCAAAGTTTCTGCAGCCTCGGCCACATTGTGTGGGGGAGACGTGGGGAGGTGTTTGAGAAAGTCTTGTGCTCATATTTCGCCTGCTGTTTTGCAAGTTTTCGCTTTTCTTTGCCTTTTAATGACTTTTCACTTTTCAGTGGCGCGTTCTCAGATTCAGATTCAGATTCAGTTGCATGACCAAAAAGAGAGTAAGTGGGTGTGGGAGTGTGTAGTGTAGTATTTTTATTTTAGAAAAGCAGCAGGTGTAGCATTATGACAGCGATAGAAAGAGAGACCCTTGTCAGCGTGAAAAGTGAGTGTGAAATGTTAGCCCAACACTGTCTGTCTGTCTGTCCTAACTGGGCTTGATAATTAGAGTACAAATTGTATTGTGTGCGTTGGCGTCGCTTCACTGCCAGGCGAAAGTAACACAAACACCAAACAAACATAAACATGGCCAAGACCGCAGCTTGATTTGGTGGTTTCATTGGTGTGTGTGTGTGTGCTTGGTGTGTATGTGGTGTGCGTGCTTCTAACTGTAACAGATAAATGCAAATTTATGGCCACGACGTGCAGAACAAATTGCCAACAATTTAGCCATGTACCGTTAAGCAGGCAGTCGCTGAAAGGAAAGAAAGACAGAAACTAAATTTAATTAAACTGCATGCGGCCGTTAAAAACGTTCATTAGCTGAACAGCGAGAGGGGAAGGCGAGTGGCAGCTTGGGAAGACAGTCCCCACAATTCTGTATGGTCCCACAAACAGCTGTCGGACATTTCCCGTCCATTTGCCACCATCTATCCCCAGCTAGATATCTGGTGTAACTGGCTATCTATCAGTTACAAATTGTATCGAGTGCAATGCATAGAATTTATTGCTTCCTGCTTTACGCCAAAATCAAAATAGAAGTAAAAACTAAAAACCACCACAGCAGTACAACAACAACAGCAGCAAAAGCAACAACAATGTTAATAATGATGATGATGATGGCCGAGACCTGAAACCGTTTTTGTGCTGCGGCTGAGAGTTGGCAATTATGCCATTTGACATAATTCATAACTGAAACGCACAGCTTTGACCAGTTGGGCGACTGCCACTGCAACGCGGATGCAATCGTGCCACCAACAACACTACCAACAACAACAACAACAGCAGCTCCAGTTGGCAGCTACTATTGGCCCCGGCATCTGGATGTGCAATCACTTGGCCAATCGCCCGTTTGCCTTTGTGTGTTGTTATCATAAATTTATGCGCTCGTTTCATAAAAGACAACAACGAAAGTTGTTTGATGTTGTTGTTTTTATTGTTGTCCAATGTACAACTGGGATATGTTGCTGCCTCCGTTGCTCTGCTTTGGTTGTTGTTCTCTTCCACTCTTGACCAGTTTCCAGTTGCTGCTGCAATTGCAACAACTTCTACCGTCTGCTTCTCCGCTTTCGCGCCAATTTTTCTACCGTGCCCTCCTGGGAATCAGGTTAACTTTGAGCGCGCGCAAAAGTTTTTAATAAATTGACAAAAGTTTGTCATATGCATTGTGTTTGCGGCACACACAAAACTGTTCTCGCTCAAGTGGCCCGTTCTCAATCTCAATCTATAGCAGCTAGCAGCTAGCTGCGTCCCATTTTCATCGCAACGTCAGAGCTATATAAGTGGGTGGCCGAAGGAGGGTTGTTAAGTGGTTCTGAGTGGCTGGCCTGGCATTGGCTTTTGCTCTTGTTTTTGGTGGCTTCATTTGTTGCTCGTTTGTTGCAACTGCAGTTATTCCGTTTTGATGAACTTTGTGCGGGCTAAACAAAAAACAAATCTACTCGTGAAATCCCAACTAAGAGATACCCTGACCTCTATTATCAATGCGTTTAGTTAGTGCTTGTATTATCGATAACGTGTGTATATCGAAAAGCGATAGGGTTCTTAATAACTTGAAACATACTTAATCTGCCTATGATTAACGAGAGCTTTTATTTTTAACTCTTATAGTTTCTGAGATCGACGCGTTCATACATACGGAAGGACAGACAGGCAGACGGCTCGGTTTTTGATAATGTTCAAGATCATATATACTTAATCGGGTTGAAAATACATCCTTATATTGAATATACCCTGTGTCATACATTTCATGGGTTCAGAGAGTACAAATTTGAATTTTTCATTACTTTTTAATACAGTGCGTGTAAGGCATAGATTTTTGTGTTATTATTTGTTATTTCATTAAAGATGTATAGTGCTTAACAGGTTCAAAGTGTTTTATAAAAGTTCGTCAGCGAAAAAGTTAATAAACAATTAAGACTTATATATTATTTTATTAACTTAGTAGGATTTAGTTTTGAAAGTTTCTTGCAAAAACGAAAACCTATCCGCAAAATAATTCTACCAATTGACCGACTGACAAGAAGATACAGCGAGTTATTTTTTTTTTTGCAAATATTCAGAAAATGAATTAGAGATTAACATTATGATTGGATTTTACAAAATGCAGCTGCGGGCCGATATCAAATTTATTTAATTGCTTTATTTTAAGTATTAAAAATCATTTGCAGGGCATTTAACTAGTCGTATATGCTCACTCGCATTTGAATACTGTCTTTTTAGAGTTTTTTTGTGGCAAGTTTTCACGCAAAAAGCATAAAGTTTAGCGGCAAAAACATTTGAAAAGTGTTTGCCAAAGACTTTTGGAACTGCAACCGGATTGCTCTTCTACACCATCTCTTACGCTCTTTATCTTTTTTACACTATATAACCCCCCATCGTATTTATAAGTACCACAATATTATGTTGGTGCAATTTAATTAGAGCAACTCTAGCATTTCTTTGATCTTGTTGCTTGAGGAAGGGGCTAAGTTTTTTTTAGCCTTGGCTGTCAGTCGTTTTAACTAAATAGACTCAATGTAAATGCAGGTAGCAGCAACAGAAACATCAGCAACAGCAACTTCAACAATCAAAAACTGGCAACAAGTTTTGCTTAGGAAATTACCTGTATATTTAAACTTTTCATATTTTTGCTTTATTTTTCGATGCCTTTGAAAGTTTCTTTACAACATGCAAGCAACAGTTGTTGCTGTTGCTTTTGTTTGGGTTATTTCAGTTATTTGAGTTGTTGTTGATTCCATGTGTTCTACTTGTTGGTAGTAAATATACAAGCATTTCTCATTGGATTTAAGGTTTTAAATACATACGTGTTTATGATACTCCCATGCCACATGCGACATGCTCAGTTGCAGTTGTTTTTGTGGCTGTTTCATTTTACTTTCAGCTGCAACACACAAAAAAGTGGCACATGTCGGCTGCACAGTTTGTAATCAAATGTAATGCTAGCCAGGCAAAAACAAAAATTTATGAAAACTCATGCCGGCAAACAGGGAAAATGTGCGAACAGCAGCAGCAACAGCAACAACAGTTGCTGCTACTTCACATATATGTATGTATGTAAGCCCTGCTTAATGGCAAGTAAAAGTATCAGATACAAAATTTATTTCACCTGCCTAGCAGTTTCACTGTTGGTGTAACATCAACAAGAATTTTCACTTTTCTTTACTGCATTGTTGCTGTTGTAGTTGTTATTATTTGGGGCAACAACTTAGCCCTAGGCAGACAACGTTGCATGCCACATGCACAGAAATCCAAGTAGCTGCAGCAGCAGCTTATTATTATTTGCCATTATTGTTATTGTCAATAATTTCAACTTGATTTGCCTTGATTGGCAGACACTTAAAAGTGACAAGGAAGCCGGATGGAAGTGGTGAAGCGAGAACACCAAGGGGCTCAGATCGGGATTCACATACACCCAGGCACAAGCAATTTATCGTAGTTTATTTCCAAGGCTTGTTTATTATGTGTACATTGTACATTGGCTGCTTGTTGAAAGCTCCTTTCGAGTAATAGGTTCAAGGTTGTAAGTAGATTATGTCATTAGTTTTATTATGTCATTGGGTAATGCTTCTGAGTGTGTTTAAAATTGTGAATAGAAGCTAATAAGATGGTAATTAAGTTAAATCATATAACAAACATTTATGATCATAGTTTATTTATTTGCAAGCATAAAAATTTATTGAATTTTTACTTAACATTTAATGAAGTTTTTATTGCTTTATGGAATAGGAGAAATTTGATTTTGAGTGAATTTTTTAAATGCCTTATAGAGTAAGAGAAGCGTTATGAAAAATGTATTTTTTTATGTTTATCTTCTTAGTTTTTAATTTAATTTTTCTTAACCTATTTTTGTTTTTAGATTTTTAACGATATTTTATACCAACCAAATATATTAGTGTATTTTTAAAGTATTTCTTTGACTGTCGATTAACATAAAATTAGTGTTCCAAAAATGTTCCTTTGACGTTTGATTCAATTTGAACTCCCACACTCAAACTTTTTATTAAAAGCCCGCTTAAGGACCACATTGTGAGCACGTGTCCGTTGTATTAGTAGTGTATATATAAAGCTATTAAAAACTAAATGACATTTTCATGCATGGCCACAAAACTAATTAAAGCTGAAGTGTCAAGCAATTGAGGCAGTTTTATAGTTATAGTACAACTGCTACTACTAGTTGTAGTTGTAGTTGAAGTTAGAGTTGAAGTTAAGGTTGAAGTGTTTGTTGGCCAAGTGGCAAGCTGAAAAGTTGGCTGCACTCTGCAAGAAAACCTACAAACTCACATACGTAACTCTTAGTGCGCCAGACAATATAAAAAATAAAACCCCAAAAAAAAAAACAAATAAAAACAAATAAAAATAAAAAAATTAAAATGAAAAATTTATACGAACGAACGTTTTTTGCTGTTTGTGTTTGAAAAATGGCTGCAACATAAAAATTGACCTCAGCGATAAAGGCGGCGTCGTCATTGACGTTGTTGTTAGACGATGTTTTTTTAGGAAGCCAAATTGTTGGAGACAGGGAGGCGCACAACAAGACCCAAACACACACACACATACCATCAAAAGTAGAGCAGCAATTGCAGACTGCCGGCTAAGCGTATTGTGCTTGCCCCCCATTCTCTTTGCAACAAGTCTTGAATGCATTTGTAACTGGCGTTCAAAGTTAGACTCGCACTTGGACACTGAATTGAAATCGGCTGGCCGAGCGCGTGTCTGTTGTGTCTTTGGGCTGGGGCAGACAAATTACAGTAGCCAGATTTCTCGTCTTTCAATGTTGTTTTGCATTTGCAGCAACAGCAGCTAAACCCAAAGCCAAAGCCATGTGCCACGCCCCTAGACCCGCTTGGCCCATGTTTGCCTCTAGCTGCTGCTACACGCGCTGAACGTGTTTTGTGTATTTCTACATTTTTGTTGTTGCTGCTGCTGCTGTTGTTTTTTTTGTGTTTGCCTCGCATGTTGTTTTTTGTATCTTGTTTTTTTTCTTCTACTCTTCTCCTGCTGCTATTGCTGCTGTTGCTGCTTTTTCAAATGCTCTAAAGAATGTGGTTTACTTTTTGGATGAGTTAACAAGCGAATCGCAGTATGTGTTGTTGTTGTTGCTGTTGGTGTTGGTGTTGTTGCTTGAAGTGTATGTACATACATGATTTTGAGTCTAATTTGAACGTTTGCTGCTCTATGTCCCGCATCCGCTAGCCTGCAAATTTGTCATAGAAAGTGTGTTGTATGCTATGCTATGTGTGTGTGTGTGTGTTTTCAAATAGCTTATAGATCAGTTTCGAGTGATAATTTTAGTCAACAACTGACGTGACAAATTGTGCATAATTTAAGTATTCACTTGCAAGTTCTTTGTGATTTGTGTTGATTTATGTTTGACTTTAATATGCCTTTAGCTAAGTTTTTGCTAATATTATATTTGTATAATAAATATTCTTAAATTTTCTCATTTCAGCTACCAGAAAAGTGGAATCGCAGCGTTAGACTTTAACAGGGTGAGTTAAAGACATAAACATATGTAGTTTGCTAAGTTTGCAAGTGCTTAAAAAGTATTTAGGAAGTAATGGTAAAATTTTTTATCGTTTTAAATAAATACTTACATAAATCACTTTGTGGCATTTAGAGCTAATTGACTTTTTGTTACTTGAGCTGATCAAGAGAAATTCAACATATATATATATATAAATACTATTTAATATTGGGAAACTAGCACAAATAAAATTAATCAATCGAAATTAAGTATTTTTTTTTTGTGTAGTAGTTGCTGACAGGAATTTATCAAACAAATATTTTTGTTGCCGTTCGGTCGGCTAAGCAGTGCAATTTAAGCCAATCAGACATTAACAAATCAGCCAAGCATTTATCAAATAAATATTTCTGTTTTCTGTCGGTTCAGCCCTTCAGACATAAAAGCAAAGGCATCAGCTTACGATATATGCATTTCTCTTGCCTTAAACAAGCCGATAGTTTAAGTAGTACTTTGAACTCATTTAACAGCTTTAAATTTGCCTCTAAAGACTCCACTCTGAAAGCCGCAGCCGCATCTGCAATTGCTGTCAGTTAAGAATAAATGTGTTCCTCTAGCTAAAAGTAATCTTAAAAAACTGTTCGTTGAGCTTGTGCCAAATGTGTCAATTCATTGGCAAGCTAAAGTCTTGGCCAAATGGCAGAGCCAAAGTGCTAAAAGCATCTATAAAAACTATAAGAATATATATACGGATACAAGCATATGTGTAGGCACATATGGTAATGAGGCCTAGTTCTGTGACCATAAACAGATTAACAAAATTTGTGCTTGCTCACTTCACGTTTAAGAGCTTTCTTTGGGACCTCTTCAGTTGAGTCATAAAGTTGAGCTTATTGAAATTGAAATGACGCTTAATACGCACTTGGTGGTTAGATAAATGTGTCTAGTTTTGTTGCTCTTGATGACGCAGTATTCTCGTTTAGTTCTTTTTGGGGCGTGGCCTCATTTGCTGCTGACATTTGTCGTACGACGACGCTCTTGTTGTTGGCCACGTTGCCCACGCGCCTTAGATTTATTGCCGTCGAGTGGCCCGCTAAGCGATTGTGAGCTTGCTTGCTGTTTTGCCTGATGCTGACTTATTTATGGGCTGCGTGGGCGTCGACAGCGACAGCGGTGGCAGGGTTATCTCTGTGCTTTTATTTTTTCGGCAGCAAACGGTTGCAAATTGCGCAGCATTTGGTAGCTCCACAGAGACTTGAAACTTGATGTCTTCGCACTGTCTTCATCTCTCTGTAGGTTTCTCTAACTGCCTGACTGTTGATGACTGCCTGACTACCAGCCCTGTTGGAAAGTCTTTATTTTTATTTTATTTTTTTGCATGCGGAGGCGTCAACTCCACATTTCGCTTTAGTGAAATTAGTTGCCAAATTAATCGTTTATGTATTGTATTGGGCGTGCAAAGGGTAGTACAAGCTTTACAATAAATATGCAATGCATTGAAACTGGTTAACATGAGAAAAAGCACTTCAGTTGAGTAATTCATGTCTACCTGGCTGTCAAAATATGTTTATAGTTAAAAAGCTTTCTCACTTAACACTTAGTCTCTATGCGTCTTTTTAATACACGAAGTTATATTGTTGTATGCCATTAGAAAGGATAACTTTCCTTTTAAATTCTTAACGAAAGCTTAGCCAAATAAATAAATAAATAATTTTAGCAACGAGAATCGCTTCTTTAATTAAGCAAAAAGTTCTTCAGAGCTAATAATATAATTAACCAATATCTCCAAAATGAACAATTAATCGTTTGATAAAGAAATGACTTTTCATTTTATAAAATTATTTCAAATCTCTACATTACTATTTAATTTATCAAAGAAACACAACAAAATGATCATAGACAACTGTCAACTTTATTTGATAGCTTTTATAGTGAAGATATCTTCTACACCAGCCTTATGGAGCTCTTTAAATTCTATGAACAAGATATACATATATATAACTTTTGTTTTTTCTGTGTTTATTATAAATTCCTTAGGTATCAGAATCATGCAAGGGCATGTCATATTCGGCCTTACAAAATGTTTGTAATTTGTTGCCTGTTGTCTACTTTTTGGGTTTTTTTTTTCCATATTTTGGCTAATTTCTCAAGTTGCGCCAATAAATTCTGGCAGCAGCAATTCGCTGTGGCGTGTTACGGTAGCATTTGACACCAATTGTTGTTGCTGTGATTGCACGCTATTGTTACTGCTGCTGCTGCCGCTGCTGCTGTTGTTAGTGCTGCTGCTGTTGCACGTCATTCAAATGGCAGACAGCCAACGAACTTCGTGCTCAAGTGTTTGCCAGCCAGAGCTGTTGAGCTGCACTTTTTTTCCTCTTTATTTTTGGGTCTTTGCGTTGTGTCAGGCGAAGGTCAAATGGTGTTGTCAGTTGTCGGTTGTTGTTGTTGTTGATGATGATTTTTCACCTGCGCTGCAGTTTGTCAAGTGATTAAATCAGTTTGTCAGCTGCGTGCTCAACCCACACACAAACACAAATTAATTGTTATAAATTATGAATAGCAGTCAACTACACCATCAAATTACTGCTGACAACTGACCAGGCCAAAAGCTGTCGTTGCTGATGTTGTTGTTGTTACTACTTGGCCACTTGCCCACTTGGCTGGTCAATGCCGTTTGCCGCTTTTATTTGCCTTCTATTTTGTTTTTTTTTTTTTTATAATTCACTCAATTTGACGTTTCTGCTATTTCGCATGTGCTCGTACAAAAGTACCAACAGCAACAGCAGCAGCAGCAGGCAGCAAGCAGCATTAAAACAAAGTTAACGGTACATATTTGTGTATTTGCTTTGAACTGTGGCTTTTAACGAGATTTCGTGATGTGAGAGCGCACACACTCATGACTCTGTATAAAGATTCAGATTTTGTTTAAACCAAAGATACAATTAGATACAAGATACAGATACAGACGCATATTTAATTTACTAAACGTTTTGCTTAAATGTTAAACTTGCAGTAAAAAAAAGTGTTTTTCAATGTTTCTTAAACCTTTTGAGGGTTAATGTCAAGTAACATTTTATAATTTTCCAGCTATCGTCAAGCTTTATATGGATAAGCTTTACCTTCATATATATTCAAAACATGCCTCTAAACTTTTACTAAAATCATCATGCTAATTATTAGTTTTTAGAACCACTCCAACATTTTGTGGGTACTTTGGAATCTGCTCCTTATTTTATGTATGGTTTTTTTTTTTTTAGCCTAAATTTTAAATTATTATTGTTAAAAGTTTGCAGATATGCTATTAAGTTTTTTTTTCTTATTTTCTACAATTTAACTGAAATATGAGTAACTAAGTTTGCACTTTTCAATCCAAATAAATTGATTTAAGATTAAGCTTTACTTTGAACCACTGCAATTGATAGCAAAGAACAATTTTATGACTAACCGAAACTGTAATGCATACAAATAAAACAAATTTTTCTCAAACTGTTATCTGGCAACTTTAACAGTCAACAATTGTGAAGACAGACATAACGTATAATGAATATTTTATAAGACCAATGTGCGCACTTTATGTGCCTTTTGCCGATGTCTTCATCGTCTTGAACGTTCATCGTCATCGTCATCGTTGTCGTTGTCGTTGTCGTTTGCCGTCTTTGCTCTCGCCCTCATTATAAAGCACAAATCATGCATTGCGTTTACTTAACGGTGCTCAAAAAGCTGACAAATTTATTGTCGCCGACGACATAAATCGGTATCAGAGACAGAGAGAGATAGAGAGACCTGACCCACAATTCAAAGCTGCCAGTTGGAAATGTGTCAGAGACAAACAAATTTGCCAAAAATCGTGCTGTAATTGACATATATACGATCGCATTATACAGTTTTATTTCACATGTGTATATGGATGTGTATGTATGGCATTCTCATTATGCATGCGGTGGAAAACAAAAGACTGAGGCAGCGAACTTGCCAAGATCATGTGAAGTATGTAAGCATGATACAATCGAGAATGTTCAAATCAGTGACAAAGCTATAAATTACCATAACTACATATATCAGATACACGTTCAATTACAAGCAATTTTTCACATGTATCGGCTAACTAAGTACAAATTATTTTCATAGCCCTAAGCCTTAAGATCTTAGTTTATTGAAAGAGTAACTATTTAGCACAGATTCCCAGAAGGGAATGTAGATAAGGGTTTGTAATGTTAATGTGTCTTAAATGTGCTCATTTATTTGCTGTCACATCTTAAGTCGATCGCATTCTTAAAAGGTTTCCCATGTTGATTTATCTTAAGAGTTATTCTTGTTAATTTTCATTTAAAAAATCGTTTTGTTTACCCATTTCTCTTAATTGCCATGCTATATTTGATCATTGTTGTTGTTTATAAAATTTTGCTAAAAAATTGCTTTCACTTTTTGGGCTGTGGCGGCTGCTGCTGTTTGATATAAAGAAACAAAACTAAATAACAAACCGGTTAAATTGCGAAAACAAATTCCGACATAGTTAAAATTAATTTTTCTTTTTTCGCAATTTTAATTAAAGCATTTTGTTGAGTGAAAGTCTCTGCTGCTAACTTGGGTTAGTTGAGAATTTTGGTCAGCTTGACTTTAATGAGGCCAATTGTCGACTTCCGCTGCGTTAAGAATCTGCTTAACAAATAAGTGCAAAAGCTGCGATGGCGTTAAATTTAATTAAAAGTAGCTAACAAAAGCAGCGAAAACAAAACAACAATGCACAATTTGTGGCATTTTGCCACTTGTTGGCTTGAAATGTGCAAAAGTGTGTAGCAAGTTAATTAATTTACTTAATAACTAGCTGTTTACAGCTATGTTTGTTTGTTGTCGTTGCTGTTGTTGCTTTCCTGCTCATTTGCATTGTTGATGTTTTCATCAGGTAGCCGCTTCTTTCGCTTTTGTTGTCGTTGCTGCTGTCGATCTCTTGACTTCATTTGAATTTTTTGTTTGCCTGAGACGCAGCAAGTCCAAAAAAAATGTATATATAAGTATATATATATATATTTATATATTTTTTTTGTGAAGTGAGGTAAGTTGAGTTGAGTTTGCTTCTGGTCTGTGGACAGTCACAGTTGGAGCTGGAGTCAGAATCTTTTTGCTTCACGTAGCTGAAATGTCCTTCTGCTGTGGCAGAAAATTCTTTAGCGTCCATTGACCCTGGGTTTTGTGCTTTTCGAGTGGCTGTTGCCAATGTTGCCTATTGCCCGTTACCCCTACATTCCCATCCTCTTCGCTTCTCCGCTAGCCTGCAATGAGTTGAATTTAACACCTTTTTTTTTGTTATGCCCGGCATTTAAAGCCCAAAAGCATAGCTAGTCAGCCTGCCAGCCCAGACAGACAATAGCAAAAACCAAAGTGGTACAAAAAAAGGAGGTAAGAATGTTGCATTTGTACTTGACTGACTGCACTATACACTAACCTCTGTGTCATAATTGAAAATTTTAAATAAATATGATTCTTATTTTTTAGATAAGTCTCTTTTAAGATGTGATGCTTAGTGACTTAATAACTTTGAATAAAGTAAAGAAAAAATAGTTTTTTCTGTGAAAATGTATTACAACTATATGCCAACTAAGTACCAATATGCTCTTCCGAAAGGAAACATGCAAAAAAAGCTTTGCAACAATGACAACAGAAACAGCAACAGAAGCTACTGCTTAGCGTCCTTTAAGGCCCGTCGCAATGCACTCAAAAATTGATGACCCAACGCGGAACGTGACGTGATGTGAAGCTGCAAGAGGGAGAGGGCGGCGGAGAGGAGAAGACAGAGAGCGAGTGCGAGGAAATGGAAGCATAAGCAATGCAACGTTTTAGCTAGCAATTGATTTTCCCCATGCGACGACAATGTTGCCAGCTAAAATAGCAATCAAAACAACAGCAACAACAAAGACAAGCAACGCTGACCTTGCTTTTGTTGCAGTTGCTTGTTGCACGGACACAAACACACACACTTATATATAGACACCCGAGGGACTTGACAATTGCTGGCCAAAAACGCGCTAAGCAGCTGCCCATTGTGGGCTAAACAAAACATACACAACAACAGCAACTATGGTCAACGAGCGTTTCGCATTAGAACACAACTTACCAAATATAAACAAAAGACTTTGGCAACGAACTCCTGCGTACAGCTGAACTAAACAATGGCGCGTGCTATGGCTATGGCTAAAATTTATAGTCAACAAACAGACAGTCAAAGCCCAAAGCCTGTTTATTGCGTAGCATTTGAAACCTGCTTTGATCATGAAAATGCATTGAGCTTGAGCTTTGTCTCTTTTGTTTAGTGTGTTGCTCTGCGCGCAAATCTAATAGGAATTTGTTTTTTTTATTTTTGTTTCCTCTGTTTTGGGTTTTTGCGCTTTGAACGCTAACGAAAGTTATTAATGCATGCAACAAGTCTACTTAGGCCTGCATGCGTCATCGCTTGTGGTTCATAATTTATGCCAAGACTCGCCCCTTGCAACGCTGTTTGTCGCTGTTTGTTGGCGTGGGTGTTAATGGCGGCGTGGCGGCAAACAGAGCGGCAACCACAACAACAACAACAACAACAATAACAAGTTGAACAGTCACGCCAGCAAATACTCAGCTGTGTATAGGAAAACAAGCTAAACAACTACGACAAGAACAGCAGCAGCAGCAGCTACACTAACAATAACAACAGCAACATGCAGGCTGAGGCTGACTAGCTTCAAAAGGGTCGACGACTTTTTGCGCCCGCATTGGCACCCAGCAACAACAACACTAATAGCAGCACCAACGTGCCGCATGCAACGTGCAGCATTTGCAGCTGGCAATGGCCGCTTCTGGCTGCATAAACCAAATAAATGGAAATTGTTTAAAGTTTGCTTTGGTTTATAGCCTTAGACGCGCTGCTGCAAACTGCAAACTGCCAATGCTAATTGCATTGGAATGTCCACAAAATGCAGATGCCGGTCATTTGCGTGGGTTGCCAACGTGCCAACTGGTGCTTGTTGTTGCTGCTTGTTGCTTTTAATTATGAGCATTAGCCAAAGGATAGCTGGGCTCTTAACAGATACTATTTATACTTAGGCCATCGAGCTTGTTGGTTCAATTTGGATTTTTCGACTTATTTATTTTATGCATAGATCTTTGTAATTTACCATCAGTGATGGGCAGGATTGTCAGGCACTTACAATATGCGAGTGGTTTTATAGATTATAACTGCTTTCAATAGTTTTTTGTTTTTTTTTTTAAATTTGTTTTTTTAATCCGGGAAAGTTATATTCTTCAATTTAACTTGTTGTGGTCGACAAAATTACATCAACAACCGCTTCTTAAGTTGTAAATCAATTGTCAGAGGCACAAAATATCAAATATTCCGTGCACTGAGAATAATTATATACATACAAATATGACAGTTCATTGTTCCTTGCTTGTCATTCACTTTCTGTATGCACTAATTCGCTTGGTAGCTGATCTACCCTGTTTTAGTAAGTGTGCATGCACAACTCTTTTTTATTTCATCTTCGATCTTAACATAACCAAAAGAAAAACACATAATTGCGCCAAATAAAATCGCATCATTAATTTAAAGTAACAGGCAATTCTATTCCCACCCCATAATCTGATTGATTACATTTCCTTAGAAATATCACATACAAAATTTTAGAAATTTTCCGCCTATCGCCAGTTATCCGCGTATGGTGGAAGGTTTAAACAGCAAAGGTCGAAATGGTTCGCCGGAGCCACTGAAAAACTTTGATTGAAACTCAACCCAATGCAGACGTAGTGTATGTAAAAATGCCGACAAACCCTCCATCATGACCAGAATGGCCACTGTCAGTATGGCCCAGATAAAGAAGGCAGCCGTGAGCACTGGCACTCCAATATAGATTGGTAAATTATTATGGAGACCCTTCTCCAGGACCATAGACCACAGAACTTGCGCAAGCTGACTGTGGGCCAGCGATAGTGCCCACAAACGCAAATATGAAGCGGTATGGGAAACCGAACCCAGAACACTCTCAATGGTATGTATACCGGAGTGTATCCAGATTTCGCTCATGTCAAACTCCACAGCATCATCAACTGTTTCCGGCTTAGCGCTTCGTGATAACTTATCCTGTCCGACGTCTTGAAATTCAACGGAGTAGCGAAGTGAGGAGCGCATCTCCTGTATGGTACTCCGGCTGTTCTTGTTTATATCACTAATATCCTGTTTCGCTCGTTCTTTGGTGAGCTTGTTCATTCGACGGGTCAAGTAGATTGGCTTTCCAGCCAGTAGTATTGGAACCATTGCAAAGGCCACAAAAACCAGGACATATTCTAAGAGGCGTTCGAATGGAAACATGCCTTTTATACATCCCTGATCGGCCAGTTCGGTGTTCTTCATTAGCATCATGTCAATGAAGGTGATCAGCACGGACGGAGCACACGCAGAGTTGTAGGGTGACTGCTTCAAGCCACCATAGATGAACCACTTTAAGAAGATAAGGCAAACTAGATAACAAAACAAACAAGTCATAAAGACAAATTGGGGAACTACAACCAAAAAAAAATCTGACTTGCGACTTGGCAAACGATAGCAATTGATCGCTGAAAGCGTCAAACCAAACATCATCTGTGTAATGCCTAAAATAATGGCCATTTTCATTTTGAGTGAATTGTAGGTGGTAATGGCATCCTCGCCACTGACACTCCACATGGGATCGACGCCAAACGGATAAGGATGTCCCGAATACATTTTAGGATCGTTTGGGTTCAAGATCAAACCAGCGGACATATGAGCTATGGTAGTCGAATTGTAAACAGCTGACCAGCTGGACCCAAAGAGATTCAATGACTTGGCGAAGATATCGTTGTAAATGAGCCCAATATATATGGAGAATATGCCCATTAGCAGTATGATATAGCGACCAGCAAATAAAATGTTGAGTATCTCATTCTCACTCGCATTCACGCGACGCATTTCCTCAATGCGTTTCTCCTTGCAGATGAGAAGCCAGGCAAAGATAGTCAATATAATGCCATGTCCGAAATCCCCAAACATGATGGCAAACAGAAAGGGAAAGGTGATGATTGTATATGGAGCCGGATTCAGTTCCCTATAATCTGCCATGCCATAGGAATCGATGAGGTTTTGAAATCCCCTTGTGAACTTATTCAATCGGAAAAACGTGGGTGGCATGTGATGCATTTTTCGGTTGCGCTTCAATAGAATGGGCGGAAAATTGGAGTCCTCGGCTCCACGATAGAGTGCAGCACGCACTGCCTCAACCTCCGATTTAGGTGCATAGCATTCTGCTTGGATGTAATTCTGATGATCCTTCCCAATACCCACGGGATACAGACGATTGAGCAGATCAAAGATCTCCATGGACTTATGTAGATTGACGCGCATAATATACAGCTCATTAGATGCATTGAGCAGGATTCGTTTGCGCAAAAATTGTGTCTCCGCCAGCACCAAATCCAGATCACGGATATCCTCCTCCAGTTTGTCGATAATTTTCTGCCGATCACTGGCCTTTTCGGGACACTCAAATATGGTGACATGGAAAGCCTGACAGACCTTCATCAGCTTGGGGCGATAGCTTGTCGAGATGGTCATCATGAGAATAATGTACTTATGCACCAGATAAGATTGATGTCCTACATACTCCATCGATTTTATGGGCAACTCGGCGTGGCGTAATAAAAGATTGCGTCCAAACAGTCTATAGATCATAAGCTCAAAGGCTGGAAATTTGTCAGCGTTAATGCTGCCCAAGATATAGTTGAGCTGTGAGCTTTCTGGATCCTTGTCCGACTGATCCTTTAGCAGTGCCCCAAAAAGGCTCTCGGAGTAGAGCAACTGAGCACCGCTTGGACCATCCGATGCAAGAATCTTTTGTGCTCTCTTTAATGCAAATTGCTTCTCCTTCATGTAATTCTGACGCTTATCCAGCGCTTGAAAGTTTTCCATGACTGCTTGAGCTTCCTTGTACATTTTTCGCAAAGCTATCTCGTATTGTGGTATATATGACTCACGTGGACGAAACTCTTGATCCACGTTGGCATAGTAGATTTCACGGATAGACACACTAGCCATTTGTTCTAGCAGATATTCAGCAATGTGCAATAGTTCAAAGCACAATTGAACACGCCTTGTATACATTCCGTTAATAAGGCGATCCTCGTCATATACATTATTGAACTGTAGTCCACCATTGTATGCCACCTCCACGAGGCAATTGAAGGCATTGTCCACATGCAAAAGCAGCTGGCACAGCACCATTTCCTCACTGTAAAAGAATGCCTTCGTCATGTTACAGCCTTTGTTAGTTACAAATGTATTAAAATATCAATTTTATTTCACGTCTATGTTTATAAATGTTTGCCAGGCCTGCTAAATTGTGTCGCCAGCTAATTGATACATTTGCTTGCCTGTATTGTTGTTGTTTTTTGTTTGTGTTTGCACTTAAAACGAGTAGCGGCTAACTCCAAAAACTTAGATCGACAGCGATAATATCAAGTTTGCATGCTCCCCTCCTTCCCATCTAACGATTCAAGATACGCCCACATCTGAAATTTTTTGCAACGCTACACTGAACAACACTCAAGCCTGCATTTTATGCTTTGTTCTCAATGAGAAACTTGACTTATTTTTTTTTTTATTTATTAAACAGGGTTGTGGAAGTTGTGGTTGTGCATATATCAAGTCATTCAGAGTGGGAACTGTGAGATAGATAAAATATCCAATACGATCTTAAATCTCACACATAACAATTAGATTTGTTAAATCAATTAAATGTTATGCTTCATGTAAATCTATGGAAGGCTAGGCTTTTCATTAATTTATTCCCTTCGTAACAACTCTGTAACAGAGTTTTAAGCTTTAAATTTTTATTGTCAATGTTTAATTTTAAATAAATGGTATGTTGGAAAGATTTAAAGCTTTCATTTTCGTTTTTTCTCTTTATCTTTGTGTAATTGTTTCTTAAACCTTTCTGTTCAATTATTCACATTCTTGATTATTTCTGCAGTTCTCAGCAATTGAAATGAAAGTTAAAAACAAAATGTTTTTTTCACATAGTTGAGATCACAGTACAGGGTATATATCTGTCTGTCACACTCCTATCTTACTTGTTGCCGTGTTGCGGTTGCTTTTAATTAAATGGCTGTAACCAAAATGCATTTGGTTTGCTTTGTCTTTATTTAAACTTAAGCTGTAGCTATACGGTGTATATATTTAATCTTCTTATATAAGACATCAAAGTGACAGGAACTGTTGTTGTTGTTATTACTGTTGGTTTTTGTTTATATTGGTGTTATTTTCTCATCACATGCCACAAAAGATGCAGCAACATTTTCCCATACAAATCGAAGTTTAAGCGTTAAAGACAAATTGTTTTGTAATTTTTTGAGCCTCTGTTGTTGTTATTGTTGTCAGTATCAGTTGCTGTTGCTTGTTGAGCTGCTTTGCTTTGCTTGTTGCTCATTGATTGTCGTTGTTATGCCAAAAGCGTTTTACTCATTAGCTGCTGCTAAAAGGAAAATGGTCCCAAAATGTTTGTGTAAAATGTGCGCATTTTGGGTGAAAATTTCTGTTACGATTGCTACTTGTTGTTGTTGTTGGCGGCCATAAAATGTTCGTTAGCGTTGCTAGCAGCAGTATACAACAACAAACCCAATGGCAACAATGGATAAAAATCGGGCAACAACAATGAAAGTAAAAGTACCAAAGCGCCAAAGCGCACTGCACTTGATAATTTCTTAGGCAAGCTTTTTTGTTGTCGATCTCTAAAAGTTGTTGTTGAAAGGCCCGCGAGTGATTTTGCTGGACATTGGCGTTAACAATAAGCAATTGGTTCGTTGCTGTTCGATTTCATTAGCTTTTATTGCAGCACTTTTGTTGCCAAAGAAATTAAGTCACCAATTGAAAGTTGTGAAGGAAAGCAAAAGTGGGCTGCGTTTTCACTTTTGGCCACGGCTCTAACTTCCAATTGCAGTCAATTTTGTCGATTTGCATGCCAGCCACTAAAATTAACTTGGCTAAGAACTACAGACAATTTGTGTTTCGCTTTGAAGTTAAGTTCAAGTATTTTCATAAACTAATTTGCGTTTACCGCTCTCTTTATCTCCTTTTCTTTGCAGTGTGTGTGTGTGTGATGTGAATGAAGTTTTAAGAGCCAAACAAGCAGACTACAAACTGAAAAAAGGTAAGCAGCAATCGATTTTGGCATTAAATAGCAATTAAGTGAACGCCCACACTAACAGATACATTGAAAAGACGCAACTCACTTTTCATCATCAGCAGTCGTTGGGAGAAAGTGCACTTAGAAAACTTGTAATTTGCCAGCGGCTTGCGGCATGCGGCAAGTAGAACCCAAAATTAACGCCTAAGCCACGTCGATTCAAGCTCCTCAACTTTATTAAGGCAATCAAGTGCGAGTGATGCGAAAGCAACAAAATGTTGGCGAGGGGAGCTTACATTTCGTTTTAATTACTATATATGAGGCATAGCCAGAAAGTTCGAATCGGGTCAAGTTGTGTAGCACACGAAGCAGAACACACGATTTTGTAGGCGTGCGTGTACAAAACATAAAAAAATTAACGAGATCAAAAACCTTACAAAGCGAAAGTTAAAAGTGACAATGGAAAACCACAAGCAAAAAATTAAACTCAAGAACTTGACAATTAAAAAACTTAAATAAATTAAAGCAACAAGTAAGCAAATGATATGCATGCCTAGCAATCTATGTGCATTATTTTATGACGTGATGAGGAAAATTGTGGATGGCTCTTAAGGAGTTAAGAATAGTTTGCATGTTAGGCTCAATGGTCTTAACTTCATACATGTAGATAGCTGCGGTACATAACAGAAGGTGAAAAAGGTTGTTTTCGATAGATTTATATTATTGCTTTATCTAGGTTTGTTCAATGTCATAAGTCCCAATGATTAAATGCGATAAGCTTATAATTAGGGATATTTCAAATGTGTTGTTAAGATACTATTAGTTCCGAGTGAAATGTAATTCACACTATGCGTACGCATACAATTCGAATAGCTTTATGAATGCAAATGATTCACAACATCTAATAAAGATCCATAAGCCAACTTATCAAATGCTGTCACACTTAAAGAACTAACTGTGCTCAAGACTGGCAATGAAATGGACACTTTACCTTGCAACAGTTTTTGTTGCAGTTGTTGTAGTTACATTCAGCCAGTTTGTTGCTTAAGTCATTCGTTTTGCATGCCGCCATCGCTGTACAAACGCTGGCTTACAGACTGACTGACTGCGACCTTATCAAGCTACGACTGTGACGAGTTGTCTGCTGCACCTTGTGTAGTTATTGCTTTAGTGCGTGGACGTCTAGCCCGGCTTGGCCTGGTCTGGTTTGGTCTGGTCTGGCCTGGCCTGGCCCGCTCCATCACCGTTATGCGTCGTCTCTCGAGCTAAAGCTGGCAGCGCTTCATTAAAATGTCTAGCTTGGGCCCAAATAGTTTTTGAAATTGAAACGTCGTATGTTGCGACTGCTTGCCATTTTCTGTTGCTGTTGCTGTTGCACCAATGCATCTTCGTCTGTTAGCTGGCTGGCTGGCAAGCTGGTTGGATGGTTGGATGGCTGGCTGGCAAACGGCATCATCATCAACTTGCCTCCAGAGCTCTTAGATTTCTGGCAAAGTCAACGCATGATGAGCCAGCGCGCACTTGGCTTTGGGGCCTGATGCCAAACAACGACCATGCTTGTGGTTGAGTTTTTGGTTTTGGTACTGCGATTGTGGTTGCTCCAACAACAACAACCACTACCACCACCGCCACCAGCGCACAATTTTCAATTTGCCAATTGTAGCAGTAAACTTTATAGCTGTATTTTTTGTTGTTGTTGTTGCTGCTGTTTACCGTTAGTGTTGCTTGTGCATGTGATTGGCCTTAGGTGTTGTCTGCCAAGTACTTTTTTTTTGCCATTTACCTTAGTTCCACGCCTTCTCTGCTCTGCTTCTTTTCTGAGTACATATGTGCATTCGTGTGTATGTGTGTGTGAGAGTTACTAATTTGCGACAATTGGTCTGACCATTAGCCAAACTTACCAACCATCTAACCGCCTGACAGTAACTGACCAGTAAGTGTGGGCGTGTCCTTTGCAAAACTCTCCACATACGCGTGTACTTCACAATTTATTCAGGAATTCTTGCATGAAATTATGAGCATAATAGCATTGTTATTTAAAAAAACGGTACAACAATCAGTCATCAAAGCATGTAATATGTATTTGCTTTTCTCAACAAATTATAAGTTTTTATTTAAATTGCAGGAAATGCAAAAGTCGTATTTTAACCTTTTGCTTCCGTGTTTGTAATTCTTGTTTGAATAATATTTTATTAATATTAACAATACTAAGTACTCGGAACATCGATATAAAATACTAATGAAAAAACAAAAATTTAAATATTGTATTTAACCCTCGATTTAACTAAATGCTACTAATAAGATACAAGATAAAAACGTAAATAAATAATTATACAAAACACAACATTCAGTTGACTTGAAGTTAACTGATAATCATATAACAACAATAAATAAATATTAATATATAATTATAAATTTAAAAATACCTTTACAAATACCAGAATCTAATCAAATTTAAATAATTTAAATGTGACAAAGTGATTATGTGTTGACATAAATCATAGTTTTATTATTCCTTGATTTTGGTTTTACTCATGGCATATTATTAGCACAACACATAATTAAAAAAATCAATGATTTAATGGCATTAATATTTTTGCTTCACTTAACATTTTAATGATTTTTCGTTTCAAACAATAAACTAAAGAAAACTTGATAAACATCTCATCAATTTGTTTTGTCACTAATTTACTGACATATTTGAATGCCATCAGCATAATATTTGAGTATTTTTATCAATTCAGAACTTAGCAAAACTAACAATTAACTTAATAACAAAAAACTATCATTAATTGCTTGTACAAATTGGCATGCGAAGCAATTAAAATTGTTTTGTTAGGAGAATGTTGACTCCCCTCTACAACTTTGTAGATGAAATTGACAAGCTGTGGCAGCTGCAGAAAACTTCTAATACATTGTCGTAATGCATTTTGCGTAACAGCGGCATTTGCAACATTGGAAACGTGCCTCGCGGTCTGGTCATTAGATTGCTTGGGTAATTTGAAACAAGAGATACGCAATACAAACACACATACTCACACACACACATACACATATTTTAATATTTGGCTAGTCAAATTCATTAGACACACGCTGTTTTGCATAATTCTTGCAATTTGCAACAAATACATATTTGAGCAAACATGACCCAATTTTTTAGCTCTTTTTTTCTTTGTTGTTGTTGTTGTTTGAACATATGCAACGAAATCCATAAAGAAAAAAAACTAGAAACCCAGCAGGGCGTCCTGTATGGTTGCGGCTCGAGTTCAAAGTAAAATTTCATTATGAAACGCAGCGCGGCTCAATTCTTCAACTCTATCGGACTCAAAAAATTCACATGGCCGCAATTTGTTGTTATTGCTGTTGCTTCTGGTGTGATGTGTGTGTGTGTGTGTTTCAGAACCTAATCAACACATCATCAATAACAGTGGGAAATCATTTGTTCTACCAAACATAATGTCTCTACTCCACCCCACTCGCTCTCTCCATCTCTCCCTCTCCCTCTCTCTCTCTGTCTGTTCATTCTGGATTCTGTCTGAGTGATTTGTGCTCGGTTGGAGCCACATTTGGCCGTGTGGGAGATTAATCACACACGGGGCCATAGGCCCAAGCGTGAAATGCAAACAAACAAACAGTTGGACAGACAACTTGGACAGCTGGACGTTGATTATACACAACACAGATCCACATTTTGGACGAGCGCGTGAAGCGTTGAAAACTTAATGAAAGCAAGCGAATTTCTGTGGCTTTTTATTTTGCTTTGCTGTTTTTTTTTTTTTTTTTTGTGTTTTTGGTGTGTGCACTGACCCGACACGCCTACATCTCTGCTAGCCGCCCACTGTAACAGCGCCTGGCCATTTGATTGCCACTGTGTGTGGGCGATTTGCCTGCCTGCCTGCTAAGCTATGCCTGCCACGCCCCCGCCAACCGCCTGCAATTGATGCTCGCAATTATCTAAAGCTGCACAAACAATGCGCAAATTAAATGCAATAAACAAAATACTCCACAAACTGATAGAGAGAGAGAGAGAGAGAGAGAGAGAGAGAGAGACAGAGGGAGGGGTTACGAGGTTTTTGGCTTTTCAATGGAGTGCAGTGTAAATATTTTATGTTACAATTTGCGCGTTGATTTGTTGTATAGTATAAATCGCGTAGCAGGCAGGCAACCACAGAGCCCGCTGGCATCGTGGGCTGCCAATCCGGGTTGTTGCTTTTGTTGTTCTTGTTGTTGTTGTGGTGCAATTAGCTGGTGGTTTGCTCATATTTTGTGGCCAAACCTGGCGGCGGGTGGCCGCATGGTGGCATAGTTTAAAGCAATGCCGCTTTTAGCCATGGCGCTCCCGTAATTTGCTCATAAATGTGCGCTAATAGACAGCAACGAGTGTGCTTTAGTGCTTTTTGCATTGTGTGTGTAAGTGTGTGCGTTTGTGTGGTATGTGTTTTCGCCTTCTGACCAAAATGTCAAATTAAACAAGTGGCTGCCGTTTTTGACCGCAACACGCGCCACAGCAACAGCAACAACATTTTCGTAGGAGCGGCCTAAAATCTATATTCAAAAGGTAACTAATAATAAGAGACCTTAATCTATTTGCATTTTAGTTGCTGCTGGTCTTAAATTCATTATCAAATTTCCATTATTAGTTACATCAGATGGAGCATAGCACGAAAAGCAGTGGGCTCGTTATATTTTTTAGATTTTGTCTTAAAACGTACAAACAATTCTTACGATTTCAATTGACAGACTAGTTTATATATTCCAGTCTCTCTGTCTCTGTCTCTCTATCTCTCTCTCTCTCTCTCTCTCTTTCAGTATTTTTCTATGGATTATGTCGAGCAAAAAGTCAAACTAAAATAGCACCGATTAAAACTTAGCTTAACTTAAAACTTATTTTCGTTTATGTCATTATTATTTTAAAAATTGTATTTATTTGTATTTAGATGTGAGTAGTTTTGCACTTAGCTAAGCTTTCCAGTTGTTGATGTCAGTTTCCCACATTTTTGTCTTTTTCTTAAGGAGTCTTTAGGAATATATCATACTATATGTATTTGACCTCAATTGTTTATCCAATGGATTTTTGTGGTTTCATTTGGTGTCTGTTTGTGCTTGCATCATCATTCTTATTGACTGTTTGTTTTTATACCTTAGACAACATCTTCAAAAAGTTATGCAACGTTTGTTTGTAAATATATTCCTTAGATAATTCTTGCATAAATATTTTTTTGCTGGCTTTCAAAACATTATTATCATTAGCATTGTGAATATCATTTGCAATCAGCAAATCACAAACAAAAATCTTGTAAATGACCTTCGATGTTGACTTTTGTTTGGCTTTAAAGCTCAGTTAAATAGAATCCATTTGGCTTGTCATTGTTTCTTTTTGTTATATGTATGTATTGTTGTTGTTGTGTAAATTAATGCATTTATTCATGCGCTCATTGCCTCAATTAATGCGACATTGAGCGCAATTTGTCATTTGTCATTAATCTTCTTTTTGGTTTTCATTTTGGCCGCGTGTGGCCAACAACTAATTTTAGGCCTCCACAATTTTGGCATTTTTACGTTAAAGTGGTAAAATGAGTTGCCCTTATAGTTACTGTATCTGTTGTTGTTGTTGTGGTTGGTACTCTTTTATTATCACAGGAAATCGCAAGTCGTAGCGAACGTCCAAACAAATTTATCACAAAGGAGACAGAGAGAGTGAGATAGAGAGATAGAAAGAGAGAGAGAGAGAGAGAGAGAGAGAGAGGGAGAGAAAAAGAAACAGAAACACTTAACGCTACCCAGCATGCATTTGACAAAAGAAGACTTTTTGGCTTAATGACTTTGGCCATGGCTTATAGACAGCTAAAGCCGATGCTGTGACGCATTTGCAACTGCTCAATGCAGGCTCGATTCAGCCTCAGACTGAGACACTCTCTAAATATGTAAAGCATCCTTCGCCACCCCATCTTCAGCTCAGTTTCCATAGCCACAGCGTGGGCCGATGATGATGCAGCTAGCCCCCTTTTGTGTTGTGCATATGTTGAGTGGCTCCTTTGTTATCAATTCAAGTGGAACGTATTACGTGCATTAGTATCCTTTTGCTCCAGCAGCTGCCTCACACTGCTTGACTAGATGGCTTGTTGGGTCGTTGGCTGCCAGCTTTACTAGCTGACTGGGTTGCCTTTTGTGTATGTGTGTGTGTGTGTGTGTGTGCTGCGTATTTATTTCACTGTGTCAAGTTCCTTTGTGTCGACCTGCAAGATTTATGACACTTTTGTTTAAGCCAAAAGCAAGAGCTTTTAAACGCCTCAGACCCAGTACACTTGGAGAAAGAAAGTCGCCCATTTTTTAGCAGAATTTCACTTATATGCATATTGGTTTTGTGATTTTAAGGGATAATTTCAAAATATTTAAAAATCATTTTTTAAGCTTCCTCTTTTATTTTTATTTGGAATAACATTATTTGGGGGCGAAAAACATAATTGTTAATATTTTTTAAAGCAAAATAGAACAAAATAAATTAAGACATTTGCTTGCACTACAATAAAACCTTGGAATTGATTAGCATTACCAAAAGTTAGCACTACATAACATTCAAGCTAAAAACCGATTTAATTTAGAGAGTCATGTTCTGAGTGCACAGACTCAGGGACTGAAGGACCTCGTGCTCCACGCTTGCTCATGCAAAATCGATGGCATGATGCTTATCAGAATTGTTTGCTGGAAACATATATATATATTCTTTGGTTCTTTGTTGCTTATTTTTTGTACCGCTTTTGAGGCACTCGTTTGGCTTGCTGGCAGCTTGTCATAATTTTTCGTGAAGAGCGCTTGGCTTAATTTTAGCTGTGAGCGAGTTCCCGCAAGTGAAAGATCTTAGAGCTACTACCCACAGTAGATTGAGATAAGTTGAGGTGTTGTTGCTGCGTTTGCTGCTTAGTTGATTTATGCTTGACACGCTTATTGAAAAGCCATAAGAGAGCTGCGACAGTAGAAAGAGACAAAAAAACAAAAAACACCAGCAGTAGCAGCTAAGGTATAAATATAGTATACACTACTATATTGAATGGGGTCATCAGCTGATAGCATTTGATTTATACGAACCGCATTTGACATAAATATGTTATCTGCTGCGCGCAACGTGTCGTATGAGTGACATTAGTCAAAAACCTAACTCAACTAACAAGCTGCTGCTGCTAGCGCTTACGAAAATAACAAAAAACAGTTAGCCTTTTGCATAAGCACTGATTAGGCCACAACAATAAGCAACTGTGACATCAGCAGCAGCTACAGAAGCAACCTGTTCCAATGCCCTGTCGGAGTTTGAGTTGGAGTCACAGTCTGCATGTGGCACCCACCCAGCTCAGAGGCATACTACATCCCCCTACGTGTTTTGGGAGTTGAGGAGATGCGAATGCGACTCGTGTCTCTTTTCGCGGTATATACTTTACAGTAAAATAAATATTTTACTATAAATCATGCATTAGAGTGAGACAGCGGACTGTATTGCTGCTTGGTTGCCTGGTTGCCTAGCTGCCCGCTTGCCTGCCTGCCTTGTTCACTGTCACATGTTTGCCAGCCACATCAACAGCGTTGACAGCTTTGTTGTCTAAGGGAGGGAGGAGAGGGTAGAGGTTGCCTCACGACTTCAGCCAACGCTCGGAAGTAACACACATTTAGCGCTCGAGAAGCCAAAAAATATAAAATATTTGCTAAAGAGCAGCCAGTTAGACAGTTAGCTAGTCGGCCAGAGTGTTGGAAAGTGAGGGGCTAAACAGTGGTGAGAGGGAAGAACTTGCAGGCAGATAAGCAACCAAGCTGAATTGTCGTAGTTTACATGTTTGATATGAGCTGTAGTCAGTGCAAATAAATTAGCTTAAAAATAGCTAACAAACTGATTAGCTTTTATTTTTAACTTGTAGAATTGTATGAGTTTCAGTAAAAAAACCAAATCCTAACAATAAACAAAAAAAGTAGTTACACAATAATAATAATTATAAGATAAAAAGTATCAAGAAGAAAAATAAATTTAAAAAATTATATATTATTTAAATTGTGCTTTCGTGATAAAAGTCATGTGTTTTCTGTGAAGATCTATTAACTAAAGGAATTAGTAGAAACCATAAATTTAAACGATAAACCTTTATTTAAAATCAAATCTTATTGGATATTGTTAAGTCTGTTGCCAAAATGTCTACTAATCTTACTCTGAATTTGTGTTTAGAACTTTCGAGTTTGAGAGCGCTTTATTTCACAAAAATATACTTTAAAGTCTTAATTAATTCCGTTTTTAATTTTATTTCAAACAAGCAACAACAAAATTGTTAAGCTTTAACTACCTAATTTTAGCTTAAAGCAACCAAACTTTACAGCAACAACTGACAACAAGCCCAGCGCTTGCAACTAACGAATCGAGGCGTCGAGGCGACATTTTGCATAGCAGGAAAATGTTTTATAAGCAAATTGCAAGCGATATATTTTATATTTCATTTCATTTATTTATGCGTCGCATTGCAACTGCCACAAAAGCAGACAAAACAAATAGCAAACATTCGCAACATTATTACGTATACGACATGTGATCTTATGTGTGTGTTTGTGTGCGTGTATGTGCCACAACGGCTTTTCCCAAAAGGCAAAACAAACCAAAGGCAAACCAGCAACAAGGCATGCGCAAATGCGCCAATGGTCAAGGCAGCAGCCACAGTTGTACCACCTTAACCCACCTAAGCACACCCAAACACCCCGTCTTAGTCCCCATTGTTCCAGCTTGTTGCCGTCTCCATCTTCGTCGCGGCCTCGTAATCGATGAGCTGCTGCGCATTTGGTCAATAAACGCATTTCTGTCATTTTTTAACAGCGCAAAATTTATGGCGCGACTTTGGCTCTAACTCGAACTATTGGCGACTCGACTTGTAAGCTTGGCGACTCGACTTGACTCGACTGCGGCTTGCCAAATGCCATTTTCATTTGACTTTGACATTAATTTGTGGCCGCACTTTGCCTTAACCAGGAAGTTGCCGGGCATTGCGCAAATATTTATACATTACGATGATTTAAAGAGCATTGCACTCGCAATCGCACTCGAAATGAAGAGCGGTCGACATATGTAGATATCTATCTATATATGTATATAAGACAAGTAAGAGTGTCATTTTCGAGAGTGTACGACTAGAAGATACTCTGTATCTTGTTTATTTCATAGTTGTAAGGCATTTTTAGCTGTTCACACTCAAAATAATGTCACAAAAAAAAAGATAAGTTTAATTTTTATTGTCAGAATGACAAAAAGATCTTAAAGTATAAAATTAAGGCGCATATATATGTATGTATATTGTTGCATATGCCCCATCGGCACTTGCCAGCTGCAGTTAGTGCAACAATAATGCTGCTGCTTCATTTTGGCCATGTGGTTTGGCTTGAGCCCATTGTCAACGGAGTTTTACTGCTAACAAGCTCGTAGGCCATTGCGATTTATGCGTGCAAAATGATGAGAACGTGCTGGGATGGCCGGGAATAGGAATATAAGAAAAGGAATAGGAATAGGAATAGGACTGTCATCATTATTTGTGCCAGTGGCATTTGGTTATTTATGGGTCTTTGGGTGAGACAACGGCGTTTTTGTGACAAACCGCTTTACCGGTAAATCGGTAAATCACAAATCTACCTTTCAGCTAGGCAACCTCCGTTGAGTTTGCAACTGCACACTGTAACTGCTGCTGCTGTTCCTGTTGTTGCTGCTGCTGCTTCTGCTGCAACGGGGCAACTAACAAGTGCCCCGAAAAAAGCTGCCTTTTGTGGGCACTGACAACGAGCAGGGTTTATTAAATTTATGCAAATTTTATTTATAAACGACAGCCAGTCTGAGCTCTGCCTCCGGATGATACCACAACAGGATGAAGCTCAACTGCAGCAACAACAGTCAACAAAAGAGTCTCAAACTTTAGAGCTCGTCGCTTGTCGTTCGTTGTTCGCTGTTCGTCTGTTCGTCTGTCTGGCTGCAGTTCATCCAATATATGCCCAAATCCTACGCCTGCTGTTAGCTGACTGCTCATGTGTGCAATTCAGATTTTGCCTGGCATTATTTCTTTGTAGCTGGTTGTTGCTGTTGTTGGTTTTATGATTTCTGATTTAGTTTGAGAGCTGAGTGGTTTTCGCAAACATATATCTGGCATCCACGTTGTTACTGACATGACGCGCGGGCGTTGCTTCGATTGGCATGTCTTTATTATAAGCCTCTTTTGCCTGCAGCACCAACATTTACAATGCCTTGATTTATATGCTAAAAAGCAGTCAACAGGCAGGCAGTCAACAGGCAATCGCTGCTGGCAAACTTGTCACATGAGAGCATTTTTTTGAAGTGACAGGCGGCAGCAGCAGCAGCATTGGCAAAGTTTCAAAACGCAACTAACGTTGACCCAAATAAATAATCGAATGATTTTTTGTTTTTTTTTTATCATAAATCAATTTAATTTAACTAAGCTTAATTCTAGGTCTGAACTCTGCCGAGACTAACTAATAGGTATTGCGGGTAGCACGCGGCTTATTATTGTAAATTAATTTTTAATTAAGCCCTGAAGTCAAAAAAATAACAAATAAAAACGAAAATAGAGCTAAAAATTTAATTTTTAACTGGGTCGAACACTTCGAACGAGAGCGTTGATTAACTGTATCTGTGAGATACATTTGCAGTCTGCAACGTGTTGAAAATATATTCATTAAAAATACATAATAACACTAACAACAGCAACAATAAAGGGACGCATGAGTTTTACACACATGCCCAACAAAAACAACGAGAGCAACAAAATAATTGCGCTCCATTGCGGGGGTGTGTGTATGTGCAAAGTGGGGCAACATAAAAAAGGGCGCGAGATTAAAAAATAACAAGCTTAAAAATGCGCATAAATAACACAAAAATTGAAAAACACGAAAATATAAATGCAATTCAAGGCGTGTCCAACGCACAACACAATAGCGCCACCTATGGTTCAGTGTAGTTCAATGGGGTTTTTTTTTTTTATTTGGCAATTTGCCTAATGGAATAAGTACATTAAACCAATTACCAAATCAATTGGCTTTAAAATGAATGCTAATGAAATAAAATGCCATTTATACAAATAAAGCATTAAATAGCATTAATAATAAGATCGAATTTGTTGCTCTATTTGCGAAATCTCCCACTTGAAATGGGTTTTCGTCCCCCTTCAAGAAGAAGCTGCCTCGAGCTGTATGTGCCACACTTGAAAACACTTAAAGCTATCAAAACAGCATTTACAGAAATCAATAGAATATGTGCACTCGAACTGCTGGAAAGTAAACGCCAACGCTGACTACACACTTAACCCATTGTGGCCATCAATTGTTTGAGCCATGTGACATGTTTGGCTGTCAGTGGTCTGACACTTTCACTGCCCCGAATCAAATGTCCATATGTTGATGGACAGTTTCTGACTGAAATAGCTATGTATAATAAACACACAGCTGGCCAGTCCCTTGCTAACTCGATCAGAACATGACTGTGGCCGAAAAGAGTTAATGACCTTTTTGTAACGTTTTTTCTTCTTCTTCTTTTGTTTTGAATGTCACGCCCCACAGCTATGTTGCACGCCCACTCCACGCGCTCTCGCTTTGCCAATTTAACACCTTTCTATTCTGTGCGTCTCTCACTGTGTGGCAGCCTTTTACCTCACTCACTTATGACCAGGCCAAAAAAAACAAAAAAAAAAAAACGAAGACTCGGCCGACATTGTCTTATGGCCGTTACAATTCAATTGTTACTGATTAACTGGCCGCACTAATGTTTCACGCTTGCTTAAGTTTCAAACTCAAGCATCAATATTGATGCTTGACTGGCGGATTGGTATCTGTGCAACTTGGGGGCAGACGCTGTGGCAGCAACCAAAAAGCACTGACACAGTGACCTTTGCCATCGACATTGCCGAATGCTAAGACGCTTCAGCTCCTCCTTGCGTTCATTTACATCCGCATTGTTGAGCATCTCATCCATGAAATTTATAGCGTTGGCCAAGTGAAAGGTGGCCAACTAACTGCCTAGCAACCTATGTACCTGGTTTCGGTCTCGCTCTTAACTCGTCGTCTTCCTCGTCGGCTTAGGCATATTCAATTTATATTTTATTTGGTGTTGTTCATGTTCAAATATGTTTGTTCTCCCACGCCAGCTAATTAATATACAAATTACGTCTTCTAATCAGGCATGGCTTTGCGGCGCGGCTTTGTGGCGTGTGGCATGCAAATATACCATAGTATATGCAGCAAATGGCCTCAAAAACACAATGTGCTACCACACCCCTCCTATAAAAGGGGATGGTTGGATGATTAATGCACCGCGACAAGCCAAGGACATGACTGGCATCTGGCAATTGGCATGGCATAGCTGGCAGGCAGGATTTTTCGGGCTCAGCTTGAGTCACCTGGCCGGCATTTGCCGCCGTCGCCATTGCCGTTGCCGTCGCAGATATAAATTCAAATTGTGTCAATTACATCGCTGCGGCTGCTTATCGACGACAGCCAACTGACAAACTGCCCCGGCAGTTTTGTTTTTTTTTTTTGTCGCCGTTGCACTTGGAGCTGTTCAGCCTGACAAACCTGCAGCAGCGGCAACAACAACTACAACATCGGTTTCCATTTCGACTTTGGCATAGCCTGACATGTCTGCTAAAGTCTAAAGTTGTCGTCGTGTCAGTGGGGGAAACACTGCAAACATACAGACACATTTATACATATCGTAGATTTCCAGTTTCCATTTTGCGGTTTCCTTTTATTTGTATGGGCCAATGTGCAGCGAGAGTTACTTGTGGCCACTTTGCAAATCAAATATTTGAAATCTTTGCCTCATTAAACAAGCCAGGTAGGTGATTATTTTATAATTTTTAGAAATTTATTAATCGCTCACATACTTCAAGAGAAAGATCTAAGACGAAGATCTTAAACAACGTTCATGCGGGTTCCCAATCTAAAAAGTCAAAGCAGATGCTGCTTATATATCTATCTAACTATTCAACTCAATGCTTGGTTATAAGTTTAAATATTGAAGGATTAACACTTTTATTATACAGTCTCCAAAGCTTTTCTGCTAACGGAATTTTCATTACAAGTTGATATATACCTTCAAAAAATTTAAAATATTTAATTGCACTTTATTTTTACAATTCTACTTAAAATTATAAAAAAAACTTAAACGACCAACTGTCCTAAGTTGAAATATTTTTTTTTATTTTCAGTTGTTTTTCTAAACATATTTGAATTTTCGTCAAGTGAATGTGTTTTAATTCTTTGAACATAATACATTAATAATTACATTCTTTCTTTCGATCTTAACATTTCCATTTCATTCATCTCAATAACTTCTTTTAGATTTTGTATAATTATTTTTACTTTGTGTAGGGTATCTCCTAATCTAGATCTCACAATCACAACAATGCATTTTAATTTCTTTATTTTTATAAATTGTATTAAGTTTTAACATAAATTCATTTTCACACGCAACATTAGAAATTTAATTAAATCATTATTATTGCTCTCTTTTGCCTTTAGAAATTTTAATAGCTCCCCTCGCTAGGTGCTGCTCCTACACATACATATATTATTTATGAACGCAGGTTTTTCATTTTAATGTCAGGCATTAGCTGCCCTGCGGCTCGGACCGATCTGTTCTAATTGGCTTATAGATTTGTCTGCTCGATTTCGCTGCGCTCGATTGCCAATTGCTTTATTAATGGCCATTTGGTTGTGGCCAGGTCTTGGACTTGGATATGGATTTGTATTTGGACAGGGGTCTCACTTAAGGTCTGGGTCTGGGTCTCTCTCTATCTGCCTGCCTGGGTTAATGTCATCCGTAGCCCACGGCCGTACACTGTAGCAAATATGTACGCAAGTAAAAGTTGTATGGCTAAAGTATGTCACGGAAATGGCTTAGTTAAAATGCGTGCGGCTTGCAAAATGATAGGAGAGGTGGCATCGGACGCAGGAGTGGGTGTGGTGCTGAATAGTTGAATATATATACATACATATATATGTAGAGTTGCATTAATAAACAGCAAAATAGAAATCGAAACGAAACGAACGGAGCTGAGCTGAGCCGATCTGAAGCTAAGGCAACCAAGCGAAGGAGGCCCTGCAGCAATCTTCAACCACACATGGGCATTGCCAAGACAAACAGCGACAAGAAAAACAACAACAGCAACAAAAACAAATTCAAGTCAAGGCACATCCTTTAATGGCACTCCGTGTTCGTTTGTCGTTCGTCTGTCGTTTGTTGTTTCGTCTGCTTCACCGCCCGCCTGTCGCGCCTACTGCGCCAGTCAGTCAGTCATTTAAAAGCGAGGCCAACAGGCAAAAAGCAACACAGCAGTTGCTGTTGTTGTTGCCCACTTGAACATGTAGTGCAGTCATCGTCGCGCATTTTAAGAGCCTCACAACTAAATGCAACTCTCAACACGGCAAAATGCTTGGCAAGGACCGAAAGAGAAGTGAGCACTGCCTAGACAGGCCACAAGACACGACAGCAACAGCAACAACTGCAACAGACGCATCGTCAAACATATAGGCTATGTGCTATAACTCATTAATATTAAATGCTGCTGGCAAGACAAGCCCCTTAGTCAGAAACACACACACACACACACACTCTCATACACATGTCAAGACTTCGGGCTGTGTCTTGCAATACAGAAATTTATGCGCATTTTGTTTCAATTTCATACACACGTGACTTGTAAATTATCCATTGATGTGGCAAAGGGGGCAAGGACCCAAAAGCAAATGGCGACAGGATGAGCAGCAGCATCAACAAAAACAGAACTGAGAATACGATTTTTTTTTAAATGATAATTGCACTGGCGACAAAAAAAAGACCAAAGTTCAATCAACTCAAAAAAAATAATAATAATAATAATAAGTAAGAAAACAGCAATAAAAAAAGGTTACATACATATATGCAGCATTGCAGACACCACGCCCACGTGCGGCGCACATAGATTAAGATACAGAGTCAGAGGCATGCAAATTTTAACTGCAGGCTACAAACAAAACCACAAAAGTAATCAATTTTATTTTTGTAACTGTTGTTGTTGTTGCGTGTTACCGACCAACCAACAAAGAAATAAAAAAACACAAAAGCAACCAACCAAAATTATGTCAGCAACGGAAAGCAAAAGTTTTTAAGCGAGAACTGTGACAACAGACACCAAAAAAGTGAAAATTATGACACATTTGTTTGTTGTCGTTGTTATTTTTGTTTTTGTTGTGGTTGCTGCTGTGAAAGTTCAGTTGTTAAACCATAAATACGCATATTAGCCTCATTTGATGTGTGGCTTAAAAATGATATAGGTATATATACAAAAATATAAATATGTACATACATAAGGGCATTGTGTATCTGTGTGGGTCGCACATTTTTCTACTGCCAAGATTCGGTTCTCATGGCGTAATTAAGCATAATTACCCATGTCAACAACAGCGGAGATAAAGTTGAAGAGTTAAAGTTGTACCAGCTAGGAAACTGAGAAGCTGTTGCCAAAGTTGGAGGCGCAGTCGCAGTTGGTTTTTTTTGACAGATTTCACTCCATGTGTGTCTGTGTAAGTGTGTGTGTGGCTTACGCAGGAAATGTTTAATCTTAGCAACGCATGCTTCATTCCCATTGTTGTAACAACAACGAGTAGACTAACTTACTTGCTAACTGACTGACAGAGAGACGCATGGTTATCGTTGTTGTTGGATTTCCTTTTGGTAATTATTTGCATGCAACTTGAGCAACTTCGAAGTCCGGCAAGTCGTGTCTGTCATTTTCTGTGGTCAACATTAAGGCCTTGCCCCGGTCAAAACTGAAATTAACCCAAGCAGCAGCATTCTGACCGTAAAAGAGCAACACAGCAAAGAAGAGCAACACGTTAATAACAACAAAAATGTAACGTAAAAATAAAGTTACACCGAAGAATATCTACTCTAGAAGTGTTGCAGTTTTTATAGATATAAAAGCTTTCGATAATATTAAACTTTAAGACGTAAAATGATGAAAACGTTAAGGAATACATTGAAAGTAGAGCATTTAAGGGATTAATAGAGACAAAAAAATATTAACTGATCTTAACTCATTGATCATTGTAAAGTAAAAAAATGACATAATTTTTTTCAATACATATTTTACGTGAAGTTCCTTAATTTGAATATATACAGACTCATCCATTGATGTTGATCATACAAACACATGGCATGTCAAATTGATAATAGCCCCATGCAAGAGTATATTACAAATACTTCAACTTGCTAGTATGGAACATGTAACCCAAGCGGATCTCTCAGTTCTCAACTCACAGTTCTCATCTGCCTGGTTCAACGTCTGCATTTTGCGTCTGCGTCTGCGGTTGATTTTTATGGTTTCATTAGTACTCCACATGCATGGTGGATGTCTGGCTACAAGTTGGATAGTTGGTTTGGATGATGTTGAATGTTGCTTGCCAGTTACCATTCGTTGTTGTTGTTATTGGTGTTGTTGTTGGCTGCGCATGCGTAGAGCCAAGTTGTCCGTTGGCTGTTGTCGAACAAAGTCTTCGGCTGGCCTGAGAAAATTCTACTGACCCACAGAACTTTAACTTTTTGAGTGGCATTGTTCAATTTTACAACAGACAAACAACAAAAAATTCAGCAACAACAACAACAATAAACAGCAGCATAAAAAGCCAAGCAATAGCCAAGAAATTTCACAAAGCCTGTTGGCCATTTTCTACAATGCCGCCTTTTTGTTGCTTTTCTTAGCCTGCGGTTTTAGTTTAAGGTCTTAGGCTTTCGACAGTTATTGATGCCACAACACAGCACAGCAACAGTTGCTGTTGTTGCCGTTGTTGCCGTTGTGGTATCTTATCAGCCAGTTGTTAAAAAACAGAAAGCGCATAAGGTCTTATAACAGTTTTCAGTGTACTCAATAAAAAACGTATAACCGGCAGGAGCAGATATTGTCTAAAGACAACATATTTTTTTTCGAAAATCAATTAACGAGTCAAAATGTTTGGCACCTTGGGCTTAAGTGTGGATAACGAGAGCTATATTGACAATCGGAAAAATAAAACAGTTAGATAAACTAAAATGTTAAGTTTAATATAAAGCTTAAAAGCTTTGAAGATATTTTTAATCTGCCCACAGAGATATAAGAATATTTTCATTTCTATTTTATAATTCTGTAGACTAATAACTTATCAATAAAATTAATAAGGTAGCTTAAAGAGTATCTCCCTGCCTATCACTGCTCTGTCACAGTGCTTAATATTGAACTAGGCAAACGTGTAATATAATGAGCTCAAACACGTGTGGCATATTTATGCCAAACGCAGCTAACTCTGACGCACTGACCACAGACAAACAACAAATTTGGCCCCAATTTGCTGTTTACAATCGAGCCGAAGCCACAAATGGAAAACGGTCAGCGAAAAGCTGAAAAACTGAAACTGTGCGACACATTTGAGCCGTTGATTTCAATAATTTGTGGCTGGGTTGGTCAACAGCAGCAGGATCAGTGAGACAGCATGAAATTGCGGAAATTGCCAATTGAAATGGAAAACATTTTCATTATTCGCTGCCGCTTTTGGCCATAAACAAGCCGCCAAGCTCCCCAGGTGTGTGTGCGTATGTCTGCCTGTGTGTGTGTGTGTGTGTGTGCTACAAGTTTATAGCCAAAAACATAAATTCGTTTGCGGCACAAAACATATTTTTGCCTGCAACGCGCAACAAATTGTCAACTCGACCATCTACAAATTTCCGACTTTACCAAGTATTGGACAATTATATTTTGTACTCAGTATTTTATATTTATATTTCTTTTTTGCCGCTTAGCATTGCCATTGATTTATATCGATTTGTTGTGCACGCTACCGCCAAGTGCAATAAACAAGAAATCTGTAATTAATAGAGTCTCTGTGGCTGCGCCTGCCTTATGGCTAACAACTTAAAGCGGCCAAATAAATTATATGCTTTCAGAGGCTTTTGGAATTTGTTTTGCCTTTTGAATTTAGCTTTGATTGCATGTCAGCGCCTAGTTGCTAAGACGCAACAAAGATCATGATTTGCCCCAGGACATGTTGCAAGCATCTCTCGCACGTGTCTCGAAAACGACACATATGCCACATGTGGCAACACATGCCCACCCGCCGACAACGGCAATTAAAAATAAACTAGCAACACAGGACATAAGTCCTTCAAACATAAGTGCTTCCAAACAACATCGACGATCAGGTTCCTTACTCAAAAATTCAAATGTGAAAAATAAAAGGTGTGTCAATTACTGTTGTTGTTGTTGATGTTGTTGTGGCGCACCTTGTGATTTATTATATCCATTCAACATCGGACTTTTTTCGGTGGTGCTTATTGGGGAGTAAGAGGACTGTTTGGGGGGGGGGGGGGGACAACGGATAGTCAAAACGGCCGCAGCCATAAATATGTCAATATAAACAGCCCGACACACAACTGCAGCAATAACAACAAAAACAACAACAAAAAGTAAGAGCAGCAAACGAAACATTTCAATAAAAATCAAAATCAATAGCAAAAGCTTACAAAACAAAACATGTCAAAAACCAAGCGAGCATCACAGCATTAAAATACCCTCACTTAAAGGATTTTCAAATAATAAAAGATATCAGATATATTAATCTGTTGGAATAGGTTACCACTATGAAATATGTATTAGACTTAGGTATATTTTATTTAGCTCAATGAAAAAGTTGTATGTTATTGAATACTTAATTTTGCTACAGTTCTTAATTATAATTCCAAAGATTAATCTTTAAAAAATGATAAAAATGCTGTTAAAAACCCTCATATTTATCCTATTCTTTTCCCTAAAAATGTTAGCTAGCTAAACGCATTAGATATATATGCTTTTTATTCCCTCTCAACTAATTTAAGCTCTTTGTAAAATTAACCGCTCTAAATTCCAGCAGCTTTCTTTCTCAAATCTTGCAACATTACATGTATCTAGTACATCTATCAAAGTAAACATTAAAATCCGCTTAAAAGCTTTCAGCGGTCCGTTACATAAACTAATACAAAATCGGAAATACCCTTTTGCATAGATAAAAGCACAACCCGGACGCTATAAACTTTAATGCCCCTTTGTTTTGACTGTTTTGTTGCATGTTTTGTTGTTTTCTTTTATTTGGTTGTATTTTGGCAGAGGGTTTAGTGGGGTGATTGAGTAGCAGCAGCAAAAGGAGACAATCGAGTGGCTGTTATGTCCAGTTTGGTGGTTGCAAGAGGGAACTACAAATAGGTGAATTCTCAATAGCCTACAAATTGGCGCAGCATATGGCAGCAATACATTTTTGAGTACTTGCACTCGTAGTGTAGCCAGCGGGGGTTGAGTAATCGACATCGAAAACGGCATCGACCAACGAATAGTTCGCCGCCATATCACCAATGAGTCCATTGCCATCGAGTGTGCCCAGGTGTGCAAAGCTGACGCAGCAACAGCAGCTACTGCGACATAAAATGTGGCAAAGAGAGGTAAAGAGATAGAGTCCAATTCTGTGGCATGACACCGTTGAAGGTGGCCCAGCACTGGTGGCGCCCCTAACTGCTCCTACTAACTGGAGCGCACGGCACACAGCCAAGCGCAGCCGTCGAATGCATGACTCAGGTTCAAGTTGGCCGCATGACTTTCAGCGCGAGCTGACACACAAATTACCCAAAATAATATACACATATACATATTCATTTATGTACATATGTATGTTGTACGTATATAAAATCAAATGGCTGGCGTTTATTAAAATTCGAGTAGTACAAGTAAAGAGCCCGTACTGCGAGCAATTCTGCGGCAACTTTATTAAAAATGCAGCAGCCATGTTGCAGCAAAGCTTTTGAATGGGGATAAATTGGCACAGGAGAGCTAACAGAAAATTTTGAGGCACGACAAAAGAGGAGAGTGAAAACAAAAATTTGACTTAAAGGTCACACACAGGAGATGAGCGAAAAGTGCTGCAAGTTCAGCTCAATAATAAATGCCATAAATAAATGTTTTGGTCGCCAAACGCAAACAAAATAGAGAAATTTTTGTTATTCAAGTTTTAAAAGCGTCTGGTCTTTTACAAGCGAATTTAAAATTACCCTTAAATAGTGAAATTTAATAAGAACGCATTTATTTAACCACAATTCTGTAGCTGAAAATTGTAAAAAATTAAATTAAAATATCATCTTTTTTCGAATCGTCAAAAGTGGAAATTAAATTATTAAGTTATGCTAGGTTTGTTTCGGAAAAGCCAAAGCCTAAGAAGCGTTCCCTTTTTTAGTACTATTACAACCATCAGCGAAGTAATCGGGCAATTACATGTTCCCCACTGACCTACATCTGATTAATTTGGCTAATGTAAAGAGTCTCAAAACAAAAAAAACACACACACACACTAAAGCAAATGTATACGAAAATTGCCTAACCCTCGGTGTCGTGTGGCATGGGCAAAATGTGATGGTGGCATGTGGGATGCAGGGGGAGTTGTAGAGCCGACCAACCAAGAGGTAACAACCAGTAACCTACATGGCCAGCTAACTTGAATGAGTGTCAAAGCTATTTTGCGCTAATTGCCTTTTACGATTATTTTCACATTTGGACGAGCGACGCCCGACAACAGTTCAAGCCCCCCTAGAGCACAGAGTCTTGGCAAACTGAAGTTGTTGCTGTTAGTGTTTGTTTTTGTGCTTGTGTTGGTGTTGCTGTTGCTTGCTTCAAGTGCTGCCACACACTTACGCGCACGCATGACTAAACACAGGGAGCACAGTGGCAGCAACGTCGTTGTCCTCGTCATCATCTGAGGCATCTGTAGAGCTTAAGCTCTGGAGCATGCACGAGTGCGCCACATTACACAGCGAACAGCGAGAAGATGGAGATAGGCACACACAGTGAAAGATAGTGTACGAATGTGTATGTGTGTGTATGTGTGTGTTGCGCCCAACTCTGATCCTAACTGCAGCAGTGGCACGCAACATATTCGCTTATTAAATTGAATTAAATTTTTCGTACGTTTTATTTGCGGCACTTTTCGTGAGAGGTATGCGATGTGAGGCCGCTGTGGGTTAATGTCACACCAACAACAGCAACAACAGAAAGCTGAAACACAACAGATAGATAGTAGGGGCCAACAACAACAAATGCCATTGCGCTTAACTTTTGTTATTTTGGTCAATTATGGTTAACGGCAACGGCAACGACTCGACTCAAACTCAAACCATCGAATGGCCAACCAAGCAACTCTCTTTCAACTTCCATACACACATGCGACACAATGGCAAATATGAAATTGATGATGCCTCGTAATTGTGGGCGTGGCTTAAGCCAAAATTGCCTCCCTCATCATCCCCACTAACAACTAACTGACCCAGTTAGCCAATCGGCCCGGCCTAGGTCCGATGACACGTGCATTTCATTTTTAGCCACAAGACTCACAGTCAAAGTCAGAGCTAAAACCAATTTTTGGTATTTTTTTCATGATTTTTAATTTTAAATAATTGCGCAATGACCTTGCCCGGAGAGCCGGAAAGGAAAGCCCATACTTGGGCCATTAATTGACTTTTAAGCAGCCAACAAATCGGTCAAACTATAAGAACACACACATAAAAAGAAGAATTCATTGATAGGAAGCTTGAGATACTCTACTGTGTTCAAATTTATGGTATTCCGCAAAAAATAAGTTTAAGCGAGCTTTAAATAAATAACAAGTAAGAAGGCTCTAGTCGAGAAATCCCGACTAGACGATACCCTGATCCCTATATTTTACGCGTACAGTCAGTGCTTGCAAGTATTTGTTAAAGTTTTTTCAAATTCAAGATTTTATTGTTATCGATCACATGTGTATATCGGAAACGGGATGAGTTATCGAAAATCGAAAACAAACTTGTACTGCCTAGGGATTAGGCGAGCTTAAGTTCCAAATCTGGAGTCTCTAGCTCTTATAGTCTCTGAGATCGACGCGTTCATACATACAGACGGACAGACGGACATGGCTATATCGACTCGACTGTTGATGCTGATAAAGAATATATATACTTTATGGGGTCGGAGATGCTTCCTTCTGCCTGTTACATACTTTTGCACAACTTCATGATACCCTTTTTTCCCATTTTTAATGGGATCAGGGTATAAAAATATTTGATGAATTTAAAAAAATAGTAATAACAATTTGTAAAACATATCTATTTATTTATTTTTTCTTGATGATATTTTTAAGTATGACGTACTGAATTTTAGCCGTATTTAATATTCTTGAATATTCGCATAGCATAAAAAATAAGAAACTTATCAAATATGACCCCCAATGATTATTTTATATATATTGACAGCCAAATCGGCTTAAGCAATCAAATGTATTTAACTAATATATTTAGACAAAGTTAATGATAGAGTAATAATGCCAAGGTTGCAAGGGTATACAAATTATTAAAAAATTGCTGCTTAGTTATCTACATATATATTTGTATATATATATATATATATATATATATATATATCTATAGATCTATCTGCTGACAAGCTCATCTGATGATTGGCGCATGTCTATAAATAAACGAGCTCATTCTAAGCTTAGATTAATATGTGCGTTTACGAGAGGAAAAAATATACACACAAACAAAAAAAAAAAAAAAAGCAAGAAGTATCGTCGTCATTGGGGTAAACATGTTTAAGAATACCTTACATACCAGGTTTTTAAATGTTGAACACAGATAGAAGATAGAATGCGAAGATTGCTAAGATCGCTGTAAGTAAGTAACAAAGTACTTTCAGGCGCAGAAAGCAATCATCTAATCGAGCACTTGGCACTTAATTACCAGACACACTGAGGTTGTTGTTATTGCTGTTGTAACAATTTACAAGCTGGCGCTATATAATTTTCAACTAGCCATTAAAACAAACTCCCCAACAAGTCAGAGTTGCTTATATTTTTTTTTATTATTTAAATGTTTTTTATAGGTAATGTTGTAAGTACAGATTTAAAAGGCAAAAGTTAAGAAGATATTTTTTTATTTTTTTCATTTTCCGACTGGTCAATGCCAAGGTAAAAAGCTTAGACAAGGTCAATGAGGTCATCAATGTGGCTGTGTTGTACTCCTCGGGTTTAAAGACATTATCTAACTACATAATTCTAGCTAATAATGAGTATTCAAATGCTATATAGAGATCGTAATCACAAACACATTCTATGGAGACAGCTGACGGGTAAGAAAAAATGAATAAATATAAAAAAAGAAACCGTGAGGCAATTCGTTAAGAGCATTGTCAATTGCACTAAGCTTCGAGTTGGAGTGGGGCGTGGCATTGTGGAATGTTTCGTGGTTGGGGCACTCGAAAGTGTCAGTGTTAAACAAATGCAATAAAGATTGAGTACACGAAGCAACATAATTGATTATGGCCAATGTGTCGCAATTGGACCTGGTACATAGAAAACACAAAAGAAAAGCCCATTGGAAAGTTGTTATTGGCCAGCAGGAAATCAGTTTGTACTCACAATAGAAATGACACCGCATTCAATTTAAAAATTGAGCAATTGAGTGTTGTATGAGCAATGGAACGCGTTTTTAATTGATACGCTACAAAATTACAAATAACAATAACGTATACGTATACGTGTGCTGTTAGCCACACGTGTTCGTTGGCTGCACTTTTGGGGCAACTGCAACATAAATTACAATTTAATTGAATCGTGACTGCAACGTTGTCGAGCGATTAAAAACACACAAAAACCGTTTTGTTTCAAATGCAATCAACATGCAAATTGAACAATAAAGCCATTTGCAGTGTCTAACACTCATTAAATACGGCCAGAGCCTGGCCACATCATAATCCCCACTTAGAAGCGCTGATCACATACTTAGTAAATGCATTAAACAAGCTTCGGCTCAAGGTTGTCCAAATTTGTTTAACAACAAAAGCGTAGCTTTGTTTACATAAACGTCTCGCTTAACTCATATTTTAATTTTTAGTAAAAAAAAGGCGTAACACACAAAAGGTGTTAAAAAGTGAAGACGCCGCTTAAAAAGATACACAAAAAACTAGAAAGTTAAGCTTTTGTTTATGAAGCCCAAATACTATGGTAAATAATATGACAGAATTACAATAAAGGAATCACGTTTAAAGAAATTCTTTAAACCTGCTGATATTCACAGATACAAATATTAATTGAATTACATAATTTTTACTTAATTACTTTTTCTTAATGGTTTTAAACACATTTCAAGCTTTAAAGCAATACGCTCTGTATTTCATGTTTTAGCCAAATCAAATTTGGCAACACGTCGTATGAGCAATGCGCAGTTTCCAGTAATGCCGTTTTACTTTGACAGAAATACAAATGACTTAAAATGCCATTGCTTGTCAAATTGCTATGAGATGGTCAAGAGCATGTTAACTGCAAATTTGACTGCACTCAATTAGCCAAAAATGTCACATAAAATGCGATTTTATTTAAAATTACATAAAATACAAATCACAGAAGACAAACTCCGCAGTTCGTAGCTCAAACTTTAAGTTGTCTGTTAGTCTGTGTGGCATGTAGTATACTGCCTGTTGTGTTATAAGATGCAATCCGAGTATCTGTATCTGTATATGTGTGTGCGTTTGTGTGTGTGTGTGGTGTGTGTGCGGTGTGTTCTAGTCCATGTTTGCGCATTTGAAATTAATTTATGCAAACATTCGTACATACATATGTATGTTTGTGTGGAAGACAAGTCAAGACATGACTAAAGAGACATGAGGAGCTGTTGCCACTGCCGCTGCTGCTTCGCTTCTGGAGAGTATAGAGCTCAAAAAGTCGAACTGCGGCGCATACATAAATAAATTAAAATTGTTAATGGCTGGTGTGGCGAGAGGGGAACTGCACACCCATAATTAAAAGTAGCAACAAAAAAACAAAAAGATAAAAAGAAAGCCATGACCAGCTGAAGATCGCGCTGCTTGTTGTCTGCAGGGCCTCATGGCATAAATCAATCAATTTATTTGCAACGTCTGCTTTGCTATGGAGCAGCAAAAGCAATAGCAGCAGCAGCAGCAACAGTTGAAGACGATGACGATTGTTGTTGCTGTTGTGGTTGTGGCAACTGTGGCAAATGGCAGTTGTAATCTTGGCCAGCGGGTGCAACGAACTTCACCTTCGCAATCTGCAGCTAGCTTTAGTTCCTGACTTGCCACATCACTCCTCCCACAAGAAAAGCGAAATAACAAAAAACCGAAAATATATCTAAAACCTGACTCAGTTCCCTTTTCTGCATTTTGTTGTTGTTATTTTTATGTAGAATTTGCAACCACAGCCTCGCAAATGCAATTTGCTGAAAACTTGCGCCGTAATGCCCCATAACTCATTGACAATAGACAACGGGGCATAGTTTTCTGGTAGTCGTTGTAGTCGTAGAGTTTGGCAGCAGCAGCTTTAAGTATGTTGCTTGGCCGTGGCCAGAGAGACAGAAAGCATGGCCATAAGTTAGCTGCTCGCTTAAATATGAAAATAATTTCATTTGCAGTTTGCCAAATAATTTCACGCCAAGAATTTGTCGTGATTGCGCCAAGCCAACCAATTTGCGAGCAAAAGCAAGGGGCAGGGAGGAGGTCGACACATTGCACTCAACATGCAAATAAAGAGATTAGAAATTCTTTTTTTTTTGTTTTTATTAGGCGCAGCAGCTACAGTTGGCCTGCAATTGAAGTGCCTGTTGACCATATAATTAACACTTGGCAGCTGCCAAGCAACCAAATAGCTATTAAGAGTTTTAAGCCACGTTGTTTTTTGTTTCTTTTGACTTTTATTTTAGTTGCTTTTGTTGTTATTGGACCCGTGCAAGTGTCAGTTACCCAATCGTTGCCGCTTCATCATCATTATAACGGTGATCAACATTATTAGTAGCTAATTTGAGCTGTCATAATGAAGCCATCAGCTGTATGTTTTTTTAAAAAAATCAAGAATTTCGAAAGCTTTCTTAAAGGGCGAGCCATTAGGGGAATACCCTACATGTCAAAGTTTGAAATGATTCGATAAAAAATATCTTTTTCTTAATTCTTTAAATTTGTTTTTTTATTCGTTAATGTTTTGTATTGATAAGTATATTACCTTTAATGTCTACTTTATGCTACATTTTATTAGATTAATGTATTTATAGTATTATATATATAAGTGCTATGCCATAAATGGATAGAGTATATACTAAACGCTTTCATATATATATATATATTGCTTTAGTAAAAGATGAAAGGCTTTCATCACAAACTCATGGACGGCGCCACAACAGTAGAAGCAGCATGCACAGCTGCAGCTGCCGCACTTGAGCAGCATCATCAAAATATTTAAGGCTTAATCGATGGCGCTTTATTGCCCAGCCCAGCTGTACCCCTCACCCTCGGTACAGAGATGCCACAGCAGCTTCAGCAATTCCCTGCTTGCCAACGTCTAACCTGCAATGCTTTTTTTACACTTCAGCTACGCTTCGTTTGTGTCGACAGCAGCTTTTCATTAGACAATTTCCCCAGGGGAGTGAAAAGGGAGAAGAGTGAGGGGGGGGGGGGGGGTAAGGGGAATGGCGTGCTGGGCATTTGCACTTTGTTGCAAGCGGAAGAAGAGGGCAAAGTGGAGGGGATGGGGAACGGTTTGGGCGTCGGGCAAAGCAATCGAGCAGATTTTCATTATGTCGAGTCGAGTCGACACTAACAACAACTTTTACTTGTGTGTGGTACATTGTTAGCTTAATTGTTGCTGTTCTTGTTTCAGCTGCTGCTGCTGTTGGTGCTTGTGTTGTTGTTGTTGCTGTTAGAATGTGCGCGTTATTGAGTTACGTGCTTGGCGACGCAACAATAACAGCAACAGCGGCAACAAGCAACTGCAACTTGGCACGTTTGCGTTATTTAACCGTCAGCAACAGAAACGGCAGCAGCAGCAACAGCAGCATTTTAGAATCAGCCCAGGCGCTATTTGACAGTGAAAATGCCGCGCACTTAACATTTGTCTTCATCATTTTGGCCAAAAAGTTGCTGATGTATTTGCTGTTGCAATCGACCAAAAGCAATCGCGGAAATCTGAGCCCAACATTAAAACCACAGCCCACTTGCATATGATAGACGTTCTTTAAAGCTAAGAAACTGAGTCTGGGCACGGCCCTAAGTAGCAGCGAATTGCTTATCACGGCTAATCACAAATGCAGCTCAGGCTCAACACCTACGCAGGGCTGCAGGGCTACACACACACACAACAGCAAGAGGTTCATGGGGAAGGGTACAACAACAAGCGGCACGCATCAAAAGTTTCCGTACACACAGCCCACGCTTGGGACGACATGCCGCAAAATCAAACGCAACCTATATACATACTAAGTGGATGAAGTGTGAGCCAGAGAAGAAAAGGGTACTCTAAATTGCATTAGTCAGTTTGGCAGCTAAGCATGAACGAAGTTAATTTAAGAATGCTGCAACTTTATTTAGAATAAAATATGTACGCGACATAAGGAACAAATAAATATATATGCTACAATGTTTGCTTCTTAATCTTAGTACATGGATGCTGATATATATATATAAAAGGAAAAAGACAAGAACATATGTATATATTATTTCATATTCTTATTGGGAATCTAAATAAAGTTGTAGCCACTTAATACTTAACACTTACAACACTTAAAAATGTCCTGCGTATAGCAACCTCGGAATATGACAAAATCTATCTTTTTTAACAGCAAAAGAGTATTTCGCAATCGTTGGCAGTTTGCGGTTGCTTCCGGTTTTTCCTTTATAATAACTTTTGTTGTTTTTGCTGTTGTTAGCAGATTTTCATTTTGTTGAGTGAACAAAAATAAATGAAAGTTTTTTTATTCTGTCGTTGCTGCTCATCGTTTCAATGTGTGTGTGTGTGTGTGCATTGTGTCTCATTAATTGGAAGTGCATTCAGTGCTGCTGATGATGATGGTGTGGATGTGGATGATAACTTGATGGCGATGGCTTTTGACGACATCAATATAATTGTTTCCCGGTTCACAACAAGTCGAACATTCAACGACGTTTAAGCACGTGGGTTGCATTTTAAAGCTCCACCCACTTAAGGAGAAATTATTAATTATAGTAGAGCTGCAATTTTGGTTAAAGTTATTGTTGGGAGTGTATTGAAAAGGTTCAATAGTCTGTGTATGTGTGTGCAATCAAAATTGCGACTTTGGGTTGTTTTTGAACAAGGTCGGTGCCGTTGCTGCTGCTATTGCTGCTGCTTTGTTGTGACTTTAATAAGAGACTTTAAAGCGTTTACAATAATAATACAACACAAGTCTCAAGGCTGCCAGTTCAGCTCAACTTAGGTCTGTGCTTGGTGCTCTGTGCTCTATGCAAATTGCTAAGCATAGTGAAGCAATAAATGCGATCGAGATGAAGCTGAATTAAATAACAATACTCTGAATATATATGAAACGGAGGGGTTCGGGTCGCCCACGCCAAATTATTAAGCAAGCAGGCAAGCGGCTTTTGTTTGCCTGGTTGACAACTTCTTTAATCAAAAGCGATTTTCAAAGCGATTCAATAGGGGCGTGGCGACAACAAAAGCGGCAGCATTCGAGCTCTCTGTTTCATGTGCCACCTTTCAGCTGTTGTTGTTTGTGCTGTGCTGTGTGTGTGTGTGTGTGTGTGTGTGTCTTGTTGCCTCATTACAAATTTGACACTTTGGCTGACAGACGTTTGATTTCTGCCCGTTTTTTTTTTCGGCGGCATAAATCTTTATGCTAATGTCATTTAAGTTAATGGCAACAAGTCAACAAACATACACCAAACACTTGAGGCCAACCACCAAACTAAACCTAAACAACAACAACAACAGCAATCACTGACAGCTGTTGATGGTCTATTGAGCATTTTTGCTAATGGGCTGCAAAAGAGTTAAGAGTCAGATTTTTTCTAGGCCTTAACTATGTCTATGACTATTTTTTAATTATGCTTTAGAACCGTCTACTGGGTTTTTTTAAGTTTAAAGTCCTTGATTGGGTTGCCACACCCAACAGGGCTTTAAGCCATGTCTTTAAGCTTCATTACCAACTTAGTGGCATTATTAGCCAAACTTACAATAGCCTTGGGCAAGTGTTGGTTGTTTTCTTGTCCGCTTTTTGCCAAATTTGGGGGCTGTCGCCGTCCATAAGCGTGAGTTGGCCAACTTGTCCGAGCAGACGTCTTGTCGTAGGGCAATTGCGCTTTTTTTTTGGAATTGGTATCAAAAATAATAGCGTGTGAACATAAACTTAACGTGGCAACAAATTAAGCCTTTTGCCTTTTTGCTGCGGTCGAGTCCGTTTCGGTTTAGTTTTTAGTTTTGATTTACGGTGCTTTTGACCATGAAGTTGAAAGGGGGCACACAACGATGCTTGCTCTGCGGCGCCTTGAGTTCAATAAGCTTTTGTTTGGCTAATTTATGCCAGCTGATACAGCCCGTAGCTCTGAGCAAGTTCTTTTAATTAAATTTTCAATTTAAAAACACTTGACGCTCTCGCCCGGCCACAAACAGTTGATGACAACATTACTTAGGGATGAGAAGGAGGAAAAGGAGGAGAGGAGTTGAGCGTTGCTGCTGCAGCAGGCGCCACAATTTTATTAAGCCGTCAGCAGCATGGCCAATGTCTAGGCCTGAAAGATGACCGGCCAGGACAGCTAGCCAAAGTCTATTTTCATACAAATTAAATGAATGTAGAAACTTGTTTCACTCATTTTGTTTTCGTTATTATTTTGTATGTTGTGCGTCGTTTGTTGCGACTGCTGGCTGTTGAATAAAAATTGCCAATCGATAATTTCTATGCGACACCTGTGGGCTGTTGTTGGCATTTAACAGACAATGTTTTGATTAACTCTTAAGAAACTCAGTTAGCTCTTAAGGAACTTGTAAAATTAAATTAATATAATATTAGAAGTTTCGACTAGTAAACAGTATGTACAATGTGAAAAAATTCATTTAAAATTGAAAACAAGTTAAAGTGAAAAAGATTTTAGAAATTATAAAAAATAATCAGTGGGTATTTTTTAATTTTAATAAAAAATTTGTGATTGTATAATAAATTTAATTAATTTAAGCTAGTGTGAAAGTTTTTATATGCACAAATTGACAAATTTACACATCTCTCAAGCTACTTTTTTAAACAATTAATTATTAGCAAAAATCTAAAAACCTACTGTAAAAATTACATACAAAAACAGGTACCGCACACGCAATGGACCAGTTTAAAAAGTTATCAGAAGAAATCTCTGTTTTTTAGTTGCCAAAACCAGTTGTCCAATTGCCTCTTGATAAAAACATAAAACTCAAGCATTAAAATGTTGATAATTATTAATTTAATTGTCAAGTTTTTTTAACTGCCTAAACAAATTGTACATAAATGTTGCCGAAGTTAATCTTAAATTTTCTATCTTTTTAAATGTTGTTTTTGCAGGTAAGAGCGACCCCATAAGCCCAAAAAACAAAAACAAAAAAACGAATTTCGGCACGTGAGAAAAAGCTTCAAATTGCCATCACTTATAAGACACTAACTGTAAGAAATAAAGATACTGTTGTATCTGTAACTTGTGTAGTTGTCGCGTATGCTAAGATATGTAGCTTCTTCTTTTTTTTTTGGGAAAGAGTGTTCACTTTCTTCTGTTTTAATTGCGGCCAGCTTTATTTTAATGCGTACGCATTTTAATGCACTTAAAGAGCAGAGCAATAACAATAACAACAAAAACTATAGCTACAGCAGTATTAACAACAACAAAAACGGCAACTTCTGTGTCTTGGCAAAAAACTTCAGACCAACTCACGTACAAAAATGATTTTGTAAAGAGCCGACTGTAATTGAGGTGTAAGGGGAAGAGGAAAGCAGAACATTTAAGCAGCTTAACCCATTTCCGTGGCACATTATCATCATGATTTTATATGTGTATGTTTCTGTTGTCGTTGTTGTTGGTGTTTTTGTTGCTGTCTTTCAACTGTTGCAGCTTTGTGTTCTTCCTTTTTAACTTCTTTCAATTACGCTGCACTTGTCACTGGGCAAAAAATTACTGTGAAAGAGGGGGTAGCTTGTAGCAATGGGGGATATGTTTGTCATCATTGCGGCCAGCCTGTGAAATTCCCTCATTAATATTTCATGCATAAATACACCAGACTGCCGTTCAACTAGTTTAATAATGAGCATTAAGGTAACTTTTGTGTGTGTCTGAGTGTGTTTGTGGGAAGCTATGTGGGAATAATAACTTAAAAGCCACTTAATAAACGCTTCTTATGGGGTAGTCTGCATTAACAGCATCAGGTTATTTTCACTTAATGTTTTCGCACTCTCTTAATTAAAATCCATATTCACAAGCTGTTCTTTAATTACATAACACACATACACTCAAGCAGCAATTGTGTGCCACAACAACAGCAACGGCAACAGCATCATTATTATGGCTAGGCGAAAGTTTGCCAAGTTTGCGAAATGGTCGGTCTATGACCGCATCAAGGAACCAAGGAAAGTTGTTTGTGTGTGCCTTTCTAAAAGTTAGCAGTTATGTAGAATGCAGAGACAATGGCCAAGTTACAGCATGCTAAGTTGTGCAGGTTGAAAGTTGCAGTTTGCAGGTTGCAGCTTGTATGTTGCTGCCCATTGCTATCGCTATTTACTGTTTGGCGTTTTGCGCTGTTCAATTGATGCGCCAGTAACATGGCAGGCAACACAAAACCAATTTAACAGCAAACCCAAAAACAGGCAAAACTCATCGCGCCTACTGCAGTCGGCATTGCATGGATAGTTAAAAACAACCACAGCTAGATGGAAAAAGATGCAGTGCAGCAGACAGGTAGAAGGAGAAGGCTTAGATAATGGCAAACGCCGTCTACAAAATGCACTGGCCGTAAAAACAAATGAAGCCAAAAACTGAATGTCAGGTGAGCATTGCTAATGCAACCAACATTGCCTAATGCCATTGACTAAGCCAAAACGCTGACCAAGGCGCACTTTCAGTTTTCAAATAGCCAATATTCACTAACAACAAAAACAGCAACGGCAACTCAACAACAACAACAACAGTAAGAGCAGAAGCGACAGCAACAGATAACAAGTAAATTGCCATGACTTTATTTATGCCGAAATCCGAATGCCCTTATGTGCAGTTAATAAATGCTTATCTGACTTCTGCCAATTGTTTTTAGCAACATTTGTTAATGATTTCTTTAGCATGTTCTATCAAATTTAGAGTTAAAAAGCTAAATAGATTTGTCTCTTTTAACAAATACAGAGAAAATGGTTTATAACAAAAGGGGATTAAAAACAGTCAGCAGAAATCGGCAAGTTGATTTTAAGTGTATTTCCTAGAATATTCTCACTTGCATTTTTAAAAATTCTGCATTACAGTTTAAGGTTAAATCTAGCTTTGCTTTAATGATATATAAAACTGAATAAACCTAAACAAAGCTCTAACGATTTCGCAACTAAAACGCTTTTGCCTCATAAGAATAATAAAATCAAAGTCAAGCTGCCCGGATTGAGCAAGTGTATTAAATGCTCAACGCGATTCGTTTTTATGGCAAAGTCAAATAGGAAAACAAAATAGAAGTTAATCTAATAACAAAGATTGAGCGCAATAATTTTAGCGATTGGCAGCGCAGATTTACCAAGCCAAAGGAGGAGAAACCAATGGACCTGGACGCGGACCTGCAGCAGCAGCAGCAATAGTTGCATTCAACCAGCAAAAGTAAAACCAGCATCAAGTAAAAGGGAGCGTCGTCGTCGTCTCGACGCGATCCACACTCCAAAGGCCATGACTGGCACTACAAAACATAAAAGCTGGTTCGGCAGGGCAGTTAGGAGGCAGTGGGGTAGGGAGCATAGAGCGTGGCCAAAGGCTCGTTAGCGTTTTGGCCCAGCAAGTGCAGCAGCTGCTGCTGTTGCTGACTCGAAATGGGAGCTGCAGTCGCTTTGGCTGCACTTGTTTTGTTGTTTACGTGTGTGTGTGTGTGTGTTGGTGACTGTGCTTGTGTGTGTGTAGATAGCGTATCTAATAGTTACATTTTAGTGTATACAAACGTATCTAATCGCTTAAACGTTTTATTAAATTACGTTAGTGCTTGCTTGAGTTGAGGCAAAAGCCATTCGAATTTCTTGCATCATTGTTGGCCCAAATGGCCGTTGCTTTATTTGGTTTGGTTGGTTGGCTTTGGCTATAAGCCATGACCTTGTCCAGATGCCAAAGCAACAGGTTCAAGGTGAAATTTATGTGCCCGAAATTTTTTGCTATTCTTGTTGCATTTCTTGTTCGCCAATGGTATGCACTTAAGTTTTGTACAGCAAAGATTGTGGATGTAATTGCCGTCAGCAACAGCTGTTAAAAAGAACTAAACAAGAACTGCAAGTTAAACAAGTTGACAGCCAGGCAAACAAACAATTGTTAAACTTATGCGAGCAACAAAAGTTTTTTGCAAAAGATAAACAAAGCAAAGGTAAGGCTGCAAGCTGAATTGTGGGCATGGTCCATAGAACATAGAAGATAGAAGAACGACTTGAACAAAATGCCAAAATGTTGACAATGCCACTGCACAGAACAAAAGACTCTCAACTGCAACAAAAAGCAGTAGCTTGAGGGCAACATGTAAAGCAGCAGCAGCAACATCAACAACAACACCAACAATGCAAAATCCTAGAAATGAAATTGAAATCGAAAATGAAATCAAGGCACATGCATATGGATATGCTTTTCTACCATACAGCATCGAACAAGCACACAAGAAAACACAACTGAAATCAAGAGCTGAAGTGAAGTGATGTTGTTGCAAGAGCAGCTGCTGCTGCTTTTGCTGCTGCTGTTGCACTTTGGACACGACATTGCCACGGCCAAAGCCAAAGCCACGGCTGCATGCAAATGAGGTCCAGCCCCTTTTATTGCTGGGACATTGGTTGCAACATAAAAAACGGTGGGCGTTGTGAGGATTATTTTTGTAGCCGCCGTTGCTGAAATGAGCACAACAGCAACAAAAACACAAACTAAAAACTAGCACCGCCGGCAAAGTTGAGTATGTGTATGTGAGTGTGTGTGTGTGTGTGTGTGTATAGCAAGCAATAATTGCTGCTGTTTTTTCTTAGTATTTTTTGTTTGTTTGTTAAATGGCAACAGGAGCAGCAACAGCAGCAATGGGAGAATGCGCAGAACAATTGAAGTCAATCCTAAATGCAGAGGTTCTTTTTTCATGTTTCATGTTTCCTCATCGCGTCGTCGTTGTTGGGCTGCTCCTTGATTTGTTTGCTTTGGGCTCAGCTTAGCCTCGGCTCAGTTAAAGTCTCAGTTTCAGTTTTGCCATTTGCCGTTTGCAGTTTGCGGTTCTCAGACCATTGGGCTGCCCTTTTTAGCCTGCAGCATGAATTTATTTGTTTTGAAATTGTAACTCTGCCAGAGTCAACCGCATCCGCAGCAACCTGAGAATCATCATCATTGCTTTCAGTCGCTTTTCAGTGATTGTGCCCCTTTTTTCATGCCTCTGCTGCTGATTGCGCGGTTTCGATAAGTTCAATGCAACTGCAACAGCAGCAGCATCCTCTGCAACGGTAGCAACAATAAGCCCAAATGCAACGCGCAACCCACATGCATCACGTGGCAAGCATCATGGCAATGTCAAGTGATAAATTAGCCTAGGCCAAATGGAAGTGAATGACGCCGAGAATACCCAAATGTCAGCAAAAAAAATAAATAAGAGAAAAGAAAGATCCCTATACAAAAAACATAAAAAGGAAGGCAGCAAAAACCAAAAGTAATTTGCAGAGCAAGAAAAGCAGCGAACATTTTCACTTTATTTGGCTGTCAACACAAGGAACAAGATTAAAGAATTCCAACTGAAATTGATGTGTCTGTGCTAATTGCATACCCTATTAAATTAAACATTACATGTGGCTAACATACAAACGACATGGTTCAATAAAATTTAGATAGTTTAAAAATTTATTTTGTAAACTTACGGCTTCAAGTTCTGTTAACAAAGTATGAATAGATAACTGGGTTTCAAGGAACCTACACCGTGATTAATTGCCGACAATTTGTCGTATGGTTTTGAATAAAAAGTAATTTTGTTTACTTTATAATATAATTTATATGCCAAGTACATTTTTAGTTTAAATTGCTTTAAGTTTCTTTAAATATTTATTGATTTGGGAGCTTTAAGGCATATCCTTTTTATTGTTTATTTGGACTATATGACTCGATGACTTTCACTGATATTGCAGTTTGTTTAAGCATGTGCTTTGTATTGACAAACAGATAACTAAACTGTAGATACCCTCTATTTAGTGCTTAGGCCAATAGCACTAGAAATCGATGTACACATTTTGCGATGCGGGAACACAGAGTCAATGGCAATTTTCTCTTAATATTTCTGTGGTTGCTGCTGCTGCTGGTGCTGCGAAGAACGTGCACGCCAAAGAGTCGCAGAAATTGGTGAAGTGGGTTGCGGGTTGCTGGGTTGTGGTGTTGATGTTGTTAAAGGAACAAGGAACAGTAACAGTGACAAGGATGGGGGTGGTTTGTTGGTGGGAGGGGGGGGGGGGGGGTTAAAAAGAAACACAATGAGAATGATGCCGCATCTTTCTGCGCATATAAAGCTATGGTTAGATTAGTGCGGAGTCGCCGTGCTTTGCAACTGTGTAAGAGTCGTTGCAACTGTAGCAACTTTTACTTATTGTCCGCGCCGTTGTTTATTTCAATTTTTGGTTTGCAATGCTTTTGCTTTTGGCTTTTAGGTTTGGGATTAGGGTCTGACTGCTGCTGTTGTTGTCGTCGGATTTGGCTCTGTTTGCATTTAATGCAACCAGGAACAGGGACGTGTTCTGCCTCGAATTCGTGAAACGTGATGCTGCAAGTCGTTCAGTTTTTGTTGTGTATATATACATGTGTAAGTGTGTGTTGTTGGTTTTTTTTTCTGGATGTTTGGTTATTTGTTTGGATTCTCTCGATTTCGCCTGCCCTTGCTATTATTGTTGGATGCTGCCAGTGCCATTGCCATTGCTATTTCCAGTGGCAGTGGCAGTGACTTTGCTCGCATTTGAATGCTTTTTGGTGTAGCATGAAGCTGTCCTTGTTATGGTGCCTGGCATTGTTAGCTAGCTAGCTAGACGACGACGATGACGACAACAGTCAGGCCTGGCCCGGGTACCTATTAAGGGTATCTCTAACATGCGAACTTTCCTAACCAAAAGGGCCGCAAACTATGAAAATGAAAGCCAAATTGGCAACTTTCCGCATGGGTTTATGTGTTTTTTGTTCTTTCTGCTCGATGAGAGCGAATCGAATGAGTGTCCTAATTGGTGGCTCAACGTTATTTTTTGTTTGTTTGTCGCGCCAAAAAAAAAAATAATAAATAATGGCACCTGGAGCGCCAACAACATGACAGATAGAAATCGACTTGAGAATTTGAAGAACTATTGAGAATTGAGAACTGGGTACTGAGAACTACCCAACGACTGAGAAAGGCCGTTGACTGTTTGACTGTTTGAATTGAGTGAGTGACTGATTGATTGACGCGCGCTTTAAGCTGTTAACAATCTTATTGTGGCCACCACCACCACCACACAACCACAGCGTACACAGGTTGGCAATGTAATTAATTACTTTTGCCGGTCACCTGCGTTCAGAACACAATGTGGCAACAACAACAGAAGCAGCAGCAGCTGCCAATACCCGCACTGCAATGTGGGTCAAAGAAGTTGAGACAAACCATCATCAGAATCAGCCAGGTTGTAACAAAAGTTGTCAGGCCCAACTACATGTAAGAAGAGTAAGTGATATGAAAATTATAAGTTAAGCAAAAGGGGCTGACATAAATAATTTTCATTTCTTTTCACTGTTGACGCTGCTGCTGCTTGCAGTTGCTTTTTATTGCTGTGAAGTTCAATGAACTTTTCCTGGCTGTAAAATAAACTAATTTTCGTCAGAGTATGAGTCAAACATTGCGTCGAGCCGCATTTACCAGCCTATAACATCAATCAAAGCCAAATTAAGCGTAAAATACTGTGCAGGAAACGAAGCGTCAAAGTCAAGACACAGCACAAAGCACAACACACACATTTGGACAAGATGCAGTGCAAAAGGTTAGGCCCGCAACAGGGAAGCAAATCCCGCATATATATATATATATATACACATATACAATATACATATTTATATATATATAGTATATAGCCAACCAGTACTTCTTGCTCAAGACAATCAATCAACGGAACGCTCTGCGCGCGCTTTCTTTCCAAAGAAAAGCAACAAAGAGCTCTAAAAAGAGTAAGACCGAAAAAAAGTGCAAGCCTAACGAAAAAGTTGCAGCTAATTTTGGATCTCAGTCAGCCTCTTCAGCCAGATCCAATTGCAACTCATTTGCATATGCAGCGTTGAGTTATGGATGAGCTCGTTGAGCTGAGCTATTTACGCGTGGGTTGCAGCCAAGAATTGGCACACGCACAAAAGAGTGAGATTTATTTTGATATTTTTCAGAGTTGACTCTCAGTCTTTTTTTTACGTGTTATGCAAATCTTTAAGCCGACAAACAATTTCCTGATAAATACACATGCATACAAATACACTGAATACACTGACAGTTGACACACCGTTATAAGAGTGATTTCCACAAATTTGATAAAGACAACGCAGACAAAACTAAAGACTAAGGCAACAAACTTGCGTGTGATAAGACAACATCATGTAATATATATAAAGTACTACTAAATGTATACCCTACCAAATTAGCCTTAACCAAAAAAATAAAGAAATTAAATACCATATGAAAAAGCACACATAAACTTTGTTTATTGGCTCAAAGCCGAACTTTTGACATAAAAATCCTTAAATTCTTAATTTTGTCTCAAAAATTAAATATACAATTGATGCAATGATCTTAAAAGTTCTTCAACATTATAGTCTTCAATCTTATACACATAAAAGATTTTAGAAACAAAATAGGTTAAGGAAATAATAAAATATATCTTCTGCATAAGTTTAAATACTCGAACCATTGTACTGGAACTTATCATCTCATCAAATGATATATAATATTCGATTAGAAAGTTTGTATTCTTTTTATCTTCAAGCTATGATTTAAAGTTACAAACTGTTTTAAGCAGCTTAAATTTAAATCAGATTAAATAAGTAGAAGCTAATATACCCCTTTTAGAACTCTACGCATACAACTCTTGACTTTTGCTTGATGTGTTCTTGTCTTGTCTTGTATTATTGCCTGCCAGTCAAAGCCAAAGCAAAAGTCAAAAGCAGAACGTTGCCGTCATAAACCTTTCGATAGGCGGCGCTGCTTTGGCTACGCCTTGACCGCACCGACACCAACGACGAAAACCACCAACAAACCAATGACGACCCAAACTCACTCTGCTGTGCTGTGCTGTCTTGTTCTTTTTCAATTTTATATATGTTGTTGTTTTATTATTAATCGAGACGTGCGTGGCATGAACAAAAACAAAAAGAACAACAACTGGTTGCATTTCCCTTTGGCTGCATTCGGTTGTGCATTTTTAATTTCCAACTGCGACGCTGATAGAAATTAAAAAACAATATTTAATCAACGCACATAATCTGCATTTTAAAATTAAGTTGAAGCCGCTGGCAGCATTTGGGTGTTGACCATTTAACGCGCCGATTCGCTTGCGCTTAAACCCTCCGCCCGACTGCCAAACCTTTAAGCTGGGCAAAAAAAATTTTTTTGTTAGATTTTAATCGCTTTTGCTGCGTTTTCGCTTGAATAAAAGGTACGGGTTAGCTGGTTGGCGCAAAGCCATAAAAATGAAATCAGCGGATCGGACAACGCTGACGACGACGAATGAAGAGACGATGACTTCCTTGAAATCAAAGTCGACGCGACTCGACGTTTGATTCATTTGATTCTTTTTTTGGTCTGAAGCTTTAGGCTGCGATTTGAGCTGAGGTGAGTTGAGGTGATGGTGAGGGGCAACGGAGTGGAGAGGAGTGCTTGTTAATCCTTTGACGTGACGTCTGTTCATAATTCGCGCTCATATTTCATGTGCTATGCATGCTGCTATTTTTTGTGTAGCGTTTTTTTTTTATTAAGTATTTGTGGTCCAGCTTTTACGAGTAGAACTTTGGCCTTGCGGCAATTTTGAAAGGTTTTCTGATTGAATATTCTCAAGTAACTTGTCGTAAATCATCGGTCCAGACAGCAATGGCCAGGTTCTTGGTTCCGCTTCGTTCTTGAACCCTTTGTTGTTTTTTTTTTTTGTGTTGCCCTGGCTGCATGATGATGATATGCATATGTTGGCGAATTATTACATCAGTATACTTTGTCATTTAAAATGGCGATTTAGTTTCCCCAAAAAAGAGTCCCACCGTTTTGATGCCGTTTGGTTCAGTCAACCCAACTCAGATTCTAAATGCCAATCGTTTGCTATAAATAAAAGCCCAAAAAGAAGTCAACGCTTGCTTTTAATTTTAATGAACCATAAAAATTCACACGAACTATGATGATGATGATGATGGGGTACATTTTACTAACATAGGAGGTTGACAAACACACACACATAAGCAGAAAGAGTTGGTTCAAATGGAAATGTTATTGAAATTTCAAGAGACGCTAACAAAACAAATCAACAGCTGTAATAGCTTAGGTAACTAGGAGTCGCGTTTTTCTCAGCAAACAAATCTGACCAACAAAAAACATATAAAAATACAAGAAGAACCAAATTCGAATGAAAACTATTAAACAACAGTCTGACCAACGCTTATCTCCAGAGAATCTCTCGCACAGCGTTTGCTTAGAAATTAGAGCCCAAAACAAAAGCCCGAAAAGTATTTTTGGTTTCAAGCAAAAGAAAGGCCGAACACGCAGTCGAGCCGAGCTGAGTTGTAGACCGGTTTAACAGCGCACTGTTAAACTTAACAGAACTTACTCTGCGACAGCGACGCTGACTGCAATTGCGACTGCGACGCAGACTGCGTTGTTCTGGGCACTCAACTCGACAGCTCTCAGAACCGTAGCTCGCATTTCATTAGCTTCGCATCCAGCGACCGGTTCATTCCACTATCGTCGTCGCTCCCAGCGAGATCTGTGCGCGTGCGCGTCTGCAACCCACGCGAGACAAACACTCACAAAGTCGAGAGTTGAGATACAAGATACTTGAGACTCGGTACGAGTTTACGAGAATACATAATAAGTATTCAAGTAGTGATTGAGATTTCGCATATTTTGGAGTTCTGCGCGTTTCGTTTCGTTTTGTTTTTTATGCAAATCTACTCGAACAAAAGAAATAGAGAGAAGTGAACAGAAACTGATCTTAAGTAACATATACGGCGTGAAAGTAAAAATTCTTTGTGCCTCATTTGGTATTGTGAAATTCACAGTTAGTCGCCCGTTAAACAAAAGAAAAGCATTACGTGTATTACGAAATGATCATAAAACCTCGCGTAACAAACAATCAACAAGTCAAACAAATAACCAAACCAACAACAACATCACAGAAAAGTGAAATAAAAACAAGACAAATAGAAAACACAAAAATTTCAAGTCAAGAAAATGCCGCCAATGAGTAATGAGAGTTTTTTATGCTACTAGCTCTTAGAAAATACAAATGTTTCTATGTGTTTTATGTCTTTGTGTGTGTGAGTTTGTATGTTGTTAATTGATTGCAAAAAGGTGTAAATCGTAATTGTAAATATTTAACGGCATTTTTTTGGAGCAGCCACCAACAGTGATTGTTGTGTACACATTAGGTGAGCCATTCATAAATAAATATGTAAATATTCACAAATACAATAAATACGAAGAATACATATGTATGTATATTTTTGTATCATTTAAAAGTAATTAGCGTCATGCACTAGAAATTGGGTTAAATGTGAAAATTATTATATTTATTATTATTATTGAAATTGTGTTTGGCAGTGTGTGAAATATTAGACCGCTAGTCGTATAATGAATCAAGAATAGTAGTAGATATAAAAAATATGTTGCATATATTTTTATTTAACTTGAATAATTAAATGTTAAAATAAAAGGGGTTTTGAATATATATTTTTTTATTTAAATATTATTTTAAAATACAAATAACAAAAAAGGCTGAAACACATAAAACTTCTGAAGTGTATTTTAAAAAGCCAGCCAAAAGATTTATCTATTAAAGTTTTCAAACAATTTTTAATATTAATCTGTTAATTTGATTTAATTATTAAGTTAAGCTGCTTAAAAACGTGAGCATAAGCAAGTAAGGATTGATACGTTATTTATTAATGATAACGATTTGACAATTAATTACATATATCTAAACTTTGTTCAAATTAAAAACTGAAGAATTTAATAATAAAACGATACATACTATAAAACTAGGTTTGCTTTGAGCGAGATGTGTCATAAAAAGATTAAAACAAGATAGCGAAAGTGAAAATTTACATTTTCAACGATTTGTCAAAGAATTTGTAAAAGCATTTAAAATGCAAACTAGTTTCTGACCTATCTAAATTCTTTTAAAAATCTGTTGGTGTCAAATGGAAGAACAAATTTTGAAAGCTGTTTTTCCTAATCAACTAAAGAGAAGTTCTATGATTTTTTTTAAAACTTTCGCTGCTCACAATCAAATAAAATAATCTTTTTTAACTTTTTTATTACCAGCTCGATTATATGCCTATTGCTGCCCACTCTCTTCAATTTGTTGGTGTCTCAGCTGACAAGTTAATGGTCTGTCGCAGAGCTTGACACCAACGCACTTCTCTTCAAAGCATCTTCGATTTTCAGCCAACACTCTCCATTCTCAAACTCAAATATATTGAAAATAATTTTTTTTTTTTACTTTTTTGTATGTTTTGAGTTTTTTTTTTTTTGACAACAAAGACATGCAGCAGATACAAACTGAAAAAAAATTTCACTTACAAAAGGTGGCGGGCGGGTTACATTTTCTTATTGTGTTTCTTATTTTCTGGGTCAAAAGCAAAGCAACAAAAGCCCATCCTCGGCGTTTGCCAAGCCCAGGGCCAGAAGACCCAGCCCCAGCTCCAGCTCTAGACCCAAACCCAAAACTTGGCTGCAGTTCCAGTGCCAGGGCCCAGCCCCTTGACTATTTGTCTCTAAGCTGCTTGCATTTGCTTATAAATGGCAACATGTTTGTTGTTGCCCAAAAAGGGATTTCCCTTTTACACTCAGTTCAATCAAAGAAACTTTCGTTTCTCTTCTCTGCTAAGGTAAACAGAGAACTTATGGTTACAAAAGTATCAGCCCAGAACTCGACAGCAATAAGCAGCACACAACACTGGTAAGGCATACATAAATTATAGTTGGGCCCTGCTGCCCAATGAACTTCAGCCCAGACACACATCAACGCTTCACTGCCTCACTTCAAAAGGCAGCCAGTAAACGGTTCTTTTTCAAGTTATTTCTTTCCATATGTACACATGTGCCACTGAAGAAGAATTGTCGCTGGCTACAATTTGGTTTCGATTTCCTGTGACTTTGCTAGTTCTACCCTGCACTCTGCTATTCACTACTTTGTATGCAGCCACATGATTAATAAAAAGAGCCAGAAATCTATGTTTCCCACTGTGACCACTTCGTTGATTAGTAAGCACGTCAACATTTCAATAAAAAGTCATAAGAACAAAAAAAACCGACTATTCATGGGTTCGGGTAACCTCATCAACGTCACAATAACAAAACAACAACAACATCTACAACAATAATAATAATATAGCCCCTTTTTTGCCGTTCTGAAGCTTTGCATTTTAATTGCTTTTGATTTGCTGCCCCCGCCGTTTATGAATAGGAATTGGAATTGGAATTGGGCGCGTTCTGATTGTTAAATTTAGCATATGAATACAACACTAAAAATACTACGTTACATTCTGTCTGACTGTACATATAGAGCATATATATATACATCGCTCATCGTCACATCTATTTGCATACAACACACGGATGGGTAAACAAAACCATACACTCACAGATATTCATTAACGGATCTCGGTTTAATATTTATGACGGAGCTAGAGCGAAGGCCCAAGGCCCTTTTAATGTCACATTGAAAAGCTTTTGACAGCTGGGATAATACAATAAACTAATCGTATTTATTTGATAAGTTGATATAACTCTGGCTACAGCTTGGCTTAAAATCAGGAAACAATTTAATAACCATGAATATAGATCTCTGGAATATTATTGCTGCATACTCAGCCGAAGAAGCTATAAATATTTGAACAGGGACATAAAATTTAATTGCGTGGTTCTTTTGAAGAAAAAATAAGAAGAATGCTGCTGTTGGAAATATGGCAGTTTTCAATACTTTGTTTTTAGCGTAATAAAAATTAAAAATATCGAGAAAATCGCCTTCTTTAAGATAAGTTTAGTGACTATAAAACTGTGACTGTGAGGCCATAACTAAAAACAGGTATACATAGATCTGTGGCATGGGAAGTGGACTGATCTCACTAGACGAAAGTGTATAAATGATTTGGACATCAGTATAAGTTGTCATATTGCAAAATCCATGTTATCTTTCTCATCTACTCTCGCCTATTAAAACTGACAGCTACTTTTGGTTTCAGTGCAATAACCTTATGTACACAAAAGCCGATAGACGAGACAACCTTGCGGTTGCACCCCAAAGACCAAAAGTGGAACCCAAAACAATCTCAACCGCTTTTCTCACACCCAAAAGAGTCAACTTGACAAATGAAAGCACAAAACCCAACTCTCCACCGATATAAAAACAAAGAGTGTGCAAAAAAAAAAAGCAAAAAAACAAACCACGCGAGAGTGAAAAAAATTCTAGCATGGGCAGCGCGTTAATTTTTCATGGTGGACACGAGAGAAAAACCATATTATTTCATTATTTACATCATGGCGAATAAGCAAACGAGCGAGGCAAGTGGCAAGTGGCGAGCTGCGTTGTCCGTTTGGCCGGCACGTCATTAGTCACACCAAGGGGTAGATATAAAGGAACAGAATAAATACAACAACAACAACTGCAGATCCGCGTGCAAAAGCGGATAAAAAGTAATGAAAAGCACTAAGAACGACATAATAAGGCATCTGAGCTGCGAAGCTGCAAAAAGATGAAGTTAAATCGAAATCAGATGCTGAAGCTAAAGCCAAAGCTTATGATTTAGTTGAAGGTGTTCGCCAGTTGTTGCTTGACAAAACGGAAATGAAATTAAATAAAAAATAAAAAAAATGGGAAAAAAGAGCGCACAAGAGTTTTCAGTTCCAAGAGTTGAAAACGCGGTGCGCGTATTGTATTGCATTACATATAAATGCTCTAGCCGTCAAGTGCAGTGCGTTGGCGTTAAAGCGGCAACATGGCGCGAATTCTTAGTACCAGTACTTAATAGTACATATATATAGTATACCTATAAGCAGCTTGCACCGCAAAGACTCAGGGACTCTACAATTTTTTAAGCTGCAGCTTAAAGTGGTGACAACAGCAACAACAACAAGATGCACGACACTGGTTGCAAGTTGAGTTGCATTTTGTAAAACTCTTTAGTGTGATTAATGTGCTCACACACACATACACACACACAAATACAAACACAACCACACACAGACTTACACATCAAACGCAAACTATGCAAACACATATGTGTGTGCTTGCTTCCTTTTATGGGCTGCGGCTCTAGCTCTGACCTGCGACCGGGACGTGCTCCTTACACTTTTCCTTTTTTTTTGTTTTCTTTTTACCTCGTTTTTGGAGCTAGCTTTGCGCGTCTCTCTGTTGCTTTTGTTAGCAAAACAAAAGCCACCCACATACTGTACACTTATACACTTACACACCTATGCTCAGATTCTGTTTGCTTACACATACACACACAATCGCACACATGAACATACACATATCTGAATGTATTTACAGTGTGGCACGTACATGTTCGCCCGTAATCTTTTTGAACGCTGCTTTTATCGCGCTTACTTATACTTAGACTTATATACACTATCCGAGGTTGTAATACTTGTCCATTAAGCACAAACTCTTCACATGCCGAGAAACTGAGTTAATGTTGTCTATTATGCAGATAGATGTAAGGGAGTTAGGTGACAAATATACATGTATGTAGGTTTAGTACATTTAGATAGGGAAATATTTGTGGGGAGTGTTGGATATAGCAGCTTACTGGGATAACTCGATGGATTGACTTTGTGTTCCTTTCTTAATTTTGTTTTAAGATAACGGTTAAATTTACATTAAAGAAATAACATTTATTGATAGTTGGGCTATTTAAATAAAACAGAGTTTTTTAACGCAGTTCCTTGAAAATCCTGATAAATATTGCTTTAATGTTTTACTCGTAACCACACTTTTACCTATTAAGTCAAACAATATTTGTTTTCAATATAGTGTCCAGATGGATAAGCAAATTAACTTTTAATTGATTTATAAGGCAAAATAAGCGTTTATATTTATTTTTAGGTACCAATAATTTTTATCATATCATCACGCACAATAGCAAGAGTATTTAAATTTTATTACATCATTACGAAAATTTTCACTTTTCGGTTTGTTGTTGCTTTCTGTTTGGTTTTTTTTTTTTTTTTTGCTGTGTACTACTTGTTGTTGTTGTTGTTGCTATGTATCTCATTATGCGTCAGGCTTCTTCTGCTTCTTTTCCACTGTTGCTTCCAGTTGTTGCTGTCTGCGTCTTGGGTTACATATTTCATATTTCATAGTCACAACCGCACATTCAGAAAAAGGGCGACGTTGTCACTTTTTTTCTTGTAGCTTCTCAGCTCTCTACTCAACTCGTATTGGAACTTGTCGCTGCTTCGTTTGTTTAAGTGTTATGCCTGCGGCTTTTGTTTTGTCCCCTTCGGGCAGGAAATAGCAACAGCAAAAGCAACAGGCTCAAGTGGTAGGATTCAGCAATGCCCAACGTCATCGTGTCGTGGGCAACTGACAAAAATAATATAAAAAAAAATTACTGAATTTACTGAATAGCCTGAAAAGGATTTCATGATTATCGCAAGTTGTGTTTTCTTTTCTTCTGCTGCTTATTAAAATCAACAAAAAAAAGTTTAAAAAAACCTATGTAAGTAAAAAAAAGTATTTGGAAAGTGTGGTGGGGCTTCTTTTGAGGCTGCAACGTGTCAGTCGCAATTTAAATGAGTTTCTTTATTTTTCTTCTTCTGTTTTTTGTGAACTGATGCACAGGAAGTTATTAAGTGTTGCCCTGGCAGCAGCAAAAAAAAAGCAGCAGCTGTCTGAGTGCCTTTTGCCTAAGCCTGTGCCACTTACATACCTACTACTTGCCACAGCTTGTTCGGTTCGGTTCAGGGGCGCCACTAAATTAATTAAGCCGTTCTCAATGAAATCAAGTTAAATACGAGGCGCAACTAAAACTGTGTCATGCGCTATATAAAAAAAAAATATAAAGAAAGAAGAAAGAAGTTGAAAAAAAGCTAACTAAACAAAACAAACAGGCGACTTAAACTCCAGACACGTACGCGCCAGGAAGCCGCATCCCAGGGCCTATGTGTTAGTAGCAAGTAGTCAGTTGGCCAATCCTACCATCCGACCAGACTGTGGCATCAATTTTTGTCCAGTAGTCGAGAAAATGTCACGTTTCGCCACATAAGTTACAAACCGTGAGAATTGCTATGTGAGTTTTCCTCTTGGAACCGAGTGAGGAGGGAAAGGTACTTTCCATGGTGAAAATTAATTGCTGGCCGTGTTATCGTCGTCTAAGACACGGTCTGGCAAATTAATTGGAAAACAGTGCACAGCAAACAACAAAGTAGCAAACAAAAAAAAATAAATAAATAAAAAAAAATCGGCTCAAATTGAGCTGTGCTTTTATAAAAAACTATTTACAATGGCGTTATCACTAGCAAAAAAAAAAAAAAATTAAAATTTCAATTAATTCTTGCTTAATGTAAAGCACGAAATGTTTTATATCTTTTCGTATTGCACTTTTCTTTTCCATTCTTTCAATCGAAACATCTTTTCTCGACGCAAAGTGGCTCGTAAATTGTTTATGAGCACCTTTTTGCAGCATCAGTTATAAACGTTTTACAAATGCATATTTCAGGCCATAAAAGGCAGGGAAACGCCTCTGAAAATTTAGCTTAAGCCATTGCCTATACACCTTTTTCCACATTTTCTAATTGCCAACTAATTTCTGAAAATCCACAAACTGAGGCATACTCTCACACACTCTTACACACACAAACACACACACACGCATCCAGAATTCTTGAACAGATCAATGCAGTTCTGCCTCAAACTCTGCCACTTTGCTTGTCTCTTCTTGTAATCGGGCACATTTATGTGGGCTCATAAATATGCAAATATCCTTTAAGTACTTTTAATGTCTGGCCATTTGTTGGTGCTTGGATTATGGCCAATGTCTGGAGTTGTTTACTTCTACTCCTGCTATTCCTATTCCTATTCCTACTGCTGCTGCAGCTGCTCTTCCTGCATATTTCACTCTTTTACTCGTCCTTCCTCCCTCCCTCGTTCATCATCATCTTCGTGTCTTTTTTATGCCTAATGGTCTTAATGGCATGTTTGGCATTGTCGCCGTCATCTTGGCTATTTACATGCATCGTGTTGCTGCCTTTTTTGTTTTGTGCACTTTGCCATTGCTTTTCAACTTTATGCAGCTCATAAATATCACATTTAGGCTATATATGCGTGTGTATGCGTCGTGGGTTGTGTGAGAAGTTTCTGTTGGGTTAAAGCAATTAACTGTTTCTGTTGTTTTTTTTTTTTTTTTATTATCAGTCGGGCGCCTTTCAAATAAACTGTTTTAGCATTAAGCCAACAACGAACTTGTTCTTTTTTGTTGTGAACCTAAACTGTGAGAGAGCTAAATTCGAGTTTAATACTTAAGTATTTAAATTTTAACAGAAACTTTCAAACATTAATATTTTTAAAAGAAACTGACTTTAAAATTGGTTTCTAATTCAATTGGACCAATGCAATTTAAGCAAACAAAAAAAAGAGCGTAAATACAGTTTTAAGGCTTAAAACATATTAATTGTAATATGTGTTAAAATAAATTGTATCCAATATTTTTATTTTACTTTTTACTTTTTTTTATTTTGCTTAGAAGTACAGAAAAATGTTAGCTTAATAAACTTGAACTGAACGTTTTTACCAAAACATATTTTTTATTACCTTAAGCTTAAACAAGTAATAAGGCTCTAGTCGCGAAATCCCGACTAGACGATATCCTGAACACAATACTTTACGCGTATAGTCCAAAACTCCGTCGTTTTTAAACCGATTTTAATAAAAATGTAATGTAATAATGCCTGTTACATACTTTTGCAGGAAACAACTATACCCTTTTTACCCATTTTCAAAAAATTATTACAATATAATTACAATAATGTATATTAATTATTTATGAACAAACGAATTGTTTGAAGAGTGCCGCGAGACAAGAACTATTTAAATAATTTAAACCGATTTTATTGCAGGACGCCGAACACAGGACGAACTTGAGCTGAACTTGAACTAAAACAGAAACAAAAGCAACAATCAAAATTCGCACACTGTGGCCAGCGGGAGACGTGAAGCAGTATCCGAATGCAGTATCTCAACTACGCACTGCAGACATCCACGCGACTGCTGACCAGCCAGAGCCACAGTCAAAGCCAGAGCCACAGTCAGAGCAAGGCAGCGGCTAATCAGACTGGAACCACGCCCATTGAGGAGCAAATAGCGCACGCCTGCTGCAGTCGAGGCGCCCAATTGCTGCGACTGCGCCAACAGGAGTTGGCCAAACGACGTGCACTCGAGCTTGAGGATCAGTTGAACGCCAACGTTGGCAGCGCTGATAGTGAACCGTGCAGCGACGAGGAACTCGAAGAAGGCGCTGTGGGTGGGCAGCAGGAACAGAAGAGGAAGCAAGAGCGAGAGGAAGATTATATTAGAGAGCCGGCGCCGCAGCCAGTCCAATGAAATTTACTCTCATTTAATGTGCAATTGGCGCGCAGCAAGCTGCTATCGTTTTTCAATCGCGACATGGCCGCCACCGATGGCCAAATCATATTGGCCGCCTCCCGCTTTGGGGATGCGACGCCCGTTTATTTGCGCGACTTCTCCAAGCAGCCGCTGCCGGCGGTGGCCAAGATCCTTAAAGGACAACACCAAGCACTGGGCGTGCCCACACTCTCAGCCCCCTCGCTGCAGAGTACAGCACTGTTTCTAAGTGCTGGCAAAAAGTATCAGATACTGGCGCAACCCATCAAGATCAAAGAGGGACGCAAGCCCACTAATGTGGGCGCCAAGGTGCTCATACCTGAGACCTACCACGGCTACTTCGAGCTCCTCAGCGAAGATGGACGCTCCACGCGCTGCATTGACTCCGTTCTGGAGTTGGCCCGGCGTCGCAATTGTCGCGTCTTGGTGCGTGAAACGTTTCGTTGCCAACAGCTCAATCGCACCATTCATGCCGGAGAGCTGCTGACCACTATGAATGATAATGGCAAGTACCTGCAGTGCCGCAACATCAAGGACGAGATCATCAATCTACCACTCGATACCAAAGCCAAGTTCTCGCCCATTGCGCGAGAGGATAGCATCAGCGGAGTGCACACCGTCAAGAATCTTCTGCTTAAGCGTATGCCAGTCATTGTGAGGTGAGTTTACGATTAGTTCTTATATTTATTATTAAGTCCTGATGTACCCAAGCGGAAATCCAAAGTCCAGAATCATTAATACCGCTTATTAATATATTTTTCCATATGTTTTTTCTTAGACTCGTCCATGGCAGTGCGCCGAAGGGGCTGAAGCAGCCATTTGTGCCAGAGTTGCGTTTGTTAGGCTGTGTGGAGATTGATCGGATGTTTGCGCTGCCGCTGCAAAAGGATACAGATCTGGTGCCAGTGCCACTAAATGCAAAGATTAAGTTGCAGCGTGCCAAGAATATGGAGCAGCTGGAGCATTTCATTGAGTACACACGTTTTCTGGACAAAGCGCAACGGCTGCTAGCGGATGCGCGCGATCGTTTGCAGATAGTGGATCTCAAGCTGAGCGAGAAGGAGAAGAAGGACTCCAAGTTCATTAGCCGCAACAGCGGCAACAAGCTGCCCGTCGTCATGATGCCCTCTGCTGCTGGCGTTGCAAGCGGACTGGCAGAGAGTGGATATGTGCTGCGCAAGAGTGCCAGCTGCGATTCGTGGTCCAAGCAGCAGCAACAGGCGCTCAACAACACCGAAATTGCTGAGGAGTACAATGAGATCGATCATATCTATGATTATGTGAGGGGTTTGACGCCACTCTCAAAGGGTCTGGCGAGATTTGAGCCGATTTGTGAGTCCCCTACGTTGAAGTCCCATCACACGGACAGCAGCGGCAATGGCAACTATTGCAGTCTTATACGTGGACCAACAACAACAGCACCACAGCAACACCAGCAATCCAGCAACAACAACAATAACAACAATTATAGCAGCCTGGAGTCAAATAAACAAAGCAGCAGCAATGGTGGCCATCATCATCTATATCAACAGCAGCAGCAGCAACAGTCGCAGCAGCAGTCGTCACATCATCATCATCAACATCCATCGGCACTGCTGGTGAATCACTATCATCACAGCCATATACAGGAGGACATTAAGCCAGTGCCTCCGCCTATTGAAACGATTCCAGGCAAGAAGCCGGCAGAGAAGCGACAGCGTCCCACATTACCAAAGCTCTATATCAAGAATGCGAATGCGCATAGTGCCGGCAGCAGCAGCAATGGCAACTCCACTGGCGGAACCAGTCACAGTCACAGCCATAGTCACAGTCACAGCCATTCACAACATCAGCAACAGCAGCAGCAACAGTTGCCGCCAACTCCAGTTGGCAACAACAACAACAATATTAGCAATACGGCAGCAATTGTCGCCAGTGCTGCTGCTGCAGCAGCTGCTTCTGCTCACCACGCCCACACGCACGCCCACTCACACCATGCACACCCAGCACACCAACATGCACATGCACATGGACACCCACACCATGGCAAGGTGCTGACGCCCAACAATCATTTGCCCGTGAAGGAATCAATGGAGCCGCAATCTCCATTGTTTCATATCAGGTAAATGTTAAGTACTAAAAGGGAAATGGCAAGTAAGGCCATTTAAATAATATGTATATAAAACTAAGTCACTCCAAATAAATATTAATAAAAATGAATACAAAAGAAAATATAATAATTAAAGCTCAGCTTAAACTTTAATTTTCATATTCTTAATTCAAAATTTATCTTTTTGTCCTAAACAAATTTCACAGGTATTTTAAAATTATTTAAAATCAAACTATCCTTAATCAGATCAATTTTTTGTTATTGTTCAATAAAGTCCCAAGGTAATTAAAATAAATATTTTAATTCATACGTGTAATAGTTTCAGATCAATACAACCAGGGCATTTAAAATTAAACTGATATACATTTATTCAAGTTCATATGAATTTCACATCTTGATTGAAGTTACGAAAGTTGAATGCCAACTGTGAAAGACTTGTAAGAAGATGTAAATCAGGTTGAAATAAAGATTAAGTATTTGTTTGAAGTTTGTTTGTACCTTTTTAAAGCTGCTGTTAAATCTTTATGAACGGTTTAAGGATTGTGATTAATACCAAATGCTTTAATAACTTGACCTAACCCAATCTCCGATTTCTCTCTATTTCTCTTTCTGCCAATTCAGATACAAGAGTCTCAGCAGTTTGCAGCTGACGCCGGACAGCAATACAGCGGCAATGACGCCGCCGACGATCTCAGCCAAGGCAGCAGCAGCATCAGCAGCCTCCATCTCCGCCGGCTCACAGACGCCGCCAGATGTGGTGCTCAAGTGCAGCAATAGTAACAGCATACTAAATTCGCAGGGTTATCTGGCGCATAGTCACAGTCACAGTCACAGCCGCAGCTCAAGCAGCAACAATCATCATAATCCGCGTGAGGGAACGCTGGACTCGTCGCGCAGCGGGGGTCGCACTTCGGGCGATTCGCAGAAGCTGCCGGAGAAGAAGACGCGACGACTGTCGCGACCGCGCAGCCTCTCGAATCTGGTGTGGGATCTACGGCCATCCAAGGAGAAGTCTAAGAAGAAGCTCTATATACACCACTTTGATCAGCGTCAGCAGGCGACGCTCTACCTGTAGGAGCTAGAAGTTAGCAATGGAATGGGGAGTGAAGTGGAAGTTTAGATTCGTTGCCAAATCGTTTCGCTGCCATCAACGACAAAAAACAGAAACAAATATTACAACAAGCCTCACAGACAACAATAATAGCAACAATAATAAACAAAAAACAACAATGACACCAACAACAACAAATATATTTTCAGCGTTGTGTGTGTTCATGCAGGTGAGCATGGAGATGGGCTTAGAAAAAGGTGGGGGGATTGGGGAGGTGGGGAGATGGTTAGTGGGAGGCGTGGCAATGCAAATCGTGCTGCCTTGTGATTGTTTTGCTTATTAAATTCGTGCAGCTAACTAAACTAACTAATTTCCTCTTTGCATCTCTTTTTGTTTGCGTCTCTTCCTCTCTCTCTCTTTCTGTCACTTGCAGCTTTCACCATTTGTAGCTTGCAGCAGCAATTTTAATTAATATTGAATTGTGCCTTCCCCTGCGCCCAGAACTATGCTTTAAAAATTCCAATGAAGTATTTTAAAGAATATTTTGCCTGGATGGAAGAAAAACGGAAAACGAAAGAACGAGAAGAACATTGAAAGAAAGAAGCAGAAGAACCAAACAAAACCAATCACATGAAGCGCTGACAACACACACAATCACACACAAACACACACCCATACATACACACACACACACATCAAGTCTATAAAATTGTGATTTTAATTTAATGTATAATTTAATGTTATGCGACCATTTTAGTTGATATTGACAAAAAAAAAAAACAAAACAATGATGCGATAAGGCAGGAAAACGAAACATTTAAAATCAAAAAGCCATTTTTCATTTTGCTGTCGCTTTCGATTTGAGTCACATTTATTATTAAATAACGGCAAAATTAACAAACGCTAGCTGAAGAAAAGGAGGAAGCAGATAAATAGCGCCCGAAGCAATATCAAAATAATCATATAAGCATAAACATAAAAAATATATACATATATTATATACATAAAATATTATGGATAAGCAATATTACAAATATCGAACATAATTTACATAGAAGAAGAAGTTATGCAACAGCAACAGCTGCAACAATAACAACAACAACATAGGCAAAAAATAATAACAATAAATAAATATTGCATATTTAATGTCTGAAATGAATTTATTAATTTCTCCTCATAAATATAAATGTTGTTCGTTTATTGTAAAACTTTGTATTCGTAGCTGTATTATTGCGTAATTGTTTATAATTATTATTATACAATTTAATTACAATTTACAATTAATGAACTATTCTCTTGTTAGTCTTTAGTTGCACAGAGCTAAGTTGAGCAAAGGAGAGACAACAGAGATACATACGTCTCTCTCTCTCTCTCGCTCTCTCTCTCTCTCTCTCTCTCTCTCTCTCTTTCTCTTTCTCACTATCGTTCTGGCTCTCGCAACGCATTGTCTTAGTCGTTTAGTGTGTACATTTTAGTTATTAAAATTATATCGCTTATATAGCATACGAGCATATAGAGTATATTATACTATAAACTACATTCTATTTGTGTCTAATAAATGTCTCAGAAATATATATTAAATTGTATATGCAAAATACAACAAGTTGAATTCATTCTTTATGGTCGGGGTATTTGCAACGTGGGCGTTCAACTCAAATGAAAGCCTTTGAAAATGCTAAAAGCTTTGGAAATTAAATCATTTCTATGTTGATATATACGTCAACAGCTGCACCTGTAACTAATGGGGATAGAGACAATATCCGAATGGTTCAAATAAACTGCGCTGTAAACCTCGTTCAAGCTTGAAATGGGAACAACCAGTAGATATTGCGCTGGAATAAAAATTGTATTTATGTGGGTGGAAAAGGGGGTGAAGGTGAGTTTAAAATGTTCAATAAAAAAGGTACGAGCAACACTCGAAATTGGTACAGTCTGTTTAAAAAATGTCAAAGAAAAATATTTTGAGTCTTAATAAAAATTCATATAATTGTGAAATATGTATGTTCAACAGATACTCGGCAAAGTAAGTTCGTTTTTTAATGGATTGTACTCAAGATTTCTATTGCCAAAAGAGTTTTTGGCAAGCTATTTTGTGGTACCCAAATCTACTCTTTCAGTACATTCAAATATCTGACTGCAATCTAAAGGAAAGTATAGAACGTTACTTGTTAAAAATATTCTTTAGCTTTAACTGTTGGCAATATGTTTGTATACAACATTGTTATACACTATTAAAAAGATCCAAAATTAATAAGTAATATTTGGTAATATTTTCAAATAGCATGCAAAAGTGTTAAATTTCCTTTACGGGCATAACATTTCTTACAGCCATTAATAGTTAATGCTAACAAAATACAACAACAACACCAAACTGGCTTTTACCAAATTGGGAGCAACGAGCCAGGTGAAAACTGCGCAATTGCTGTCGTTTTAGTATTTGTATGAACGCACCCGGCGAAAAAAAAGAGTATTTCAATAGAGCAACACTTAATAATTTATGGACACATGCCAAATGCTTCCTGCTAAGCTGAGGGCAGTTAGACAATGTGGAAAAACACTTGCCAAGGCGCCGACACCTGGCTTACCAAAAATATCACGAATTTGATAGCTCTCATTTGGGCAGAGAATTAAATTTTCGATTGCATTACATTTGCCTAGACACCAAATGCGGAACAAATTATACACACACAGAGTGCGAGGAAACTAACTATACGTAGATAGAGATAGAGGAGGATCAATTGCGGTAATGTTCGTAATTAGTTGGCAATAACGAAAGATTTAATTTGTGCGCCAGGCCCCAAAACGGTGCGAGACGATCAAGTTTGTTGCCTAAGTCTTTTGTATTATAGCTCACATTATATATATACAGCATAAAAATGATATGCAAATAGATTGGCCATAGCTGTAGCTGGAGTTGTAGCTGTAGCTAAAAGCTGCCGGCAACGAATTGAATAACATGAAAAATGCGCTTACATTGCGATATCATCACGTTTATGACGCTGGCACAATTAATCAGCCGACATGCAAGCGCTAAGAGGCAGACTCCAAACCCAAGAGGCCAAAAACAACAGCAGCACCAAGCCGAACACAGAGAGAGGGAGAGAGAGAGAGAGAGACGAAACGCAACGAGGAAAGAAACGCACACAGCGGGCTTTTAGATTTTTAGTCCTAAGAACTATAAACGTTTCTCTGCTCATCAAATGTGCAATTTATAACATTTTCCTATGCGACTGCAGCGGAACCAAAGACCAAAACTCAAAAACGCCTACGCCAACAAAAAACAAGTAAGAAGGCTCTAGTCGAGAAATCCCGACTAGACGATACCCTGATCCCTATACTTTACGCGTACAGTTAGTGTTTGCAAGTATGTGTGTTTGTATGTACGCACATACTGCATACTGCATACACAACTTCAATGTCCCATATCTCCGGTGTTTCTTAACCGATTTTAATAAAAATTTCACAGATTGTCATTATTTTGTTCATTATTTCAAATGCCATCTCAAAAATTCAAGATTCTGTTGTTATCGATCACATGTGTATATCGAAAACGGGATGAGTTATCGAAAATCGAAAACAAACTTGTACTGCCTAGGGATTAGGCGAGCTTAAGTTCCAAATCTGGAGTCTCTAGCTCTTATAGTCTCTGATATCGGTTGGCTCATACATACGGACAGACAGACGGACAGATGGACGGACAGACGGACATGGCTATATCGACTCGGCTGTTGATGCTGATCAAAAATATCTGCCCGTTACATACTTTTGCACAAAACCATTATACCCTTTTTTCCCATTTTTAATGGGATCAGGGTATAAAAAGGTGAGAAAGAACCGACGAAGGTTATATACCCTTGATGAATGAGTCGCTATTAGCCACAAATGAATTTAAACATAATTAAATATTATAATTTGATTATTTCAATTAAATTATGTAAAAATAAAATTTTTATTTGGTAGTAAATTAGGCGAGTGTGAATTATTTCCGTCCTTAAAAAATACGCTTGAAAGTAGGATAAGGATAAGTCTAATATTTTAATTTTAACAAAATGTGATTTTTCTATTTAACCGACTTAAAATTAGAGACAAGGTTCTTAAGTCGACAGGACTGTATTTAATATCGTACGTTTCACATATTCATAGATAAATCAAATTTAATGAAGATTGGATTAAGTAAACCTTAAAATTGCCTTTAACATAAGTTCGGATGTCGGTTTTTTATTATGTAAAAATAATTATTTTTTACTCTTGGAAAGCTGTTTCATTGAACATAGTCATCTCTTAATGTTTGAATACCCACAGTAGGGTAAAAAATCTCAGGCACTAAGTCTCAGTCTCAGCTTACTCTCCATCTGCATCGCAGTTGCCATCTTCTTGGCTTTCCTGCATGTTGCTTAGCCATTTGCTACAGTTATGGCACACAGGAAGACACAGACAGAACTGGCTGTTGAGAACAGCTGCCTCCATCCGCTAAGGCTCTCCACCTCACCTCACTCCACGCCACGCCACCACGCCACTTCAATTCTCAGACTCTGGCACAGACTTAGCTCTTGGCTCATGTGCCGGCGATTTGTATCGCCGTCTGTTTAAACTGTGTAAATCGCCCTAAACTACGCATCAGTTTCGGTTTCAATCTTGAACTAGCCAGCTAAGCTATTCTCTCCCACCTAACCACTCTCTTGCCTTATAGCCGCCTTGCATCGCATCAATATGTTTATTTAAGGAAGTGGTTTCGTTTAGCGTGCAACAGCAACTTTATCGCGATATACGCGATATGCAATGTAGCGGTAACAAATTGGCCTGCCAGCCTGCCAACCAGCCAGCCTTCCTATAGACCGACCTGCTGTTCTGTGTTAGAAATCCTGGCCCAGTTCTAAACCGCTTCCGCGTCACAACACACACAATTAAAAGTGCGCACAGTTCAATTACCCACACAGTGAAAGAGAGAGGATGAGAGGGAAGGGAAGGGAAGGAAACGAGTGTTTAGATTAAGTACAGAGCAGAACAGACATTTACCCTATTGAACATGAGTAGGGATACACGGGGTTCAATGATGCAATTACCCGGTTCGTCGACTTCTAGCTTATTGTCGGTTGTTTGTTTGTTTGTTTGCTTGCTTGCTTCTCTTGCTGTTCTTGTGGCAATTGCGCAACTGTTGCAAGTTGCAACTGCCTCGATAATCATTCAAATTTACAAAGAAAACAATCAAAAAACAAATTCCTAGAACACAAATCGACGAAACTCATTTCATTTCAATTAAAGTTGAACGCCGCTCTGCAAGTACACACAGTAAAAAGAAATACTGCCTGCACTGAAAGAAAAAAATAAAACGTGAAATACACACACAGCGAAGTTGCAAATACTCTAAGTTGCAAGTTGTAGTTGTCATTAGCAATTGATTTTCTATGCGCTTGTAACATGCTTCATGGGAATCCCACTATAACCAATGCCAGCTCATGGGAGACACACACAGAGAGAGAGAGAGGCACAGGGGGCGGATTGCAAGAAAATCGCAAAGAAAACAAATTTAAATAAGACAAACGTCAACCAATTACCGTCAATCGCATTTTACGTAAACGTCGTCGCCGTTGTTGTTGCCAACCTTTCTGCAAAAGTTATTCGACTAAGCTGGCAAAAATTGCCAACTGCAATGAAGATGCCTTTGCAAACAGGGTGGGGGGGAGGTAGCAGTGGTGTGGCGCAGAGGGGTGGGTGGCATGGTCGCGCATGTGCAGTTACGAGTGCAACAACGGGCGACTGCGTCACACGGAACGCGGAGAGGTCAAGAAACTGTGAGCCGGCATTTGAATAAGTTGGAGGAGAAGTTGGAAGTTGGAAATGGAAGTTGAAGCTGCTGCTGAGATCAAATCAAATCCAAATCAAACAAAACAAACTGCAGACACAGACGAAAGCAGAAGAAGAAGACTAAAAGCAACAGCCACAACAACAACGCAGTGACAAGGCATCGAACAAATATCCATGCTGCTGTGAAATTCCTCGTTTCGAAAGACGACGAAGTTGTTTCTTAGCTTGTTTGTTGCCAAGGCTTGTTCTAAGGCTGTTTAGCTATTTATTTATTTTTTTTTTTGGCTCTCAGCGCAATTATCCATCGCGTATTTGCTTTGTCTTTGGCATTGACTTTAACATTCTGGCCATCGATGTAACATGTCGAATGTGAATGGGTATTTATATGTCTGTGCATTTGCGTGTGTGTGTGTGCCAAAACCTTTCTTCCACTTCCACTTAAATTGCCCATGACGAGCTGTGCGCACTGACAGCTATGGCAGCCGTTAAGCAACTGTCTAGCTGACAGTGTACCCAAGTCTATATACAGATGGAAATGCAGTGCAGTGCATAGTCGTAGTGGTAGTGTATCCATCATCAGCATGCGATTCTCATGCGAAAAGGTCAACAGCAACGGCAACATCAACTAGTTGCAAACTTAGAATTTCAATCATTGACTTTAGCCAAAGTGAAATGCGCTCCGATGATACGGAAAGTCCAAAGCAGCTGCTCAACTGCAGCAGCAGCAATTGTTGCTGTTGTTGATTTGTTTTTGGCTGTTGCAACCAACTGTTGGCGATGCTGCTGCGACTGCTTCTGTGCGTCGCTTGCTGCAGCAACATTGTCGCTGCGCGTTGCCCACTTTGTTCTAGAGCGATGTCTATCAGCGAAAAAAAAATTGCTGTTAGGCAACCGATCACGTTCGCTGCATGCATACAAAACAGTCGGCATGGCTGCTGCCTGGTGCCTGCCTATTGCCTGTTATTGTTGTTGCCTGTTTCGCAATAGCAATTGGCCTGGCCATTTTCAACGCCAGTTGATTTTTCATTCGATCCATTTGAAATTATTTGATGCCAGTTTGATATGGCCATGATAGATGCCAGCTCGTTACGACTGCTGCAACGAGTACTTCAATCATATTCAGTTGCTAGCTGCAACAGCATCAACAAAAGCGATAACCAGGGCCCTGACAATGAGATTTAGGTTCGCTGGCTATAAGGAGCTGTCCCATTAAAAAATCTTAGGACAGGGATGGGGAGCGGAAGAAAAGCCAATTGGGCTTAAAAGGTGCCTGCGTATATGAATTTGCACTTAAATCAGGCCACTAGTCAACGGACTCGGATTAGAGTTAGATCAATAATGAGTTCTCTTCTTGAACGCATAAATTTGCCGTTGATTTTGTTAACATATCTGCGATTTAATTTTATAAATTAAGTAAAAGCTGATTTTATTTTCAGCTAATTACCGTTAAAGTATTTATTTAGTATTTACGAATTTGTTAAAAACTCTTAACTCAAATGCAAATCATTTTTCAATACAATATTTTCTAATTATATAATTTATCATAAAATTCGTATACATTTATTACTAACTAAAAATAATTATAATTACTTTTGCTCCCTTACAACTTTTTTCTTTTTATATTTTGACCTGCAAATCTTTTTTTTATCTTTTGCACGTCTATCTCAATTCACACCAATTGCCCTTTTTCTGTTATCGTCCTTCTTAAATTTTGTTATATAAGAACATTTAAATATTAAAACTTTTAATCGGGTCTTCTCTACGAGCATATGCTTTGGTCCCTATATTAATAATTCTCTGTGCGTTCGCAACACTCGACTTATTTATCAATTTTCACCAGGATATTCCCCATGCAACTTTTTCCGTTATTCCATTGTTAACCTTGGCTTCACTTTACTGAAATATGATATAACGTTTCTGAACGGGTACTTTCCTTTAAAAGGATGCAATAAATTAGCGTTTTTATACCCTAGCTGTAGATGTTATGTTTGTGACAAAAGGAAAGAACCCGACTCGTTACTTATTGACTATAAAAATTTTTTGGTATTTTTAAATTTTAAATTTAGTTTCGCACTAGGAGACATTTAAGTAAAAACAATTAGTACAGCAATACAGTTAAAAAATGAGAAAAGCGTAAATAATTGAACCTCCGTTAGCAAGGGTATTCAATCTTCGGTGTGCTACAGATATTTTTTTATTCTTATTCCGCTTTCCTTTTTTGTTTATTTCTGTGTTTTAACGTACGAGCTAACTTTGGTTGGTAATACATTAAGTGCTTGTGCGAAATAAGTTAATGGCAATTGCAACACTGACAACAACAATGCGTATAAAATCAATAGCCCAGCAACACAGACTGAAACACAAATACACACACAGACACGGCGTGTTGCACTGTCAACAGTCAAGTGGCAGTGCATTAAAATTGTAAACTTGCACAACAAACAAAAGCCACAAACAGACGCTCTTTCTCTCTCTTCCTATTTTGATCGCTATGGGTCTTTTGTTTGCCTTGATGAGGCTTGAACTCAGTTGTTGGGTTTGTGTGGTTGTTGTTGTTGTTGTGTGTGTGTTTGTGTTTGTTTCTGTGTTGAGCGCGATTCTGCTCTCTGGTCTCGTTTGGCCTGGCCAGTACTAACATTGCCGCAAGGGGATGTGCAAAGGGGGCAATTGCAACGAAGTTGCAATTGTGCACATTGGTCGCCTGGTATCCGGCTTATGGGCTGCCAATTTCAAATTGTGCGTCACGTACACGCATAATGGGCAAAAGTAATGAAAACATATGAACAGACAAGCAAGGGCGCAAGGGAAGGATCGTAGCGGATCGGGGCGGATCGGAGCGGATCGGAGCGGAGCGAAGCAAGGGGCTAAAGGGGAGTTGACTCAAGTTGATCGATATGGCCCTGCACGCACTGGGGGCATGGCTTGCCACATTTCCAGTAGGCAGAGTTGCAATTGCAATGGCAAATGTACAAAATAATAATTTGCAATACGCTCAGCTCAATCACCACAAGAATTGCAACTGCAACTCCTTTGGAATCATCTGCGCTAGCTGCGTATCATTTGATGCGTTGCTGTTGCACTCTTTTATATATATAATTGATATGATCTAAGTAATTGGCGCTGACCACGCGAGCAACATCAATGTTGCTGCTGCTGCGGCAGGTTGCAAGTGAGAGATCAAGCAAATGATTTGTATATCAAAGCGATCGTTTCGATTATGCGTTCGGACATGCTGGCGACATAGAGGACCACCCCACTATAACCTGCCAGACATCCATCACGCTTTTAATTGCATAGCCAGTAGCCAGCAGCAGCAACCAAAGCAACAGAAACAGCACCAACCGCAGCAACTTTAAATGCCTTGTTGCTAAATTTTGTTTATCATTCAAAAGGCATAACGCTTGGTTGTTGTTGGTGTTGTCGCCAACATGTTGCTAGCTGTTTCTGTTGCTGATTCTGTTCTTGATGTTTTGCGCTATGCTGAAAGCATTACGTTTGATGTCGCCACATTTTGTGCAATTTTGCTCTGCTTGCCGTGGTTGTTGCTGTTGCTGCTGCTACAAAACTGCCATTTATAGGCAATTAGGTTTTGATTTTAGTTGCTGTTTGAATGTTGCTGTTGCTGTTACTGCTGCTGCTGCTGTTGATGTTGGTGCGGTCCTGCGAACGCTATTAATGCAGTGTGTAACAAATCATGGCTGCAATTAGTGCGTGTTTATGACTGCCTGCCAGCAGGCACTACAATGACAGAGTCAGAGAAAGAGGAAGTGAAGTGAGAGAAGGGATTTGGCGCCCTAGCAAATAGCCAGAAAGAGGGCTCAATAATTTTTGCTGTAGTTTTTAGCTGTCTGTTAGGCGATTTCTGCATGTTTAGCGCACCGCACAATTTGCATGCGATGTCCATTTAAGAATGGCCACTGATGATAGTAGCAGCATCAACAGCAACAGCAGCAGGAGCATCAAGCATTGTCGGTGTCCCGTGTCCAGTGTCCAGTGGCGTCAATAATTGCCTGTCGTTTGCCTCCGCTCTCTCGACATGGCCATAAACGCCCGCCGGCCATATTGTTAGCCGCATCAGTCGATAGTTGTTTTTACTGCTGCCGCTGTTGCTGTCGTTGTTGCTGTTTCTGTTGCTGTTGCTGCTGCTGTTGCTGCTGCTGTTGCACTAATTGCGATATCCATGTACAACACATATACATACAAACCTGCATACAAATACATATACACGTGCCTAATGACATAGATCATGCTAATATAATTATATGATAGACGGCAATAACGACAGCAACAACAACAAAAGTAAACTGCTCTCATATCATATCATCAAATGTTAAAAAAGAGAACCAACATTATAGAATTATGCAATTGTGCAGAGACTAAAATTTAAAAAAAAAATCAAAAGATCCCAGTTAAGAAGATGAGAGAGTTGAAAGTAAACTATAGAGTTAAGCTTTTTGTCGTTGTTGTTGTTGTTGTGCTTTGCTTTTTTAATTTTGCATGCCCAGAATGTAGGTCATTAAATGTTCGTAACAGTCGTCGCTAGAAGAAATGCTTGGAACGCTGCCGGTTAACAAAGCGTTCACGACTTTGCCATTTTCCCAGCATCAATTGGCCCGAAAACTACAACAAAAAATCAAAACAAAATACAACTTTAAATAATTTCTATATTAAACGAGCATGAGAACAACTTGCACATTTTTGACAGCAATTTTCTGGCCAAGAGCGCCCCGAAGCAACAATAACATTAACAATAACAACAACAATAGTTGTTGATAAGCCATGTGGCTGAAAGAATATCAGCAGTGATATATCAACTGTCCGAGCCGAAGAAAAGACAAAAAAACCCCTTGGCCAAGAAATTCGTTAAGTGATGACGCGTCAACGCTGCAAGCAGGCTAAGAAAGAAAAGAAATGCTGTTTTTCTTTTCATTTTTGGCCAAAGCAAAATGTGCAAAATGATATTCGTCTATGAGGATGATGATGACGTCGACGTCGAACAGCGCTTGTTGGATATTGTAAAAATGTAAAATGGTAAATGGCGATGTGACCGTCGCGCTGCTAAAAATTCCAAAGCAAATTGCGGGCAACAACGCCAACAAATGTTGTTGGCTATTTGTGGTTGTTGTTGTTGTCGACAACATTTAGCAACATCACAAACATCAATTGACCCTTTGGTGCTTTAGGATCAAGCGTAATAATCGCTAGCATAAAAACGCTTTGCACTCTTGCGCCCAGAATGGAACAACACCAACACCACCACCATCATCAACAACAACAATAGAGTGGACGTTAGCCCAGGCAAGGGACCTTAACATGCTTCACCTGGCCTGTAACTGAGAGTGGCCAAAGCTGAGATTCTAGCCCCATCCCATTCCCAGCGCACACATGTGCCCACTTCTCTCTGTCGCTGTTTCTTTAGTTGAGGTTCTTGCTATAGCCAATAGCCAATGGCAATGGCAACGAATGAAGATGAATCGCTAGAGTCTCAACGCGTTTAATAAAACATTAATTTAAGCATATAACTTATAATAACTTATACACATACATATGCATATGGAGATTTCAATTGAGCCGCCAGCGATGCTTCTTGCTGACAACTACTATATACATATATTGCATGATTCTCGTAGCGATTGCGAACTGAGCCTATCGCAACACACTACAAACAGTTAACGATTCTAAAGGGATCAAAAGTTTTATATATCTATATATAACTCTACACAACATTCGCAACAATCCATTTAGTATTGTATAGTTAAAGAAATAAATATCAAGCCACCTCTATATGTTCAGAAAGATTCAAGTTTGATCTACATTTGTAAAGAGCTTAAATTTCATTACATGTCCTTAATTTGAAAATGCTGCTTACCACTGACTATTGCCATATAAATATACTCTTAGCCTTATATGCCCTACACAATTAAAGGTTCCGCAACGAGTTCTTCACATATTGTAGAAAAACCAATTTTTATTTTTTGACCAGCGCTATTCCTTTACCTTTTTTATTGTTTTGTTCTTTTCTTCTTTTATAACATCCGCCTAAGGGTCAAATTTTGAACGCTGTCATCTATGAGCGTGTGTGTGTGTGCCCTGATCCAGGCAACGGGCCAGTCTCAGACCCTATCCCACTCAGAGTCGCAGTCGGAGTCACAGTCACTGGCGGAACGAGTGCAACACGAACTATTTAATGGATGTGGCATGCCCAGCCAGGGTAGCCATGTGAGAAGAAGACATCTGGTCTGCCACCCGAACAGACCAGACCAGAACACTATGCCATCTACAATTATCTAGCATAGTGAGTGTGTGTGCGCGGCCGTTAATCAGCTTTGCTTGCAGGCCTTTCATCAAAAAAGAGGCGCAGGCGGCACTGGGCCACAAAACCGAAACCGAAACAGAACAGAAGAACCAAAACAGAGATTAAGCATACGACGTGTTGTGTAGTTATCGTTGGCAGTCGAACTTACACTAGAGATATATAAAGAACACCAACAACAACAAAATGGTTAACTAACGGATCGCAGCAATGTGGATGCAATGCGTTGTCTTGCCCAGACTCTGAGCGGCGGCGTCAATTGTAATTTATGATTCGCAGCGCACGGCGTCCAAATGATCTATTGGCAAGTCTTTTTTTTTTTTAGAAGGAGCGTGCAGGAGCTCGTTTTGATTATTGTATCGTCTATCTCTTCTTGGCACTTGTTGCATCAACATAACAAAACAGCTAATGTAAGCCAAAAAAAGAGTTCTGTCCATCGTTGATTAATGGATTTTGACGAATGAACTGGAGAAATTTTGCATATTTATCATTGGTAAACTTTATTCTTTACATATTACATACATATTGTTTAAAATTATGTGTTTGTGTGTGTATATTTTGAATTCGACATGGTCACAAAGAGTGTCATTGCAATAGAACGAAACAATCCGAGGAATGATGATGATAATGATATGAGAGATCTTGTTCATCATCATCAATAAGCAAGGATGTTCGAGAGCTGTCGGAAAAATACGTTTTTAGCATTACAAATATATTTTTTTATATTCGTGATTTGTGTGTTTGTTTTATATATATATAATTATATATATGATTTTTTAATTGAAACTGTTTATATTGAAAAATAATGATTTGCATTAATAAAACCTACGTAAATTTTAAACTAAACTGGCTACTTTTTAGGTTATGCTTAGCTGGCTTACAATTTTTTTTTTTTTTTTTAGCCACGCCGTTGTGCTCTACGTTCTCCTCCTTCTACTTCTCGCTTGATCAACTGCAGCTCTCGAAAATGTACAAATTCGAACTGACAGATTTTTTTTTTTGGATTTTCTTGTGGTTTTTTTTTTTTTTGTTTTTTTTTTTTTTGTCAATATAAACTAAAATTACTTTTTCGTCTCGGCTGCTCGCTCGTTGTCCTTATCCTTCTCCCGTTGCAGCTGTGTCATCTGGTGTTGTTGTTGCTGTTGTTGGTGTTGCTGTGTGCTGATGCTGCTCGGGGGCGCTGACTATAATGGCGGCGCTTCATAATGAAAGCCCGGATTGTTAAACTTAAACCGCGCGATCTCAAAATGCAAGGATTCGTAGTTAATGTCCGCCAACCGCTTCAACTGATGCGCAATCTCCTGTGTATCCAAGCTGCTCAATGCGGCACTCAGGGACGTTGTCTGAGCCTCATGATGCATCTTTGTGTTGTGCAGCGTTGGCAGCGGTCCACTCGCCTGTATAGTCGTGTACGAGCGCGGCGCGTTTTTAACTATAAGTCAGTGTGATAACAATCATTAAACAACCTAAAGTCAAAAAGAAGACAAACGTCACAGCTCACCTTCGTAGATCACTTGATCTCGTCGTAATCGCTTGACAGGCAGCTCGCCATTAATAAGTTTGGTGCCACCGCTGGAGCCGGTTGCATGAAGATTTGGGGTGCACACGAATTTGACCGGTTCAACGGGCGGCTCGGGATGATCTGGTTCCTCATCGACATATGTAGAATTGTCAACGACAATGGTACGATACCCGCCACCGCCGGTATTCACTGCCGTTGTTGCACCCACATTGCCGTCAATGCCACCGCCCGGTTCATGCATATTTTCATCGGTAAGATCTTCTTGATCGACATGTTCCTCGACCATCTCATCCTCATCCACTTCATCGTTAATGGCCTCATCGACTGCCGCCTGCAGTTCCTTTTGGAAAGATGCTGATGTCCGCTGTCCCAAATCTTCCATTTCATCTTCTTGATCATCTTTCTCCGATTTCATGTTCATAAGCGTGTCTCCGGTACCCGGAACCTTGCCAAACAAATTGAGTGCGCGCGTCTCCAACGACGACATGGAGATGTCCTTCTCGCTAGACATTAGACTGCGTCTGTACTTGCAGCGAGTTGTATTCTTCCAATCGTTTAATCGCTGCAACGACAATCGCAACAATAACATCAAAAAAAAAAACAAGAACAATTATTGTGCGCGTCATTTGCCGCCAATAATCGCATAACCTCCCCCCATCCACCTCACAAACTGGCAAGTTTTGTTTTGATATTGGATTTGGCTACGAAAAACTCACCTTGCGCCATTCTTCGGCTGTTAGGTTGGGTCCTGATCCGCATTTGTTAAGCCTGTCGGATAGCTCTTTCCATTTTCTGGTCAAGTAGTTCAGATCATAATCGCGCGGCACGCGTCCACTGGCAAAAATTGGGTCGCTCTCCATAAGGTCGATGTACATTTGGTACTGCTCGGAGGAAGTGCGTTTTTTGCGTCGGTCCATTTCAGGTTTGTTTGGATCTTACAGAGTGTTAATAAAACTTTATTTTGTCACTGAAAATTGCACTTTAAACACGGAAAAATAAAATCGACGCCACCAAATGCAAACAATTTTAACGCGCTATGCCTTTTTTAGTGCTTTTCCTTAATCGACGGACATGGCTGCTTTTGGTCGACTATCGATAATTGCACTGATTATGCGCAACGTTGCTCCGTTTGCGTTAACGTCAAAGGTAGTAAGCTGCTGACAAATCATTGTACAGCAAACGACATTTGAATTGTTTGTGCCTTGAAATTTAAGTTGTTCTTTATTTCTTAAGCTAAACTGATTGCTAAACATTCACTTGTGAGACTTGAAATAAATTAATTCAATTTTTGCAAAGATCGTATTTTCTTATATTCATTGTGCTATTGTTAAAAATTAAATATTTCTTGTGTCGGTATCTCGATAGATTGGATTTTTGCGTGTAATCGATGTCTGGATGTGTTGGCCAATCACGCGGCAGTGCTACCCATAAACATACAAAATCATTATAAAGCGAATAGAGCAAATTTATTTTCCTTAGGCTTAAAACGACTAAATAATTATAATATTGTGAAATAGAAGCATACCGCAAGTCTCAAATTGCTGGCCCCGAAACTGGCCAGCAAAAGCGCTATAATAGCAAGCAAAAAATGTGCACATTGACATGTTAAATGCCATGAAAAAAAGACGCATGTTTAGGTTTTTGGTAATTCTGTTGCGAACAAAACCAGATGATAATTGAGAGAGCGAGAAGGCGAGTAAGTGAGTGAGTGACCGACTGATTATTTGGCAGGGAAGGACGCGAGCAGAAACACCGAAACCCGAACTGCCGAGTGACCAATTCCGAGTTCAAGTCCCGAGTCCGGGTTCATTAAATTCCAGTTACAGGATAACTTAAATTTTCTGCACGAATTGCTACACAAGTAATGGCAGAGTCGCTGCTGGAGGCGCCTCCTTTTCTGGAGGATGTGTCAGCCTCCGTAATTGTTGAACCTACAGCAGCAGCCGTTAGTGGCAGCGGCGGTGGTGGAGATGAATCGAGTGTCGGCACTTTACCACCTTCTGCAATACAGTTTGCAGATCTCACCGAGAGTGGGAGCGAAAGTGACGAGATCAGTACCGAGCCGCAGCAGGCACAGCAGGATCAGCAGGGACAGCCGGCGCAGCAGCAGGAAAGTCACGTCTCACCCAGTACTGAACAAAACACGCCCGCTGCACGATCCTCGCCGCCTCCCAACTGTGCCATTTGCCTGTCCCGTTGCAGGCGCAAATGCTTTACGGATTCATGTATGCATCAGTTTTGCTTCAAGTGCCTGTGCGAATGGAGCAAGGTAAGCCGGCCGATATTTAAACTTAAAAAAGAAACCATGCTAAACCCTGATTTCTCTCACAGATCAAGCCAGAATGTCCGCTATGCAAGCAACCTTTTAAAACTATCATACACAACGTGCGCACCTTGCAGGATTATGATCGATATCCGGTACAGTCAAACACACCAGAGCACCCGGGTCTTAGCTTTCACATCGTTAATATACGACGTCAACGTTTCATGCTTCAGAACCTGACCAATGAGCTCAATGCCTCTGCCACCGATGATTCACAGGATGGTGTCAATCTGAACGCACTGCCAAATCGCATGCATGCTCCGTCAAATCGCTTCGAGCCGTATCGCATGGAGTTCCTAAATTTGTACCGTCAGGACCGGGATAGCGGCCGCGGAGTCTCCGGTGACGGTCAAGTCTGGCGACGCTATGTCTACGGCCGGAAGTTATACGCGTTGCCCGTTCGCGATAGCCTCACTGGACACTTTAGGGAGTGGAGCGCACGCTTTTACAGGTTAGTGTCTTAGATATCACTTTACATAGTGCCATATAATTAATCCATTTGATTTTATTCACGCACAGAAATAATCCCGCACAGATGCATCGATTGATGCCGTGGATAAATCGGGATATTGTTTGCCTGTTGCGCAACACGACACAGGATGTGAGCGAAGTGATGCAACTGATGCACAATATTCTGCCCATGATCAATATACCGACACGCACATTCAGACGGCGTTTATCACCGTTTCTGGGCGAGCGCACCAATCATTTTATTCACGAACTGTTCAATTTTGCCCGTTCGCCATACGATATGATTGGCTACGATCGTGTTGTGCAGTATTCGGCTCGTATTGCCGAAGACGTGGAGGTGGATCTGCTCGACCTGGTGTCCAATAACAACGATAATGACAGTAGTATTAGTGCACAACCGCCAACAGATGGCAATGGCAATGCAAATGGGAATAACAACAACAGCAGCGGAAACGGCAGCAATGGCAACACCGGCAGCAATGGTGGCGACAGTAATATTTCTGATTTGACTGGCAGCGGAGAGTCATCGGGTGATTGGGGACGATTGCCGCGACCATCGACCAGTGTAATTGTCACCAATCCCAGTTCAACACATTCCTTCAGCGTTACCATGGCCACCGATGGCAGCGAGCTGCCAGGTATCTCCATTCGTCGCACGAACATCTCAAATGTTGGCTCCCAAACGGTGGCCATCAACCTGAGTATGCGTCGCTCCGCCAACGAGGTGATTGAGATTGACGATGGCGATGCAGCTGCCAATGCCGAAGTAGCTGCCATTAACGATACTACCAATCAGACAGGACGCCGCCAAGCGGGCGCCAGTCTGCCCATCAGCGCCCACATTGAGCTGCAGAGCAGCGATTGTAGCAACAGTAGCGATGACGACGAGTGCGTCTTTGTGCTGGAGCGTAAGCCGCCACATTTGCGCACACCCGAGCTGGTCAGTCTGGACTCGAACAGTGACTCGGATGTGGTGTTTGTTGATGAGCAAAAGCCCAATACACCGCCCAAACCGACGGCTTCCAGTGATGCAACCATTTTGGAGCCGTCAATAGATGATGCTGCTGCAGCTGCAGCTAGTTTGCTGTCCAGTGATATGTTTATGGGACCCAGCACCAGTACCGGCGTGTGCTCCACCTCGGGCAAGCACTGGAAGACAGTGCTGGAGGATGCGCGTCGTCGCGATGCACGATGTTCATCGCGGCTGCGTACCCGCCATTCCAAACGCAACGTCGCAACACGAGCTCAGCTTCTAGTTAGGGCCAGGAGCAGCAGCAGTAGCAGTAGCAGTGCTACCAACTGGGCAACCACCAATGATGACGAACACTGGAAGAAGCTGGACGAGGAGATACGTTGCATGGAAGCAACACAGCTACGAAGCCGTCATCCCAAACGCAATGCAGCAAAACGTTCTCAACAACGCAGTCAGCTTATAGTAGACCCTAGCAGCAGAAGCTGTAGCAGTGCCACCGTTTGGACATCCAATTACGAGGATAGCAACAGCAGCAGCGATGGCTCCAACTGGGCGACAATGCGCAATAAGCCTAAAAAACGTACAGCACGCAAACCCAAAACGCGCAAGCGTTCTTCCAAAGCTAAGGTAGCAGCTCAGCCCAAGAGTAAGCGACGAAAAACGCAACTGCAGCAGCAGCCGGCTGAACCTGAACCGGTAGCGGAACCACAAAACATGCGTTTGGAGAGTAGCAGTGACAGCAGCATTAGCAGCAGCAGCGCTGACGAAAGCAGCAACGACAGCAGCGATACAAAGCAGGCAACTTGTAAGTGTATAAAGTTACTAAATCTTATTTTTGTACTTAAGCCCTTGTTTTTTATAGGCACCAACATCAGTAGTAACAACAATAATAACCAGAGGCATGAGCAAAGCGGCAGCAACAGCAGCAGTGATGATGACAGCATTCAAAATGTAATGCTTAGCAAGTTGCGTGACACGTTGAAAACTGAGCACAGTACCGAGGATAGAAAGCCGCTTAAACGTGAATTGCCACCAGGAATTGCGGAGCAGGAACAGGAAGGCAGCGTTGTTAAGCGTGGGCGTACTTCCTGCAATAACAGTGATCTGTCCAGAGACAGCAGCTCCTTGTCCAGTACGTCAAGGACGTGGCTGTCCAGGGTTAATGCAGTCAGTGATGTTATATTCAATAATCAACCAGTTGAAGAAGTGCCTAGCTTATTGCGTTATAGTGTTTATATGGATGAAAATAGCATTTTTAATGCCGCTACGGATGCAGTGAGTGGTGATGCACAGGGCGAATCTGTTGATGCCAATGAGGATAGCCAGGAAACGGAACTGGATGTGGAGCATGATGAGGTTGATAATGAGCACAACAGGAATGAGAGCGCTGGAGATAACGAAGATGAAGACGACGATGAGAATGAGAATGATAACGATAACGATAACGATGATGAGGAGAACGAGCAGGAAAATAATAATGCGACTGACGATGCTGAAGATTCTGAGAACAGTGATTCAGATTAGGATACAACGGATGTCTATTAGGACGTCTTGACGCTTTTTTAAGCGCGTGTGAACTGGTTTTATTAAAACATGTTTTTTGTTACTGTTTTCACTACTTCTACGTCGTACACGATGCTAACACACAAGAACACAAAAGAAAAAAAAAAAAAAACAATTAAAATTTAGCTTTTAAAATTTCTAGTTACTAAAAAAGCGAGCTGCAGACCCCAAAAATCGTTTGTCTAAGGTAACGCTGCAACTTTTAAGTTGTACATACAATCTACAAACATAACAATATACTTCCATACTAGCTATTGTTCACATCATTTGTATCAGATGAGGCCCCCCCAAACCAACATCATAAGAAATAACAACTGATAAACCCACATTCGCAATGTTCCCCAAAATTTGAATTAAAAAATTCATTGTAAATGTTTGTAATTGTAAGTTACCGTATCGTATATATAAATATATATATATATTTAAATTCATATGCATAAAAATTATACATTAATATAAATGTATACTTTAAACGCTGTAAGACTAGTTTATGAACTACTTATATAAATGCATGACACATAGCTAAGCCAAAACTCATATGCAAAGGCCAATTGCTGAGTATGAATCTAAAAGTTTAGATTTTGGCGATGCTGTTGATTATATAATAGAGTACTTCACAAATGCAATAAATGTATAAAACTTTCAAGCAACAATATCGAACTTTTTATTAAATGTGATTGAAGAGAAGTATTTAATCAAAACTTATATAGTCAACGTTCTTTTGATATTAGATGTGTTTAGAATGCATATACAGTATGCCCAACAAAGGTTGCGACAAGGCGAAAAATGTTGATATTTTCACTTTAGAGATATATGGTCATTCTGGTTGTTGTTTTTTATTTTTATACCCTGATCCCATTAAAAATGGGAAAAAGGGTATCATGAAGTTGAGCAAAAGTATGTAACAGGCAGAAGGAAGCATATCCGACCCCATAAAGTATATATATTCTTTATCAGCATCAACAGTCGAGTCGATATATGAACGCGTCGATCTCAGAGACTAAGAGCTAGAGACTCCAGATTTCGAACTTAAGCTCGCCTAATCCCTAGGCAGTACAAGTTTGTTTTCGATTTTCGATAACTCAACCCGTTTCCGATGTACACATGCGATCGATAACAATAAAATCTTGAATTTGAAAAAACTTTAGATGGCATTTTAATTATTAATCAAAATAATAACAATCTGTGAAATTTTTATTAAAATCGGTTTAGAAACACCGGAGATATGGAACCTTGAAGTTGAGTATGCAGTATGCAGTATTGTCGTACACACACGCACACATACTTGCAAGCACTGACTTTACGCGTAAAGTATAGGGATCAGGGTATCGTCTAGTCGGGATTTCTCGACTAGAGCCTTCTTACTTGTTTATAAGTAATTCAATCAATTATCTCTTAAACCTATTTAACAGAACTTAAAAAACATTAACATTAACAAAGAAACATTTAAAATACTAACAAAGGCACTAAATTCAACTGCCCATTTGTGCATTTGCGTTGTAAAATTCGTATGGAATTCGTATGTACAGTAACTTTTAATTAAATTAAAAATGCGTAGATCCATAAAAGTTAAAATTTTTGCGCAGATCGGTTGCCAATGAGATGAAGAATGATTGTGGAATCACCATATCTCGCGAATGTGGCCTAAAAAAATTTTAAGTACCTACCCTTAATCTTAAGCTGTACAGTCGGTATAATAGTTTTGGTTTTCAAGTGCTTTTAACGGCTGGCGCCACACTCTGCTAGGGTTATCATCATAGTATAGCATCATTTTGGATTGATCACATAATACCACGTCGTCCCAATATTAATTTGGCTGTCCACGTCAATCATATCAAAAGTTAAACGTGTCTGAACATGCTCCGTCGATATCATTTATTTTTCGAGCAGCTCATGTTTTTTTGGGTTGGTACTTAAATTTTTTTTAGGCCACATAAATAAGCTATTCATATAGTTAGTTATAAAGATTAAATTTAATATCCCTCACTCACTGTTTTAAGCTTTCGCTAAACAGGTTCTGCAAATTGGAAAATTCTAAAAGGCGATGGCACTCGCAGAACTATTGTATATGGGCGCATTCGACATTATTGTGTCATCATCGATAACATGTATTTTTGGGTAAATGGAAATAAATCAGCTTTTTGAAGACTGTTCTTGCAAATGATCTAATTTTATTTCTTCCCTTACTTTACCACCATCTTTTCAAGCGCTAGAGATCAGCTTCACCAGGCAATGCAAACAAGTATATGTTTTTTTATGTCGTTATCGATATGTTGCATGATGTGAGCGACTCTTTTCTAACTGTAAAATTCAACCGATGTGAATGTTGATTGACGGTGTGTCAAATGTCATTTCTCAAGTTATTTTATTCTAACATTAAAAGCTCGCTCTGTGTGTCAGCATTTGCAAAATTATATTTCTACACAAAGGGCGATTACTGAACAAACAAACGATCATTTTCGCAGCATGGTAAAAAGTGAACATTTTTAAAGCCAGCATTGCAGTTGGTATATATATTTTATATAAGCCCACACCGACACAGAAACGCACACAAACACACACCTATAAACATTCAAAAAAGCAGACGTAGACACGTGCTTTTATTTGTTTATTTATCGTACGCTTGAAATTCGGGGAATTGTTTAATAGTAGGCGCAATGCCCGCATTTCAGCAGGGCAAGACTCTACGACCCGAATTTCAGCCGGAAGACTTTGGACGGGATACACGCTATTTGGATTATTGGCGCGTCTATGTTTATGTTAACAAGTTGTACTCATTGCCGGGACGCGATGTGCGCGGTTTTCGCAATATGAAACCATCGGAATACCGGTAAGTTTCCTACATAAATCTAATCGGTGTTTAAATGTATTGATTTATTTCCATCCGTAGCACCAATCATGTTGAACTGGCCCGTATGCAGGTGTTTGCCAATCGAGATCTGTCCGTGTTGTTGTTCAACAAGAAAAAGAAATTGACGGAGGTGCGTCGAGAAATATTTCCCAATCTGCTTATTAATTGCAACATGAAAAGCTTCGACTTTCGCATCGCACTGTCTTCCTTCTTGGGAGAAAGGACCAATCACTTTGTGTCCGAACTAATCAACTTTGCTCGCTCGCCCTACGACGATCCGTTCTGTTATGAGTTGAGTGTGAAGTATAAGAGCGACGTTCCTGTCGATGGCGCTGTGCTGCACAGTTTTGTGGAATTTTCGAAGCGCATTGATGCTGATGAGTTTGAAAGCGATATGTTGATCGCCAATCCATTCTATGAGATTGATGACTTGAACGATGAATTTCCACCACTTTCGGATGAACAAAGCAATGTGCCATTGCTCGATTTGCCAAATGCCCAACCAAATGTGCAAGTGAATGTAGAAGAACCGTCTCGCATTGGGGTATCCGAACTTACTAGGATGGTCAATGTGGGAGCCGTGACCAGAGCAGCTGCCGCACAAGCCTCCGCACAAGCCGCTGCTGCAGCTGCCGCACAAGCCTCCGCACAAGCCGCTGCTGCAGCTGCCGCACAAGCCGCTGCTGCAGCTGCTGCAGGAGATAATGGTGGAGGAGTCGGAGTTGCCACCGGAGTCACTGCTGAAGACATGGCTGTCGCTCAAGCTCAGTTATTGCAAGCACAAACTGTTGCTGCCCTTGCCTCAAGACGTCTGAATCAACAGCAGCAACGGCTGACTTCTATAGCTAACATTGCTAATAATATAAGACTTGCCCGAAAGCGTGAACGCAGGCAAATGAAGCTCAACAACACACACAGCCTACAATAATAATCACACACACAGTAGCATATGCATTTATGCAAGTAACTCCTCCACGTATCGCTCAATCCATATATCACTCATTCACAAGCACTCAATGATACTTACTCACACATGCGTTTACACAACTAACACTTCACCATTCTCTTTCACACTTACGCTCACTCAGTTAACTCCGACTCTATAGTTTTTTGACACTTGCACACTCAAAATTACTCTTACTCAATTGCTGTCTATCGTACACAGTTACCTTTATATTTGGAGCCCGTGGCGTATTACTTGTGTCTGCCTCTTGTGTATTGATGTTATGCACATTTATAATAAATAATCTTAATAATAAAATGAAGGAGCTTAACGAACATCAGCTTGAAAAGCAAAATGAACAAAATGGAGTAAAATAAAAAAATGAAAAAGGTGGCCCAAGGCTGGTTTTTATATTTTTTAAAAGGTTTGCCCGCCATCAAATATTGATGACCGTTAAAAGTTAACGGATAACTGGAAAAGGGATCGCTCATCAATAAGGACATGCCATCGAAATTGCGTGCCAAATATGCCTCTGACGGATATTTTGCTGTTGTAGTAGTCCTTTGTCTTAATGTTTGCCGTCGGCCCTTGCCTTGCCATTGCCCCCCACACCGAGACTCTCCCTCAAAGAGGTACCCAAGCATAGTGCCTGTGCCCCCTTTCAACACCACCAAGCCTCGCACAATCGTCCCTCAACTGTCAGCGCATGAAAAATTGAATTACACGCACTTTTGCCCATAAGCGAGAGCCAAAGTAAAATTTAACAACAACTCCAATATGAAGAAGAACAACAACAACAAATTGTCGATGTATAAAATGCGGCCGCTTTGGTTTTAGAGTGTTTATGGATGGTAGGGTTGCTTGTGGCAGCAAATTGAGTTAAGTTTGCCGTGCAGATAGGATATATTTGAAAATGGATAATATAATTGTCCCCGGGTACACAATGTAATTCAATGCATACTTGATTTTATGATTTTCTTCAGGTGTATAGCGCCATTAATGCATATCAATGTGATAAGCCCCAAAAGAACAAAGCTGCTCAAAAATAGATGTTACCTTTGTGTTGGTTAAACTTATCTTACCATTTTGAATGCAATATAGTTTCACTTTCAATTCTTTTCTTTTGCCTTTGTTCTAGCTATCACATAATCAAAAGCGCTTCAGCACGAAGCGCATCTAAATTCTAGAGTTGGCCATGAAACTTAGTCGTGGGGTAAATGTCATTAGGGCTTGCATTTGCTGCTTGGGTGGCAAACTGATTTGCGTAATGTTGACGAAAAACTTTCTATTTGACTTGCTGACTCGCCCAGACGTCCAACTGACAGACACGCCCAAGCACCAAGTTTTGTTACCCAAAAAAATAAAAGCAAAACTCTACAAACTTTTTTTGCCATAAAGAATACCCTGTACCACACTAATAACAAACGTCTTGTTGTTCAAAATGGCCAAAAGCTGTTATAGGAAAACTAGCAGGACTATCATGTGGCACTCTTTGAAGCACCAATAGTGCTAATGATTGGCATGTCAGAGAATCTTCAAAACTGTAGAAATAGTAGTTTAAATAATTTTGTAAGCGTTAATTGGTGATGAAATATTTTTTTTCATTTCCATAAAATAATTATTTTATATGTATATTAGTTTTCCAAAGGCGTTATTTTACCTGTTGTCAGCTATTTTATTTATTTTATGATTTGAAAATTTATCTGAAGAGAATTATAAACACAAATTTTAATATAAGAGGAAAAAAGTAAATAGTTTACCATTTAAATTGTTTATAGTTTTTTTAACAAATAAAATTTTACGATATATGTACACACTATTTATATAAATAAAATATTGTAAGTATTTTGTGGAACTCTTTAATACCAAATTAACAGATTTATGTATACGTTAAACGGGCTTTAAATATATATAAATATTTACAGAGCATTTTAACCTTCCATCACTGAAGCACAGTATTAGATATAAAGGTTTTTTATTTTTGTTAAAAAAGTTTTCGGTGCATTCTCAGTTGCAGCTGCAGGAACGTAGAATACGCAAATGATGTAATGGTATGGAAAGGCGGGACAAGGCGTTAAAATGTGTTTTAAAGGAGAGGGAGCGGGAGCGATTGTCAGTGGTTGTCGGTTTTGGCAATTTGATTGGCAAGTCAAGAAAATTTTTGGCTGGATTTGTGGGAGATTGCAAGTTTGAGTTGCAAATAACAGCGACAGAATTAAACGAGCCAAATATGAAGCATACGCACAGTTTCACATCATGACCTTTAACGCTCTTGCATAAATCAGCGCAAAAAAAAGCCGCATCACAATTGGCGTACAGCAAATGCAATAATCAGCTCTATTTTATGGGCATTTTATGAAAATGAAGCCTGACAACACAACTGTGTTTTGTGTGTGTACATGATATATAGTTTGGTGTTAACTATATAGCATATCTGTAAAAGAGTATAGATTTTTATGCATGATATGCACTGGCCCGCAAATAGTGGGTGGCAGCGTGGGGTTGGGAAAGTGTTAGAGTTATGGCGCATAAATGTTTAATGCGCCTGGCAATTTTGGGCTTATCTTAAACACATTTGCCGCAGCGAGCAATTAATCAAAAGCCACAATAATATGCGGCAAGGCGGTTCTTTGGCATTTATGTTGCTTGTACATATATGTGACTGGATGTGTGTGTGCGTATGTTGCCGTTTAACACTAATGAAGGCTGGTGTTGTGCCTATGGCAACATTGTCGCTTTGCTTGATTTGATTTATGTCCCAACATTTTTCCACCTCAATTCGAAACGCGCATTTTCGCGACAGAAGCAGTCGATATCCTGCTGTGCTTGTGTCCCACTCAAAAATCACTTTTCATTCCCTGCCTCCCCTGCCTGCCTCGGCTGGCCATGTGTCACTTTCATTTCTGCTCAGATTTCCGATTGCGACACTTTTGCCTACATTAGTAGTAGTAGTAAGCAGAGAGTAACTGTAAAAATGTTGCCGCACAGCGTGGCACGTTCTCAGTTGAGTTTCCATTACATTGCAACGGAAGTCGGATGTTTAAATTGTTGAGGTTCTCTCTCTCTCACTCTCTCTCTCTCTCTCTCTCTCCCTCTCTCTCTCTCTTTCTGTCTTTCGCTCTTTCCCGCTGTATCTTTAAGATAAGCTGCTTACAAGCACGAGTAGAACGAACGCACTGGTAACATCTAAAGGAAATTGCCATGGATACGTTGTGGCAGCCACGTCCTCAATTGCACAGCGTGCGAAACCCAATCGCGTCATCCTTTAAATGCTCAATCAAAACTTAACTGGAGAAGCACCAATGGCTAAATTTACGCATTGCACAGAACCAACCCAAAAACCCATTCGCTTTATACTCGTTCTGCGTCTCGCATTCTCACTCTGCCAAATATATAGCTAAGAAAAAACTTTCAGCAGCGAAAAGCTTAACAAAAATTCGCAACTGCACAGAAATAGTAGTAGTAGTAGTATTGTGTGCTTCAGTTGAATTCGTAAAACTATTTGCGCCATGGTCAGAAAATGCGTGCGGCATTGCACTTGCAACAACAAGGACGTCGTACATTGGCAGCAAGCACTTAAAAAGTTGCGGTCGTTACAAGTGCCGAGTGCAATGATAATGTTTCTCCTCCAGGAAGGTTTAATCCGGTCAATCTGCTTCGTTCTGTGTTATCGAAAATCGAATTTGATAAGCAAGAGTATAAATAAAACTAAAGCACTGAACATTTATAAAGCATCAGCGTGTTACGCCATTAAAGTCCAAGCATGTGAAAAGCGTGGTGGCACCAACATTTTTTATTGCTTAACTTTCAAATGTGCATTTAGCTGTAACAGTTATAGACGAACGAATAAAAATGAGCTCGATGCACTAAAAATAAATGTTTAAAATAAAAGATTTATTTTTAATCAGCTTATCGGCAAACGTAAAAAATATGAATTAAAATACAAACAAGTAAGAAGGCTCTAGTCGAGAAACCCCGACTAGACGATACCCTGATCCCTATACTTTACGCGTACAGTCAGTGCTTGCAAGTATTTGTGCGTGTGTGTACGACCATACTGCATACTGCATACTCAACTTCAAGGTTCCATATCTCCGGTGTTTCTTAACCGATTTTAATAACGATTTCACAGATTGTTATTATTTTGATCAATAATTAAAATGCTATTTATAGTTTTTTCAAATTCAAGATTTTATTGTTATCGATCCCATGTGTATATCGGAAACGGGATGAGTTATCGAAAATCGAAAACAAACTTGTACTGCCTAGGGATTAGGCGAGCTTAAGTTCCGAATCTGGAGTCTCTAGCTCTTATAGTCTCTGAGATCGACGCGTTCATACATACAGACGGACAGACGGACATGGCTATATCGACTCGACTGTTGATGCTGATAAAGAATATATATGTTTTATGGGTTTGGAGATGCTTCCTTCTGCCTGTTACATACTTTTGCACAACTTCATGATACCCTTTTTTCCCATTTTTAATGGGATCAGGGTATAATAAAAAATCTTATAATCTTATTCATCATACTGAACGTTCATTAAAAATTTTGAAATTCAATCAAAATCAGTGTGTAAGCCATCCATATTGAAAATCAATTTGATTCTTTCCATTTTTAGCTACAAGAGCTTTAAGGAGGTGGATTTTAACTTTTCGCTGCCAGCAGGAAAGACTTTTCTGTTATGTATTATAAATGCCTGTGTCATAAATCTACACATGCAACATATTATTATTATTATTTTTTTATTTTCTTTTGCTGTACGTAATCGTGCTGCCAAATTTATCAGTAGGCGTCGTCATCAGCCGCCAGCAATGCCAGTCATGACTCTTATCAGCATCATCATCATCAGTTTGTGGGGCAGCGGGAAACGGAGCGGTTACCTCATCCAAATCCTGCCGCATGCTTGTACACATGTTCCGCATCTGGTTTTTTATGGGTTGGCGTTTTTTCTTGCTTCTTGCTTTTGTAGATGAACTTTGTTGCTTTTTTGTGTTGTGGCAAACAAAGTTTTGCTCACTACAACTGCTGCATGCTATGTGTGTGCGTGAGTGTGTGTTTGCGTGTATGTGTCACTTGGGGGCGACAAAAATGTTGGTAATTTGTGCCTGAAGGTTAAATGTTAATGTCCAACCATTACAGCGAAATTCGACGTTTGTTTTATAGCACCACCTCGGTCTGTATATCTGTCTGTCTGTATATCTGTTTGTCTGTGTGTGAACGGATTTTGAGCAGGTGCCACAAGGACAACGCCTAATGTTGCGTATACCTAATTTTTACTCACTCACTAATTTGTTGGCCCCCAAAGGCCGGCTGGCTGGCTGCTCGGCCTAACTATATTTTGTAGCTTGCTTAGGCGCAAGCAGTTACTTCCTAATTTAAAGAAGCAACACAAAAATGTTGCATCAACTGTTGACACACGTTGGCCCAACCGAAAACGTCCTTGCCCCGAGCTGTGGCCACAAATGAAATGCCTCAAATGCAAACACGCACACTTTCACACACACACACACATAGTATATTTACGCATATTGTTGGCCATTAAGCCAAAAAAGGCAGCGTCAAATCGTCGAATATTGTGGCCAAACGAATGGGTTTCATCTTAATGGCGACGACAAATGCTACTAATGTTAATTTAAGAAAATACATATTGCAAATGCCAATGTATATATGTCCGTGGGTGTGTGTGGAGTCTGGTAGTTGTGGCTTTGGTAACATTTGTGCAATATTATTTGCGGTCAAAGCACAAAGACTTCCAACAAACTAATTAAAAAAAAATTCGGTTAAAAATATATATAGCCAAACAAAGGATAAGCACACGGAGACACAGTTTGGGACATGCTTCTGTTGCTTTTGCCTTTCGACTGCTGCTCATGTGGCTTGTGACATGTGCAAAGCAATCAATTATGGCAGTCAAGGAGCAAAGCAAACCCCATTCCCAACATCCCATCATCCCAACATCCGTACAGCCCCACACGCGCATCGAGTTGAGCTAAGTTTGGTTGCCAAAAAGCGTGCCAGCGCCTATTGCAAACAACAACAAGATGAACAAGTAGAAGGCACAGCAACAAGCACAATCAATTTTGTAAAGAGAGGGTGCTTTGTAGGTGCGCTTCAAGCAGCTTGCTGCTCTATTATACCCTGCACCTATTATTAATGGGCAAAAAGGGTTTTATGAGGTTGTCTGAATAAATGTGACAGGCCGAAAAACCTTTTGTCACATCAGGAGCAGTAAACAGACAACCTTTTTGATAGCTGTACTAGAATAATCTATCGATAATTATCGATTTATCACATTTATGTTTCTAAATATCATATCACCTGTCTTGACACCAGTTTTTATAGTGATATTAAACTCGTTTTCAGCACTTTTAAGCACATGTGGTAAAAATAAAAGCACTCACTTGATTTCTTTTCTTATGATACAAAGAGGTCTTTTAGTTTGGTTTTGTGATAGTTAATTATACTTATACTTGTTAGCCTATTAAAAGTTTACGTCAGCTTAGGTTTAGGCTACATGGTATCTACTAGTTAAACACTTTCAACAAGAGCACTTTAACTTGTTCAGTGTTTGTGTTTGTATTTGTGTTTGCGTCTTTGTTTGCCCAGGCCATTACAAGCACAGACACAAGTTATGGTTTTGTCTCTGACTAAGGTTGAGTTAGCTGCTTTGAGCGTAGACGACAGCATATGCTTATTCCTGCCTAATTACGACAAATCCTTGCCACCGAAAAACACCCACACCAGAAACCTTAGGCCCATCTCCAGCACAGACCAGCAGCTATCGCCAGAACAAGCACGCGTAAATGAAGCTGGCAACTAACACACACACACATACACGAATAAACGCTCATACATTTGTGTATGTGCATGTGTTTGGGTTTAGGCGTTCATAATTATGGCCGTATTTAGAGAAATTAGTTATTATGTGCCTAACGCCATTTGTCTGACTAAAATAGTAGTTTGTATTTGTGAGAGCCAAGTGAGCGGGCTGCTTTATATATTCGTGAATATCTTAAATGGAAACATTATTATAAGATACAAGATGGATAAAGAAAGTCAAAACTAGCGACAAATTATAGGGTACAAGCCAAAGCAGAGTATAATTTTGAGCCACACAAAAAAAATATTTAAACAAGATGTAAAAATGTATTAGAATTAAATTTTTTTTAAATAATTTACTAACATAGTTATATTCCTTAAAAGTTTTGAAGCACCTCTCGCTAATTACTGTTGCCATGCTTTTCGAATGCTTGAAGTTGTTTGCTAATTCATTATTATTGCCACTCGAGTCTAACAGTTAACTGTAATACGATGGCTTCACCAAGGATCTCCTGTAGCTGTGTAGCCTCTTCAGCAATTAGCCATGTTATCTATGTATGAATGTATGTATGTGTGTGTGTGTGTGTATGTGTATGTGTATCGATAGCTGTCCATTAATAATGACTGTTTGTGGCGCTCGTTATGCCAGCCGCGTCGGCCAATTGGCCATCCATCAGTTGTAATTAATCATGCTTCAGCCTAACGATTTCACTTCAAATATGCAATAAATTGATGCCACAATTAGCCTGCCTATTAAATGCGAAATATAAACCGTATGAGAAACTCTCCAGGCTGCAAGCTCCGTTGCCAATTTACCAGTAAGTCTATTTATTCACTGAAATGTGAACTTAACACATAGATATAGAACATTATACGAATTGGTTATAGTTTATGCCTAGTTTGAAATGTAGTTAGGTATAACTTAACTTAAGTAAAGCTAAAACCATATTGGCTTGGGAATCTTGGGAATATACTACCATACGCTTGGGTATTCTGTACGGATTTGGCGAGTAAAACTTTTGTGTTTCCAATGTTAATGCGTAAAAAGTAAAAGCAAAAAGTATTGGTGAATTTAGAGTGAGGCGTCATAAATGTGCATAAGGATGACCTAGTCCATCATGATAGACGAATGCGAGCGCGTCGTGGCGCAAGGCGGACATCATTTGCAATGTTGCTGACATCTTGCTGATGAGTATGAAAAGCTAAAACGGCGCCTGTCATAAATTGCGACAACAACAACACGGATGCACTTGCGGCTCTTGTGTGACAATGTTTTAGTATGTGTGTGTGGTTGTTCGTGGCGCAGAAATCACAACATAAATTCATCAACGGCGATTGACATTGGCCCGTCAGTCAACCACAGAAGCCGTTGTTGTTATTGTTGTTGTTGCTTTGATGTTGGCTGGCAGCGTTAAACAAAAGACAAACAATCTAAGAGCTACGCAAATGAAGTCCAACCACAGGGAGCCCATTGCCATGCACACCATTACACACACAAAAACACACACGCATACATTCACATATACACGCGCATAGAAAGCAGAGTTGTGTTCCGCTTTACACTTGCTGCTGCAAGCAGTTCCTCTTAGTTTCCATAGTTGAATGGTTAGTCCTCTTTGCGTTATGTGTCGTCTCTCTCCATGGGAAGTAACAGTCAACAACACAAGTAGTCTCCTAATGTACAGCTGTGTGCTTAAAGCTGTATCTTTATGTATGTAAGCTCAAACACACGACGAGAACAAAGACAAAAGAGCGGGTGACGGGATGCTATAAGCTGAGCAAATGAGAAGTACTGCAAAGATTTGCATACGACGCAATATAAATTGACTCTAGGAATGGTAAAGCGCATTAAATTGTGCAACTATCTTTTGAATAGGTTTAAGCAGCTTTTATGTTTATATGGAGGTATGTTTGTTTGAACAGTCGTTATAATAATAATAATAATAATAACTTGAGTACATTATAGTTATTATAATTAAAGGGTAAAAAAGTACATTAACGTTTGCCTTTAGGTTATAGTAACACATTTCTATTTTCATAACCATATTTAATTAACCTTAATGTTATTACACCTTTTCTTTCTAATAATCAGAGTGTATATCTAGCTACCATTCCTTTGATTCAATTTGCAGAGTTTTTCATTGAACATCTATTCCAAAAAGTTGTGTGAATAATCCAGCCGCGATCACATACACTTTCCTTAAGCTCCTTTTACTTAATGTGTCGTCTGTGTGCTAAAGGATTTTCAAGTTTAATGAGCTCGCAAGTTAAATGCAGACCATTCATAATAATTTGTGCATATAAATTGAGATAAATGTATAAACTTGTCGATGCTGCTGCTGATGTATCAATAAATATAGAAAGATACTCATTTATAAATACAAAATAAGGTGAAAATGATTCATGCATTTCATTGGGGCTAATATGCGTGGGTTGCTGGACAGAGAATATAAAATGCTATGTGAGCTATGTGCGAACGGCAACTGCGAAATAAGTAAAGCTAAAAGTGAAAGAAGAAAAAACCAGTGCAATGTATACTTAACAACAATTTAAAAGAACAGATACAAAGAAAGCCTTGGCTGCACTTGCGACAATGAAAAATGTAAAAACAATCTATTGTAAAACAATTATACGGACTTTGTAGATGGAGAATTGAGAAGCAATTGTCACAAATACACACGAAGTGAGTGAGAAAAAGCTGCTGTCTCTGGGTGTTAATGTGAATGTGTGAAAGTGGACAAGCAATGAAAATTGTTTTCTATATATTGGTTGTTGTTTGTTGCTGGTTTTTGCACGTTCTTTTTATAAAAATTCACCTCAGAAAGGCTGATCATCAAAGATATTGCCGCTTGGTTAATACTCAGAGTCAGCCAACGAGCCAAAATTCATTTTCATTTGTAGCACGCTCGCGAGTGGACGTGTCGCAGTTTTTTCGATATATAGCTTATATCTTATATATATATATATATATATATATATACATACATTGAGATAGTATATATATATAGTATTTCTTACACCTGAATCGCGCAGCGCGTAGACGTGTTTGTGTATGTGTGTGTGTGTGTACCTTAAATTGAAAAATAAATAAGCATAAGTTTGTTGCAGATACTTACTGGAATACGCAACGTGCCGCCAAGGCATGCAAATAAGTGTGCAAAAGTTATCAAAATTCAAATTAACAAATTGCAGTGCGGCCCACAAGTGAGTGCTATTAACAAAGTATCTTAACGAAGTACATTTCAAATTCAAATTCCAAATTGCTGTAAAATGTTTTGCTGCGTTAAATGCGCGCTGATTATGTAAAATATACAATACATATACATATATATATATATGTGTTAGGAATAAGGCGAAAATTGCGAGAAATTGAAAATGTCACCTGGCTGATGGCGGACAGCAGAATGCCGTTGAAAGCAGACCGCATCTCTCTGACCATCACCTCCTCCCCACTCGCTTGCCAGCCAG